>CM041292.1:42100856-43300856 GCA_023052935.1 Piezodorus guildinii | reverse complement strand
GCTAAGTGCGTATAGGGAAACCGATTGGCATCTTCTATCCATCATGCCTATCTCGCCTGAATATGATAACCTTCCACAAATTTGCTGTCAACATTGATTGACAGGTGTGAATAAAAAAATAATAATCTGAGAAATTAAAAAAAAAAATTGTTATCACTTGTTTTTTCATTACATTTAATCATAGCTCCTATGTAGAACATTTTTTTTTTTTTTTTTTTACCTGGTTCACAAATAAAAAACTTTTTCTTCTACCCTTCTCTGTAAATACAGTTCAACGCGTTTATTTACAATGGCTAGTTAGAATTACAGAGCGAAATATGGATGATTTTATGACGAATGATCAATTTATAATCTCTTATCTCAATTAATAACTTGGCATTATTCAAAATTCGGCCTATTAGAATGTATAAGAGCTAAAAGAGATTAAAATATAAAACAGCTCAAATAAAAACCAAAAATTTTGGAGATAATAATAACATTCTTATTTTTGTATTTTGGATCTCACACCACGATTCTCGATGGCAGTTATAGTTAGAGCATCACTCCCTACGCCTATTTTCGTCAGAGACCACCAGTTGTCTGGCGGGTCTTACATACCCGCCGGGAGAATGTGCTAGAATCCCCATTTCATAATATGCTTGATAAAGTCCTCTCGGGACTGGTATTCGAACACACAACCTTTGAAGTCGTGGATAAGCGCACTAACCACACACCCACGGTCGCCCCTTCTTACAGTTTCTATTATCTAATAGAAAACTATTTTAATTTTTTCGATGATAATGCTCGTGGTTGTAAGAAACACCATCACTCTTTTTTATAATATTATAAAGTACGACTTGTGGGCTAGTTTGCGGCATGTTTAAGTCATTGTCTCTTTTATTCAAATTTTCGAAATCCTATTGTTATTCATAAGAAATTGTTGAAAATAATGAACCTTGTATTGTGTTTGAACTGTTTCTAAAGAGTCCCAACTCTTAATTAGTGTAGGTTCCTCAACAAAAAAGTCAGGCTTCCGACCTCCGAAATAGTCTTTTAATTTGCATCTGGCCAAACGACACATTATGATTGTTATTACACAAGAGCCAGTAACATATCAGAGAGCTAATGGAAACCCCATGGCTCTGTGGTTAGCACTCTAGTCTACCACAACAAATGTTGATAATTCCTATCTCAGTCGCTTGAAAAGTTTTTCTAGTATGTAAATAAGTTGAGATTCACTATCAGCCAACTGTCGGCCACTCATAAAAACAGGCGTAAGGAGTGGTCACCCTGCCCTATAATCTATCATCGGGGATATGGAGTGTATTCTTCTGAAAAAAACTGAAAATTAATACACAATGGTTTATGATTTCCAAATAACAATATTAAGGTATAACTCTTTATATAGCTGTTGATGGACAATTAAGTAATATGAAAAGCAATTATCAAGCAATATCATAAGCAATCATATCATATCACTACCGCTGATTTCAAAACGCTATTTCTAAGCTAGTTTTTAATCAATTTCAATAAAATTCTTTTTTCATTCAAACACTAATACGTTTTTTCTCTATCTTCAAAAATAACTGATTAATTGAATAAAATCACATTTAATCGGCCGCCATTTTAAAACTAAACAGCTGATATCAACGTCTAGGTGTTCGGAACATCGTTGCATGGGCTAGTATTTTTGTGGCGAATTAAAAAAAAAATGGTCCAATAGTTTCGGAGAAATTCCGCGTAGGGCGGACGGCTGACAAATGGATTTTTTTTAATTTCTTATTCGGATTCTTCGAATTTTGAAACGTAAGCTCTCAAATTGTTATTTTTTATTTTTTTGGTCAATTACAAAGGTTCATTATTAAAAGTAATAAGCCAAAAATTATCTCAAAAAACAGCTACATTGACCTCCAATAAATCTAGAGTCTCATTCTGGTAGAGGGCTTTTATTTTTTGACCGCGTATTTTTTTTATGTAAAGGGAGGTCAAGATGCTTTAACAATGTTACTTCTTGTGTCTTTAACAATATCCTTCCTTGATCTTGTGTTCTGGCTTCTCCCAGATGACCTCATACCCCATCATTCCGAAGAAGACGAGGATTAGACAAGGAAGGAGAGACCTTAAGATAGCGACTCAGGTATTAAGCCATTAGCGAGGCGAGGGAGCGGCCAGGTGGTCCAAGCAGAGACACCGACACAAACTAGTGTTTTTGTGAGAGGCACGGCTCTGCTAGTTTTTACCGAGGACTATTAGCGCTCAATATAATTCCGAGGACGTCCCCAGCAGATAAGGAATCTCCCAACACTGCCATATCCGGAACAGCTTCTTCTCTTCTTCCTTCTTCGGCGATGGCGCTTTTTTATCGACCTTAATCAGCTCCGTTCCTAGGCTAACGAGCCATTGATTATTTGTCTTTGTTTAACATTACATATTTATTTTGTTAAGATAGAACCTAAACTTTCTGGAACTGTAGATTTTCGTGTTACAAAGAGGCAAGCAGATAGGAATTATATATCTCAATTCTATGGAAAAATATAAAACTTTCTTGTACTTGGTATACTGTACTTTTTACCTTAACGTTTATATTTTACCCTCACACAAGACTGAAACTACTAGAAACTGCTCGAAGATACCGATTACTACAAGACTTACTTGACAAACGTTCTAAACTTCCAGTCTATTACATAAACCTCATTTACGTCACTATTATCAGACTATTTGGAAACATGGAATCAAGCTTTGGGACACTGCTAAACCATTTAGTTCCTCCCACATCCACTGTTTACAATACACAATTCTTCGCAAAATTATGAATGTCTCTTATATATGTCATAACTCGTCCATAATGACCTCAAAATCCCATTTTTTTGCAGACATATCCCGATATATCTGTTTTAATTCCAAACTTCCTACCCACATAAACCCACTTGTCCGTAACCTGTTTTCCTTAGATATTCCTGGTAAATCTCCCAGACGAATGAAATAAGGTTGCCTTAAAATAAATTGCCTATTACCTTAAAATAAATAATGAAGAACTGTAAAAGGGTAGTAGTTTCATAAGACATTAGTATTATTACTACACACTTACTTAAATAATAAATAATAAAAAAAAAAATTTGTACAATCTTTAAAAAATTTCTTACAAAATTTGCTTTTAATCTATTGGAATGACAGTCTACCTATGAACAAAGTAATTCAGCCCTTTTTATTTCAAAAATAAATAAATTAGTTAATTCACTAATTCACAAGTTGCGACCAACGTTTACTACTAATCATCGAGTGAGTCAATTTATTTTTTTATCATTTTTTTCATTCTTTTTTTTTTTTTTTTTTTTTTTTTTTTTTTTTTTATCATTTACTAATATTACAATTTGTTTCAATAAGAACTTTAATAATAGATTCTTTGAGACTATATTCACACAAAGTTTAGAAAGGATAAAATAATGATACAAAATATATCCAATAAACTATCAATGAAATATACACAATAATAAAATCAACAAAATGAAGTACGAAAATTAATAAAATAATTGTTATGTTAAATTCACTCTTTTTAACTTCACTTAGTCCTGCGAACCATGATTTTTTATGGGAAAAAAATGATATATTCAAAACATTGTTTCTGATGAATTCAAAAAAGTGCTCTTTTTCTCTATTCATTATAGACACCATTTATTTTAGGGAATTTTTATAAGTACTATGAAAAACTAAGATATAATTATTTTCTTTACATAGAATAGTCTTAAATTAAGGAAATTAACAAATGTTCACGTAATCTTTATTAATAATTATCTAGGAACTAATCTGATCATAATGTAGGTTATACATTAACAAAAATTTTCTTTAAATAATTCAACTAGTATTTTTTTTCCTTTCAGAAGAAATATACTACTAAATTGTTAAACCATATTGACGTGCTTGTAATGTCCTTTAAGTGCAATTGAAATAGCCTTGATTTTAAATGGTTCTTAAAAGATGTATTTATTCTGATTTTGCAGGTCGACATTTTTGATTTTCTGACCATTTATTCTCTATTTCTTTGTAAACGTAAAACTATAAATAAAAACAATTTCGGGCCTATACTTTAGTATTGCAACCTTTTTTTTATAAAAAAACAAACAAAAAAAAACATGTGATGGGAAAATCTTTCTAATTCCTGTAATTTTTTATATATCAAATCATAACAAATATTAACAATATGATGATGACATGTTTTTGTATTTTAATAGAAAAGAAAGTTGTTAAAAAAATCCTCGAAAATGAATAAAAAACGAGATTTTATAATAAGATAATTATATAAAGTAAAAGAGACTCACTTTTAATTATATTTCTTATATAGCTTAGTAATAGTCCTACTTGCTGTAAAAATTTCGATCTTGAAAGTATAGTCCTTTTTCGAGTATGAATTTTCAAAATTGACAAAAATTCATTTATCGCGATGTCTACACGGAAATATCTAAAAAGGGACTGAGTGAACATTTTTGAAACTAATACAGAATACCTATCTATATGATGCGTTTAAGTTATATAAATTAGGTCTTTGAATATAATCTGCTTTCGGAATTATAAAATTCTCTTAGCTGTTAAGATAATAAAAATAAATGTAACATTCCTATCCAAAAGAAGTGGGATAATTTTCGATAGTACCAACTTATCACATTGGATGAAAGAAATACAAAGCCACTAGTAAAATATGGCAAATTTCTTAAAGAACTTTAATAAACAGAAATAAAACAATTCGATTTTTGAAAATATATTTATCAATTAATTATATTACTACTATTGTCCCTCCTCTATACCAATCAGATTTCCTCATTATTTCCGAGTAATCTAAAAGCTATCAAGGAGAAACTCTAAAGACAGCCCAGTTTGTCCTGGGAACCTAAGACCAGGGCCACAATTAATCATAAGTTGAGACCTGTAATCAGCTGCCTCCTGATTGCTCGGATGTACTGGAATCCCATAGCACACCGCCTCCATATTAAAACCTTAACCTAGCGTAAATTTTATTTTCACCGGTTTTTCCAGCCTCTGGAATTCGGGAACACAAATCTCCCCCTGTGGACAAGTGAAATAATATGCCTAGAACTCTCCGCCTGATTGGTGAAGCACGATCCAAGCCTATCCGTCAGCTTAACTGCAGGCCGTTAGGGAACACCAAAGTCGTTCAATATTCCCCAATTGAATATTCAATTTTATATATATATATATATATATATATATATATATATATATATATATATATATATATATATATATATATGTGTGTGTGTGTGTGTGTGTATATATATACATATATATATATATATATATATATATATATATATATATATATATATATATATGTGTGTGTGTGTGTGTGTGTGTGTGTGTATCTATATTATGTACTTTTAAAATATGTATGTAATAAAATATAAATATATTCATAGAGAAACTACGTTACAGAAGCTCTTCTATAAAAAATCTATACCTGAAGGTCTCTACACTATAATCATTAAAAGCATTACAAATTCTTCGGAAGATCATGTTTGCGATGATGCGGCATTATCGGTGATAACTGAGGTAGTGACAAAACGTCCTACGCCTATTCTTGAGAAAGGACGCCACTTAGCTGACGGGTCCCACATGTCTGGGGGAGATTCACATGAGTGAATCCTTATATGCTTGAAAAAGTCTATCTGGAAAAGAGATTCGAACTCACATGGCAGACTATTGTGCTTACAGACTCTCCTATATATAATGTTATTCGTTATAAAATATGGAGTATTGAGGATTTTAGGATAGATTAAGCTTCATAATTGTTGGATTCTAATATTCGTAGCGAGTTCTGCGCATGCGCGTGAGTATAGCAGTCATAGTTCAAGTCGGCTCTCGGATTTCTTGCTTTTACAGTTGGATTTCACTTCAGCACAGTCTTGAAAACATCATCAGACTTCAGGATAACAACAACAGTTATTATTGGAGCAAACAGCGGTAAGTTGTGATATAATTTACAGTGTAAAGTGAATGCTGAGTCACCTCTTCATATCAGCTGATTGCCAATAGCCCGGCAAGGCTGGTCTTGCTTAACTTTTTTTAAGTTATTGTTTTTTTTCCCACATCTGGTTATTATTTAATTACTTTCTATACATGAAATGCGATATTATCATCAAGTAATGTCCTCCAAAGCTTCAACTAAAAGATCTAGATCTAGTGGTTCAATCCCGTCACCTACAAAACAAAGACCCCGCCGTGATACTAATAAAAGATTAAATCTACAAGCAACCCCTTCCGGTACTAATTCAGAATCTGAACCACAACCTGGCACATCGTCACAAGGGATGACTGACGAATCGCCGTTTTTCACCCCAAATCCATTTCAAATTTTACATAATGAAAAAGAAAACATGGAATCTACTCCTATACCTAGTGAACCACGGCCTCCTCCAATATTTGTCAAAAATATTAGAAATTTCCAGTTGTTGTGTGCGCAATTGAACAAAATTACCGAATCTACCAGCTACTACTGTATGAGTAGAACCAATGATACCAAAATATCTCCTACTACTGCCGAGACATATAGAAAAATAGTGAAATACCTAACTGAAACCAAAGCAGATTTCCATACCTACCAGCTACGCCAAGAGAGAGCTTTAAGGGTTGTAATCAGAAACTTACACCCCTCGACACCAGTTGAAGCTATTAAAGAAGAACTAACGGAGATGGGCTATAAAGTGCGGCAAGTCACTAACGTCCTAAAGGATAAATTTCCTCTACCTCTCTTTTTTGTGGATTTGGAACCAGCTGAAGGAGTTGAAAAAATCTATGACCTCAATAGATTGTACTATTCCAGTGTAAGAGTTGAAAAACCTTACACAAAGAGAGAGATAATTCAGTGCCATAATTGTCAAGCATATGGTCATACTAAAAGTTATTGTCATCACATACCTCGATGCGTGAAATGCGGTGAACAGCACAAGTCTGTGGAGTGTACAAAACCAAAATCAACACCAGCTGTATGTGCTCATTGCCTGAAGGACCACCCGGCCAACTATAAAGGATGCCAAATCTATAAGGAGCTGAGGACCAGGTTTCAAAAACCTCAAGTACTGGATGAAACAGCAAGACAAGTAAGAAACAGAAGAGAACCCTCAAAACTTATTGATGCCAATTTATCATTTGCCCACTTACTTGGAGGTGGGAATCAAAGTACTGAAGCCGTGGCCCTGCCGGAACTACAAAATGTACCTCAATCCATTCCACATATACCTCTTTCTCAAAATGTAACCAATCCTAAGAATCCTAATCCACCACAAATCTCTCATATTCCTCCTCCTTCAAACGCCACAGACCTTACCAGTTTGATGACATCCTTTATTTCCGAAATTAAATCCCTTGTTATGCCCCTAATATCACTCCTTACGAATCTCGTAACAAATCTCATTCCTGCCTTAAAAAAACCATAAATGACCTCACCTAATTCCTTATCCATTCTCCTTTGGAATGCGAATGGTGTTAGAACTCACACTGACGAACTTACAGCCGTACTGCAGGACAAAAACATTGATGTTGCACTCATTACTGAAACTAGACTAACCACTAAACAGTACTTTAAAATACCAGGATACACGACATACCGGACAGACCATCCAGACGGCAAAGCCCATGCCGGTACTGCTGTCATAGTCCGCCGATCCCTCACCCATCACTTACACCCAATTTCCGCCCAAGATTACCTACAAGCAACTTCCATCGTTATCAAAACCTTTTCCTTTCCGCTTATCATCGCATCAGCATACTGCCCTCCTAAACATCCCATTTCCTCTGCCCAATTTGGATCCTTCCTCAACTCCTTGGGTAATCACTTCATTTTGGGTGCAGACTTAAACGCTAAGAACCAACAGTGGGGTTCTAGAACCACCAATTCTCGTGGACGGACATTGCAGTCTGCACTCAACTCCCGACGCTTTCATCTCCTACCTCCCGATTCTCCTACCTACTGGCCAACAGATCCTAACCGTAATCCTGACATCCTCGACTTCTTCATCCACAGCGGATTAGGCTCTCTGAATTTTTCCATAGCTCGCCTTGATGAACTATCCTCTGATCATAGTCCATTGATTCTAAATGTATCCATAACACCTATTCCTAAACCTATCCCACCGTCATTCATTAGGGGCCCTGTCAACTGGAACCTCTTCCGCGAAATTCTCACTAATGATATTGACCTCAGAGTGATTCTCGAAACCCCGAATGACCTTGACGACGCCGTATATTCCTTTACAACCGCTATTCAACAAGCCGCCTGGACTGCCTCCTCTCCCAAACAATCCCAAATAATTCCTTACAAAAGCCATTTACCACAACACCTGACAGACCTCATCAACAGCAAACGTCGAGCTAGAACATTATGGCAACGCACCCGCCACCCAGAAGATCGCCGCTCCTATAATTTTTTTTGTAGAAAATTAAAGCGGGAGTTGGCGATCTTCCGTTCCCAATCCTACAATACCTACCTCTCCTCTCTCTCGACTCGTGACAATTCCCTGTGGAATGTCACGAAGAGAATCCTAAAATCCCACACCATTTCCCATCCTCTCCGGCGCTGTGATGGTTCCTGGGCTGCTTCTGACAAGCATAAGGCCGAGGAATTCGCACAGCACCTTTCCAAAGTTTTTACTCCTCATCCAGAGCTTAATCCAACCCATACTGCAGCAGTTGAAGAGTTCCTCACGTCACCAATACCACTATCCTTACCACCTAAAGCAGTTAATCCCTCTGAGGTCAGATATCTTCTTAAAAAGCTTCCTCTCCGCAAATCTCCTGGATACGATCTCCTTACTCCCCAAATCTTAAGACAACTTCCACCTAAAGCCATTACATTCCTTACATATCTCTATAACTGTATCCTACGCACTACCTATTTTCCTCTCTTATGGAAACATTCAACTATGATCCTTTTCCTAAAACCAGGCAAACCTTCTAACAACACGTCATCTTACAGACCTATCAGTCTACTTCCGATCCTCTCAAAAATTTTCGAAAAGCTCCTACTAAAACGAATCCTAGCCAAATTTCAAAATTTTCCTTCACATCAGTTCGGATTTCGTCCTCAACATTCCACGGTTCAGCAAGGACTCCGAGTTGTAGACCACATTTCCTCCGCCCTTGAGTGCAAGGAGTATTGTTCGGGTGCCTTTCTGGACATAGCTCAAGCTTTTGACCGGGTGTGGCACCCGGGACTGCTCTTTAAGCTCAAAACCCATTTACCTCAATCCTTATACCTAATCCTCCGATCCTATTTATCCAACCGCTCCTTCCGAGTTCGCTGTGGTTCCGAATTTTCCGAACAATATACTGTTGAGGCCGGTGTTCCTCAAGGCAGCGTCTTAGGACCCGTCCTCTACATCCTCTTCACCGCCGATATCCCTACCGACCCCAATACCTTTCTGGCAACATTTGCTGATGACACAGCCATTTTATCATCCAATTCCGATCCTGAAGCAGCATCGCTAAATCTCCAAAAGCACCTTTCCCTTGTCGAAGACTGGTGCAATGCTTGGCGCATTAAGGTGAACGAAAGCAAATGCACTCACGTCACATTCACCCTTCGACGCAAATCCTGTCCAACGGTTAATTTCAATTCTATACCGCTTCCTTCCTCAGACACAGTCCGGTATCTCGGCTTTTTACTAGACAAAAGACTGACGTGGAACCCACATACAAGACTAAAAAGAAAAGAACTCAACCGCAGATTCGGCCAGTTATACAGACTACTAAACAGAAAATCTCATCTTACAGTTGACAACAAATTACTAATATACAAGACAGTACTGAAACCTATATGGACCTACGGACTTGAACTGTGGGGGACAGCTAAACATTCTAACATTAAACGCATCCAATCCTTCCAATCCAAAGTCCTCCGAACAATAGTTAATGCTCCTTATTACGTTACCAACTGTACCCTACACCATGACCTTAATATTCCGTTTGTTTTAGACCTGGTACCATCCAAATTTTCCAAATTTCATCAGAACCTTAGTCATCATCCTAACCCTCTATCACAATCCCTATCCAGCACCACCCATCCCTACAATCCTCCTCGAAGATTGAAACGGCAGTGGCCACGAGACCTATTGTAAACATTTAAACTGGAGTTCTGACAATGGTCAGATCCTCCACTCATGTACGGTATGTTTGTGGCTACAGCGCCCTAACTCAGCCTCCACTGGCTCAGACCAGTGATGCGGCTGAGATAGAGGTGCTGGGATCTCTTGGATTCCGCTTTTTCCTCCACAAGTGGAGGGAAAAGCGCTTGCTGGGGTCCCTTTAGCAATTGTATATATTGTATATAGTTATGATTGTGTGTAAGATGTTTATTTATTTGCCAACTTTTTATTTATCTCAATAATAGGTTTATGTTTCGATTTGTTTTGTTTTTTATTTATTATTATTATTTTATTGTATATATTTGAATTTATGTTATATTTTATGAAATTTGACCATTATTATTATTTTCTGTATATATAGTATGAATGTGGTCTCTTATCAATATTATTATTGTTCATTTTGTAACAAATTGTAATATATCTCAATAAAAAAAAAAAATAAATAAAAAAAAAAAAAAAAAAAAAATATTCGTAGCCCCAAGTTTAAATAGGTAAATTATTCGTTTGTAAATACTATTTTTAATAAAAAATTATGAAAAAAACTGAACTGTCACACCTCATTAGACCTGAATCTTTTTGATTGGATATTTATAGTTGAAAAGTTTGAAAGATAGCTTGGACATCGGTTTATAAAATTAGTAAAACTGCCTCAACTACTTATTACCTACGTTTCTTGACACAATGTAGGCAATCATTAGAATATGTCAAGGCATAGCAGTTTAGAGTTTACTCACTTCAATTAAAGAAAATACTGCTGTACCATGAGGCGCTGTTATGAATACTAGCAATATAGTTTGAAACGTTAAAAATGAATAGTTGAGATTTTTTATTGTTTTTCTTGACAGCAGCCGAAAATAATTTCTTTTGAATTTTTCTATGTTATCCTTATACATCCTCTTCTTTTTAAGGGATTAGGACTGTTGATTCTAATAAAATAAATTCTTAGCTTAAAAGGCTCGACGTATTTAATCAATTTTTTTCTTATTTGATATCTTCTCATCTTTATTCATAATTATTGATTTCTTATTTTATTTGGGAAAATCTATCTTATCGCTTACCAGTAATTAGTAGGAGTAATTTCACGAATAGGGACGGAAGTAGATAACAGGAAGCCAGAGAATGCCCGCGATGTTTGATTTGTTCAATCGGCGTGTGTAGTTAACCGCCAGGTTGGCGCTGGCATCTATCAGACGTACGTTTGATCTTTTGAGTTATGAAGAAAAGTGTGATATTACACACAATATATATATATATATACATATACTTGTATGAACTTGAGGTTTCGATGGCTTACACCTTAAGTTTCACAGAATACCTCAATACTGCGTGGTCTCGGAGTAAGAAAATATGGCGGAAGGTGTTCCATGTCAAAAGTTCGACCGTCCCGAAAAATAATCTTGGGAACAGGAACATGCGAATACTGGCTTGGTGTTTTTTTTCACCCCTCTAATATTTACAGGGTTGTATTACAAACTGTCAGGATTAAAAAAACCATTTACTTTTGGTGCCATAGCCTGAATCCCCCGAAGAGTACCCCCTGACCCGGGACACGAACAAGACTAGTGACCTCCCGCCCGCCCACACCATGCTAATCCCCTTTATCTTCCACATCTTCTGTCTTCCTCTCGCCATTTCTCTGGAAGGAGGGTCGCATAACCTTTTCGTCTCTAATGTCAGCCTTTAGACGAGGAATACATGAATTATATCGGCCGCCGAGATATAAATACCGAGTCTAGTCCTATTGGCTCAGGTGTTATTGTACAATCGTAACCGCTTGAGGAATGCTTCCTAGTTCTAAGCATCTATACTACTTTCACTGTAGTTGTCTTTTTTATAATTTATTACTTTTTGTTTTATGTATCTTAACTTCCTAACGACATATTATATGTCTGTTTTACTATTCTTATGTTAAAAAAAAACAAAATTGTCTAAAGGAATATCGTTGCTGTTTTCTCCTTTAGTTCGTTATCAAATTTGTCCAACTTGTATTTGTTGTATTGTATATATGTAATGTATTTTTTTTTTTCGAAGGCTAATAAGATTATATGTTTAATTAGAGAAAGGATTAGAGAATCAACTAAAGCTGAAAAAAAAGGATGATTTTTCATAATTTAAACACATAAATTATAATAGT
This sequence comes from Piezodorus guildinii, assembly GCA_023052935.1. Lineage (NCBI taxonomy): Eukaryota > Metazoa > Arthropoda > Insecta > Hemiptera > Pentatomidae > Piezodorus > Piezodorus guildinii. Next base: position 43,288,592 of record CM041292.1, on the reverse strand, counting down.
ATTAAATAATAATAGTAATATAAATGTATAATATAATGTTGGAAAGCGCAAGGGTGTAGAAAAATAATTATACAACTAATAAAGTCGTAGAAGGTGTTAAAGCGTGATAAAGACCTATATATATATTAAAGCTGTTTTTTTGTTGTTTGTTTTATAAACGTTTACAATTAATTTTATTTATTGATTGTTTTTTTATTTTATTTTTTATTTAACTTTGATTTATGTTACTGTGTCTAATCGGATGATACTAAAACTTTCAACCCAGGTTCAATTAGGGTAGGTATAATTAACGAGTACCTGGCATTGCACAGACTAGGAACCACCATTTTACGTCTCCTCTAAAGGACAGCATATCTAAGGATTTTATACTCTCTTTAGGCTATCCTAGGCCTATTAAAATGGTTTGAAACCTCGACCTTGGACATAGAAGGCTGTAATGCTAGCCACTACACCTTCCGTGACCTCAATTTTATAATTTATTATAAACTTATAAAACTTATTTTTTATCAAGAAGAGTAAGTGAATGGTGTGTGATGCGTGCCCAAGATTTTTTAATTATTTCAATATTTGTCGATTAAATTTATAAAAACAAACTCATTAGTCATAAAATGAGCACATTCACAGTAAATTTAAATATATATTTATCATATATTTAGTTTACTGTTTCTCTCGTTTTTTCATTAATGAGTTTGAGTCACAAAAAATAACAATTATTCCAATGATCCCTACCAACTTTTCTATCGCAGAGACATACCATAAATAATAAACTTTTCAAACCCCTCTAACGACTATAAGAAACAAGGTATATTATGATCATTACCCTACCTTCAGACAAATAAAACAGAGAGAAGAATTACAGCAGTTGTCCTCCTAGATGTGTCCTCGTAAATATCTAGAGTGTATCGAAAGGAGTCGGCAGGGGGCCGTAAGCTTTACGATGAACTCTTAGGATCAGTGGCTAATTGGTCACTATCTCTCCCGTAAACCATGCCAAGGCAATCTTATTGCTCCGTCGTAAACCCATTCGATATTTATGAAGATAGGTCCATTTTTATCCAGCTATCGTCTGTACTGCAAGTACTGCCTCTACAAGCTTGCTGATACTGAATTTCAAACCAAAAAATCTGATGCGTGTAAGATTTTTTATTGAAATTACAATTAATCAAAAAAAATACTCATGAAACTGATCTCTGTAAGAATATAACAAATCCATTTTCTTTAAGTATATTACATTACACACAAAACAGCTCATATTAATAAATCTCTTCATTAAGGTGTATTAGTAGCTTTCGGCATCATAGCGCCACATTCATTAGTAACATTTAACTTTTATTTTTTATAAGTAAAAAGAAAAAAATAACAATTTAATACAATTAGAAAAAAAATCATACAAAATGTTAAAAGTTATCACCTTTTTAATAATTAAATCATCAGTTGAGAATTTAGATAGCAATATAAATTTTGTTCAGTGAAATAAATAAAATGTCAAGATATTCACGATTTTATATATGGTAAAGATTTGTTTTTATTTATTTATTGTAATTTACAACTGTATTAAAGACACACAATAAGTAAATATGAGGAATGAAAAAAAAAATGTCATGAAAATGTCTTGAGAAAGAACTACATAGTGGTAGGACTTAAGTAACATTTTAACTCAGTAGGTCCCGAGGCCACCTTCTCTTCAGTCGCCTTGGAGGATTATCTGGGATATCTAAGAAAGATAAATTACGGACAAGTGGATTTGTATGGGCAGGGGTTTAGAATGAAAGGAGGAGTTCTATCACGGGCTATGTCTGCAACAATGGGATGTTTAGGTAATTATGAATGAGTTGATTTGTAACAAATATGGAGAATCAGGATTTTTCGAAGGATTTTGGATTGTAAGGACTGGATGCGGGAGGAATTAGATGGTTTCGTAGAGCCCAAAGCTAAATTCCTACGTCCAAATAGGTCTGATAATAGTGATGTAAATGAGTCTTTTGTAATATACTGGAAGTTTGAACTTTTGTCTAGAAGTGTTGTATTAATCGATATCTTCGAGCAGTTCTTGTCGTTTCAGTCTTGTGTGAGGATATGGTAAGATGAATGTTTTTTAATTTTTTTATTCGGATACATTACAATTTGTCTCAATGGACAATAATAATAAGATTATAACGTCAAATTCATACAATATTTACAATTACAATAAACAAAAGGAAAGTCAAATTATATTTTTTTTAAAATAAATAATAAAGGTATTAATAACAAAATTATTTTTTATTATTTTACGAGTTTATTTACATACTTAGTTTTTTCTTGTTCCTAAATTATTTTGCCATTTACTTCGGTCGAGCCAGTTCCCCTCTCGAAGACCCCTGGTAGTCATCCTTCCTCCACATCCCGTAACCATTTTCCTGGGTCTTCCTCTTTTTCGCCTTTCATAGGAATAACAAAGTTAATAAATTTAATTAATTCTAGGTCAACAAATAAATGAACAAAAAATGAATGCACTCTTGCTTGTATACAAGAAGAAGATGAATTTTAATAATTATATTAAGAACTTCAAATTTCAAGGATACGTCTAAAGATAATGCAAAACCTAAAAATGTTGTTAAGTTATTCGATAACATAATAATATTATGTCAATTATAATGATCTCATGAGACCCATTAAAAAAGAAGAAGCTATACGAGAGGAATTGAGATCCTTGGCAACTGCGGTATTCATGGAAACGAAGTAGCTGACAAGCTTGCAAAGGTACAGCTTCAGATCAGTTCATTAATCAAATTTCCTATCGCAGAGCTAAGGACGAAGTTGAGAGAGCAAAACATGCTTTATAAATGGATTCCCTAAGAGAAAGTTCGTTAAACAAGCAAACTACTTCTGGTGGAAGAACGGATACCGGTCGATTTGAAGAGAAGAGATGCAGTTGCCCGGTTCAGAATGATTACCGGCTATGATTACCTGCGAAACACTTGTATCGGATCGAGATGGTAGAGTCTCCACTTTGCTGCCTTTGTTCTGATAGTAGTGAAACGGATGCAGCGCATCTAGAAGTATGCCCCCGGTTGCCAAATATAAGAGCTGAAACTCCATCAAGATCGCAGTGGTATTGGGCTGCCAGATCCCTAATTGCGGAAGCCGAAATGGAAAGGCATAATTTAAAAAAAAAATTATTATTATTATTGATACTAAAATATTGTTGAAATAAGAGATATTCCATTTATTTAAAGAGAGATTATATGTTTTAATGATGCGGAAATATCTACTCCTTTATATTATGGTGTATAAATTCCACATCTTTTTCACAAAATATTTACGGCATTCAACATTCGTCTCCATTTCTATTTAATTGTTTCTTTCTAAATTTTAGGTCAGCTGCACAATGCAGTTTTCTCAATGCCGAATAGCAATCTTCTCTGTATGATATCCGTGGGTCAGTCTGATCTATTCTCAGTCGTGTTACGACATCCTTCCCTATATAATACTGAACCCAAGACTCTTTATGGGAGGTAGAGTTTCAGGGTTTTTTTTTTTTGTCACAAAGAGATTCTGTATGGATCCTTTATTTATAACTCCATTCTTTTGCCAGATGAAGAATATGTTTTTTAAGAGTTGAAGAATAAAATCATTAGCTATGCTTTTCCTGAACTAGATATTAAATGGGGATAAGAAGGAAGGTCTCTGGTTATTAAAGACTCGCCTACTGACCGGTCCCCTAGGACGAGCAGACCTCTGCACCAATCAGAAGAGGCCCTTAAAGGGAAGGATAGCGGTGGCCCAACTGTATAAGGTTAGCCAGATGAGAGAGCTAACGACTTATTTAGATATTCCCAAGAGTGGCTATTTCCATAAAGCCCTAGCTTCCCTCGAATACAAAGGAACAAAGAGTATCCATTGTCTCGCTCTGACGTGAAGTTCATACCTCCCAGTCGTCTTCCGGACCGTCCTGGCCGTCTTCACGACGATGCAAACCCTTCCAAGAACGTCCGAGGAACGCGGCACGATTTCGATGTCGCAGGAAGTCTCCGATCGCTTCGAGTCCGATTCTCGGTTCTCCTAGCTTTGTTGTCTGAATAAATTTGGCTCCATGACGAATAAATACCTTTGGGTTCAGAATTCCTTTGTTATTCCTGGTCATTTCATTATATGAATCGATGGCTCTTTTATTTTATGCTGGTGGATTATGATATATTTTCAATGTTAATGAACGATTTCTACTATGTGTTTCTTACCTTTTAACTTTGTTTTACAACGTTTGTACTTACAGCCGAGTATAAACGAACTTGAGGTGTTTTGAATATAGTTCTTATTTATTCAGTTGAATAAAACTCGTAATCATTAAACTCTCTCTAGCTTCATAATGATGGGAATTGAATATGACATAATGGAATTGAAATATGATGTAGGTTTCTACGTTTTAATTTATCTTAATATAAATTTCTACGTATTAACATCGTCTAGTTTGAGTTATGTTTTCTCGTTATGGTCTACAAAGTTAATCTACTAATAATTTTCGTTTAAAATGTGTCAGTTTTATACTTTTTTACTATGCGCATCTGCGTTAATTCGGTATATAGTTATAAAGATATTTAGGAATCGAAATTCCTACAGCAAACAGCCCAATCACAAAATCATGCAAGAAATTCAAAATATATATAACGATTTATATATTTCCAGTAACATTTTTACATTACGGAAATTAATTGCGTTATTTCGTATCATAATTTTAGTTTATTTTTGTTAAAATCAGTAAAGTTAAAAAAGGTTCCCTTAAAATTGTCTTTAGATGGAGTACAAGTAAAATAATAAAAAAAAACTGGCCAAACGATAATAAATAACTCGTGGGAAAAATGTTGAGCAGCCAAGATTAAAATGATTTGAACCATATTTATTGAATTTATGGTTTTTCAGATTGATCAAAATTCTTAAAGTTCCTTTTAGATAAAATAGAAAAAAAATCGAGTTTTTTTAGAGAAAAACATGACTTCGCTGCCGTTCTTTTCGATCAGGAAGTACTGTCATGTACTCTCAAAGCCGTGCGTTTTTTACCAAGTTATATCCTCCGTTAAGAAGTGTTAGATACGAATGTCGATGCGGCGGGGCATGTTAGTCATAAAGGACTCGACGAAAGGATACGAAGGATTGTTATTCATCCATTGTCCTGGAGAGGAAGGATGATAGAGCCAGCCTCCAAGACGACTACGACTGAAGAGCCTGGAGGTCGCCCTTCTAATAAGGGCATTAACTAAAGTCTCTTCGTGCTCGCGGGTTTTGGTAAGCTCATTAACCGCTGTCAGGGGTCCTTCGCTTAAAGGTCCGAGGGTGGAGATACAATCGGAGGGTGGCTCCTCATAAGGGGGTCCCATCTTGAGTGTCACTTAGCGTCAGTCCTCCCTCCGTCAGTTAATCTCTTCTCGGGGAGCTCCCAGAACATCCGGAGGAGCTGCCATTTGTCTTCGGATCGCGCTTAAAAGGAAGTCCAGGAGTCTGAGTGACATGTGAGATAGCTTCAATGCACAAGTCTGTCGCCCTTTAAAAGTCGCTACAACCTTGTATTCTTTGAAGTTAAGGAATGTATTCTTCGTATTTAAAAACAAATTACAGTAATCTTTAATCTATATAATATCTATTTTCATAAATAAAAAATTATCTCTACGCATACACGGTCCTGGATTCAGTAAATACTATGCTACAAGTTTTCATCACGCTCAACTTACTAGGATTTTTTTCTTAAATTTCTGGCACTAACTTTATGGAAGGTCTGCTCCACATGGTTTGCTTGCCCCAGAGAACCATACGCTAATGCAATTCATTATCCTGCCTCAGACGGTAGTCAAGGACATTTTACTTGTAACAATATTATTTTCAATTACAATATCGGCCCTATTTCGATAGTCCGTCTCAATTGACACATTCATTCGTATATTATGCAATTATGTCAAATAATATGTGTCTATTTTTTTTCTATATCTAGTATCCACTTAACTAATATTTACTTAATCATGTATTTAGTACATGAAAAAAAATCATGTTCACTTGGTCCGAACTGCGTATCTCCTTGGATTCTCATTGATAAGTTACAGGTAGGGTTATCACTCCCCATGCCTATCATCGTTAGTGGCCAGTGTAGGCTGACGGACCTCACTTACCAGAGATAGAAGCTGTGATTAAATTGACATATAATTATAAGGTTTATATTCCCCAGCGATTTGAACTCAAAAACTTTGGCGTGGTAGACTAGCGTGATAGCTACACAGCCACGGGCTCTACTATAATATATCATAGAGTATGTTTATAAATTTTCAATATTAAAAGCGTTGTTCTAGAAAGCTTTAGTATAAAATATATAAAAAAAGATGTGTAAACATTATGTATAAGTATTACATTTACTTACATGTGTAATTTTACGCACTTGGCATCATACCTGCAAGAGTAAATAATAAATTATTGAAAAATGTTATATCATCCTACCTATATATTTTAAACAAAAGTTGTTTCATGTATATCTAATTATCTGGCCATTGGTGCACTAGATATTGCGTAGTCCCTAAACAAATTCTAGTTTACCTATTTTTTGACAACATTTTATGAATATCATGATAATAAATGTTATATTTCTATTCAATAGAATTTTACGCATCTGCTAAATCATGCTTTTAATCAATACTTAATCTGACACGTAGAACGAACGTTTACCCAAAGTACTTAAATGTATATTGAGCTATGTCTAGCATAAACTGCCTCAAATCCCATCCATCAAAAACATCTTCGAACACCAGAAGACAGGAATCAAGAAACCTCCACCGGCCACAAGAACAAGAAGGGTACCGACCACATCAATAACTCCAGACAAAACACTGCGGTCACACACTACGTGAAAAATGCCCACGGCAAAGTACCCCCATTAACGAAGAGGCTATCTATTTACATAGGTCGGCTCTTTGTCCATTCATCAGGCTGTTATCATCCCGTCGCCACTTCGGTGTCAGTTTTTTTCCCCTTATTCTGTTCCTGTGTAAACTCTACTCTATTAGTATACATATTCACAAGGAGAAAATCCCAAATGAGTCTCGCCGATTTTGATGATTTTTTTTTAGGCAAAACTGGACATTAAACTATTAGATCCTCCTAAATGCACCTTACTTTGTCACCAATAAAATAATTTATAAACACCTAAATACTCTATTAGTCGCAGATCTATCCCGAACTAGACATACCTCCTCTAATTCCAAATTATCCACCCACCCGTCCCCAATCTCTCATTTACATCTATTCCTGATAATCCCCCGAGGCGGCTGAAAAGACGGTGGTCTCGCGGACACGGAAATGCTTTCTTCACATGCTTGTATTAAGCCCATTTAATCAATTAACACATTTACTTAATGTATTTTATTGTATAATACAGTAGTAAATTTCTATATTAAAAAAAAAAAGAACCTATGGGACTCTGCAAAATATTAGGGACGAACGCTCCCCAGGAGTCAAATAAAAAACATCATAAAGTTTGTGTTAAGAACGCGTCTTATTTAATATTTCAGGTTCTAGTGAAGGTTGATGAATAAGTTTTCACCCATTTAAAAGCGAAATAATATAGGTTTTATGCTTGGTAATGACCCTAAAAATAAAATTACTCTCGTCGAAACTGTACTATTAAAAGTTTTCTTAAAACTGTGCTCACATTAAGATTACTGTTTTTAAAAATCCTACCATTTCTTATGGGTTATTACAAGTCTAAAACTTGAAAATTTTAATGGCTTATTTTTTTAATTATCCCGTTTTAAAATATGGTAATTTTGACACCAAACCTATTTCTTTAGCTTCAAGAACCAGAAAAATAAAATAGAATGTGTTTTCACACTTTCCGATTTTTTTACTCGTTTGCTGGAGAGCGTTGGTCCCAAATATTTTGCGAATATAATGCCTAGTTTTACTTTTAAAAAAATCATCAAAATTCGGGATCCTCTCATTGTTAGTTATTTTACTATTACGCAAATAATGTGACAATTTCCATAAACAGTAAGTCTACAGTGAATCTTTTAAGGGCAGAATCCGAATCACCCTCTGGATATTAAAGTATAGGAGCTAGCCTTAGAAGATACGTTACGACTTCTTATGAAGAATCCAGCCAAGACTAATTACATGTCGAATGTTGAACGTTGTCGAAGGGCTCAAACATTGCACAATGCGATATTATTAGCAGATAAGAGAGCCCATTGACAGGAACGGCCGATACAACAACATAGATATTATTAGGAGTGACTCCGCTGACAGGGGGCTGAGGATGACGAAGAGAAAGGCTGCCCCAGGATACTAATGAAGAAGGGGCCGTCGACAGGCAAACATCAACATAACGAGATGACTCCGCACCTAACGAGCTCATAGCGTCCTCGGGTCGTCTGCGTTTTGCGGAATATGGGTCCCTTGGAACGTGGAGGGAATCCTGCAGTAAGGTATCAGATGAAATTAAATGGTTATTAGAAAATTCTCCAATCGAAAAAAAAGAAATTTCGTTCCGTTAGGGAGAGAAAAACATTTCAATCCCAAGAAAGGTACAGAATATTAATTCATTACGCCTGAAGAGCTGGAAAAAGTGAAACCTTAAATTATGCAATCAATTAGACTTCTTAACATGATTTTTCTTTTTAAATACATATTTTTTAATTCGTTCCAGTTCATGAGGCTATTGATTTATCCCAAGATACAGATTTGACCTTTGGATAGTTAGTTCACTAGACTACTGATCTAGTGATCAATCCTATTGTATTTATGCTAGAGAAACGAGCAAAGTATATCATGAACTGTTTTTTAAGATTTGTCTTTGGCACCTCGAGGCGGTCTCACGTGGCTTGTCCTCAAACCCGTAGACAATATTTCCTCGGAACATTCCTATACCAAACCATCAATTCTATATATACGATCTTCTGCAGGTCAAACCATCAACCCATACGCAAGAAACTAGATCCCGACATTCCGACCTTTATATCCCTTCCCACAGAACTAAAACATATAAACGTTCCTTTCTAGCCAACTCCACCAGTTTTTAGAATGCTCTCCCAACAAACATCCGTCGAGCAACCTCTCTCTCGACTTTCAAATACATTTTGTTCCACTATCTTCTCACTTCCCATAATGACGCTAGCTGACAATAATACTTTTACCATTAGATAATAGTCAATACTTTTAATTGTTTACAAGTGTTTAAGTAAGTTGAAATAACTGTACATTTGTTGTTCTTTTGTTTTTTTTGTGCATTTTTGCTTAGTTTAATCAAAAGCGTTAAATGTCAGTTAATTATATTGTCACTAAATGTATTAATTTCTCATCATTATTTTTATTTATTTTCTTCTTACTTATATTTAATTTATTTTTTGTTTTCCTCATTAATTTTGTATCTTGGCCAGATATGAATATTTTACTATGTTGAATTTCATGTTATTCTAAGGGGACTTAGTCCCAGAATAAAGTTTTTTTTCTTCTTCTTCTTCTTATTTGGATGTAGATAAACAATAGGAATTTAAACATTCGCTTTTGCTGTGTTGTTGTATACTAGAGTAACCCATCTTGTGTTTGTAGCATTGAAGTCTCTTTCTGGCGAGGAATGATTTTTCAAAAGTTAACAAATTACTCTTCTATTTGTTCGTAGGAACAACTCAATCTGTTTATATTAATCTAATAAAAAAAAGTAGGATAAAAGAATTTGTCAATCATTTTTTGTGAAAAAAAGCGCTATTTTTTTCAATAACCTGTAGAGTGCGGGCTCAACTCTTCAGTAATAGCAACATGTTAGTTTATTCCATAGCACGTCAGTATAATTGAGACATGTTAATGTTGTTTATTGCTTGAAGGCTACGTAGTTGCACCCTGCAACCGACCATCGTAAAATGACCCTTGGTTCTCTTGGCCAACAATTAGCCAGCTCTAACGACGAGGTACCCCCAGCTGTTTTAAGCCGCAGGGAACGTATGAGTTTTCCAAGTCAGTAGAGCCTGTGGAAAAAAAGTTTAAAGGAGTGAATTTCAGAGCTAGTTATAAATATTGTTATTTTATTGGCTGTCATCAAGAGGTATAAAGCGTGCCTACTGTGAGCTTCATTGACCAGTTAACCTGTCTGGCATCCTTTGCCCTTGTAGTCTTCTTCAGGTGTGACGAGCATTTCATCTTTTAGTATCTCAATATTATAATATACCGAAATTTGAAATATTACTACCATCAAAGTTAAGATGGCATCAGAGAAGTTTTTTTTTTCTTCTTCTCTATGTAAAATGATATCGCGATTCTTGGTTTTCACGAACTCTTGTTGAACCACGCGTCGGGTTTTAATACTGTTTTCGCTATCATTTATGACATTCTTTCCTGAAGTTTTTTTAGTTAAATACATTGAAGATACAAACAAAATTGTCGACTTGGAATCGCTATAGACAGATTAAGAATAAGAGACTTTGTCAAAAATATTGTTTTCATAACCATACGTAAAAAGAGTGTGGCATAATTAAACGTTGTTCAAAATGCGACCTACCTCAATACACTCTTCTGCATTTTGAATTTCAACGATACCGATTCTAACGGAGTGAAACCATATTTTTTTTTTGGGTATGGAAAATTAAATTTACTGTAACCAAGTCATCAAAAACTTATTCCTGAATTATGGGTAGTAATATAGACGTATAATATACCATTGGAAAGCGCAATATTTGAAATAGTTAATATTCAATAAAATGTCGTAAAATTGAATAGAAAGTCGTTGTAAGTGCATAAACTCATGGACATATGTTATTTTTAATGTTGTTATGAGAGAGGTTATGGTGAATCAGTGTTGCCACCGTACGGTATCGTACAGGTCAACTTTCGTTAGAACTAAACTTCTCACATTAGTTTTGGAACTTAAGAAAAAAAAAACAGTAAACACATTACAAACAATTTCTATCGAAATAAATTTAATGAGGAGAAGTCATCAAAAGGCTTTATTCATTGTACCGATCATCATCAGGGCGATTGAAGGAGCAATACCATAACAATCAGTGTTGCTATCTCTTAATCATTCAATCACAACAATCATTGTTATGATCACTATCCTTCAATCGCCCTGAAAATGGCAATAAATAAAATTTAGGAAGAAACTTCGGCACTACAAGTTAAGTATTTTGTTAACTGCATCCAGCAGTAACCTCTCCTAAACTAAATAAATTTAAAGCGCATAACCTTATATTCATATGTTATTTTTAATGTTGTTATGAGAGGGATTATGGTGATTCAGTGTTGCCACTGTACAGTATCGTACAGATTATATTCTCCCATAAAATATTTAAGATTTTAGAAAAATATTACTTACCGAGTTGTTAAGTTGTTATAAACTCAATAACTGGCATTGTCTATATATTTTTTTACTTTTCACCCTTTCATGAAATCTGATGATTAAATAATCTTTCAAAATTGATTGTTAAAAGTTCATTTGAAATATAAAAAAGTAATAAACCGAATAAAATAGGAACGTTTAACTGAACTAATTTTGATTTTTTAACCAATTTATATTTCTAATTTCTGCTCATGATTAAAAATAATAATGAATAGACGTTATAGAGAGAAAATACTTTAATTTATAAAGTAATGCTGCCCAACTATATTAGGCTGCTCACAATACAGCATGCTGCAACTTCATCAGAAATATTTTTTTTTTAATAATTATAATATTAATAATTTTTTTTTTAATTACTCAATTATTTCATTTTTTCTCCAATTTAATTTTATAATTTTTTGTACATATTAAAAAATTCTCTTGAAATGAAAACAACAAAATATATGTACACATAAATCTTTACATACTAAAAATTATAACCTGTTCCACTACAACCCTAGAAGAATCTTGGGCTCAGTACATATAGAGATTAGTACTGTTTCTAGGCCAAAGGCCGTGCAATGAGGTGATTTGGCCGAGATCACGCTCAGCCGCCAGGTTTTTCCCCAATGTTATTGGGTACCCACTTTATAGAGGCTGGGTCTGCCCCAGGAGGGTCTCCACACCCGGGATACGAAACCAGGACACGGAGCACAGTAGAATAGTGGTCTATCCACTAGACCACGCCGCTCCCTACTAAAAATTATAACATTCTAAAAAATCTTTACATCATAAAAAATTATATTTTCTTGCTAAGTACACTTATCGTGTATGAATGAATGAATCGTTACGATGAACCCATACTGCCAGAATAAAAAACTCTCAGTCGGTCAAACTGAACTTTTTAAAACATTAATAGCACCACACTTAAAATGCACCCGTGCGAAGCAAGTACTAAGATAAAATTACAGCAGAAGAATGCCGCATCAGAGACGTTTAAAACTCAATGGCGGTATAATTCATTTAATTGAAATCAACGTTGAATACTGCAGAGGAGTCTTTATCCTGAACATCATCGTCAGAATAAGTGTCCATATAAATTAGATAAAGGTCTACTAAATCTTGTCATTTATCCTTGAGGCCTTCCAGTAGTCATCTGTATGCTAATGAGGCTGAATCTCAATGAAAAGGAATTTCCTGGAAAAGGAGATTTAAAACCCGCACAAGACCGATCATAATCCCACCTCTGTTTCCCTCCAAGTAAATTCAAATGGCATTTGTCCTTTTTCCTGAAGACCGCCTGACTCCAAGACCGTCGTATATCAGGATAGGTTGAGAATATTGCCGGAACTGGACACTCGGATGACGCCTGTAACATAGAGCACAGGTTCGAGCCATGCCTCAACAGGAGACAGATTTACAGCCAGTCCTTGGCGAGATAATTACAGTTAGCTGGCAACTCCTTCGGCCGTTGGCGCAATCCTGATGGATTACACTTTGCATTGTCTTGCGCTGTTCGCGGTAGCTGAGATCTCTATAACGTCTTCATTAACATAACAGGTCTCCTTGTGCATGACGGTCCTCTCTTGAAGGGGAAATTCTTCCGGATATAATAATTCAGATAATGGTTGTTTGTTTGAATGCTTGTCAGTTTAGTTTTGAAGCTAAAAAAGCTAACAGTAAACACATTATTATAAGTCTATACGCAATATTTTAGATAAGTTCATATTGAATAAAATAAGTCGTACAATTTCACAGAGAGTCGTTATAAGCGAATAAAGTTATGAACATATGTTATTTTTAATGTTGTGATGAGGGAGGTTATGGTGATTCAGTGTTGCCACCGTACGGAATCGTCAACTTTAAAAAAAAAAACCTGTGACACTACAACCCATGAAGCCCATTTTGGGCTCAGTACATGTAGAGATTCGTATTGTTTCTAGGACAACGGCCGTGCAATGACGTGATTCGGCCAATATCACGCTCAGCAGCCAGGTTTTCCTCCTTTTTTGGGTACCCACTTTATAGAGGCTGGGTGTGCCCCAGGAGGGTCTCTATGCCCCAGGATCGCCCCCCAGCTGAAATAACAGAATAAATAATATTCCGACACAGCCGGGAATCGAACCAAGGACTCGGATCACAGTAGACTACCGCTCTACCGGGTCTAGTGGGTAGAGTCTACCCACTAGACCACGCCGCTCCTATCGTCAATTTTAGTTAAGTCAAAACTTTTCCGTTTACTTTAGGAACTTAAAAAAACCTCGCAGTAAAGACATAACAAACGATTTCCATAGAAATAAATTCAATGATGTAAGGATAGTTGACTGCATGTATATATTGAGCAGAAGTTAATTCGGGGTGCAGTCGTCAAAACACATAAATCATTGTGCCGACGTTTGGGCCTAAATTTTAGGTCATCATCTGGGCGATTGAAGGAGGGATATCATAACAATCATTGTTGTGATCGCTCTATCACAAAAATCATAACAATAATTGTTATGGTATCTGTCCTTCAATCGCTTATTGATCAATGATGGTGGTTTTCTTCACTGCACCCCGCAGTAACTTATCCTAAACAAAATAAATCTAAATCCAACAAAAATATTCTTCGTTATTATTACGAAAAATAGATCATTACACTGCCTGTTTCGATTATGATTTTAAATAAATGGAATAAAAAATTAACCTAGCACACAGGGAATTGAAGAAGATCCAAAAATTTATGTTATATCATTTGAAGCAGGGAAATTTAAAGTGTAACGTTGCATTTGTTTTAATGTGTATTATGTGTAAATATCATACGATTTTTAATTTCAATCAATAATGTATATATTTTTATGATTATCAGTTGTTGTTGTTATGTTTTTTTTTTAATTTAAATTAACTTACTTCTGAAACAAGAAATACTGAAAATTATACAGAAAAAAATATGTTAAATTTAAACTATCGGTCTATGTGGTGTAATAATTTTCGGATACAATTACTATTTTTTTCCCCTTATTCACATTACATCATATAAACATATAGTGATTATATATCATATAAACATTCCATAATACCTTTTACTTTTATGAATACAATAAGCATTCTTCAAATTTATATGAGAATAAATTTAAAAAATAATAACCGAATAACAAGCCTATAAAGACCTAAGGCTCCCTTAAAGACCCTAAGAAAGTTATACATCAATACTAAAATTGACTTTGTTGCAATATTTATTTCTTTGAATGTTAAAGAGAAGTAGAAATCGATTTACATATGATGCACGTGTAAAACTATTAAATTTGTTCAATAGAAAGTAATAATTAATTCTTTGTTAGGTTGTTTTTCTTATAATTAAAAACAACATGGCCTCTATGAAGACTCTATTTAAATATTAGTTATTTTATTATTTTTGTACCGCTGAGCTTACCTATCCTAAGATGATTTAATAAATAAAGGTAAGGTCATTTAATTATTTTATTTTAGGTGAAATAATCAGGAGTCAGTCTTTTTCTAAATATTTTAAATTCGCCGACGTTTCGGCTAAGTAATGCCCTGATGATGGATCACAAGCTTGAGCCTAAACGTCGGCAAACTTAAAATATTTAGAAAAAGACTGACTCCTGATTATTCCACCGATAATAGTTTCTACAGTCGACTATTCATCCTCAATATAATTATTTTATTTGTTTATAATCAAACTAAAGTACCTTCATTTTAGTGTAAGGAATTAATCACAATGCTTCTTCTTAATAACTATAACAATTCATAAATGTTTACCATTCATCCCTAATTATTTGTATTGTATTCATTTTATCTACTCAAAATACAAATCTAAAAAGACATCCTTACTGAAGTGACAAGAGTAATAAATACTGTAAATTCCATCAATCTCAATACTTAATCGTTTAACGAAACATTATTTATACTCACTTGATTCATACAAGGATGCAGCTAACCACAATATTACGATTAGTGGTGTCATCTCGAGGATATCCTGTTCCCAATTACTCATTGTGCTGCCGACATTGAATATTTTCAGCTTATTTATTTGTATTTTTTCGGGATGTAAGAAACTCAAGAACTCCAGTCATCTATCGGACAAAGTAGAGATTGTTTTTCATAGAATGTATATTAAAAGCAACCGAAAATTTCTGATCTGCAAGAATAGAAATATTATATATGTCATTAGATTATTTATGTATTTTTCAATAATTTGTTTGATGCTTAATTATGAATCCATTTAATTATCCTGACGAATATTTGAATACAAACTTTTAAGCGGCCATGATTCATTACAATGTTATGTTGGAAAATGTTTCATCTGCAAAACACATCTCTTCGAAATCAAAGTGAATAAAACAAAGTAGATAAAGTACCGAAATTGTAATTAATAAATAAGGTGATAAAAAGCTTAAAATAAAAAAAAAATATATATATAAAGTATTAATATAAAATATTATATATAATTTAATATACATAAAAGTGACTATAAAATCTTAAAATACTATAAGTAAATATATTATGTCATAATAATACTACAGATCTTTTTTCATTGAAGGTAACCATAAATACAATAAATAAATATGAATTATTATGTTTAAAATACAATAATTTATTACGTAATTAATATTTCCATTCCATACTTTTGATAATTTGTTACAGTACCCCCACATGTTGTCTGTTTGTTTATATTGCAACTTGTTAATATCATATTTATTTTAAATATTCTTTAGTAATTTTTAAAAATTAATTCGTTATGTACAATAAATTTATGCCAATCACTATTTTATCAACACCACATTAATACATAACCGACTCATATTCCTTTTCAATTACCATCGATATTGGACCTAGAATGGATTTAAAATGCCTTCCTAACTTGAATAAAAAATACTTGCCTATATGTGCAATCGTTTTATCCTTTATAACTGCCAGCTTTATACACTATCAAATCAGATCTTGATTAAATTTAAGGTTCATATATTAGATGAATACCCTTATAAATGCATTCCTTATCCAAAACGGAAGTAATAAGGACCTTTTTGAACTTACCCGACGGGCAAAGAAAGACCCTCACAGGAAGGAAACAATCAAAATGGAATCAAAGAACAAAACCGTGGGAGCGATATGGAAACGAGGCGCTGAATGGTATTTGATGGCACCACCTTCAACCTTACCCTCGTTTTTACAACTTGATAATCAAAATATAATTACAGTGATGTCCGGGAGGATTTCTTCTTCAGGTCAGGGAGTGGGTTGCGTCGGGTCGCTGTGCCAGAGTTTATCCCTCCAAGGGAATTTCTGCCTAACTCTGGGATTTTATACCTCGGGATAGTTTGAAGTGGAATGTTTGGTCATAATAATAGGATACAAAACTAAATTAATTTTTTTTTTTAATTTACTTTTACGACCAATGAGGGGTCCAGTACTTATAGAGAATCGTACTGTCCTACGGCCAGTCGAGCAAGGAGGTGATTACCGCCAGATTTTTCCCCTAATCAGTACCCACTTTATAGAGACTGGGTGTGCCCGAAGAGGGTCTCTATACCTCAGTGTCGCTCCACGGCTGAAATAACAGGATAAATAATTCAGTCTCAGCCAGGGTTATAAATTGAAATGCTATTGGAATGCCTTATCTACTAGACCACGCCGCTCTCTATGACGGATAAATAATTTTCATATTATTTAATGAAATTCCAAATTTAAATTCCCAATGATATGATGAATTTTTTCAAAAAAGGTCTTTAATTAAAAATAATTTCAAAAATCTACAGCATCTTAAGTGAGACATAATATAAAATATTAGTTTTTAATTTTTATAATATATAACAATTCTCTAATTCACATAAAAAACAAAAATTTTAAATGAAAATAAAAGTTATTATATTTATTTTTTTTTAAAGATCAATGCAAAAAGTATTATTTTATTTTTTTAAATTTTTTTTTTATTATATTTCTGCACAAACAATTATTTTTGATGGCTTTTTATGGTAGAGGGAATACTATCTTATTAAATAAATTGTTCGTAGGAAGGTCCATCAGTATTTCTCGCTAACTTTGGACATCAATGCAAGTATTTTTTTAATGTGTTATATAAATTTCTAAATTGATTTACTTTAGAACCAAAAATGTTATAAATTAAGTTCTCTAAATTTTTAGTCGCCAGAAATAAGATATTTTTGTTGTACAGCGTAACTATATTCATGTTTTTATTTATCTTTTATCACCTCAAAGTATATTTGTTACACCTCGTGCAGAAGAAATTTAGTACATAGAAATCATTCTTCCTGAGCTTTTTAACATAAAGGATTGAACCTTATTAACATAAAGTTATAATACATATGTATATAGTAACTTATTCCCGAAATTTTACACCGAATATTAATTTTTATTATATCTTATAAACCAATTCTAATGTAAAAACGCTGCAAATTAGTGCACAATAGTTTATTATAACCGATTAATCATATTATGGCTTAACAATGTATATACTTATGTAGGAAATAAACTTACATTTACAGCAATAAATAAATCAAAGAGCTTAGAAAGACGAACCAGCAACACCGCCAATTTATATTCAAGGAAAATGGTCAATCACCACTGCTAATTTCAAAACGCTATATCTCGCTATTTAACTGATTTCAATGACGCCTTCAATCTCTTACCAGTTATACTATTGACTCATCCCATTATAAATTACCATAGTAAATTACTAATTCTCCAACCACTTAAAATACATTTATATTGGCACTTATTTTCATAACCGGATTACATAATCACTCTCTCTCTGTATGTATATACATATATATATATATATATATATATATATATAATGTATATATATAATATATATATATATGTATTAATCCTCTTTTCCCTTAGTGATGGCATCACGCGTCAACGGCTTGACCGATTTCGCTCATTCTTTTTTGTTTTGTTTATTACAGTCAGGAGAAGGATCTTAAGAAAGAAAACAGATAAAAGTTAATTTCGTAGAATTTTTATTCTTTTTTTTTTTTTTTTTTTTTTTTGTAGGTAATTTATTTATCTATATTTTTATAAATGAATCTCCTTTTTCCTTGGTCCTCGCATCACGCGTAAATGGCTTGACCGACTTTGCCAAGACATAGTTAAGACATGACATCGTGATCAATAAGTATACGTTTTATCACTATTAATATACTATTAAAATCAGTAATAATCGATTATTTATTTTTTATCAGTTTTCGCTGGCATTAGCATAAGTCAAGGGTGAGGCTAGTGACAGTGAATCCTTAATTTTAATTACTTGTAGCATCTCTTCCGCAGTGTTAAGGAGAAGATCCAGCTCCTGAGTTTACTGTCATCTCCGGGATCAAGCCATTGGTTGAAATGATTAACGACAGCACTCCCACTTGTACGATTGCTTCAACTCTTCGCCCAGATCCTGATATTTTTTAACCTTTTCTGCAACTACCTTGTGAAGGTTGTCATATGATGTCACCCCTGTCTTGACGAGTTTCGCATATTTTTCTACCTTTAACATCAGCAAACTATCAGGCTTTTTATGCGGAATTGTGTGATCAGTTATGATTGCCAGCTCCCAAAACAGCTTGACGTGTTGTCTACCGATCACTGACTGTGGTATGTGTCTTTGTGGAAATTACTTGGTCTTGAATGGATAAAATAAACCCTTATAATTATTATTATGATAGCACTTTTTCCCAGTTTCATCATCATTTACCTCTCCAGACTCTTCACATGGAGTCCATCGTTATCCCGTTCCCGAGGCCTCTCCTTGGACCCACCAACCTCCGACCTCTTGCACTTGACATTGCGGGGCTGCCGTCATACCCGAGGAATGCCTCACCTTGGAACAGGTTGCCAAGTGAGCGGTGACAGATCGTAGCTTCCATTAACACTCTCAATAGCAAAGGAGGTGGAAATGAAGACATTAGTTCTGAGAGTGGAAGGCCATCATGAATGGATGCATCTGGAAAACCAGCGAGCTTCAGTAATAGTATTTCAGAAAGTATAACAAAATTCAAAATACAACTTTCATTTATCTCCCTTCTTGAAATAAAGTTTTAATAAAATTAAATTTAAAATAAAATAAATAGAATTACATCTTTTTGACGTAAACATTTATTAAAATTAAATAGCATAAAAATCTACTGCGGGCAACAAGTGGTTGCCTTAAGTTGAGGTAAGTTTCACTTACACCTCCGTTGTTAAAATAAATTTAAGAACTATTAAATAAAGCTAGAGTTGAAATATAGTTCAGTAAAAGTAGAAAAGTTGAATTATATTCTGAATCGTTGGATAATATATATATATATATATATATATATATATATATATATATATATATATATATATATATATATATATATATATATTAAATAATATAAAATTTTCATGTACAATAAACACAAAAGTTAATAATACCATATTCGTCACTTTACATTACCTTCCACAGCTTTTTATATAAGATAACATTTTTCCTAAAATCTTTAACTTTACAGCGGTGTATTATACATCTATATTACTATTGTTATGTTCGGGAAAAAGATTTTTCCTAAAAAAAGATTTTTCATACTTTTTCCTCTAGTTGGATATCCAGATCGTTCAACTTCTATATTTTACTGTATTTTCTACCAATGCCAATAAAATTATATTGTTGATATTTTGGAGGTATTATAATATTATGTTCAAAAAAGAAAAATTGGAAAAAAAAAATATTTGTTCAATTTTTTTTCTTTAGTTGTTTATCAAATTCGCTCAACTTGCATGTTTAGCGGTTATTTACCAATGCTAACAAGATAATATAGCTATTTTTATAAAATTTACAAAGTTAGTTTTAGAGGGATACAATTTAAAATATCGGCGTTTAAGTCCTGTCAGACTATTTCAATAAGAATGAAACCAACTGAAAAGCCCATTAAATTTTAACATCGATTTATTGATTTTAATCAAAATCGTTTGAGCGGTTTCTAAGGAATTCAAAAAGGTTTAAAATGCATGGAATAAAGTGGCTCTTATAGTTGGACAAATTTGATGAAAAAGATGCTCTTTCGTCTGAGACATATACGCTCTTAAAATGTGAAATTTTACTTTATAGTGTTCTGTGGACGTACGCAAAACAAATTTCGATTGTAAGCACAATTGAGAAATCTTTTTTTAACATTCAAGCAATAGTTTTTAGGCCGCCTGAGGATATGATGTCTGGTTATATGAATTGAGTTTTTCTTCGAAAACATGTTTTATTTAAAAGTTGCATTGAATTATAAGCTAGGTAATATATTTCTACATAGATAAAAAGTAATTTTTCCCTTCACTTCAGATTTACAACCGTATTTTCAAAACAAAAACAAAAAATATATGATTAAAGTTGCCGGCTATATAAGGACATAAAGACTGATATATTTCCCGATAATCCTGATCCTTAATTAGGCCAGAGGGAATAGACCATAGAACACCCGCCGAGGTCCTTAGTCTTTATCCTTTTTTCAATAAATAACCACTTAACTAACTATCGATCATTAGGCACATATCGATGTTTTCTAGGGGGTATTACCCCCCGAACCGTTATTAGCCGTGTGAAATACCGGATCAAAGATGCCGGTGGGGGCCTGGAAATTAATCTCCCGAACTAGGAGAGGATTAGGAGGCGGAGGGCGTCTGGTCGGTTCCTCGGTGTCTTTCTGTCGGCCGGTGCTCCTCTCAGGACATGATGGAAATAACTACCCGGATATATTTACTGCTACAATATCCCTCTCATAATAGCTGGGTCCGATTCCATTTTTTTCTCTTCTTTTTTTTCTTTTGTTGTAATTGGGTGTTTTTTTTTTTTGTTTTTTTTTTACTTTCACTTACCTATATATGAAATATATATTAAGGGGAAGGATCTGGGATTTTTCAACGATTACCCGTTTTAGGAATTCCTACAAAATGGTCTGTGTGTACGTGTGTAATTCATATAATTCTTGCACAAAAACGATAAGCATATTAAAACCTAAATTTCATATTTTATAAGCGTTTATACCTACAATGTTACATGAACCTTTTTCAATACAAACCATTACCACAAAGCCATTTTATGCCATGCATTTTGCGCGTTATTACAATTTTCTAAAAAATGGCTATAATGGTTTTTATTAAACTCACTATATCCATGTAAAATTTTATGGGCTTTAATATCATGTAGGTTTCATTCTGATTGAAATAGTCCTACAGGGCTTAAATGCTTACATATTTTTTTCCTCTAAAGTACCTCTAATTTTGTAGATTCTATAAAATTAACCATATCATCTTTTTAGCATATATAAGAAACGGATAAATATATAAGTTGATCTAATTCGATATCTAACTAAAGGAGAAAAGAGCAAACATTTTTTTTTGTACAATTCTTGTGTTTTTGAACATAAAAATAGTAACATAGATGTATAATACACCGTTGGAAAGCTACGAAAAAATTTTAGAGAAAAAAAAGCTCTAAAACAAAAATTCGTATGAAACTGAAATTTCATATTTGGGACAGCTATACGCCCCAAACTTTTTCATCTAAATCCGCTAACTAGAAGAGCCACTATATACCATGCATTTCGCACATTTGTGCAATTTTCTCAAAAACGGCTTTAACCGTTTTGATTAAACTCACTATATCGATGTAAAATTCAATGGGCTTCAATATAATGTAGATTTTATTCTGACAGGGCTTAAATACCGATATGTTGCATTTTATCCCTCTAAAGTATCTCAATCATTTCATATTGTTAGCATTAAAAGAAAAAAAAGCATACAAGTTGAATGAATTTAATATCTAACTAAAGCAGAAAAACTAAAGAGCTAACACACACACACACATATATATTATTATTATTATTATTATTATTATATATATATATATATATATATATATATATATATATAAGGTAATGGAGAGTAATTCACTAACATAATACAATATGAACATAATATGATATAGTTGTGGATGTAATTAGTTGACCGTTAAGAATTACTGGAAGGAATTAGTCCGGGTGGCGGTCATTAAATGAAAAAACTAAATAGTTTCAACTATTTGACGACACGACACAAAACGTGCGTTGGCAAACAATAAAATAGTTGAAACTATTTAGTTTTTTCATTTAATGACCGCCACCCGGACTAATTCCTTCCAATAATATGATATAAATAACATGACATAAAATGAACTAAGCGATTGTGCGCACATAATAATTTCTATTGTTAGATTATTTAACACGCGTTTCAATTGAACCTTAATGTAATTCTTCAATATTTTTTTTCATTTTAAGTGTTCTTAAATTGTTTTTAACAACGGAGATAAGTGAAAGCCGTCTTTTATTTTTATTAAATTTTAATCTGCCTTTTTTTAATTTATTTCGAAGCTGGTTCCATATCTATCTACTATTAATAGTGTTCCTTGTCCTATGTACAAAACAAATAGTAATCAAGAGTATTGCAATTGGGAAAATATCCAAACCTATGAATTAAAAAAGAAATACTTCAAATAATGAATATTAAATTATTAATAAAAATTTGAGAAATATTTAACAAAACATGTTTAAGGTGAATCTTGGTATGTGAGATAAACGAGATCTCAAAATATCTATTTTATATTTTTAAAAAAAAGTAGAACCAGAAGGCCATGACAAAGGAAATTTTCGTTTCAACGTTCCATAAAATCAAATGATTAGATAACACATAAAAAAATAATAACAGTCATAAGTTAAGAATATCCTAAACACATAGAGAACCTAATCCATTCCGAAATGCGAACGGTATGACTAATGCATTACCAGTTAATATATCGTTTAGATCTACCTCAAGGAGAAAATAACCTGCTATTATTTTTAGATGCAACAGAGCGACCATGAAGTAAGTGTACCGATAATTCAGATGAAACTATAGATTATGTCGTGTTATAATGTCAATATTCCAGATTTATGCGTTAAATAGTTGGTTCTAGACCGCAAGCTAGGTTAAATATGGAATCGTTCCTTCGAAGGCCCAGTAATGGCCGTTTCTCTTCCGGATACATGTTTCTGGGCACTTGTCTTTTCTAGTTCACTTCAAAGTTGTTTATGTTGTCTTTGGAAACAATAGTATAGTGTTGGATATTTCAAAATCCTTGGTTTTCCATTTAAGAACAAATATATGAAACAGTATGCAAAAGATTGTAAAGCAAGTCAAACTAAAAGAAAGTAGAATACCAAAAAATGTTCTTATTATTAATTTATCTGATTCTCTGATTTATTTATAATACAAGTCTTTTGTCCAGGTTATAGGGTTGTTTATCCTGGTTTGAATCTTGTCACATTTCATCCATTTCATAATTTATCATCATTTTATATAGAGAAATAATATCTAAACTTGGGGCAGATATCTTAAATTTAGAGGAAGAGGCGTAATCAAGTTGATAGAGCTCTATCCTATGGTCCTGGGTTTGAATCTGGCTGTGACCGAATATTATTTATTCTGCTAATTCAGTCGGGAGGGGGACCCTAGGGACGGAGACCCTCCTGGGGTAGACTTAGCCTCTTAAAAAGTGGTTACATAAATAAGAGAAAAAAACTTGTGGCTGAGCGTGATCAAGGCCTAATCACTTCATTGCACTGCCGTGCTCCGCAGAACCGGAGTTTTACTACCCACATTTAAAGTTTTCTCAGTACAGGTCACTTTTTCTATAACATATTCCTATGCTAAATTATAAAAAACAGTTGAAACTGAGACACCTTATTTCAAACTCGATCGAAGCTCAAACCTTTGGGAGCAATTATGACAGATTCTAACTTTATTGAATGTTCAGAACATGCATATAGCCACAAGGTTAAATAAGTTCTTCCCGTCTCAATCACGATATTATACTCCTTCTGACGTTATTATACCTTATATTATATGTTTTACAAAAATAAATAAAAAACTTGAATCAGCCTAATATCAACTAACCTATTATATTATATTAGTAAATATTTAATTCGTGCCGAAAGTGGTAGTAAAATTGATGTGAATTGTCAAAACACATGTTTATATTTTTTCTTACTGATTATATATATATATATAATTAATTATTTATAAATAATTAATAATACCAATAGATTTTTTTGAAAATAAATGTATATTTTTTTCCAGTGGGGAATGGCACCTGGGATTCCCAAGATCGGAACTGCAGGGAGCATCGTGGTACCAACTCCTTCACTGGGACTCCATGAGGGAGGCGCAAAGCAAGCACCGGTTAAGTAAGTATAATATAATTATTTAAATGAAGCAGGGAAAGATATAATTGATTTATGTTATACGATTTAACATGGAATATATTTTAATACGCTTAGGAAATTGTTATATTGTTGCACAAGTGGGATTATTATCAGTAGCAATATCAGAGGTAGGGACTGACGCCGTACTAACTAGCTGGCTAATGAGGAGATGGCATGGGCTGATTGCATTGTACACCCCTGTCTGCCTCCACACTTCTCCATATTTCCTACATATAGATATAAATAAATATATATAATCTAAAGTACATCGGTAAGCGGTTTGGGCGTGATAGTTTCTTAAGGGGATTTGCTCATTGCGAAATTATATGTAAATGGCAGTGCAGAAAGTTTAGGAATTTAACATTGGATAGCTGTTAAAATCACTCTATTATGCTATGGCATCTATGTAACATTTATTTCCTGAGTTTTTGCTAGTGTAACAACACCAACATTACAAACGTTTGACACGTACCGACGCAATACATATAGCTGAAACCTGGAAGAAATTATATAATAGAGAAAATTGGATGAAGGTGCAGTCATCTAATAAAATAATTTAATAAGATGAACTTTTTTTATTGTGCGCTGGCGTTTCACGGTAAGATACTATTACAAAGCTAGCCCTGAAGAAGGCCCATAATATAGGCTGGAATGTCGGCACCCAATAAAATAAGTGCATCTTTCAATCCGTACCCTCAACCTACTTCTTAATTATACATTTCTAATGGTAAATGATAAATCCGTCATTAAAATATTTTTTTATAGGTTTCAAGCTTCACTAATAAATGGGAAAATGTTTCGAGTAATAATAAATATGTCCATTTTCACTGATGTAAATTTGATATAACAAAATCTAGATCTGACACTAAATACTCAAAATAAACACTAAATATATAAAATAAAATAGAAAAGGAACGCTTAATCAATTATTGGCGAAAAAAGCCGTGAGTTAAAGCTATTTAGTTTATTTAAAACAATTAAATATATTTAGCCAAAGTGAACCACCATTACTATTCAAGGCGATTAATAACAGACCCAAACATATATTAAAAACGCTGCAAAATTATTATACAATGGTTTATTATTTTTATTATATGTCGGTTTATTATTTCCAAATAACAATATGAAAGTATAACTGTTAATAAAGCTGTAGATAGGCAATTAAGTAATATAAAAAGCAATAAATTAGTCAAAGGAATATAGCATATCTCCACTGCAAATTTTAAGACGATATATCTCGGCTAGTTCTTAACCAATCTCAATGATTTTTTTTTAAATTTTGTAGAAAATTTAATAATAAATGAAATAGCACTTTTGAGTATTTATTTATTAGAAGAAACGAATTTTTTATTCGTTATTCGGGTTCTACGCATCTTCAAACGTAAGCCCTCAAATTTGGTAGGGGTAATTTATTTTTTTTTTGTTCGATTACAAAAGTTCATTATTAAAAATAATAAATCAACTAACTATACTACGTTACTATATCCTATTCTTTTCTCTTTCTTTCGATGTTTATTCAAATAATGCAAATAAAATTTTATGATTCCAGAACACCTTATATTTTTTCTCTATCATCAATAATAAACGAGTTATCACGGAATCACATCTCCTATAAGTTGTAGCTTGACCATAAACGATTTTTTTTCTTCTCTTTGTCCTTCGCTTGATCACAAAAGTCTTTTCGATCTTCAATATTAACAGATTTTTAGTGGAATAATATTTTGTATTATAATTTGTGACTTGAATATACAGATCAACTTTTTTTATTATATTCACACTTTACTGAGTCTAATACTCATACATATTGTTCTCTATCTTATAAAATAACTGAGTTATGGTCGTATTTATGGATACAATTTCAACTTTTTTTCTTTTCTTTTTTCTCATTCTTATAATTATTTACCGTTTTTTTGGTAAATAAAGACTAAAAAAATGTTTCTCCATCTTGTTAATCTCCATGAGTTATTGAATTAAGTCACTTTTAATCGGCCGTCATTTTAAAAATAACCAGCTGACATCAACGTCTAGGTGATGAGATCATCGTTACTTGCTCTAGTAGTATATTTTTAGCAAATTTAAAAAAAATTGGTAGAGTACTTTCGAAGAAATGCTGCGGACGGTGGACAAACGGATTTTTGTTTATCAGTTTGTTTGTTTGTTTATTTTTTTTTAACGTCCCTTTATGTTGCTATGGCTAATCGGACGATGCTACAGTTCGAGTCATAAATTTTGCCTATCCAGGTTTAATTAGGATAGGGATCTTTAACGAGTACCTGATATCGCACAGGCTCGGGACCACCTTTTAACTTCCCCTCTGAAGAACTCCCATTAAAAAATCCTAGGGCCACCTGCGTGTTTGGCATAGGAGGCTTTTATGCTAACCACCCAGCTGCAAGTGGTACCTTTTTTTATTCGTTATTCGGGTTCTACGCATCTTGAAACGTAATAGCTCAACTGTTGAAGGTTTTTTTTTTCGATTACAAAGGTTCATTATTGAAAATAATAAACCAAAATCAATTAAGGTTCGAATTAATTTGATTTTAGTTACTTGAATAACCATTTGATTGTGACTTTGGAATCACATATAATGACTTTACGATAGCTATAAATAATGAGTTATAGACTGAGTAATATATTGACTTAGAGAGATACATTAAATTAGAAGGTTGCCTCTCGGATGACCCGGTGCCCTTATCGCCGGGTCAGGAGCGTGATCGGATTCGACGGTGGAATTACAATAAGGGATGGGAGCTCTGTCCTAGTCCGGGATGGCAAATGTCACCGATGGCTATCTCTTCTCTATGGCTGCTCTTTGGAGGGCCGTCGTGGCTCTCAGCCGATTTGGGATGTGTCCTGCCGCCGAGGTCTCCTAAAGTATTCCTAATTACACAACTCCTTGCACCAGCAGCATACTTGGTCCATGCTCAACGGCATAGAAACTGTCCTCAGGAATTTCTTTCCTAACCAACCTTTAAGTAGTGATCACCTATCATCTACTTCATTAACAAGGCTGTTTTACTTAAATTCTTTGTATACTCCTAGGGTAAAGCACTCAAAGATGTGTAATAGGATAAGTTCATCACTCCATTTGCCTAATTTTGTTAATGGCCAGCAGTTAGCTGACGGGCCTCACATATCATGGGGAGAGTTTGTAAGTTAATCCCGATGCTTGAAAAAGTCTACCGGGGACTTAGATTCGATCACATTTTTTTTTTTTTTTAATTCGACCATTATCATCATAATCCATCCTTTTGTATCACCTTAAGCAGTGTGAGAAGGAAGCCTGTATAGCCTCCTCCACCCCTCCATATCTTCATTCCCATTAATTCCACTTTCTCTGGAAGTCCTCTTTTACTTTACCTTCTAGGCGGTCCTCTTCCCCTGTCTCGCCTCGATAGGCGTCGCTAGCTAACCTGTTTAGTTCCATCTGAAGATGTCTTAGCCATCTCATTCTAGCCAGCGATTCTCCTCTATTATATTTTTGGCCGGTTTAACATTGAGGTTTGAACTGATGGTCTTGTTAACTACTCGAGAATGCTTATTTGATCAAAAACTTTGAAAAGGAACAAATAACAGATTTGAAACTTATTTTTAAAAATTTCGGTTACTCTAAAAATTGCTACAGAAACGATCAAACCTTCCTCTCAACTTTAATAGGTTCATCTATGTGACTATCATAAGACCAATCTTAACGTAGAGTTAAGCTTTTGGACTCTACTAAACCATCGAATTCCGCCGTTGTCGTAACCTTGCAATCCTTCCTAAAATCCTACTTTGTCACGAATTAACGGAGCCATAATTACCTCGATGTTCCTTATGCTACTGATGTGGTCCAAACCAGGTAATATTACATTCATGAAAAACTTTATTCTCAGACTAATCCACCAGTTTCTATCATTATTTCCAATTCAACACCTGATAATCCTCATCGGCGTCTAAAAAGTAGATGGCATCAAGATCTTCAGATTAGATTTTTTTTTTTATTGTTTGTTTATTCATTTGAAACCTCTTTTATGCTTTTGTAATTAACATAGGATGCTACAGTGGGACTCCTAAATCTTGCCTATCCAAGTTTAATTGGGATAGAGATCTTTAACGAATACCTGTCATTGCGAAGCTTGGGGCAATCATTTACGTCCCCTTCGAGGGACGGCATAACCGAGGATTTTTTATCCCGTCATCTGCCGAGTTTGAACCCGCGACCTTGCAAGGCTGTCACGCAGGCAACTAAACAACAGATAGTCCCTTAGTGGAAAAGTCTTATTATATTTTCTCAAAGTTTCGACCCAAGCTCATCAAGGCTAAAACCAATTATAAAAATTTAGAGTATTCGTCGGCCTTCCTTCATTTTGCCTGACTCTCCTCTTTATTGGAACTCTTGTTTTTCCATCGCTAAATAGAAACCTTTGTTGTCGGTATAAATTTTTTCATCGAACCAATCGACTTGAGACCTGATATAATTGAATAAATGATAATAAAATATACAATAATCATGAACTACCATAATAAGGACTATACCTACCGGACCACAGGGAATGTCGGAGCTGGGGGGAGTATATGCGTGAGAAACTACTCCGGCCTGGACCTCGCCTTTCTAAATAAATAATGTTCCGTGATTATGGAGCTTTAGGTCGGCTGATGGACGGCATCGAATAAGAGCAAAACACAGAGCCCGCTGATGGGCAGGTCATTAGTACCAAATAAATAACTTAATAATCCTTTCTTAAACAAAATAAAAAGTTATAATATAGGTCTGTGTCAATAATTGTTAAGTTATCGGTTCATACAATAGTTTAATGGACATTTAATTAAATAATTGATTGTTTTGGTGTTATGAGAGACATTCAAACAGAAAATATGAAATATGCCTGGCATCCAACAATAGAATACTTTTATAATCTAACTGAATATTAGATACTTGACCATGAAAATAACATGAAAGGTAAAATGGTGCAGATGGCTGTCAAAAATAGTAAAAAACTGTTTATTATCCAAAGTTTCGATCCAGATTCCGGGTCTTCATCAGGACTTCCAGGCAAGATACAAGAAGCAACTGCCTTTAAAAAAAGCGGAAACTGGAGTCCGGTGATGAATCGAGCTGGAGTAGGTCCGCTGGTTAGTGATCGAATTGAGGTGGGCTGTATATTGTTATTGTTGGTCCCTTGTTTGTTTGAGCTTATTGAATAGTTGAACGCGAAAGAAATATGAAGGATGCAAGTTGTTTCTTGGATCCTGCCTTGAAGCCCTGATGAGGACCCACAACCTGGCTCGAAACGTTTGATAATTAATAATTTTCACTAATTTCTATCTTTTAATTTCTTCTATCTTTATATTTAAAATTCAATTGCATAAAAAATCAAGGCAACAGTAACAGCCAAAGTCGACTCTTGCAAATGCAAACCTCAACAGATAAAACGTGTACTACCAAATATAATCTTAAGTTGGCTTGTTTCAAGTTTGTTTGAATTTCACTTGCTTTATATCGTTATCCAACGAAATTCATTAAAACTACTTATTATCTTCTGGTATTATTAGAAATTTTTCATGGCGGCTGCAAAAATGTTAAAAAAACAAAACGATGAACCCAATAAATGATCTTGGTCTTCTAGTCCCTCATTTCGTCTAATTATCTATTTGATTAACATCCTGTTGTTTAACTAAAGTAATAAGAATATAATATTGCCATAATTTAAGACAATTATATAATTTATTCATTTTTTTTTTTTTCAAGCTGTTCTTATAAATTCCAGCGAGCGAGATAACCGAGTGGGTTGCTTGCCCAGCAACCAATTGACCAAAAAAATTAAGATAAAATAATGTCTCGGTGCCGGGAGACTATTAACTCTCGCATATATCCTCTGCCTGTCCTTACTGGCCCGAGAAAACCCTGTATAGACAACCGTATAGAGGTAAAAAAAAAAAAAAATATATATATATTATATATATATATATATGAATAATGCCCAGATAAAATTGTAATCGCTTTCAATTGGTAATTTTGAGGAAAGGTGAGGTAAAACGCTACCAAATTAATCTTGAATAAATCTACAAGTTCAATATATATGTCATATCTCCAAAATTGTCAAACCGTGCGATGGAAATAAGTAAAAATCCCGTCAACTTCTTTGGAACAAGAATATATAGCTCATCCGGAACTGACTAATAGCTATGAGTAATACTTCTTCCAAAAATTTAAAATTAATTTGAATAATGTGTCCTAATTGTTTCCACCACATAATAAGCGATGGTCGAAGGCGGTTTTAGCTGAGATCTGTGACACCGATCATTGAGATGAGACGGTTCGCACGCCCGATCTGAATCCTCGAACCGACCCGAGCATCCTCCTCCGATAATTACAGTGCATAATACTACCCAAAGTGGATGACCTCAGCCCCAAGGACCTGGTTCTGGGTAGCCGCCGCCCAGCCCGACCTGACTCCAGCGAGGTACCGGATCCTCCCAGCTCTTAGTCATGGTCATTTAAGAGAATCGCAAATCATGCAATGGACTTTTTATCAGTTTCATTTTAATATTCCTGTATTTATCCTCTAGCACAATGGACCCCCTAAATTAAAGAACACACAAGTCCTGAAGAGCATTGCAGTTCTTTCCTAAAGTTACTAAGTTCATATTTGAGTTCATTCCAAAGCGTACTAAAAGATCTCCTTCCACCACAATAATCAAATAAAGTGGTTAAAAAATATCATTGAATATTTTTAAAATTATATAGTATTAATTCCAAATCATTGTATTAATTCAAGGCGCATCTGCCTAATAGAAGCCGGTTGTTATTAAAATAATGCTCTAACTATATAGTGAAATCGATTGAAATGAATTGTTAAAGGCTAAAACCAACATATAAGAAACAATTACAAACTGTGAAAAGTTGTTCTCAGTGAATTACTAAAATTTAGAAATACAATATATATACCACATATTTACTTTTAGTTTCAATCTAATGAGTCTGTGAAATGCCTGAGTACTTCTTGTCACGAACAAAGGCTTCAAAACTATTTTTCATTAAGGTGATTTAATACAATATTCTAATGATAAATTAACTTCTCGGTCATCGTCTGAAACATTAAAGTCTCTGCGGTAAAAAAATTAATAACTACCGACCTATAAAAGAAAGGCAGGTTTCAAGGATTTGAATTGAACGGTTTACAGGTTTTTTTTTTAATTCCTAAATTTAATTCTCCATTTTTGACACTATTTTTAACGGCCACGCAGTGGGTATACTAATACCAATACTTGACATATGAATAATTAAAAAAAAAAAGTTGAAAAATAATAAATGATTAAATAAATATTCTGGGTTTCTGCCTACATAGATGTTATTTAAAAGGCTTTAAATCTTCAGATCTCTACTCGTTAGCAACTAGAACTCTAATTGTTAGCATTTGATCGATCAATTTATGTCTTAGTATTTTTCTAATATATATTATCAAATACATAAAAAACAAAACAATTAAAACCAAATTTTATGCTTTTTGGTTTAA
This sequence comes from Piezodorus guildinii, assembly GCA_023052935.1. NCBI lineage: Eukaryota > Metazoa > Arthropoda > Insecta > Hemiptera > Pentatomidae > Piezodorus > Piezodorus guildinii. The sequence goes on along the minus strand of CM041292.1, from coordinate 43,256,535 downwards.
GAATTGATATTTTCAACATGTCAAAATCACTTAAACATTTGTATTAAATAATATTTGGTCCAACTCTGAGTAAAGTCTGATTAAATTAATTTTACTCATTATGCTTTGTCATATAATAGGCCTCATACATGATAGCTAACTACAAAAAAAAAAAAAAAAAAAAAAAAAATTCCGATTTAACTTAGGGTCAGGACTGAGGGTCGTGTCAGATGAATAAAAACAAACCTATAAAGATTGTTAATCTACTGGGCTAATTAGAACGTTTTCAAAAATGGAAATATTTTCAGGATTAATTAATCATCGTTGAACTACTTCCTGATTACATTAATACCAAGGAACAGTACCCAGATACCCTGCCTAAAAGAGAACCGTGGAGGGAGGAGAGGCACGGCATACAGCACCCGCAGCCGATAGGATCAGTTCACACCGAAGCCGAGGATTGGCCAAATATCCACCGCACGTTATTATATATTTAGCAGGCTCTATAGCCCCGAGATCTATAATTATCTGGAGCCTGCTCCTCCACCATCTCCCAGTCTTCATCTTCAAGCCTGTTCTTGCTGGAGCAATTTGTATCTCCGCTATCGGCATATTGTCCAATCACCACTCCGGTCGTCTCTTCCCAAAGAGGCTTCGCATAGCTCAGATAATATTTCTCAAGGTGACTCAGAACAACAGAATCCGGATTTTTTTTTTTTTTCGAAATTTAATATGGACCAAGATAATAAATAGTGGACGAATAGAGCTTATTTTTTTATATTACAGGATTACAAATGAGTATCTCCCATTTTGATGAACTTTTTTTAGATAAACCTTTTTTTTTTAAATTTATTTAAAAGAAATTTACAACTGTATTATACAATAAAATAAATTAAGTAAATGTGCTAATAGATCAAGTGGGCGTGATACAGGCATGTGAAGAAACTACCCAGTAGCACTTCAAAGTTTATTCAGCTAAGTAGGTCTCGATTCCATCGTCTTTTCAGCCGCCTAGGAAGATGATCAGGAATAGGAGATGAGAGTTTGCGGACGAGTGGGTTGGAGTGGACGGGTAATTTGGAATAAAAGGAGGAATATCTAGTTCGGGCTAGATCTGCGACTAATGGGATGTTTAGGTCTTTATGAATTATTTTATTGGTGACTAAGTAAGGGGCGTTTAGGATCTTTCGGAGGATTTTGGATTGCAAGGATTGAATGCGGGAATAATTGGATGGTTTGGTGGATCCCCATAACTCAATCCCAAATGGGCCTAATGATGGTTATATAAATTAATTGTTTGTAGTATGTGGAAAGTTTTGATCGTTTGTCCAATAAGTGTTGTAGTAAGCGGTATCTACGAGCTGTTTCTTGTCGTTTCAGTCTAGTGTGAGGATTCCAAGTATGACGTTTGTCTAGATGGAGTCCTAGGTACCGGATCTGTTCAACTGAGGTGAGTGGAATATTGTTAAAGGATATAGTGGGACAGGCGGATAGATAAAACTAAACATTAAACCATTATAGACTGTGCGAAATATAAGAGGCCAACACTCCCAAAGAGTCTCGTAATATATTGGAAACTTTTTGCCCGGAAAAACATTGTATTTAACATCTCTGGTTATAGTGAAAGTAAAAGAAAAAAAAAAAAAAAAAGTCTGGTCTCAAAATTATTCTATTTTAAAGAGGAATAATTAACAAAAAAAAGTAAGACATTAAAATATTTAGATTTTACACATTGTAATAACCCTAAAAATATAAATAATTAAGGCAAAACAGTACTTTTAATTAAGTATCTTAAAAACTTGCTCATATTCCTTTTTAGGAGTGAGGAGCACAACTTTTAAGATACCTTAATAAAAGTACTGTTTTGAGGAGATCATTTATATTTTGAGGGTTATTACTTAGCATAAAACTTAAATATTTTAATACCTTATTTTTTAAAATTATTTCGCTTTGAAATGTGGTAATTTTGACACTATAATTCTTTTTTACCTTCACTAGAAGCAGATACATTAAACAAAATGCGTTTTTTGCGCACAAACACTCAGATCATTTTACGCGACCCCTGAGCACTGGTCCCTAATACTTTGCAGTCAAATACTCTACTAAATTTACTGTCTAGTTTTACCGAACGAAAATTCATCAAAATCACTCACATTTGGGATCCTCTCCTTCTTTAATTACCAAATACCTTAGATTTTATGATTGTCCCTTCAGCTCAACATCCAAATTTTGTGCATCGTATATTCATAAACATTATTCAAGGAGTCAGATTTAATATGTTTATTAATAATTTTGCCATAACGTCTAATTTTTTTATTTTCTTCTCGAATGCCGTACGGTAGTTCTTCCTTCTGAAACTAATACAGAGACACAACACGAAAAACCTGATAATAAAAGCTCACTATAATATATCCGAATAGGACTTTTCACAGTACAAAAATATAATACATTGGCAATTTGGTGTGCTTGCTTCTATGATGGACATGTTTTCCTTTATTTTTATTTTATTTATTGTCTCATTAATAGTTCACGGGAGTTAATAATAATTGCATGAGGATGTTTCATCATGAAAAATTAGTTTTTTTTTATTATTCATTTATTTATTACTTACATGGCAAGTATTACTATGTATTTATTACTATGTATGACAATCGTGCAATCGTAGTCAGTAGAGCTCCAAGATTTGTTAAACTGGTATTTGATATTCAAGGATAATATATGCCTGAGATGTTACAGCAACTTTCTCAACACAATCAACTGACCAGAAGAGCCACTTTTTATCATTTATAGCATTTTTAAGATTTTCTCGACAGGAGTGCTGCCATTGGGTAGTTCTTCTTCAAGTTTGTTTCACGCCATTTAACTTTTGTCACATTTACTTGTTGTACCTTGAAGTACAGTTGTAAATTTCAATAAATGATGTTAAAAAAAAAAAGAAAAAAAAAAGATTTTCTCGAGAACGGCTCTAAAGATTTTCATATCGATGTAAACTTTAATGGGCTTTAATATCATGTAGGTTTCATTCTGTTTCAGATAGTCTAACATGGATTAGATGCCGATACTATTGGGTTGATGCGAAATTAATGCAGGTTTCCTCTATTGCAATATCTTAATTCCAATTGTGTAAACAAAGCTAATCCTAACATTGATCATTATTATACCAAAACAAACCTTATCTAATACCCTCTCTTTCACCATGAATTTGTTTAGTAAAATCGTTTTGTTCAGTGTGTTCAAAGGTCTTGAATCGAAAATGTCAAAGTGCGATTTTCGTCAAATTTATTTTTACGAATTTAAATTAGGGCGCAGCGCTGCGCAAACGGCTCGTAATATTAATGAAGTGTGGGATCAGGGGGCTATTAATGAGTGCACGGTGCAGCGTTGGTTCCAGAAGTTTCGCAGAGGAGATTTCGACCTCGAAGACAAGGAAGGTCGGGGCCGTCATCTTGCTCTGGACAACGACCAGCTGAGGTCAAAGCTTTCTCAATCGAGGTGAGACTATAACTGCTGACAAGTACTGTCAAGAAATTGACAGCATGAATCAAAAATTGCAACGTCTTTGCCCAGCATTGATGAATCGGAAGGGGCCGATCCTGCTCCACGATAACGCCAGACCACACGTTGCACAACCAACGCTTCGACGACTGCACGAGTTGGGCTACGAAGTTCTCCAACATCCGCCTTATTCACCTGACCTCTCTCCTACAGACTTCCACTTTTTCAGGCATCTGGACAACTTTTTGAGGGAGAAAAATTTTCAAAACCAGGACGACATTGAAAATTCTTTTCGTGATTTCATTGAGTCCAGGGACTCGGATTTTTTTTCTGGTGGAATAAGAAAGCTTGTTGAACGTTGGCAAAAGTGCATTGATTCAGATGGAAATTATTTTGATTAAATATATATGGTTAAAGTAAAGATATGGCGTATTTACAATACCTACTAAAAACCTGCATTAATTTTGCATCAACCCAATAGTAATTTTCTTCCTCTAAAGTATTTAAAAAGGCTTTATAGATTTGAAATAGTTAATCATTTTATCTAGTAAGCGTTGATTAAAATCGGGAAAATATACAAGTTGAAAGAATTTGATATTCCACTGAAGACGAAAAGAGTAATTTCTTTTTTAAACCTAAGATCAGTTATATAGATGTATGTTATTTTACCATTGAAAAGCTTAGAATTTTGAGATCAAAAATTATCTTATGTACAAATATGTATAAAGTAATCGAGACGGATGAAAAACCGATAAAACTAAGTGATTGTTGTAGATAATAACTTCTATTTTTAGATTATTTAACATGAAAACACGTTTCCATCTAAACTCAATGTAATTCTTTAACCATTTCTCAACTCTAACTTTTCTACAAAAGTTCTAAAACTGATTTCAACAGGTAAGTAAAATTCGTGTGCAAGCACCAGTATTTTTTTTTTCCTTGGTTATATATCCATTGTTTTCATAGTTTATCTTTATATATATTTTTCTACTCCAAAAATTATAGACGGTCAATTACTATTTCAGAAGATTTTAAAGATGTCATAGTTAATAAAATACGATAAAATCTATTTGATATTGAAGGTCGTTCATTTTACATCGATGTGTCAAGTTTGGACAAAATATGTTGAGCCACTTTCGAGAAAATGTTAACAATGCGTAAAATCCGTGGTGGGGGTCTTGCAGTATGTCTAATTTCTTAGGAAACCCTAAAAAAATTATATTAATTGAAATTTCGAGATCTAAAATTAACAAAATTATTGATCAGTTAAAAGATCAGAATTAAGCAATAAGAGGGCTAGAAGAGAAGAATGCTGTAAGGTAACAGGTGGTATATCACAGGGCTCAGAATTGAGCCCACGCATCGAGAATTAGTCTTAATAAATGGCCGCCTTTAGTAATTGCCAGTAATGGAAGAAGGGCTGTCTAATTGCTCTAACTGGCTCCGAGTGGTGCTTCTTTTTGTAGGGCAGCACTGATTGTTATAGTCAATGAGAGGTTCAAGGTTGATATACGGACATTGAGGTGGTAATTGTGGGGGGAGAGAGTAATTGTTACCTTCAATTACCGTTTTAGCGAAAGGCTATTCTGTCTTACAACTTCCGTCTCTAATTACCTACCAGCATTTATTACAGAAAATAATACATAAAAAATTATACCTTCTTTGAGACCGAACTGACTTTTCTTACACTATTTTGTTGATCAACAAAATAAATTTTAAACCTCATGAGAATAGAAAATTACGGCGATTGTGTAACATGTGAAGTCTATGAAGACCCATGAGGATTCATATGTAGAAAATATTAGAAGGAAAGAAAAGAGGTAATTCCATTAGCAAAAGAAGGCATCTTTTAACAAAGTTAAATAAACGAAAGCTTGCCATGATCAAGCAATTATTCATTAACTTCAGTGAAAAATCTATGAGAACCTATGAAGATTTCACAAAATATATCCATTTTTTAAATTTTATAATTATTATTTTTTTGTGTTTCTTTCCTCTCCCATTTACATCATTTCTTTTTTCATATTGATTATATTTTTATTTTTTATTAGGTAACCTAACTTAGTATTAAATTATACCAAAAACATATTGACCAAATAGGTTTTGGTTTTAAATTTTAAAGGTCATTTACAAAGATTAAATAAATAATAAAAATAATATTTTTCTGAACCAGGGAATATTTTTTGAACAACCTGATTAAAATTTCCACCATTAAATCGTAAGAATTTCCCGTACTTTGGTTTTAAATAATGAACAATCTATACGATGTCTTAAAATTATTAAGGTGTCTATTTTAGTAAAAACCCGAGGCCCGAAATTGTCTCATTAATTTATTATTGAACCAGTAGATTTGATTTTTTTTTTTTTGCTTTAAAATACAGATTTTTTTTTTACTATAACCAAGGATTTCTTTCTTCCTTTAAAAAATCCTAGGGTTATCTCCCTAATTCGATCCCGTGACATTGGGCATAAAAGGTTGTTATGCTAGCCATTATACCACAGGTGACTCTTGTGCAAGTAGTTTGATATACACCAGATCTTTTTTTAAGTATTGAACTCAGTTATTAGTTTTTGGTTCTGAACTGTTTGTTTACTTATTTAACGTCCCTTTATGCTGATGTTGCTAATCGGACGATGCTACAAAGGGAGTCCTAAATTTTGCCTATCCAGGTTTAATTAGGATATAAATCTTTAAAGAGTACCTGACATCGCACAGGCTCGGGACCACCTTTTAACATCACCTCCGAAGGACAGCATAACTAAGGATTTTTTACCCCCATTAAAAAATCCTAGGACCACCTGCGGGTTTGAACCCGGGACCTTGGGCATAGGCGGCTCTTATGCTAACCACCATGCAACAAGTAACCCCTTGGTTCTGAACTTTATTGCTATATACAGTAAAATTCCAATTCTATTTGTGTGATTTTTTATAACATTGAAACAGGAAGAAATGTAGCTGTGAATTTCAGTAAACGGTTTTTTTTTCTTTTTATTTTTTTTGCGCCATTTCGAAATAAGATGAAGTGGTAGTCATAGATTTTGGGCTATTTAAGCTCGTTACTAACTAATCAATAAAGTTGGTCGGTAACGCCCCCTGGTAGATGTGTTTTTAATTACAAGCTATGTCACACACCAATTCCAACAATACGCTTTGTTATTTCTCAGACGTTTTTGCTTCACAACAGTTTCTTTTTTGTTTAGATTTTTTGTCAAATGATTTCTTACTGACTCGAGCCCCAAAAACCCAGCCATTAAAGATAAGAGATCAATTAAAACCAATCAACTTCAGGGCGTGTTTGGTCCCTACCAATCTCGTTATAACACCATCATTGGTCTTTAAAAAATACAAAAAAAACTACTATTTTCTTATTTAGTATTAATGTTTACATTCATAATATTTGAGAGGTTCGAAAATCTTCTTCACCGCTACACATCTTATCACCAACCAAAAAAGATCCATTGATTAAAGAATTAATTAATTAGTATAAATTAAGGAGAATTCAAAGTGATAGGTAACATATTTATAAGTCCTCGTTAATTAAAAAAATACACATTACACTACTACCACCTTAGTATACCTTACTTATCTAATTAAGTAATCATTATCAAAGTAATTCAGTACTTCATTTTTCTTCATCCACTAAAAATTACATATTAATTTGAAAGATTACTTTCCCTAATTTTTAATTGCATTTCTTTACTTTAAAATGAAGGCAGTAAGACCCATTCTTTACACAGTCTATACAGCTAATATCCAAACCAGTCCTAACACTTTACTTTTTACGTATGCAGACGACATTTGTGTGAATAACGATTTAACTATTGCCTCTCAAACCCTTCAATCCCAGATACCTTGAGCTGTGCTGTCAGAATAGGAGTATTAAAATAAATTCCAACAAATCCTACCAAATAACCTTTACCCTTCGTAATAAACCAATTACATCTGTTAATTATCAATGCTAACAAGATAATATGGTTATTTTTATATAATCTACAAAATTATAGGTACTTTAGAGGGAGAAAATTTTAAATATCGGCATTTAAGCCCTGTCAGACTATTTTAATCAGGATGAAACCTACATGATGTTAAAGCTCATTATATTTTACATCGATATAGAGAGTTTAATTAGAATCGTTAAAGCCGTTTTTGAGAAAATCGTAAAAAGGTACAAAATGCATAGTATAAAGTGGCTCTTCTGTTAAGCTGATTTTAATGACAGTTTTTTGCAACATCTCGGGGGTATATTTGTCTTTAATATGAAATTTCAGTTTACGTTTGGTTATTTGGACAAAGGAGACCCTAAAACGTGTATTTCAGTTGAAAACTGAAATTCGAAAATTTTCACGATCGCAATACTTTCCCTTACTATATATTTCATATGTACATAGGTAAGCGAAAGTAAAATTGATCAATTTTAAATTATTTTTAATCTTTCTATTTTAAGTTACTCTTATACTCTACCCTTCCATCTGATCGTTTCAATCAATTACATCCTGCCCTACAGTAACATCCTTTTACAGTAACATTCTACTTATCAATATGTTCTAAACAAGGAAGATCTCATTTAATTATTAAGGTTGATTTAGGGCTGAATAATTCTTCCATTAATACTGATCTTTTATTTCATGACGTTTCGGGATATTCTCCCATCTTCAGAAGTCTACAAAAAATTTTTTTAAACAATTTACCATCACATTAAAAATCACTATAATGAAGTGAATGGTTTAAACGATTTATAAATTAGGAGTCAATTGATAACAAACATTTTAAAACTATTAATTAACAAATTTTAAATCATAAGGAGGCAATAAAAGCAAAAATTTAACAATGTTACACAGTACTTAGTTAAATAAATAAATAAATATTATAAAGTTACCTCGATCTATATTCTGTAATCCAACATTTAACTAGTCACACCTTCAGCCAGGTAAAAAATAATAAAAACCAAGTCAAATTCTAAACACTTCAGATCTGAGCAAGAGTATTGCTCAGATCTTTGTCCTCAACTGGATTAAGGATTAGACCAATTTTTAAAGAATTTCACAATATGAAATAATAATAACTATATACAAGTTAAAAATTGGTCTAATCCTTAATCCAGTTGAGGACAAAGATCTGAGCAATACTCTTGCTCAGATCTGAAGTGTTTAGAATTTGACTTGGTTTTTATTATTTTTTACCTGGCTGAAGGTGTGACTAGTTAAATGTTGGATTACAGAATATAGATCGAGGTAACTTTATAATATTTATTTATTTATTTAACTAAGTACTGTGTAACATTGTTAAATTTTTGCTTTTATTGCCTCCTTATGATTTAAAATTTGTTAATTAATAGTTTTAAAATGTTTGTTATCAATTGACTCCTAATTTATAAATTGTTTAAACCATTCACTTCATTATAGTGATTTTTAATGTGATGGTAAATTGTTTAAAAAAATTTTTTGTAGACTTCTGAAGATGGGAGAATATCCCGAAACGTCATGAAATAAAAGATCAGTATTAATGGAAGAATTATTCAGCCCTAAATCAACCTTAATAACATTCTACTTGTCCCGGTTGAACAGATCTGCTATCTAGGACTCCTGCTTGAAAAACGTATGAAATCCGCAAACTATACTGAAACGACGAGAAACTGCTCGCCATTATCGGTTACTTCAACACTTACTTGATAGATTACTAAATCATCGAATTTTTCCCATTACCAATCCTAACAATTCACATTCCTTCGTAAAATCCTCAATGCCCCTTACTTTTTTATGAACTCATCCGTAAAGATCTTAATATTCCATAATTTTTTTATTTGTCCCAAACCAGATATCACTCCTTCCATGACAAACTCCATTCCTACGCTAACCCTCTACTTTGAATCCTTGCTTCCTCTTGCATTCCTGATAAAGGTCCGAGGCGGCTGAAAAGAAGATGGCCTAGAGAATGGTTACTGGAGTGCCACAAATGGATAGTTTGTCTAGAAATCTGATTCATGTCATTTTATTGCACATTTACTTGTTTTATTATGAAATACAGTAAAATTCGATAAATAATAAATTTAAAAAAAGAATAACATCGAAAAATAACACGTTTACTGTTTTTTTCCATCGCTGTCATTATAAGTCACAGTTGTTATTTTATTTATTTACAACATCTATCAACAGGCCCAATTCCAATTACTGCTGGTGAGCCGAATTCGACAGTTTTTTTTTAATTTTTCACATCAAGTGCGGGGATTTCAGGATCGGAAGAGCTCTTTTAAGTTAGGTTTTCTTCAAATATATATTGGACAAAAAGATAGGAGAACCCTACCAGCACTAACCAGAACACAGGCGAGCGAATCCTGATGTCCTTCTGCTTATGTTACAGTCACCCAGTCGGAGCAGGACAGGTCTTGCATCCTCTTGGTGAGGGTACAGCGGCGGTCTGGGGATTGGCTCTGGGTCCACACCGTGCTCCAGGTGAAGGAGAACCTCGAGAACAGCCAGCAGCCTCTCATCGTAGCCACCAACCAGGTACTCAGGTATGTATAAAAATATAACTTTATTTTATTTATTTTTTTTACATATATGTATAGAAATATTTGCTGAATACTTGTCATTTAAAAATATTTGTTTACCGAGAGAAATCCAAAATTAGAGAGTGTTGTTTAACTTTGTCTGATCGGACGATGCTACAGTGGGATTCTTAAATTTTGACTATCTAGCTTTTATTAGGATAGGGATCTTTAACCAGTGCCTGACGGATCTCCTTATTAAGTCCCATCCGAATAACGGCATAACTAAGGATATTTGACTCCTATCAAAATATTCAAGGGCCACCTGCCAACTTTGAACCCGCAACCTTGGGCATAGAAGGCTGTTATACTAGCCACTACACCAAAGCCTTATTTTTTTAAATCAAAACATACAATAATCGAATTCAGTCCCGTAAATGACAAATATACAAACAATAAAAATTTTGCCCTGACTGGAAAAAACAATAGATTGTGGATTTGTGTATCTATAATCCACCGCATTTCCCAATTCAATTGAGTTTGAGGACGGACGAGCGGAATTAATGAGCTTGTAGGGTAACATCAGATAGTATCAATAATATTGATAACAATTGTATAATTATCGATTCGATTGATAAATTATAAGGGAAGGTTTATAATGTTTATTATTGTAATGTGCCTAAAAAAAACAACGATATTTTTAATGTTGAGCTGATTTATTTGATTAAAATATAAAGACAGCAATAATTGGTGACCCCGACGTTCACGATGTCGCAGAGTGGAAGCGGAAATGCAGATGTTGGCGAGAAAGGTGAGATCACACCTAACTTACATGTAGGCAGGGTAGCTGTAAAATTGTCTCCGTTCTGGGTGGAAAAGCCCGAAATATGGTTTTGCCAAGCTGAGGCCCAGTTCGAACTTTGGAATGTAACCCGGGAAGAGACCATATTTAATTACCTAATGGCTCAATCAGATTTAAAAACGGTAGAAAATATTTGGGAATTAGTACAATCGGAGGAAAAAGAGAAGTACACTAGAGCCAAAGAAAGGTTACTAGCTATTTATAGGCAGAGTGAAGATCGAAAATTAATGAACATTGGTGACATGAAACAAAGTCAGCTTCTGGGAAAATGAAAGGGTTAGCTACTTCGGAAGTTTCTGACAAATTGATCAAAACTCTCTGGCTTGATAAGCTATCGAGTCAAATAAGAAGCATTTTAACTTATCACGGATGGAGATTTAAACAAACTAGCGGATATTTGAGACCGAATTTTGGAGATCCAACCACACAATGTGATGTCCGGGAGGACGGACGAGCGGAATTAATGAGCTATAGAAGGTAAAAAAGCCTATTAATAAAAAAATTTGAAAAATAAATGTGATATTTTTCTTTTAAACCAAGACGGTAGGTCCTAGCGACAAAGGATACATAAAAAATAACATTCTCCACTAAATTTCTGTCGAGAGAATTATCCTCATAATTTTAGTTTGAGCAATATTAGCAGAATGGCAAAATAGTGCCAACACTAAAAAAAAAAATGTATTCAGAAAGTGACTTTTTTTCTTTGAAACCAATATAACTAATTATGTTATATAATTGATATCTGCACAAAAATGATAAAATGTCCAGAATCAAATCAGGACTAGAAGAAACAAAAAATGTATTTATCTATAACTTTTAATCTTTAAATTTTACATTTAGAAGCAGTGGTTCTTTCTAATTGTTAGGTTGAAATAACATTTTTTTTAATGGTATCAACGTTGGAGCAACTTAGACACGTTCAAATTCACTAAATAAACTCATTAAAATTGTGGCATTATAGTTTCTTAATATTAAAAATATTGAAAACAAAAAAAATAACTTAATGCTAAAGTTGCATTCCGATGAAATAACATAATTTAAAATGATTGAGATTTTACCAACGAAATATCGTTTTTAATTAATTACTAATCCAAAATTTTAATAAGTATATTAACACCGACCTTATCGGTTCTTTAACGAGATTTCACTTGGAAATAAAAAACCTAGAAGAGACTGCCCTGGCTCAGAACTGTTTTGGTGAAATAGATAAATCGGCCTGATAGACAATAAATATTGCCAATTTCAGGCGCGAATATGATTTCGTTCTGTTGCGATAGCTATCTGGAATATAAGGATATTCGAACATGGAATTATAATATTCCTGGAGCCGCTAAAGCAGCCAATAACAGTTAATTACCTCTCCAGGAGATGGACTTTAATTATGCTTTCGATTGGGTAGTTCGATTACCTGGAAGAGTATTCGATATCTCAACTGCTAATGAGTCCTTTGCACACCTACTGGATGGCTAGCCATATCTAAAGGGCAAGTGTAATCATGAGTATAAGTGAGAAGTTACCGTATTAGTTTTAGCATAAAAATAATATTCAATAGTTGAGCGCTCAGGATAAACAAACTTCAGGGTAAGAGTCTAGAAATCGCAGATGCCAAAAACGTAAGTTTGATGTCATATAAAAATATTATGGAAGTAATTTTTCCAAGTTTTGTTTTTCCCTCCAAAAGTGACATCGCGGGTCAAAAATAAATAACTGTGGTATAGAGCTTAAAAAAACATAAATAAAATAATTATTTACTGATTGACTAACATCCAAATCTCTAAATAAATACATTAAACAGAAAGTTGTTTCAAAATTCAGAATATCATTTTAATGTTAAAAACGTTCTAGTTAATACTTCTTATAGTAACAACCGAAAATCGATGAGATGATCAACGCTATAGTTAGCCGTATATTAAATCATTCTCTCATTTTATCGACCATCAGCCTCACAGCACGATAGCGTGTTTTTTTCCTTTTTGTATGCCATGGATCACAGGTAGTTGTAATACTACTACTAAATGTGAATATTGACAGCGGCCTAAAGCCATTGTTGCTCAGATGTCCTTCCCATATTTCTGGTTCTGCTTCCAAACGAGCTGTTCCCGCCTAACTGGAAAGCCCTTATTTGCCTCTCCAGGCTGTTGCAGGACCAAAAGAGGACATCCAGGCTATAATCCTTCCTTTTCGATTGTCCTCCTCATCTGAATTTCCACCTTATGTTTTCAATCTGACGTATCCCTGGGTAACTAGCTCAATAAATTCGTCATCTTGGCATTGTATATATATTGAACGACAATCACTTAAAACTTACAAGTTGCTAGGTGCATATTTTTCATGTTTTTACGTTTCTTTTCATTGACTTACATCGTCTTCCACACTCTATTTTTTTTCGGTATTTTTTCAAATAATTACTAGCATTCCCAAAAGAATGTCATTATCCCAACTTACCGAAAGGCATTCACATCATCCTCGAGAAGACGCCATTGACACTAGGACATTAATGGGAGGAGGCCATCAGGTTCTTCGCCGCATACCTCTCCAGCGAGACAGTTCTAATCGCCTGTAAAGTGCACCGTAATCACCTGGTAATGGAGAGGCAAGAACCGCTGATTGCAGCTCATGAGGACGGCATCAATGAAACCTCGACTTCTTTCTTTTCTGGCCCGGCTCCCATTCATCGGATTAAAAGGACCTCTCGTCTAATAGAGACGCAGGAGTTTCAACAATGGTGGTGTCAGGGTGTACCTGAAGCCGTGGGAACAGTCCTGACGAATGGTCTGACGGTAACTGTTGATAAACTCCGAGCATGCCCACGATTAACGATCTCACATGGCACCTCCGTAATAAACAATGATAATCTAGGATTTCATGTGATTGCTGAAATGAGACTTCATATCTACCACATATGGTATACATAATATATATATATATATATATATATATATATATATATATACACGAAGGGTAGAAAGTAAAATAATATCATAACAATCTTATTAGATAGTTTGTAATGCTTATATATGTAATACAATTGAGAGCGATAATTAAAGAAAGATCTAATAAGGAAAGATCAACGAACTTAAAAACATACATAAAATATATATATTAATTATAAATAACTAAAAATTATTGGACAGAAATATATAATTATTTAAAAGACCTAATGTAGCTACTGTTCAAGTAATAAATTATGTTCTTAGATTAAAATACGTTTGATTCAAATTTTATTTTAAGTAATTTATAGAAAATCCGAAAAGGCTATTTAATTATTAACAAACTTTTTTTTTTTAAATAGGTCTAAATGTAGGCGTGTGTAAAATAAATATAAATAGGATTTTTATGAAAATTAAAAAAAAAAAACATAATTTATTCTTAAATTTTGTAAAAAAAATCTATAATAATAATAATAATAATAAATATAATGAACTTGGAGAGTATCTTTAATTATTCAAGGCATTGAAATTACTTGAATGATAGAACATAGCTAGTCACCCTACAATTTAGGCCGAAACGTTGGAAGACGAATATAAAAAATTCTCCTTATTAGTGCATTCTTTCTTGATGATTGTATCCCCAGACATTTTTAATATTTTCCTTTATATGTAAGAATAGGATGTAGTTATTCCTTTTAAGAAGTCGTTAATTTAGACACCATTAGTGAAGGAAGGTGAAAAACGTCGACTCATCAGAATTCAATAACGCTGATGGGTTGACAATATGGGAAGCTAACGATTGAGGTCTCCGTGGAGTCATTTCGGAGTACATGCAACATCAAGAATGAAGGAGTTGAGGATTTTAATTTTCTATATTACTGAAGAATAATTATAAAATATAAAATAAACTAATTAGTTAGACTAGAGCATTCCTAACGTAAAAGTCCCATAGTTGTTATTAATACTAAATGTTTGTAAGTACATATAGAACGTTTGGTCGCATTAATTTAGGGAGCCATCTGCGGAATAACAGTATTTAACTTGGAAATATTTTTTGCTATTGTCTTTGAATTTTTGATAGCATAAAAGCCTTCTATGCCCAAGTTTGCATTTTCAAACGTGGAAGGTGGCCCAAGAATTTTTTTATGGGAGTAAAACACTCTCAGTTATATCATCCTCCGGAGGATACGTATTAAGGTAGCTCCGACCTTTCGCTATGTCAGATATTCGTTAAAGACCTCTTTATTAATTAAAACTGAATAGGAAAAAATTAGGACTCCTTCTGTAACATGGTCCGATTAGCCATAGCAGCATAAAGTGACCTAAAATAAATAAGCTAACATACACTAAATTTTGTGTTGGGAATTTTAATGCACGAAGATTTAGGAGACAATTAGGATAACTGGTGAATATTTATATAACGATAAAGTATTATGAAAATAATCTTTCCGGAGAAAAAATAATCAATCAAAAACTTTGTCTCCTTTTTTTAATCGCTTATCCGGATTAGAAATGTATTTGCAATTTTTTTTCAATTAATATAATTTGATATATACTACACTCACTCAAGTTTATTCGTCCTTGCCATTCTCTTTTAAATTATACAATTATATTTAGAAGGTAATATAATACTTTCATATTACTATCAATACTCGTATGTTCAGAAAATTGGATTAAATCTTAGTCAAAATTCAAAATCCCTTCATAGTTTTTAGTATTAATTTCCATACTGCTAACAAAAGACGTTTAACTATTCCATACTAACAATATAAAATACACTTTAAAGAAATAATATTCAGTCCGGCTAAGTTCTAATTGAGTTATTTGTCATAGTAAGCATATATTAATTTAAATTTATATGAAATTAATTTAATATCTTCTAGCTAATAACATTTCTTGGTCATTTTCATATATATTTATATATAAGTTTGTGTTGTTAGGTTTCAGTCAATGAATAAACAATTTTATCTATGCGACGTTTCGAGAATTTATTGTTCTCATAATCATGCCTGGGTACCATGTGTTGATCTAATTTCTTCATAAAATCCCATTTTTTTCCCTTTTTCCACCCACTGTTGATTTTTCTTCTAATAACCTTTTGATAATAATATTGTTTGATCAGTTCTCGACTGTTGATAATTTAAGTTTGTGTTGTTCTTAGGTTTCAGTCAATGAATAAACAATTTTATCTATGCGACGTTTCGAGAACTTATTGTTCTCATAATCATGCAATTTTGGACAAAATAGTGTCTTAATTAGACATGTTTAGCCTACGAGCTTTGAAAGAACACTCCATATATATATATATATATATATATATATATATATATATATATATATATATATATATATATTATTTTTAAGAATATATTTTTCAATATGACACTCATAAATTATAAAACCTAAGATTTGAAAAACGATAACTTTCTGTCTCTAAAAAGTCTGTGACACGATGTTCTTCCAAGTAGATTTCATAACGAATATGCTAACATATTCCTTTAACAAATCATTTACTATTCCGGATTTCTCATAATGAAAATGAGGGGTCATGATCCCAATTTAAACGGATTTTAGCGAAAAAATCGGTACCTTCACGTCTCTCCTATTCTTTGTTCTTCCTGGTTCCGAAAACGCCACTACTTTCTAATGAGGAAAAGTTGTTAAAGAAACTTGAAATGCGGGTCAGACTATAATTAATAAAAATAATAAATACATTATATACAGGTTTAAATATAGTTTCAGTCTTAACGAGGTGGTATTTGCCTTTAGAGCCTTGAGCCTGACTCTAATGGGGTTATATTATATACCTCTCCTAGGACATTATGGGCTTATGAATCAGACCGACCTAAAAAAAAAAAAAAAAAAAAAGAAAGTTTTTAATTAGTATGAGAGCATTCTTCCGTGTCTATCCATCCCAATATTATAATACATATTTTTTTTTTTATTTTTTATTTTTTTTTATTTTTTTTTTTTATTCGTATATATTACAATTTGTCATAATAGACAATAATAATAGTGCTACAGGATCTCATTCATACAATATTTACAATATAAACAAAAGGAAAGTCAAATTACATAAAATAAAATCAAAATAAATAAACGTATACAATAACAAAATTTATAGACAAAATAAATACAAATAAATGAAGTTAACAAATAAATAAACAAAACATGTCACATTCATACCTATGTACAATATTTACAATCAGCTCGGGAACCCCAGACGGGGCTTGTCCCCCCACTTGTGGAAGGACAAGCAGAGTCAAAAGGATCCCAGCGCCTCCCTCTCAGCCGCATCACTGGTGATAATACATATTAAAAACTAAAAACTTCCTGAAGTATGGATATAGTCATAAGTTCTTATCAAACAAAATGTACTTATTTATCGTCCATTTAATAGAATTAGCAACAAACATAACTTACTCTCTAGATTACACGATTCCCGAGTTTTTATTTAATACCAATATGCATCATTGAAATCTTTGAAGCGTAGCGATACTCTAAACATTAATGTGCTATTTTCTTGTCACTTTCAAATACACTTTTGAGTTTGGATTACACTTATATTTGTTTTAAATTTATATACTGAAGTGGAGTGTGGAAACTTAGTAGGTTGCCCGCAGTATTTGGACGGAATCGCCGAGTCCCAGTCATATTTCTTATATTATTATGTACGGCTTATAATATGTTAATCCAGCCTTTACTGGGTTTATAAAGTCGGTACTAAAAAATTAGGCCAGGGATAAACCCCCTCGCTTGGCAATTAACCGCATAGCAACAGTACGGAACCTTACCTTGTGCTAATGTACCGAACACTTCATGTGGTACAGATATTTTTTTTATAATGACTAAAGGATACTTTATAGTATTTTGTAATATACCAAGAATTTTTTTTTCTTCAAAAATTTTCTATTTTCATCTGTAAGAAATTATCTGGCAATAAGGAAATGTGCTTTATTAAACATCAGCAGTAAACATGATAGGCATGGGGAACAAAATTACACACAGCACCCCTTCCTGGGCTTTAATTTAGCAGTGGAGGTCTCTCATCCAACTTCTTTCCAGCCTTCTGATAACAAGCATTTCTGCTATTGGCATTTCTTTAAGGTCGTCTAGGCAGCTTACTTTGAAAACGAGAATAAAGAGTTTGTATGTTTCGGTCAACTGTTGGTTTTTGAAGTCCGTATGCTCTTTGTTTACGTACCAAGCAACTATCGTTATGAGTCTTAAAACGATTACATTTTTTTTTTATGTAAGTCTTTTTTGCTGAACCATAAATCTGTGAGGCGCAAGTCCATGAGGGTTTAAGTAGGTATGTGTATGTATTCAGTTACTGTGTCTAATTTTTAGTTTTGATGATTTGGTGAGAGTAGAGTATAGTACTTTCAGCCGCAGGTAAAGATTCTTTCATTTCATCTTTACATGTGGGTCACAACCCCAAGAATAATATGAAATTTTAATTCAGGGTTTTTCAACCACATGGGCTCATCAAGCTTTGTATTAAATTTTTAAACTTTAAATTCCGGAATTTTGGGATATATAATTTTATTTTTGGAAGGAATTAGTCCGGGTGGCGGTCATTAAATGAAACAACTAAATAGTTTCAACTAGTTGAATAATAGTTGAAACTATTTAGTTGTTTCATTTAATGACCGCCACCCGGACTAATTCCTTCCAGTAATTCTCAACGGTCAACTAATTAAATCCACAATAATTTTATTTTATTTTTATGTTGTGTTTTTACAAACAATAGTAAGTTCTGTATACTTTCTTATTTTTGGATTGATTCTTGGAAACGGTTTTATCTGAGTTTTATATTGCCTAAAGTAACACTTGTGACACCCTTCCTGTCCCTCAGTCAAGAGGAGAACGTGTAACAATTAATTACTCAAAGTTAGAACGAGTAGGTCCGATTCTCAGCTGAGTCAGTTCCATTTACTTTTTCTGGAGAGCAACCATTTATGCGTCTCTATTGATGAACGTGTTGCTCAAATTTCTTCAACTAATTGTCTCTTGCGGCTGTCCAAATATATTGCCAAATTAAATTTACTAAACTAATTCTAGAAAATATCAGTGACCTAATACTTAGTAATTGTACAATACGTGGAATCGCAAAGAGCTCTTTCGACTTAACGTTCTCGATCTCACGGTCCGTCCTGATGCATCCATTTCTCGGAAGATCACCGGATGTCGCTGAGAAGAGAGAATTGGCGTCAGTGAAAGTGCCAAAAGCCCAGATATTATTCAACACCCCCTGAAAGATGTTTAGAAAGCTATGAGCTAGAGCGCGACACGCTCGAGTGGGCCTGGCATCTCCCATCTTGGACACGACGCCGTATCTTCGCTCTTGTTTCGGCGCTTCCTCCCCCGTCGTATCTTGGGGCCACCCGCCGGGTCATCGGCGAACCTTTGGCCACTCTCCAGTCAGATATTGGAGGAGGCTTGACAAGTATGGTCTGCTAGAATACATACCTCAAGTAAGAATTGTTCCAGACACGATCCCTCCAATACGGTATTTTCACAAATAGAATGTTATTATAGTTTACGATTTTCAAAGCTCATCCTATTTAAAATATATCCTAATCCCGATAAAACACAGATAAAATGTTACTCATAGTAAATTATGAAAACAATATAATTAAATTATCACTATAATTAATGAATTGAATAGTAAGCTAACTCCATTCCAGGTCTTCAGAATCTGTACAAATATGATCGATGACAGGGTAGCATTCACACGGAGGCCATATCACCTCCTTGCCAAACCGTTGGACAGAAAGCAGTCCGATCCTCACTATCTAGTCAGCCCTCTCACCAATTTTAGGGAAATACGTTTGGGTTTATCCTCCTTCCTTCCAGCTGCTTTAAACGCCTTAAGGTTTTCAAAAATAAGGCATTACATAGAATTTTTCGTTCGAGAAGGCATGAGAATTACAGAGCTTTTGTTAAAGGCAAGTTCGAATTCTATTCAGAGGGCATGAAAAAGCTGCCTACATGTTGGTTTTAATATATTGAAAGCAATGTAGAAGCTCGCCGTGAATCTTGGTCTTTAATCCTAAGGAGCAACCTAAAATTTGTCCTGTTCAGCTGTTACGCAGTAAACAGTATCGTTTATCCACTTGACATACATCTTTAATGCTCTAACATATCGAATATATTTGAGCTCTAACATATACTCTAGTTGTTTGAGGATTAATTCTTCTTCTTATTATTTTTTTATTTTATACTATTAATCATACTTTTTGTATCTGTTACAGTGAGAGCGAGGCTGGAGTGATGCGGAACAACAGCTGGCTGTACCACTACTACACTGTGCAGTCCAAGCTGCAGTACGGGCTGGGCTACGAGGCGGCGGGGGGGGGCGGCTGGGGGCGGGGGCGGCTACTTCCACCAGCCCCTCTACCAGGAGCCGCCCCCGCCCCTCCCCCCGTACCACCACCACCAGGTCCAGTCCCCCCACCACCACCACTCCCCGCACCAGCCCCTCGCAGCCCACGAGCACTTCAGGTCAGTAATATCATATTTAATAATATCAAATATAATTTTATTTCTTCACTATATATATGTTTTTTTTTAATTTTAAATGACTAACCACGAAGAGTATAAATTTATTAATATATTCAAATTAGAACACTCTCTTCTACATTAATATATTTAATCCTATTTAATATTTATGCATTTTAGCCCAACACATCATCTCTACCACTTCAAAACTAACGAATGTGAAAATCGGTACTTTTCAGGAAATCTGAAAAAAAAAAAATCCTATAATGGTGAGGCCTAAATCAACACTTTTCCAAAAAATACTTTTGATTCGACGATTTGCCACAAGACGTGTCTATGCAATAGCATAGTAGACAAAAAAACAACAACGAATTTTTCACATTCGTTAGTTTGTCGAGTGAGGGACGATATTGCAATAGCTGTATTTAAATATGTGACAATGCAAAATAATAGCCATAATAGTTAATTTTTTAAAATAAAGTGACACTTTACTATATGAATGACTGAGTGTGTGAGTTTTATAAGGACACCAGAATAGAGTTCGTCTCCTAAGTATGTCAAGTATTTTGGTTTTGTAGGTTTGGGTCCATTAATTTCAACCGTATTTTTTTTTTTTTTTTTTTTTTTTTTTTTTTTTACATATTCGATTTTTTTAACGCTTTCTATTCATTTGAAATTGAGATATTTTATTATGTTTATTAAGTTGTAGATTTAGACTTGATACTAAATATTTTAATAGTCTCTCCTTCGAGCATTCAGGGTTAGTCTAGCCATTACTCCTTGTAGACGCCTACACCTTGAGAGTGAATTTGCAAGATCCATTTTCGCCACAAAGTATCCGTTTACAGTATAGTAGTAAAAATGTATTTAAAATATATTCTATTGTTCAGCTTGACAGTTAAAATATATTAATATATATTTCATCTAAAAAATCAATAATCACTTCTTATGATGTTCAATTAAATGACCTAAAAATCGCAATGGCAAGAAACCTATTTTTTTTTTGTACTGACCAACTATGATAGAAATGTTTGATGACAAACCAACAAATTTTTAAAATAAAATAAAATTTGTATTCATGATTTTTTTTTTAAATTGATGATGGCCTTTTAAAAAGATGAGCTTTCGAAGTATTATTGTGTAAAAGAGACGAAAGAATGTCTTACGACCTTAACTTTTATTGACCAGAGTCGTGTTTCGGCCATTAATTGCTGAAAGGGTACTGAGGATAATTCAACAGATTTCTAACTATTGCAATTATTGCAGGACCGATGTGTTTCCTTAAAGTCCTTCATGGTTCACTAACCATCGAGATTATGATATTGTTAGGTATTGGTATCGGATAACAATTTATTACTATTACCTAACTATAATATTTAATCTTCACACCGAACAGCAACAGAAGAGGGAATGATTTTAATGATGATGGTGTATAATAGTTAAAAATGTGGTGCGCGCAACACACGAATTTCATTTACATCCGTTTGAAAATTAATTTAAAATTTATTGAGTGAAGTTAGAGTTAAAAAAAGTTTAGAAAATTATATTCAGTTTTTATAGAAACATACGTTTTCGATTAAATAATATAAGAATATAAAATTTTTAGGTACAATCCTCACTTAATTTAATACCGTATTCGTCACTTTAAATTACCTTAAACAACTTTGAATATAAGATAACATTTTTTTACAAATCTTTAGCTTTCCAGCTGTATCATGCATCTATATTGCTATGTTTATATACAGAAACACAATTTTTCCTAAAAAAATATATTTCCACTTTTCTATTTTAGTAGGTTATCAAATTAGTTCAACTTGTATCTTTATTCTATTTTTTTTCTCTATTCTAATTAGATGATATGGTTGATATATTGGAATATAAAAAATAAAATGTACTTTAGAGAACGAAAATTCAAATATTCGGAATTTAAACTCAGCCAGACTTTTTCAATCTGAATGAATGTTACATAATATGAAGCACATTTAAGTTTACATTGATATAGAGGGTTTAATCCAAATCGTTTGAGCTGTTTTTGAGAAAATTGTAAAATGGTGCAAAATGCGTTTTACAAAATGGCTCTTCTGGTTTGTCTTATTTTTGCCAAAAAGTTGCTGTAGCATCACAGAGAAATACATGTCTGAAATATGAAATAAGATATAATTGGAAATAATAGATACCTAATTGATTGTGGGAGCAGCTAGTCCTGGGTTCGAATCCCGGCTGTGGCAGAATATTTTTTACTCTGTTAATTCAGTCGAGGGGCGACCCTAGGGTATAGGTATAGAGACCCTCTTAGGGCAGACCCAGTCATAAACTGGGTACGCAAAATTGGGAGGGGGGGAGGAAAGCCTAATCGCCTCATTGCACTGCCGTTGATCTAGAAACAGTACGAAGCTCTACGTGTATGTACTGAGCCCAAGACCCTTCATGGGTTGAGCGGTCCGGTTTTTTTTTTTTTTTTTTTTTTTTTTCTTTAATTGATAATATTCAAAGAAGAATCTTTTACTAAGTTTATCCGATCCAAAATCATAATCTTCCATCATGAAAACAAAAATAAATTATACCGTTTATTATCGTATCGGAATAATAGGAAGAGAAAAATGCAAGGTGGAATCAGTAGCGATTCATTAGGAGATAGAGGAACAAATAAGGATGGGGTCAGTAAATCAGAAGCTTTGGGTTCCATTTAGCTGAGCACTATCTGATCTCCTATCCCGGGAGCAGGACCGTATTTCTGCCCAAAGGTAGCCTCTGCTTCTTGTCATTAGGGCTAATTACCCGCCTGGGTGTGTCCTCTCTTCGTAGATAAGCGATCCTGAGGTCGCCTAGTTCCTTATTTTTCTCTTTATTAAAGAAAAAATTCAGGGTTATTCTGGAGTATGTAGCAAGAATAATGTCACCTCAACAGATCTTGGACGATTAGGCGGATAATGATTTTTTATTTATTATAGAGTTTAATAGTGTTAAATCTGATCTCATTTATCAAATCCTTTATAATGTATCAATTAATAACTAAAGCAGATTGAGTCAGGATATATGAAAACGCGGAATTGTCCCAGAATATGAGAGTATACATCCTATATGATCATTAAGAAACTTTCCGTATCTTTTCCTTCAATAGGCGAAGTAAATAAAATGCAATATTTTCAAATGTGGGAGGTATAATATAATATATAATATAATATAAGAAATAAAATTTTTTAAATAAATTATGAAGAATAAGATGGATGACTCGTGTGACAATAAAGCATTAGTACAAAAAAAAAAGTTATTCATTAACCAACGGTTCGACCCACGTTACGAGTCTTCATCAAGGCTAAAACAAAAAATACAGTGTAGATAATTGATAAAGTCATGCAAATTTAACAGAAAATAATTAAAAGAGATATTTAAAAAAAAACACTGCAAATTATAACCCAATGGTTTATTATTTCCAAATAATTATATCAGGCTATGACAGTTTATATAGCGGTTTATAAAGGAAAATATCTGCTAATTCCAAAACATTGTAACTCACCTATTTCTTAAAAAATCTGAATAGTTTTTTTTATTCATTCTCTAACGATAAACCTTTTTTTATAATTCGGTCGCAGAGCTAAAAGAAGGTTATTCTAATTTATTATTCAGGTTTCACGTATCTTGAAACGTAAGACTCAAATTTTGAGGGTATTAGGTTTTTTTTGGTCGATCGAAAAGGTTTATTATTCAAAATAATAAATCAAAAGCATTTACACTATACTTATTTGCTATTTTCTTTCCTTTTCATTTATTTATCTTGAAAATAATTCTAATAATTCCTGATTTCAACACACTTATCATTTTTTCTCGACCTTTAGAAATAACTGAGCTTTGATGGGTAAATTTTGACTACCATTTTTTTTTTTTCTTTTACAAAGGTTTAAATCGAAAATAATAAACCAAAAACAATATAAGGCAATAATAAAATATAAATAACGCTAATTCCTAGACAAATTACAAAATGAGAATAACAGAATCGGATTAAATTTGACAATTGTAGGTTACATTTGTACGTTGACTAACTCTTACTTTCTCATCCAGGTATGGCAGAAGAAGCGAAGTCCCCGAACCAGTGGACTACAGCGTGCACCACGAACAGGCTGAACCCTCCCCGCGAAGTTCGCCAGCTTCCATCGTGGACTTGGACAGCGGGGGTGGCACCGTCCTCTTGTCCTCGACGCAAAGCCTGGGCAGGTCGAGGCTCCTGTGACCAAGGCGGCGACGACCCTGGACCCAGCGGAGATGATGGAGCAGTGGAACCCCAGTCCTCCGTGGTCGGACACTACCGTCCAGAAGGTCCCGGACATCCTCCACCAAGACCTCAGTCCTTATGTGACTACAACGCCGCCCACCCCTGGCTCCGGAGTGTCCTTCCAACAGCCGACTACCTTCACCTTCGACTGGACTCCTGAACAGTACGTGCCGCCTCCACCGCTTCTGGACCCTGAGGAGCACACACTCCTCGGTTGCTTCTCTTGGACCACGGGACCCTCGGATCACAGGCTGTTCCCGCTCCAACCTCCTCCACCTCCTAGGCCTAGCCTCATAGTGAGGGTAGACCAGGATAGCGATCACCTTCTCCTTCATACGATAAAAGGTGAGTTATTTATTATTCATTAATATAAGAAAGCTATTTATGTAAGGGATTTCGTTACTATGTACTACAAACGATGCGCAGCATATCACATCGCTTTGCAGATTACTAAAAATGTGTACGTACAAAATATTTCTAGTTTAGATTTTTTATGTAACATGTAAGATCCAAATACAAAGGTCGATCATAGTTGACCTCTCATCATACCTATATCATTTATATATATATTAATTCATAAAAAGGATAGATGTTAGCTTCTTTACTTTATATACGATTTTTCTAATTCCAAAAATAATCAATTCCTCCCGATAATCTATAATTCAAAGACTGTGTGGTCAGATATCTTTTGAACTATTGACTGAAACGATCATTGCTGGAAGTAGAGGGTCGGTTGCTGGAGTCCCCCTAGCTCCACAAATAGATGCAGCGATCCCAATTACAGTTATATAACTCATGTCCATTACAAGGAACCCTTCGGGATATAGTTGGCTCATGTAACAGCACTCTTTTTGTTCTTTGTTATATAACACCAATTTGTATCATCCAGTAGAACATTAGAACATTGTAATTTTAGGAAACTATAAATATAACAGGTTCATCCAATATTGTAAATTATGTTCTAAGCTGGTCTCAGAACGCTCTAACAGAGGCCTTTCTGTAAATTACCAAGTTAGCGTTTTCCTGGGGACCATCGTGTTTAACACGCAACCTCAGTTTTACAGCTCATCAGCTGTTAACGCCTCAACCTATTAAACCACAACTGAATAAACTATACTGAACTTAAAGTGCTATTTATAGTTCAGGTGCCCTATGGAAATATTAGTTATACATTATTGGTGGATTGGTATGATACTTCAGTATCGGACTGACGATTTAAATTGCAGAAGTCAGTGGATATAGGGAGGTAGCTGGGAGTTGTGGTTATATGGTTATATTATATTATATTATATTATATTAATATATATATATATCAAATGGGGTATGCAAAAATATACCTTTTTTCTATCCTCTCTATGAAAATGACATTACGGTTATTGTGAAATGTCGATTTCCTACGCCAAGTAATTACTTACGTACCATCATTACTTCTTTGTACTTTCTTATACAAAAGAGCCGCTAGATGACCAGATATTAGCTCCCCTAAATGTCCTTATAATCTGAGGAGGCTTCCTCATTAATATGGAATATTTCATAAACGACCCGCATCGCCGGCCTGCATTATCCTTAAGGGGGAGTTTAGCCGTGTCCTTTCTTCGCCCGAGTCCTTTGACGGCTTCCTAATTGTCCGTCATAGTCCGGCCAGTTTTTGCTGTCGCCTTGGGTGGCGGTAGTAAGTCGTTTTTAATAAGGTCTACGGCCGGAAGTCGGGCCTTTCTTCGAGTGCGCCGCAGCTTCCTGGTTCGGGAAGGATTGAGACTCGTCGCAAAGGACGGTTTTGCTTTCAAACCTTAGAAAATCATGTAACTCAAATATTCAGAGGGATTTAGAAAAGTGAAAAACTACAGTCAATGAATATGAGGTGTTGTAAGTTACTCCAACTATTTTAGACAAATAAGGCAAGGGGTTAACCGAGTTCAAGTCGTTACGCTATTAGTGAGTAGAGCCATATCGATTACTAACAACCTCTTCGGGAATTCGTTTTAGCTTCGTTTGATAAATTTGTCAGAACGGCAGCTGTTTTTAACTTTTACCTGTTTAAAGCAAATTATTTCAGAGAATATCTGTGTGAATAATTTCTTCGTCATTAAAAGCTGCATACATTTTATTTCATGTAGATTTAATTAGTTTTCTACATAAATTGGTAGATATTTCAAAAAATTCACATTTATATATTTACTAGTAGACCCACGGGTGCAATTTGATTGAGGTGTCATTTATGTTTAAAAAATCTCTATCTCACCGATTTAGAGTTTATCGCTTTGGTAGTTTTAGTTCATCATAACGAAAAGTGAAATTAACAAGAACATAAGTTTGTTTTATAACGTCTATTTATTATTATATCTTTGGCGGTCTTGAAAAACTAGATAACTCGAGTTATATCAAAAATCAGTTAACTCCAACTATCGCTCTCTCAGACCCACTCAGTCAGGTCTCCCACGTCGTGTTAAATTGGTTAAAGAAATTTCTTGGTGGAAGAAATTTTAGGTGGAAACAAAGCTATATAGTAATTACTCTATTTTGGATATTACGTAAAACATTAAGTCGCTCCCCAGTAAAATAAAATATTTTGACTTAACCACTTATTCACAACCGCCACATATATTTAATCATTCGGCAGAAATCAAAAACATAAATCAAAATTGGTTAAGTTTATTTGTTTGTTATTTTAAAGTGGAGCAGAGATACCTTAAAAACTTAATTATTCCATATAAAGACAACTGGATTGCTATGTATGTATTCTAAAACTACAAAAATAACAAAGGTTCCTATCATATTAGGTTTTATATTTCAAATGAACTGTTTAAATTACATTTTAAAAAGGTTCCATAGTAATCCCATTTACTTTACAGTTTTCATGAAATAGTATTAAATTTGAAATAATTAATAGAAATGTTAATAATAATTAACGAAATAGAAAAGGGGAGAGCCGGTGGGTGAGTGGCTAGCGCGCTAGTCTCCCACGCCAGAGATGTGAGTTCGAGTCCCAGTCCTAGCGGGACTTTTATAAGAATATAATTAAATGGGGATTCACTCACAGCCTCTCCCCCGGGTAGTGAGACTCGTCAGCCTACTGGTAGCAACTCGCGAAAATAGGCGTAAGGAGTGATGACCCTGCCCTAAACATATTTTCCCAGGAGTCTATACCACGCGGCCAAGAGCCTACACGGCCTGTTGTGCCAGAAAAAAAAAAAAAAGAAAAGAAAATAGAAATTTTAGTTTATAGATAACAACTTACCAGTTATGTTGAGAACTTACAATAGTTACAATGCGGTACGTAATATTGTTTCTTAAAATATTGCATACTAAATAGAAGAATAGAACTTACACGATCCTATATGACGTTGGCAATGTTTTAACTATTATAGCCTCCCTCTTTCCCAATAACATATGTTCATAAGTTAATGGGCTTACGACAACTTTATATTAACTCGTACGATTTCATTTATTGCATATTTACTTTTCTAAAATCTTGAATTTTCCAACGGTATATTATACGTCTATGTTACTACTTATATTTCAGGAATAATATTTTGATGATTTGGTTACAGAAAATAGATTTATCAAGCTTAAATAAAGGCTAAATTGCAATGTATTTTACTCATAAACCTTCAGCGAAGAATGCCCTGAAGGATGGTGAAAACCGTTTCATTTTATATATATATATATATATATATATATATATATATATATATATATATATATATATATATATATATATATATATGTACAAGAAATTAATTCATCGACGTCTATGTATATACATAGGATCCTTTTCAACACTGCAATTAAACATAATTGGTTACATTTTGTAGTATGTTGGTTACATTTTCCATAAAACATCTTTATGTTTATCCATATCGATGTTTTATGGAAAATGTAACCAACATACTACAAAATTTAACCAATTATGTTTAATTGCAGTGTTGAAAAGGATCCTATGTATATACATAGACGGAGGATCGAAACGTCCAAATAAAGAAAATTAAGAAGGAGTGATAGTTTAATGACCTAAAACCCGAATTATTTCAAACAAAATTATATATATATATATATATATATATATATATTAGAGAGAGAGAGAGAGAGAGAGAGAGAGAGAGAGAGAGAGAGAGAGTAATAAAAAAAATAAATAAAAAAATAATATTTCGTACTCTATAACGTATATCGTACTCTAGAGCTTTTAATTCAACCGTATATAGAAAAAAATATTATTTTTATTTATTGATTTATATGTTTTAATACTTTTACCCGACTATTTTTTCTTTTAATTACTAACCAAAGATTAACTTTATAGCACCGGCTTAAAAATAACGAAAACCTGTCAGATACTATGCAATACTCTCTAGTAATACGGCTAATGTAAATAATTTATACTTAAAAATGGTTTTTAATATAATCAAAGTAGTTAAAAGTTAACTAATGCCGAGGCAAGGACTCTAATTCTTGGCTAGGATTATATTGACTATGTATAACCCAGATTTGCATACGTAAAATGCTAAGCTTCCCTCTCACTTTCGACGAACTTCTTATTTGCATTTCTCTTTTGACAGTTTATCTTTTCGAGAGCTAGCATTTATTAATCCGATACATATTAATACGTAATAGACTAGGTACATAAATAGTAAAACTGTTTTTTTTTTCTCATTACCTTCCCAAGGTATAATCACTCCCACCAGAATTACTGAATAGCTGATTGGACGAAGAATTAATGTCTTGGTCGTGGTATATTTATTTCAGTATAAACTCCCCATTATCAATCTAATTATTTCTATTTCTTCATGGTTTCCACCATTGTTTTTTTATTGCTACCTCGATAGTTTATAGAGTATCTTCTTTGGTATTAACGGATATTTAACATGACGAAAGTTTTAATTGTTATAAATGATATTGGTGATTTTAAAAGTTGCCTATTGTTTACATTATTTTATATAGTAATCTACAATATATAAAATACTCTAAGAAAAATTGAATCAAACAGGAAATAAAGGTGGTCATGATGTTGGTGTTGCTTCAATCGCTTCTTTCTTCCATTAATTTTAAAGACGTTAATGGTAAACACTTCGTACTACTTTTTAACAGCAATAAAGCGGACTCTTCTATTTGTATTAAATTAAAAAAAAAAAAAAAAGGTTGATAAAAAAAGTTTCATTTTTTTTTCTAAGCCCCAAGGGATTTTTTATTTTAAATACAAAAAAAATATTAAACAGAATCATTGGTCCAAATAAGACGAGTCTACCGGTTTATACGGCTAGATAAGTCAGCATTGCGTATAACGCACTTTGTAAACATAATCGGGGTGAAAACATTATGTAAAATTATTGGTATGTATAACGAACGGTTCACCCAAAGTTACCTTGAAAAATTCAACCAAAATTTAGGTAAAAGAACTGTGAATGCAGTAACAGGATTTGGTTTTTAGTGAAATTAAGTTTTGCAAGGTAAGAATGTGGTCAACATCGAACTCAAGAGCGTAGAAAGGGAGATCAAAGGAGAGGGGGCTTACAGATCGTTGGGACAAATAATAAAATACCAACAAATAAAGTAAGATATTTGGACAAAATATGTGGTTATAGAGTGTTTTTACATGCAATCAAGCACCTAATTTTTAAATTTAGAATAGAAAAAAGACTTTATTCTGAGAGTACCTTCAAATAAGAAAAATATTACAAATAAAGAAATAACATCTGGCCCGAAAACATTAAATTGATTGAATTATTTACAAACTTAATTATTTACATAGATAAAAGAAGTAGAGATAGAAATGTATGTATGTCGAAATAAAAAGGAGTCTGCCAGTTTAAACTGGTAGGTAATGCAGCATTGCATATAGCGCACTTGGTAAACATAATTACTCACGATTAGGACTAATTTTACTATTGCGAAGGATATGCCCGATTTTAATGAGTTTTAATTTTTTTTATATATTGAAAAGCGGGGAAAATAGCAACACAACATAAAATAAATACAAA
The DNA here is from genome assembly GCA_023052935.1 of Piezodorus guildinii. NCBI lineage: Eukaryota > Metazoa > Arthropoda > Insecta > Hemiptera > Pentatomidae > Piezodorus > Piezodorus guildinii. The sequence goes on along the minus strand of CM041292.1, from coordinate 43,226,038 downwards.
AGAATGATAGTTAAAATTAACTAATTTTGAACAAAATAATAATTGAGTATTTTTAATCAAAAATATAATTGGAAATCAACAAGCGTTATTTATATGTATTTAGATAGTTTTTTTTTTTTTTTTAATAAAATATATTTTAGACCACATTGAACCCCTTACAACCGATTTTCAAACCGTTGACTGAGTTCACGAAAGGGGGAAAGAGGGAAAGTTATTATTTTTTTAAAATAAATTCGGATAATAACTTGTAATATTACTATTTAAAAAATCCTATATCTTCTTCTTTATCTTTACTTTTTAGAAAAGCCTAAAATATAATTTTCTTCCTTATTATGTCTATAATATGATTTCTTGGTTTATTTAAAAAACGAAATGACAAAGTTATATTAAAACAAACAACTGTAATAAGCACATCATGAAAACATGTTTTTTCAAATGTTTAAACTTCATTTAAATTTATTTATTATAAAGGTTAATAAAAAAATGATTAAGTTTAATTGAAAATGTGGTAATTAAATATTTATTATAATACATTGAAAGTATGTGAGAGTAGAGAAAGATTTTTATCAACTCTCATCGTGTAGCGCAGCTTAACTAGACTAGTTATGAGATGAAGAAAATGGTTGGGCGTGCGGTCATCAAAATAATTACAAACTAATAAGCAATACTTATTTTAATTAAGTGCCAACGTTCCGGCCTACATTATGGGCCTTACAATATTGGCTGAAATTTCGGCACAAAATTAAAATAACTAATAGTGTGTAATTTATTTGATTATTTGATACCAACCATCTTCCTCATCTACTATTCACAACGGTCAACTAAACTCCATCATTATAAACTAGATATGGATTATTAGGTGTGGTCGGATTCGGCCCGGGACCTTGATATCCTTTAACTGAAATTTTTAAAAATGAACTGCTAATTCTTCATTAGTAGACATGCAAGCATGGGAAGCAGATTATGAGCTGACATGACCCGCTATAGACGTATGCTAAATAAGAGAAAGGCCGATATGCATTGGCCCATCCTCCACCCTCCACCCTCAGTCAGTTCCCAGAGCGGCTCCCCCACCTCCGTACCCCGCATGCGAGGATCCAGCGGATAAGGAACACAGATAAAATAGAATAAAATAAGGAGATAGACAAAAAGAGCAGGCTAGAAGCTCCGTGTGTGTTCCTGGGGACAATCTACCATCTCCCGAGGTCTCCGGCCTAATTAAACCTATTTATCATCTGGCAACCACCGCATCGTCGTCCTTTTGCACGCCATTTAAAAGATTAAGGATATCTGGAATGGGTATTGTTATTAAAATCCTGTACATTTGTGGTATTTGTATTTGGACTCGGTAACTCAATGTATCACCAAATAAAATCCAAAAAAAAGCGATGAATTAAGTTCATAAGTATTATAAAGCCTGCTTAATACTTTTTAACCATATTACTTTAGGACAACATTAGTTTAAAACAATATATATATATATATATATATATATATATATATAAATACACACACACACACACACAACGGTTATCAAGAATATATATATAAATTAATTGAAATATCAATACCATTTTCAGAAGAATGTCAAAGTACAACAAAAGATAACTTCTCAGCTACCTTAAAGCTTAATAACATTTTATTAACACTAAAACCAATACATTTTATTACTTTCACATAGCTATATATGAAATTTATAGTAAGGGATAGTATTGCTATCGTGAAAATTTTTTAACTCCAGTTTTCAACGGAAATAGGCGTTTTACGGTCTCTTATGTCCAAATGACTAAGTCCCGCAAAAAGGTAGGAGTAGACAAAAAATATGATCAGGGATCTTAGAGGTACAAGTTTTTATTTTTTCTAAATATAAAAGAGTTTAATTATATTTATAAATATCTAAATAACCTGATTAACAAAATAAAATGGAGAACTGGAGTGATCTGTCTGAAGCTATTGGGGAAATTTCTCCATATTAATGACAGAGAAAAGCAATTTTTTTTTAAATACCCAGTCATTTAAAGAAAAACAAAATCTGATGAAAATTATTTAAATATTATTTTGGTGCTTAGACTCCTGTATTGGATCTCTTACGAAATTCATTAAACGAAAAGTTAGAACTTAAAAATTATCCTGATGTGTTTGTGAAATGGTGTATTGGATTCGCAAAATAGCTGTGCTCACGGTGATGCATTTAAATACATCAATTTAAACTTATATACATTTGCTTTAATTTTGTGTTAGAAAGAGGAATGGGTAAATATCACGACGTAAAGTGATTCATTACACGGAAGCATAGTACTGTATAATGACAAGAGAATACAGAAAAAGCACCCAAGACCCTCGGACCAGGTGCACAAGTTCATTAAGGCAATGCAAGATGAGAGATTGTGTGCCCATCCTCTTCCTGAATATTCACAAGAAGTCTTCTCCTCCCCACTCCGTCCACAGGGGACTGGAAAGGAAACAGTTTTACCTCTCGTTTTCATGTATTAGAAGGAACTGTGAAGAAATATTATTAAACCATCTTGTATCTTCTCGATATATATAAAATGATAACGCGATTTTGGTTTCCGCTCCTTCTCCTTCTAAGCCACAAGATGGATTTTAATTCGGTTTTCAATCCCATTTAGGGCATTCTTTCCTGAAGGTTTATATCTTAGATAGATTGCAATTTATTTTTTTCTTAGAATGGGACTTTTTTTGACCAATTCATAAAAATATTATTTCCTAAATGTAGCAGTAGTATAGAAGTATAATATACTTTTGGAAAGCCCAAGATTTTGGAAAAGTTAATATGCAATAAAAGAAATCGTAAAAGTAAACATAAAGTCTTTGTAACCTAAATATAAGATTATGATTTTGCCATTGTCGTACAGGATCGTGAAAGTTGTATTCTTCCATTTAGTAAACAATATTTTAGAAACAATATTACGAACCGAATTAAAACTACTAAGTTGTTAACATAAATGGTAAGTTGTTATCTATAGGGGTACTCACTACGTTTGCTATAGCATGCTATTTGTGCTATTGTGCTAAACCCATCAATTTTATACAGTAAATAACTGTAGAAACTGACGGGTTTAGCAAAATAATACAAATAGCATGCTATAGCAAACGTAGTGAGTACCCCTTATATTTATAAAAGTGTGTGCTATGTATGCTATGTAATTCACAGCATAAATTATCAGTATAAACTAGATATTAGTTAAAACATTTCTCTCTCTATATTTTCATTTAGGAATAACTGATTCACAAAATTAATCAAACCTTTAATGTTCAAAACTTAGATCGAAGCACTGTTAACCATATATGTGATGATAGATGATTCTTAGAGAGTCCAGGATTATATTTCCGTCTAAAACCGCAACATCCTTACTGCTAACCTAAGAACCTCCTTGTTCGCACTCAACAACTCTTTATTGAAAATTGTATTTTTTTTCACCTTCCCGCAGCAGGAAGTTCTAATTTTAATGCCGAGCTAATGGCGACATAGGTCAGTTTGCTAAGACCTACGTGATGATGTTACGTGCCTTATAATATGCACGGAGGAAACTTGTCCGATAGCAAGGTACCTACTGCTGGAACATTATTTTTACTTTCACCGCTAAAAGTTCTAACGGATTATACTTCCTTGTCAGTGAGAATGCTATGTCTGTCTAGTATCTTATATCTGCAAATAGTAATTTGCAAATGTAGATTTTCCTATTGTAAAATATTTTTATAAAATCGGTATTTGATGTAAAAGGAAAAATTCATCAAATTAACTCCTTTATACAAGGTATTTCATAGACATAGTATTAGTTAATACAATGGATAACAAAAAAGCAAACCATTCTCTCTGCTTTTAGTAGAAAAACTAATCTGATTTTGAAAAATCCAATTCACACGTATTTGTTTGTAATTTTTATTTGTAAACCATTTTTACAAAGGAAGAAGCCTTTATTGATGTACAGTCCCTAAGTGAGCCAAATGATCAAAACGAAACTACCAAAATCGTGACTAAGATCATGAATCTAGAGACTTAAGTTCAACCTTCAAAGATAATTAAACACATTTTCTTTTTTTTTAAACCGTTCATCAACGATCAAATGAAGGGTTTCTCGTGCTTTTTGCAATATATATATACACACACAAACACACATTTCTGAGGTGATCATTAGAGTCTTATGTAGTGTTTTGAAAATTTAATGATGTTAAAATCACATTCCTTCAAACTGAATTGGCTGTTTTTTTCTTGCCTTCGATTTTTCTATTCTGCGATAGTAATAAAAGTTCTTAAGATCAAAAGTCTCACAAGAGATTCCGAGTGTTGTTGGCTTTCCGTATTCTTATGTGTAAACAGCATAATTAAAAAACGAAAAGTTGAACGAACCTGAGAATCTGTATTAAAGTAAAGTCTGAGATGTTACGTCTACATTATTTCCAAAATCGACTTAATGAATGATCCAAATCCTACCACGAATTTCACACTTTGAAAAGATCAAATTTTCTCGGAAAGTAGTTTCGATATCACAGAATTTTATTTTAATTTTTTTTTTCAATGTTGAAATTTCTTTATAATTATCTTTCAGTTATGAATTCGTATACTTCTTGTTCTTTTGATTCTCTCTTATGTGATACTTTGGCGTCCTCGATGTCTTCTGCCATGGAGTGTAGTCCATTGTCTTTAATGGGTCTCTATGTTCCTCCATCTTAATCACATGGCCTAACAATTTCAGTTGGCGGATCTGCAGGATTTCCTTCAATAGGACGACCCCATTGATTTCGTTGAGAACGCGATCTCTTGTAGACTTGTCCGCTGTTCTAAGATGAGATTCTGCTCTCTTGAGTTTCTTTTAATACCTAGCTTTCAGTTCCGTAAAGAAATATCGGCAGGTACACTTATTTAAATATGTGGAGCTTAAATTAGTCCTTACTTACTACTTACTCTCATCATTTGTATTCAAAAGATTAAGAAACGGTCTAATTATGGAAGTAACTGCTTAATTAGGTTTTGGTTTATTCGTTTACTTGACAGTTGCATATATCCTAATATTTTTTTTTCTTTTCTGTTTCAGACGAGCGACCGACTGGGACCAACTTATGAAGATGACCCCGGCTCAATAGGAATCAAAATTAATATAATAGGAGACACAGAAGAGTATGGCATATTGTCAGCATAGCTCCGGCGACTGTGATAGAACCTGTATTATCTGTATAAACTATATATGTATATTTATCTAGGTAGAAAGGAGTTTGAAAACAAAAATTATATTAATTTAAAAAAAAAAAAAAAAAAAAAAACTTCGTTGCAATACCATTAGGGTGGAAATTTTTGTTGAAAGCAGTCCGTCCAAGAAAAGTGCAATAAGAAATATGGCATTACAAGAGAATGCTGGAAAACGTAGGAAGTAGAGTCGTGCCATATGCGTTCGAGTAACGTACAGTATCAGCAAAAGCTGGTAGCTTTATGTGGCGTAGTGTTGGTAACATTGGATTCGTCTGAGCTTAATATTTAAAAAAAAAATTGTAAACTTCTCGCAATATATATATTCCAATAGATCAAAAATAACTCTGATCTTATTTTATAGTTTCAAATTAATCACTAATAAACCACAATTATTCATATTTTTTCATATATTGTCTTCAACCAATTTGTTCTTAATTTTAAAATTATGTGATTCGCCATTCTAGAATTTTTAATTTAATTCATTACTTTTTTATTTATGATCGTTATCTTTAATCATTATATATATATATATATATATATAATATATATATATCAAGGAAAATATTTTTATGAGGTTAATTTTTGGAAAAAAATGTTTAAAGCTAAGATAAAATGATTTGTTATCATAAATTAAGAAATGTACTGTTATGTTATTATTATTATTATTTTAAATTGTTGAATATTTTAATACACAGTTAATATATTATTGATTTTTATAAAATTTGTTTAATGACTTAGATGCTCAAAAAGTGGCCGTTCTAACTTTCCATTATTTTGTTCCACTGCAGTTGACAATAATTTCCAACAAAAAAAAATTAAAACATCAAGAGCATAGTTCAGATAAAATTCAAGGATATATATATATATAATAATTTTTTTATTTTTTTTATTTTAATATGATTGAGACGACTGTTCTTTACTGGCCACTTTTTTTTTATTGTTTTCTTTGTCTATTATCAGTTATGATAACAGAATCATACGAAATGATAATAGATTTATTTTATTTTTTTTTTAATGAAAATTATCATCTCGAAAAGCTCAGATGAAACCTGAAGTGCTACAGAACCCAAACAAATTTGCCCACCGCAAATTTAATTTAAGGAACTAACATCTATCTAATAAATAAATTTATTATAGTTAAATATTAAATAAATTTAAGTTAAGTTTAATGGTAAATAGTAACAAAGTCGGTTCCTATTCAGCTTAGTTTCGGGTTCTGAGCATCATAGAAAAAAAAAAAATTCTTATATTATCACGCTGGATACTGTACTTTTAAACAATTCAGTTGTATATTACATACCCATTTTATTTCTAAGTATTTTATTGTTAAATATTTATTTTTATTTATTTATGAAATAAATTTGACGTCCATCTGGGGACAAAAAATATTGTGTATTATGTATGAAATGCCATAGTAGGATCTATGTGTACATAGTAGTTTACTTTTTACGGTTTAGAACCACGAGTGTACAAAGTAGACCAATTTAGTTGTTGGGGCATTTAAAGGGGCATGATGTCCCTGTAAATATTTATAAATAAGTTATTATGTGTGAATATTTTAGTATGAGTTGTAAATTGTAAAAGAGAATTTTATTGTAAACATTTCTTTTTTATATGTATAGTTATATAAAAGGCAATTATATTTGTTGAATAAAAATGCCTTGAGACATTATTTTATTTTTCTTTAACCTAATTCATGACATACGGATGACCATATCAAATTATCTAAAAAACCTGGCCAGATGGCTCAAGGATTTATTAAAGGGAGTGAAAAATCATTGTTTATGCCGACCTTCAGAACTGAATATATTGGTGGTGACGTGCATGTGCGATCTCAGGTACTCGTAAAAGATGTTTTCAACATTTTTGATGTCAAGTTGACATTTTTTATGTCACGTTGACTTTTTTGATATTTTTGACAATATTTTAGTCATTTTTAACTGACTGAAATAAGACTTCCAAGCAATAAGAAAGAATCATCTTATGGGAAATTTATTAAAAAAACATACGTGTATATATAGAATAGAAAAAAGTTTTTATTCTGGGACAAATTTACAAATAAAGATAGCACTCTGACGAGAAAACATTATATAGATTAATTTATTTACATAGGTAAAAGAGGTAGAGAAAGAAATTTATATAAATGTATGTACATTCACACATCTATGTACAAGAGAAAAATCATAAAGTAAAATAAATAATTACAGTAAATGAAAAGTAAAAAACAAATAATTAAAAAAAAAAAAAAAAAAAAAAAAAATATATATATATATATATATATATATATATATATATATATATATATATATATATATATATATTACGAGATATAGTTTTAAAGTAATCAATAATGCCTTGAGTATCTCAAACAGCAGTAAGTAGCCGTGAACATTTTGCCTAGTCAAGTATTATCAATTCATGTCAATCAATTATCACATTATCAATATACATCTTACTTTAACTTAAAAAAAGCGCATCTTAAATTTTAACAACAAAAATATTAAAGAATCCATATAAGTTCTATAAATACATATGATCGGTAGGAACTAAAGTAAGATAAGAGAAGAAAAAGGTTACATTAAAACAGCTGAGCAATTGAATCAGAAAAATAAAAAATATAGTGGTATTGTTCCAACAGCTGTCATTGATCATCAGAAACCTGTCGGAACATGAGTGGTACAGTTTTCAGTTCCGGAACCCTGCTTGCGCTACCAGTCGGTCTGACTATTTGATGCCAACCAATCCCACATCTTATTGGTACGAATCTATTACAAAAACAAAATTGCATCGAAATGATTTTAGACGCCTCGTTAATATTTATATATATTTTTAAAAAGACACGGAAAAAAATATAAGGTTTTTATTTTTATAATTAAAACATTTACAAGAAACCGTGTGATTTGTATTATACAAATCGGATTAAATAGCAATGTTTAACATAAATAATTTTATGGAATTTAAAAACAATGAATCCCACTCATAATAAAAATATATTTTCTTAAAATTCATAACACAATATGTTTTATTACGATCGATTCTCCCCAGGCATTCAAATAACCTAGCCACTTTTATATATATATTTTTTTTAAATAATTAATAATAAAAATATCGAGGTCCTCTTTTTATGAGCAGTAACAAAGTCGTAACAACTGATTTACATTCCTTTGTATGTGTAAATATAAAAGGAAAAATAAAATAATAAAAATAGGTTAATCGGAAGAATGCATTTTGATAATAAATAATTAGTCGGTTCCTTAATTTTCCAAAAACAGTTTATCAAACATAAATATCAAAACAATTCAACGTTTTGGGGCCCTTCCCTTTTCATTTAACTTGATAAGATAACTTTTTTATATACTAATTAAAATGATTATTAAAAAAATTATAACAAGTTACAAAATTATATTTACCTAAAAGTCATTTAAAAATTAAAATATTATTCATTTTTAATTAAAATTTTGTCTATAACTGATGTCATTAAAATTGTTTTTATAAAATTTAACACTAAGGAAAATCACCCTTCTAAACTGACATATTCTTTGGACCCTTATCGATGAGGACCACCCTATTCACTGCAGAAAAGTACACATTGATATATTATTAAAAATAAACACCCATCCTAATAAATCCTGGATATACAAAATTTACGTCTCCCACTGTAGCATCGTCCGATTAGGCACAGTAGCATTAATTGACGTTAAATGAATTCTTCCTATTTAAAACAATATTAAGGTTTATATATTATTTTTTTCGAATGGAAGTTGTCATAGCACTAGTTCATAATGTGGTAATTTCATTAGAACTTCATTTTTTTTTTCCAACGCATGGAAGAGTGCGGTAACAGAGAACAAATCCCAATTACCATATAACTCGGCAAGAGGGCTGGCATTTAGAGAAAGAAGACCGATAGAGAAAGGGATCGTTGGAACAAACCTGTTTCAAAAGAGAACATATATCAAAGGACAAGACCTCTTTATGTTTTAGTTATGCAAACCATTACGGCCCAAGATCACTTTATAAGTTTTTCTAATTTTTTTTTTTTTTTTTTTTTTCTTTCGGAAAGGAGTACAAATTGAAGCTGATATCATATTTTTCACGACGAGGCAATTTAATTAGGACATCAATTTGATTTAAGATCCCGGGAGGAAAGAAAAAGATACCGACTAGCTTGGTCCAGCTTGCCCTGAATAGTAATCAGCCGACCGGCCGTCCGTCAGCCTGAGATCGTCTCCCGGGCCAGCTTCACCAAAGCCACGCCAACTTAAACACTTAAATCATTTAATTCATATAATTATATATATATATATATATATATATATATATATATATATATATATATATATTTAGAATGATTACGGGATTTTGGTTTCCGCTTATTCCTAAACCACAAATTCATTCCTGAATGTTTATGAGAAAAATACATTGCAATTTAGCTTTTCTTTAAACTGAAAATTAAATTTTCAGTTACAAAATCATAAAAACATTATTCCTAAAATATAAGCAGTAGCATAGACGTATAATATACCGTTGGACAGCGCAAGATACTACACAAGTTAATATGCAATTAAATAAGTTGGACAAGTTAAAAGAAATATGTTATTTATAAATGTCATTTGTAATATTGTGGATTAGGGCGGTTATGGTTATTTATGGTGATCGTTATATTCTTCCATACAATATTAAAAAAAAAAAAAAAAAAAAAAAATATATATATATATATATATATATAAAATGTATATATATATATATATATATATATATATATATATAATGTATATATATATATATATATATATATATATATATATATTATTATATATATATATATATATATATATATATATATATATATATATATATATATATAACATTATGTACCAAATTTATCGTTGTTAAAATAAATGGAAAGTTTTAATAATTATTTCTACGTTTAGATCATTTCACAAAAATAGTAGTATAACTGTAAACTGAATGCGACTCCCATGGAAACTCAATTAACTTTGATATATTAAAATGTGTATAGTGCATATAAATATTAATAAACCAAGGATTACCTGTAGTGTACTTACCTGGGTGGTTAGCATAACTGCCTCCTATGCTCAGGGTTCCGGGTTCGAGCCCGCAGGTGGCCCTGGGATTTTTTAATGGGAGAAAAAAATCCTTAGTTATGCCGTCCTTCGTAGGGGACGTTAAAAAGTAGTTCCGAGTCTGTGCGGTGTCAGGTACTGGTTAAAGGTCCCTATCCTAATAAAACCTAGATAGGCAACATTTAGGACTCCCACTGTAGCATCGTCCGATTAACCACAGCAGCATTACGTGACGTTAAATAAATTAAGAAACAAGCAACAAAATTATGCCGATATGCTTGACGATAGCCGATTCTATTACCCCTGCTGGTCCCGTAATCTTCAAATTAGCCACAGCAGCATAAAGGAACTTTAAATGAATAAACAAACAATAAACAGATAAAAATAATTCTTAAAGAATTAATTTAATTTAATTACAATAGAAACGTGTATTTTACTTAATCATCTTTTTATCTGATAAAGTCAGTTAGTTTTATCCGCTTTTCATCACTCTCCATTAACCTTTACAATTCCGTGTATTAGATAATACTTTTTTTTTAATCTTTAGCTATCCAACAGTATAGTAATATATGTTATAAACTCATAATACAAAATTCAACAACAACAACGTTTTATTCCCTCATGAGAGGTTATATATCACCAACTAACAAAAACATATGTTAGTTACAATGAATATACACCGTGCTTAGTGTTATCACATTATCACACCTCCCCCCTCGAGCCTTCACCCTCGCCTTCACCTTCCTCGCAGACTGTACCAAATGTTTTCAGTATTTGGTCCACGTGCCTCTTCCAGGTAAGCTCGGTGCATTCAGGCCTCACCAGGTAAAGCCATTCTCCAAGCCTTCCTGTGACAACAGCTCGGATCCACTTAGTTCCCTTTCCTGATGGCGACTCCCTGTAGTCCCAAACGTACACTTCTCCTCTCCGGGACTCCATCTTCCTCACTTCCTTTTCTTCAATCTATTCTTCGTTCCTTCATCTATCAGGGCATCCATCCTGCTTCGGATTTCTCTTCTTAACATCCGCTTAGCTGGAGTCTCTCCAGTTGTACTATGGATAGAAATCCTATAAGAGAATATTTATTTATTTATTTATTTATTTCTTAGGGTTTTTCAACCACAAGGGTCATTTGCACCCAATTTTACAATTTCAGTTCATGCATTGCTAATTAAAAGTTGCAATTTAAATTTTTTGAAATATTTTTGTTGATTTCAAAAATAATATCAACTTCTTAATTTGCTCTTCTGCCTGGAATATTTCCTCATGTCCATTTCCTGATAAATGATTTTGTCGCTCATTCTCGTATGCATAGCATTCAGTGATTATATGATTGACTGTAAGAGCTACTCCACACGAAATACACTGAGGCGCGGGTTTTTTTTCCATTAAATATTGATGGGTGAGACGAGTATGCCCAATCCTTAAACGAGCCAAAACGACTTCTTCCTTTCGCGTCAGCTGTATGTTCGACTTTGCCCTGCGAACATAGGGCTCTACTATTCTGAGCTTATTGTCCCTCGTTGCCGTCCAGATCTGTTGCCATACCTGCCACGTCTTTTCCTTTATTAAAGAGATCACTTCACTTGGCTGGGTGGTGTTGATCAATTGGCCGTCGGTAATAGCTCTTTTAGCAACACTGTCAGCTAGCTCATTACCCTTTATACCGATATGGCTTGGCAACCATAACAGATGAATCACACATCCAGCCATTTCTAATGATTTCATGGTTTCTATGGTTTCATTCACCAACCAGTTTTGAGAAAAGGTGTTCTTCAGTGCTGTGATAGCAGACTCTGAATCTGAGCAAATTACTACACGCCGTACTATTTTAGCGTCTATTGATAGGAGAGTATAAGAGAATAGATACCGACTAATTGCAGTTGCCATGGAAACCCGTTTCTTTTTAGAATCATCCAAGGCTTTTAAAAGACCTTTTTTGAAGCTCTTTATTAAGTTTTCCGCCGCACCATTACTTGACGGGTGAAAAGGAGGTGTTAATATATGTGAAATAACATTACTTTTACAGAAGTCGTCAAATTCTTTTGAGTAGAACTGAGTACCATTATCTGTCACCAGAACTTGAGGTATGCCGTATCTTGCGAAGGTTTCACGAAGCTTTTAGTAGAGACATCTGTAGTTTTAGAAGATACTTCGAAAACCTCGGGCCTCTTACTATAAGCATCGGTAACAACTAAAAAATTCTTTCCTTTGAAAGGTCCGGCAAAATCCACGTGCATATGGCTACACAGCCTAAGACCACTGTGACTTGGATTTAGCAGGTTTCTGCTGATTGGTCATACAGGCGTTGCATTTTTTACTGTATCTTTCAATATCTGAGACTAAAGATGGCCACCAAAAATACGATCGTGCCCGAGCTTTCATCTTGGTCACACCCGGATGGGCTGAGTTAAGTTCAGTCAACAGCTGACCCCCTTGCTCGGTACCACAATACGATAGCCCCACATTATAATATAGATGTATAATTTACACATCTATATTACTATTCTCTTGTCAAAAAAATGAAAATAGCATTAAAAAAATTTGTTTGCGCTTTTCTCCTTTAGTTGTTTAATCAAATTCGCTTAACTTGCATGTTTAGCTGTTATTTATCAATGCTAATAAGATAATGTGCCCATTTTTTTTAAATCTACAAAATTTAAGTGTACTTTAGAGAAAGGCAATTTAAAATACCGACATTTAAGCTCTGTCGGGCTATTTCAACCGGAATAAAACCTATATCATATTAAAGCCCTTTGAATTTTACATCCATATAGCCAGTTTAATCATAATCGTTCTAAATAGAGCCGTTTTTGAGAAAATCGTTAAAAGGTGCAAAATGCATGGCATAAAGTGGCTCTTCTGGTTAGCTGATTATGATGAATAAGTTACTGTAACGTCTCGGGTGTGGAGTCTTAAGTATGAAATTTCAGTTCCGTGCGACTATTCGTTTTTGTGCTAAACTTACTATACATACATACACACACACACACACACACACAACACGACAGACACACAGGGTGAACTGAATTGGAAAAAGGTTAGCTATTTTGTGTTCTTCAATTAATAGTAAATTGGAGTTTTAATCCTTTGTTAGTGTTCTTGAAACGAAGTATTAGAGTTAGACTGTAGTCAGAATTATGAATTCATAGACTTAAGCTTACGTAATCTTCAAAAAAGGTAAGTGATATGAAACATACAAATTAATTGTAGTTTTCAGATTATTGGATACCTGATAGCTGGTAACAGGTCGAAGAGACCACTGCTAGCCTATCTGCCAATACATTAGTGGCCAATAAACGAAACCTAATACAAACATTGTTCGTTTTGATATCCTAACCTCAATTTCCGAAAAATTCGTTTCATGTCGTTGACTCCATAATTCGGTTTTAAACCAAATTTTATGTTAATTAATAACTCTCGCGGATCTAAGGGACCAGTGGAAGGAGTCTCGAACAATCACCCAATCATGGCGAGCGAAGAGGATATACTGAGCATTTCAGCGCAGAGGGTCGGATCGTCAACATCTGCGTCTGTCGGGAACGAGAATACGGGTTCCGGGATGTCTTCATCAAGCCATCGAGGTGTGTCAACAGTGGACCGCTTGGCAACTGAAGCAGCTCACGCCTCAAGTGAGGGAAAAAGAAGAAAATTGTGGGAATTACTGGGAGGCAATATAAGCAGTCTTCACGACTTTGTCATGAAGAGTAGGAATGCCCATAACCAAATAAAAGCCTACGCGAACTCAATCCGTATGGTTTATGAACAGTTGTCTGCAATGGAAGGGAACTTAGTTCAGTCTACAGTTGGCAACAGTTGTGGAACTCAGACTATTCCGAGTAATCAATCTCTTCAAGAAGAGTCCGATGTGATGACGCAACCATCCCAGAAGAATGCTAGGCCCAAGACGAACAGGCTGGAAGAAGGAGAGGGCATCGTTTCTCAAGAGCCTAATCCTTCAAAACATAAACAGAAAGATCAGTGGCAATTAGTAAAGGCTAAAAAGAAAAAGAAAACTAATGAGGTAGAGCATAGGATAAGAGCAAGGCCCGTCCAGATGTGTTGATGGTCAAGGCAAAGGAGGGATCGTCTTATGCGGACATATTGCGATCGATAAAAAGTGAACCTGAGCTACAAGATATAGCTGACGACGTACAGAAAATAAGGAAGTGCAACAACGGAGGTTTGCTGCTTGTGTTGGACCGAAAGTCGAAAGACAGAGCGGAAAATATTTGCACAGCGATAGCGGAGAAAATGATCGATATAGCTGAGGTCACGTGTAAAAGGGACTCCGTCGCTATCGAGATAAAGGATCTCGATGAACTGACAAATGCTGAGGAAGTACACCTAGCGCTTAGAAACCAAATCGATGGGGCGGAAAAAATTGACATATCAGTGGTGAAATCTCTTCGCAAAGCTTATGGTGGCACACAAACAGCAGTTGTGGTACTACCCATGGAACTAGGCAGAAAAGCTGTTGAAAAGGGCAGCATTCGAGTTGGCTGGGTAAGTAGCCGAGTAAGAGAAAAATTTACTCCACAAAGATGCTTCCGATGTTTTGCCTTTGGTCACGTGGCCAGGTATTGCAAAGGACCTGACAGAAGTAAACTATGTTTACGATGTGGGGAAGAGGGACATCTGGCAAAAGGATGTAATTCTGAACAATGTTGCCTACTGTGCCCAGAAGGGAGAAATCGAAAGCACGCCACGGGTAATTTCAGTTGCCCAGAATATCAGCGAGCTTTGAAAGCAGCTACCAAAAGCAGGAAATGAAATTTTACAGCTCAACTGGAATCATTGTGAAGTTGCTCAGGATCTATTCTGGCAAACAATTAGGAAGATGGATATAGACGTTGCTATACTGTGCGAACAGTATAGAGATGCCAATGGGCCCTGTTCTGGATTGAGGACAGCTCTGGTCGAGCAGGTATTTGGGTCACTAAATGCCATTTAATTCAAGAAGTCCAACCGATTCAAAGAAAAGGTTTTGTATGGATCAAGGTGGGATGCATATGTACACATATGTAGTGTAGTACTACATATGTAGTGTCTATGCATCACCGAGCGCATCACAAGAAGACTGAGACTTTGCTAGACAGAATCGTGCTGGAATTAGAAGGATATAATCCTGTTCTCTTCGCGGGAGATTTCAATGTATGGGCAACTGCATGGGGTAGGAAAGAAGCTCAGATCTCAAGAGCGTGAAAGGAGCGGTCAGGTAAGACTTATAAGATAGATAGATAAGATAAAGATGTCCAGTACTGAAGTAGGCACATAGCCATACTGCCCCCTGCGAAGTAATGCCTGACGGCAGTTCCGTGGGGTGGTGAAGGCGAATAGGGAGGTGGTTTTTTAGTGAGTAGGAATCTCACACTGTTGTGGGCTTGTATAGCCACACATCGTCTATGTAAGATTTTTCCCCTACCTTCAATAAAAAAAAAAAAAACACACACACACACAGACCTTTTTGCGGGGCTTGGTCATATGGACTCAGGGGACCCTATAATTTGTATTAACGGTAAGAACTCGAATTCGAATTTACGCGATCGCAATACTTTCACTTACGTATATATGAAATCTAAGTCTGGTGTCCAAATTCCCTTATTTCAAAGCGAAATATTTTTTTTTGAAATAAGCCTTTAAAATATTTAAGTTTTATGCTTGGTAATATCCCGGCGGTGTGGCTGACGACTGGGTTAGCACGTGTTGCAGCTACCACAGATGACCAAAAAACTTTAAAGGCATTCAGTTCCAATCTGATTATTTCAATGAGAATAAAACCTGCCTAATATTGAAAAAAAATTAATTACTAAAATAAAATAACTAAATGAAAAAAAAATGTAAATATTAGTATTTTGTATTAGAATAGGAAAACAAAAAAAAATTGAAAATGTATGAGAAAAATTTCCAAGGGATTGATAGTATGCTGTGTGCTTTAAATAGCCTGATGTATTTGGGCAGCATTACCAAATAAATAAAGCATTTCTTTCTGAAATAAGGGGTTTGATTTTTAAATCTAACTCTGCTTTAGCGTGTTTCTTAGCCTAAGACCATTAACATCGGCAGTTACGACTTCCATAAATACTGATAATAAAAACCATCAACAGAAGAGTTCACTTTAGAGTCTGGATCGGAGGATTCAGTAAACGTCGGAAGAATTCTTAATCGAAGACAGGGTATTTTCTTCACAATCATAAATCATTCTGTGCCGTAGATGGGAGCTATTAGTTGAGTACTTGGCCATTGCACCGTCTATTTCTATGTTTTTCTAATCTTTATATGTTTTATAAGGAGTGGGGTAGTACAGGAGGTATCTTAACTGTCGGTCCAAGGTTCAAGCTCGCAATGGCAGATGGTTTATTTTCTGTTATTATAAGCTATATACATATATATGAAGGGTGATATTAGAGTGATAATATATGTAGCATCAGATAGAGGAGGAATGTCAGGCATTTGATGTTGATAGGGCTGTTGTGAATTGGATTAATTTAGAGGTATTGAGATAAAAAGACATAGAACTAGATTTCCCAAAAAATAACTTTTACCTAAATTTATATTTTGACATATTTGTATTATAATAGTTTAGTTTTATCTAAATCCGTCATCAGATGTTATCAAAAACAAAACAACATAAAAACCCTTTAAAGGCGTATTTGAAAATTGCAGCTCATTCCAAAAGGTACTAACAAGATTTCTTTCTAAAACGCACTAAAAAGATTTATTTCCAAAACTTACTACATCATCTGTAAACAGTTAATCTTTCCTTTCATTTCCTTCCAAAAGGTACTGTATTTCCTATAATACATTAGAAGCTCCTAACCTCGTAATATATCGCCAGTACTTTATTGTTTTATTCATTTTTTGCATTTTTATTGGTTCATTTAGTACATCTTGAATCCCTGCTATTATTTTGAACAATAGTTTTAACCTATTAAACAGTTTTCAAGCTGTTTTAAACAACTTAGTAGCGTCGCTTTGGTTCTTGTAGGTTTTTCAAAAAAATTAAGTTTCTTCATAGTATTTCTTCTTGCATCCACATAAATTTGATATAAAAATGTGCAGAAAATCAAATTTTAATTGAATAATGGTATTTGATCCTGAAAATGGTAAAAATTAGCATTCCGTGAAATATTCTTCACACGTTAATAATATTAACACTTAATAATATAAACTTGATTGCTTAATTCAAAGAAATAGTAAATAAAAGTACAAAGCAAACTTCACAATTACATATTTTCACACTATAGCACCATAAATAAAAAAAATATCCTTTAAATATTCGCTTTCTTAATAAAGAATAGATAATCAAATGTAATTAACCAAGAAGGAAAGATATTTCTCAGAGGCAGAATAAGGAAATATATATAACTTAGTAATTAACATTATGAAGATGCTAGTTATGGGTAATGTTGTATAAGGGAAGGTTATTTTGACTGTTACCAATTATCGCTCGTTATATTCTTCCAAAAAGTGCTATATCGATATTATATTGTTAACAATTTATAGAAAAGTTTTATCATTTGGAAAAAAAAAAATCGTAACACAGTAAAAAAATCAACTTTAGATTTTAATAAAAAATTAAACAAGTAAATTGGTCCAATAATAAATAAATGACAGATTTTTGCGTTTCTGGTAAAACTTTGTAGAAGAAGAAGAAGAAAGAAGAAGAAAAATAAATTTTATTCTGGGACTTCTGTCCCCTAAGAATAACAAAAAAAGTACAAGTGAGTATTAAGTCTGGCTTAAAAATAAAAACATTACAAAAACAAACTTAAGGTTTTACTTATATTATATATAAACATAGTAAATACTGTTGCTTGAACGACATATGAATACTACTTGCATTATTTATAGTGTAGTAAATACAACGACAACAGAACATTCATGTATGACTATATAATACTGAAAACATGTGCATACAGAGATACTATGATTGAACCTCACACTAATATCGTAAAATCGTAGAAAAAAAAGTTTCTGTTAACTTGAAATATGACTATTATTCTTAATTTTTTATACAATTATTCGGAAGACTGATTACTGAGGAGATGATGGAATAATTTGTTTTTAAATGAGGTTAAGGAAGAAGCTTTGCGTATAGAGGTAGGTATGGAATTCCAAAGAGAGGTGGTACGCAAACTAAAAGATTTTTTAAAGAATGATGTTCGATGAGAGGGCAAATAGAGGTTAGTGGGTTGGGATCTTGTGTTAAACGAATGTAGTGAAGAACAAGGGATGAGTAGGTCAAGAACGTAGGATGGACTTTGGGTTTTAAAAGTGCGGAATAGGAATACTCCCAGGAAATACTGTCGGCAAGAAACTGAATTGAGCCACTTCAACACGGCATACCTGTTGGCGACGCTGGAGCGTCTGGGGACTCCGAAGATGAATCTAATAAAACATTTCATTAATTTATACATTAATTAATTCATTCAACATTCATTAATTAATTTTGTATATATTATCTTTTGAAAATCAATGCCTTAATTGTTGGAGATTACAATGCACTGATCTCCGTATATGTTTTATTTGTTTTGAGATCCTTAATTTATATTTAAACTAAGTGCCTCCTTATTTACTAACGCCCCACAGTGGAAAATATGACATATTTAGGTGGACAAAATTCTGAAACTTGTCCATATTTAATCTTTGGGGTCCCATATTACGGGAAAAAAGATTGAAAAAAAAAACTATAAGAAAATATTATAAAAACTAATTAATTTTTTGGCACGAATGGCGAGCGCACAGCAGAAAAACATCAAATTAATTTGCTAAAATCTAAAACTTCCCTAAATTTTACGTTTGATTCCCAGAATAAGGGAAAAATAATACAAAAAATCTAATTATGGCTCGGAGTTGCTGAAACCTGCTAATAGATGTATTTGATATCATTTAGGAAACTCTTCATAGATTGAAAAACTTTTGATTCGGAGTGTTTTGTCTGAACAAAATTTGTATTACCTAAATCTCAAAAAATCGCAAAAATTATTTAGAATATTTAAAGACTAGAAGGATTGATGAAAAAAATCCTATAAACAATCCTTGGGGTAGTTTGGGAGTTATATAGTTTTTCGCCAATGAATAGGGGGATACATTTACAAATTGCTAAATTAACTCTACAGGTGAGATTTCAATGTATATTCAATAACGAGTTTGAAAATATAATGTCTTACCTGTCTTAGCAATGTCCATTGTTAAATAAAAGAAAAAACCTTGAACCTAAACACATCTTGAACACAATAAATGGCCATCGAATAAAGATTATCCCACTGCCGGTTATTAGGCACTGTGTGAACAGGAATGATTACTATTTATTTGTAAACACGGTATGACGGTAAATCTTAGTATTAAGAGTCTTGCCAAATAATAATAAAAGGTGAAGCACTTGAAAATTCCAAACTTTTGACTTGACTTTTGTCCACCTAAATTGGTGATTTTGCCCAGTGTGCGCATATTAGTGTTTCTTAAAATTGTTAATTCTCATAAATCCATTTCCCCATGACCCTAACTGATTTATCCCCGGTCCCAAGGATACTAGGTTCAGTTGGTTGGAACCTATTCTTGTAGAATTTAATGACCTACAACTTTTATTTCAGAGATTTTGCCGAAAATTCGATTCCTGTAAAGCTAGAAGCTGATAACGCCAGAAAAACATTTTCGACTCTAACATTTTTTTCTAGCTCTAGACTTTAGCTCCTTAATTGCGCATTTCCAGACATATGCCCACAGGACTTTTTTTCCTTTCGTTCCTGAAGCCTGGCCACTAAACCCCTATATATTTGGATATAATTAGTACAAAGTGCATTTCTTACTTTTATATAGACTTATTGTTAGATAGATATAGTTAAAGAAGTTGGAGGGAAACCTAGACGAAGACAGGGAGAGGACAGTAGTGCCTAGGCCCTGATAGCGCCCCATTGTTCTGCTGCATCACGTAGACTCCCTAGACCTACACTCCCTCACGACGATTGCATACTCCGAGGTGGTCCCCTGCTTCCAGGCTGATGGCAGGATGGATGGGGTATCTCACCTCAATGTGGGGGGTAGTTGGGAAGTCAGCATTGAAAACCCCGTTCCAGGATCAATGATAATCCTATATTGTTGGATCGTCACGCATGAAAAGCTTTGTTTTCTGTAAGGGGAAATAGATTGAAAAAATGCATTTTAAACCAAATATATTCATCAGATTTTTAAATGTTTCTACTTTTAGTAAGGTCTAACCAATATTTTTTTTCTCGCATTTGAAAAATTCCGCTTCAAGCTTTCCTTTCTTCAGTTTTTTTTTTTCACCCCTACCTTGCCTCTGAAGGCTATACGGGGTGAGGACGGAGGATGAATGCTGAGATAAAATCCCCCACAGCACCGAGACTCGAACTCGTTATTATTTGGTTTCAAATTTTGGTCCTCTGACAACGCGCGTTGCTTTGAACCCACTCAGCCAACCCGCCCCCTTTCCCTGCGTAACTTGTCTTTGTGTCTGGGCCCCGAAAAATGTGATATTCAGTACAGTAGTGGTTCCCAACAGACGGTGTGAAGACGTTTCGCGATCCAAAACAATATTTTGATTACCTTAATATAAAATATTGGTGAATAGTTTGATTTAATTACACATGCTCTACACTGACATATTGAAATTGCAACCTTAACACCGATCATTTTCTAATATTTCAATAATAAACTTAAAGTACAGATGTAAGTTCGCATAGAATAATGAACAATAGTTAATTTCTCATTTAGTATTTTACTGGCCCGTACTAGGTATCACTCAACTTCCACTCTTTTATTCTTGATAATCCTCCGAGGCGTCTGAAAAGAAGATGACCTCAAAACCTTCTTGTTTAGTCTCACTACCAAAGAGTGCTCCCAATGACAGTTTATGTTCATGTTTATTTCGTGTGTTTTATCATTTAAGCATATTTACTTGTTGTACTTTATGCAGTTTTAAATTTAAATAAAAACATATTAAATAAATAAATAAAGTATTTTACTAAATAGCTATCTTGTATAAGTTTTAAATTTTTATTAATTTCGAGGATTGAAGTAAACTCCCTTTCCCCTACTTGGCCATATCTGGCATACAGAGTTTCGGTAGCATTGGTATTTCTCATAAATCCCGCTGTGTCCCCTAAAATTATATATTTATATATAATATTTAGAATTTAGGGTGTCCTTGTGTGAGAATGAGGACTGCGATGTTTAATCTATCGTAAATATCATATTGGACCATTCAAGTATGAAGATGCATTAAGTAACTTGTTACTATTGCTATTAATAACTAATATGAAAATAAAAAATCTGGTGCGGGCAACACACGACTTTCACTTAGCTCCATTTTTAAAATCTATTAAAGAATTTTCAAAGACAGTTAGAGATAAAAAAAAATAGTGAAACTATTAAATAATAATTTTAATTTAATTTCTATATAAACGTGTGTTTTATTAAAAAATCAATTATATTATCATCTAAAATAATCAGTTAGTTTTATCGGCTTTTCATCACCCTTTATTAACTTTTACCAGCTTGAGCATTAGATAATATTTTTTCTAAAATCTTTAGCTTTCCAACGGTATATTACACATGTATATTACTGTTTTTATATTACAAAAAAAAAAATTGCATTAAAACAATATCATTTCATTTTTTTTCCTTTAGTTGGTTATCGAATTCATTCAATTTATATATTTACCTGTTTTTCATCAGTGGTAACAAGATAATATAGTTATTTTTATAGAATCAACAAAATTAAAGGTACTTTAGAGGAAGAAAAATATCGGCATTTAAGCTATGTCAGACTATTTTAATCAGAATGAAACCTACATGATATTAAAGCCTATTAAAGTTTACATCGATATAGCGAGTTTTATCAAAATTGTCTCAACCGTTTTTGAGAAAATCATAAAAAGGTGTATTATGCATGGTATAAAGTGGCTCTTCTGGTTAGCTGATTTCGATGAAAAAGGTTTTGTAACATCTCGGGCGTATAGTTGTCTTAAATATGAAATTTCAGTAACATATGTCGTATCGTTTCCGCCCGGGAGTTACCACACACACATACCTTTTTGCGGGACTTGGTTAGTCGGACTCAGGGGACCCTAAAACGTGTATTTCAGTTGAATACTGGAATTCGAAAATTTTCACGATCGCAAAACTTTCCCATACAATATATAGTAAGTGAAATTAATAATAAATGAGATTCAGAAAAAAATACAATGTTCTTTTACAGTCTTTAAGGGCCATAACACCTCCTTATACATCTAATATTGTTACCACCCGTTCTTCTGATCACTCAGTAAACTCGCAGTTCCAGCCAATAGACTTGTATATTCCTTCTGTTAGACCGGCCACCTTCCGAAAATCTGTTGTCATTCGTGCCATCCTATTTTGGAATTCTTTGCCTATACCAATTCTTTAAGCCTTATTATTGATCTCTTTCATCAATTATTTCACCACCTCCTGAACCATCAATATTCCCAACAAATGCAAAGTTTAAGTTATAACTGAATACTAATCATTTCCTCACATTTGAAGTCTCATTAAACCAGGCTAATTTTTTTAAATTGTATTTTTTTTTTGTTATTTTTAGGGTTTGTTATATTGGGGTTTTTTTCCGAAAAAATAAATCATTTACAATCAACAAAACATTTTTTATGCTATACATTATAGTTATTAAAATATTAATTGAATTTTTACTGCGCACGTTGATTTAAATCAACATATATGCTCGCCGTTTTAGGCTACTTCAACACTTACTAGACAAACCGTCAAACCTTCCTCTGAACTACAAAAGGCTCATGTACATGGTATTATAAGACCAATCTGGACTTACGAGTACAGCTTTGAGGCTCTACTAAACCATCAAATTCTTCCCGCATCCAATCCTTACAATCCAAAATCCTTCGTAAAATCCTCAACGCTCCTTACTTTGTCACGAATAAGCTTATCCATCAAAACCTTAATGTTCCCTATGTTACTGATTTGGCCCGGACCAGGTATCAATCCTTTCATGACAAACTCCATTCTCACTCTAACCCTCTAGTTTCAATCCTTTCTTCCTCATCAATTCCGGATAATCCTCCGAGGCGCCTGAAAGTAAATGGCCCCGGGATATTTTAGTTTAGAATATTTTTAGATTGCTTCCAATGGGAAGCTTCTCTTCATGTATATCATGTCATTGTATTATATAACACATCACACTTACTTGATGTATTTTTTTTAATACAGTTGTAAATACCGATAAAATGCTTAAATAAAAAAATCAACATATCCGAATGAACCATGATTTTTTTTTTTCAACAAAAATCAATCCATTCATTAATTTCAAAATATTGTTTTTACTGTATTTATTTTTTTAAATACAATTTAATGTACTATGTTCAACGGCACATATTAGAAGCATCATATATTCATAGTATTTACAGGATAGAGTATAATTTGGTTTTCCTCAGGAAAATGAACAGGAATTATAATGAATATGACAAATCCTGTCTATAAATTATATCAAAATATAAATTATGAAATCTTTGTATACTTATGTATATCTTTGTATATATATGAATATATATGAACTGTTGCCACACAGAATATTTATTTTTGTAAAATAAATAAAATATAAATATTATTGGTAACGAAAACTAGTAAATATCATATTTTCTCCTTTTAGAAATATTTTATTTTATTATTGATGTGTAAAACGTTTTATAAAGTAATTTTTTTTTTTTTTATCAATTGGTATTCTTTAAATGGTATATGGTTAATAATGTTTAAAGAAAACTAAAATGTTTCATAATTATAAATGGTCTTGTACTAGGAACCACTAACCAAATCAATCTGAGAGAAAGCTGATTATAATAATAATAGGCTTAGCGAACCCGAAGGTTCGATGCCGATACCACCAAATTCCGCCTACACAGAATCGTCCAATGCTCACCATTCAAGCCCAAGCTCCCGAGATCAGCCTTAACGCAATCCTCCCATCTCCGCTTCGGCCTACCTTTCGGACGCCTACCAGTCGGTTCAGCGAATACCAACTTTCTCGGAATCCGTTCCTCACTAAGCCCAACAACTTTACGCGCCCATTTGAGTCTCCGCGATGCTATCAACTCAATTATATTCACAGGGTACAAACTCCGCAATTCCGCGTTGTGCAACCTTCTAAACTCCCCAGTGGCCTCATCTCTCTTCGGACCAAATATTTTACGCAGTACCTTATTCTCGAAAACCTTAAGCCGTTGTTCATCCTTTAAAGTAAGCGGCCACGTTTCACATCCGTAAAGAACCGTTGGAAGAATAATAGTTTTATAAATTCTAATCTTTAAGTTTTTAGATAGAAGCCGCGATCTAAGTAACTTAGCAACTGAATAATAACACGCATTTCCCACCTTTAATCGGGACTTTATTTCTTCCTGGATTTCATTTTTTCTAGTTATAATTGAACCTAAATACTTGAATTTCTCTACGTGTTCAAAAGTATGACCTGATACATCAATATCACCAAGATCGACACCGTTTCTGCTACTAATCATATACTTCGTTTTATCGGTATTTAATTCGAGTCCTATTTCTTTACCGGTTTTTATTAACACACTTGTATTTAGTTGTATGGTTTCCGTGTCTTCACCTAGCAGTACCAGATCATCGGCATACCCCAAAACCGGAATCTTGTCACCCATATTTAAGCCTTTCTCGGTACACATCACCTTTTCTATGACATATTCTAAAGCTATATTAAATAACACAGGTGAAAGGGAGTCACCCTGTTTCAAACCCGATCGCACCTCAAATCTCTCGGAGTAATTATGACCGATTCTAACTTTATGGAATGTTTCCGACAAACACATCTCTACTAGGTTTACTAACTTTCTAGGTATTCCCTGTTCAATCATGATGTTATATAGCTTCTGACGGTCTATTGAATCATAAGCCTTTTTAAAATCGATATAAAGTTGATGGACTACACCGTTGTATTCCAATTTTTTCTCTAATATTTGACGTAAGGAAAATATTTGGTCTATAGTCGAGCGATTCCGCCTAAAACCACATTGGTAATCTCCGATAATTTCCTCAGCGTATTCCGTGATTCGACTAGTTAGAATTGACGAGAATATTTTATAGCATACTGGGAGAAGAGAGATCCCACGATAGTTGTTACAATCCGACCTCGGTCCTTTTTTGTGAATCGGAATAAGTATTGATTCTTTCCATTCTTCTGGCATTTTTTCAGTTTCCCAGATCTTTTTAACTAAAAAATGTATTTTGGAAACGCCCGCTTCTCCACACGCCTTGATTAATTCACTCGTGATATTATCATTTCCTGCGGCCTTATAACGTTTTAATTTTCCTATCGCCATTTCGACTTCCTCTTTACTCGGAGCGTCTATCCATGGTTCAGCGCTCTGATATTCAGAGAGAGGAGATTGATTATTATTTTCCGTATTTAAGATGCCGTCAAAGTGTTGTTTAAATTTATTTAATATCTCAGAAGGATCCGCAATTATATTGTTATTTGCATCTTTAACCGCATTCAATAGAGGTTCAAATCTTTTACGCGATTTGTTTATACCTTTGTACATCTCTCTTACGTTATTTTCGTTTCTGTGTTTTTCTATTTCTATTATTTTGTCTTTAAGATACTCTCTTTTCTTATTTTTTAATAGTTTTGAAGTTTCATTCTTTACTAACCGAAAATAAGCCACATTATTATCGCTTGGATTATTTAAGGAATTCAGTTTAGCGGTTTTTCTTTTTTCGCACATATTTTGACAATCCCTGTCGAACCAAGGTTTGTTCTTTTTATTTTCGATTTTTCCAAGACATAAATTACCGACCTCTTTAATATTATCCCTGATTCCTTCCCATAATTTGTTTACATCTTCGTGTTCCTCGTCTGAAGATTCCAAAGCTTCGAACCGATTTTTTACTTCTATCACGAATTGTTTTCTAATTTCGAGGTTGTTCAATTTAACTAAATCAAAATTCTCGGGACGAATATAGTTCGGTGTTCTCTTTTTTGTATTTAGTTTTTGTCGAAGTTTCGCGATTACTAATTCATGATCAGAACCGCATTCTGCACCCCGATACGATCTCACGTTAATTATGCTACTTTGCCATCTGTTTTGTATTAAAACATGATCGATTTGATTCCGTGTTTGTCCATCCGGCGATGTCCACGTATACTTATGAATATCCTTATGTTTAAATGTAGTACTTTTGATTACTAGGTTTTTCGAAATGGCAAAGTTTATTAGTCGGGTCCCATTATCATTACTATATTCGTGCAAACTTTCTTTACCGATTGTAGGACGATATACTTCTTCCCTTCCAACCTTTGCGTTCGCGTCGCCTAGTATTATCTTAATGTAATTTCGCGGTAACTTATCGTAAACCGACTCTAGTTTATCATAAAATTCGCATTTTACTTCATCATCACTGTCTTCGGTGGGAGAATGAATGTTTATAAACGCGATTTTAAACCAACGCCCTTGAAATATAGCAACCGATATTCTTTCACTAAAGAACTGTACGTCCCGTAATGCGGAAAGAAATCTATTCCTAATCAGAAACCCGGTACCTAGACAATAATTAACGCTCCCCCCGTACCAAATAGTATACTTTCCTTCTGTTAACGAACCGTCCCCTGGCCAGCGAACCTCTTGTAATGCAACGATATCTAAATGGTACCCCTTAACTTCATTCGCGACCGACTTTAACCCACCTGCCGTATTTAAACTTCTAACGTTCCACGTCCCTATTGTTAGATCTCTAATTTTCATCTTGCGCCATGATTCCCCTGAAGCAGTCCCCACCCGGAGACCCGAACGGGGGACTAGTTTACCTCCGGATAATGAGCGTTTTACCTCAGAGGAATCCATGACTTTTGGTGATATTTTGTGAACTAAAATATGTGAGTAGGGCGTTCGAACCTACGTCACACCCTCCAGCAAGCCTGGGGGGCCGCTCTCATTGTTGGTCAGCGAGTCCATCGGACTTAGCCGGGAGGAGCTTCCGAGGAAATTCCACCGACCATCCCCACATCCGCCACCCGTGGGACGCTCCCCATACGCGGTAATGAGATCCGCGCGAGGGAAAGCTGATTATACATGTATTTTAAAGTGCCTCCATTTCTTTGGCTTTTTCATGAAATATTTCTTGTATTAGGAAGAATAAAGTAGAAAAAGGTTTAAAATACACATTTATAAAGTGTTTAATATCACGAGGATGGGTCGAAAATGGAATAAGTGTTAGTAAATAAGTATTAGATCTGAATTGAAAAACGAATTATTGAAAGTCAATATTACTTTGTTTCTCAATGAACTGTAACTATAGCATTTCCAAGTCAATTGTAACCTTTTCCAAGTCAAATGTAACTTTTTCCATTTCAAATGTAACCTTTTCCAAGTCAAATGTAACCCTTTCCATTTCAAATGTCACCTTTTCCAAGTCAAATGTCACCTTTTCCATTTCAAATGTTACCTTTTCCAAGTCAAATGTCACCTTTTTCTTCACTTCTAGCCTTAAATATTCCGTTTTATTTATTTATTTATTGAAAAATAATTAGTTTAATTAACATTATGACTTTTTTAATAATTTTGGCATATAATAATTGATATTTTTTTTGGGTCTCTTAGATATTTGATATCAAGTTCTGTTTTTTACTAGCTAATATTTAAAAAAATAATTATCGTCTATTTAGTTTTAAGATAGTTGTTGATTTTGATTTTTTAGATAGGAGGGGTAGTTTTTTGGAATAATTAATGTGATTTCGGGTATTATAATTAAATTTTTCGAACTGTATTTTTTTATCGCTCGCGAGCATTTTAACTCGCATTAAATTTTAATGTTTTTTATTGATATAGGGATTAATTATTTTGCTTTCGGGTGGTTATGCTTACGTTTTTCGAGCTGTATTTTTTATCGCTCATGCGTATTTCAACTCGCATTTACTTTTAATGTTTTTTATTGATATAGGGATTAATTATTTTGCTTTCGGGTGGTCATGATTACGTTTTTCGAACTGTATTTTTTATCGCTCATGCGTATTTCAATTCCGTTTTATTTATTTATTTATTGAAAAATAATTAGTTTAATTAACATTATGACTTTTTTAATAATTTTGGCATATAATAATTGATATTTTTTTTGGGTCTCTTAGATATTTGATATCAAGTTCTGTTTTTTACTAGCTAATATTTAAAAAAATTAATTATCGTCTATTTAGTTTTAAGATAGTTGTTGATTTTGATTTTTTAGAGAGAAGGGGTAGTTTTTTGGAATAATTAATGTGATTTCGGGTATTATAATTAAATTTTTCGAGCTGTATTTTTTATCGCTCGCGTGCAGGTTAGGTTACTTGTTTTTCCTAGGCGATCGACAGCAAGGTCATTACGCCCTTTCATTATTTAACTTCTTATGTAATTTTGATTTTTTGACTTATGTTTTAACATCAAGGTACTTAAATTTCTTATTTTGCTTTGCTATTTTAATTGTATACATTTGTCTTCTTACTATTTCACATCTTATTTATTTATTTAACTTAAATAATTTATACATTATAAATACAATTTTCAAACTAACTAGCATTTATCTTAAGACAGTATTGTAGGGAACGTTTTTTTATTTATTAATTTTTTTTTTTTTTTATTAAATATAATTATTTTTTTATAACAATATTGTGATCTCTCTTTTTTTTTCAATTATTATTGATATTGTTTTCATTAAAAATTTGATTGGTTAAACTTTTACTTTCTTTCTTTTAAATTTTTTTTTTTTTTTTTTTTTTTTTTTTTTACATATTTTTTGTATAGGTTTACATCATTGCCTTAGAATCTATTTTATATAATTAAACGGTTACTGTTAGATTTACATTTTTTGGTATAATTGTGTATCTTTTAACAATTTTATGACGCTGTCACTTGATTCTTTTGAATCTTTTAGAGCTAATTCTATGAAACGAGGTATTTTATAATATACGAAAGCTTCCTGGTATACTGGACAATTCTCAATAATATGTTGTACTGTAAGAGGTAATTGACACACTTCGCAGTTCGGTCGATTTTCTTTAGTAATTAAGAATTTGTGGGTTAAATTGGTGTGACCGATTCTTATTCTTGTTAAAACCACCTCTTCCCTTCGGTTTCCTCTGACGGAACTTATCCATTTTTTTGTTGTCTTTTTGACATTTCTTAATTTGTTTGTCAAAGGAGTATCATTCCAAGCCGATTCCCAGCTTTTCAGGACTCTATCTTTTAGATATGCTTTGACGTCATTAGGCTCGTATACTTGGAGTGGTGAAATGTTGAGATGAGCTGCTTCTTTTGCTGCTTTATCAGCTGCCTCATTGCCTGGTATTCCGCTCGCGTGCATTTTAACTCGCATTAAACTTTAATGTTTTTTATTGATATAGGGATTAATTATTTTGCTTTCGGGTGGTTATGCTTACGTTTTTCGAGCTGTATTTTTTATCGCTCATGCGTATTTCAACTCGCATTTACTTTTAATGTTTTTATTGATATAGGGATTAATTATTTTGCTTTCGGGTGGTTATGATTACGTTTTTCGAGCTGTATTTTTTTCGCTCGCGCTTGTTTTAAAAAAAATTTACTTTTTATGTGTTTTATTGATATAGGGATTAATTAATGTGCTTTCGGGTGGTTATGATTACGTTTTTCGAGCTGTATTTTTTATCGCTCATGCGTATTTCAACTCGCATTTACTTTTAATGTTTTTTATTGATATAGGGATTAATTATTTTGCTTTCGGGTGGTCATGATTACGTTTTTCGAGCTGTATTTTTTATCGCTCATGCGTATTTCAATTCGGATTTAATTTTGATATTTTTTATTGTTATAGACGTTTGTAATTATCTTTTCGGGTCTTGTGATTACGTTTTTAAGCTGTTTTTATTGTCGCTTGCTCTCATTTCAACTTGCATTTGCAGTGGTCTTTCTTTGTTTTTGTTTTAGGGGATTCTCATAACGTGTTTTGAACTTTATTCTTTTATGCGCTTGGGAATTTCTACAAACCGTAGGTATTATGTTATAATATGATGTAAAAATTATTTATTGTTTTTTTGCAGGATCTGATTACATTTTTGATTTGGACGTTACATCGCGATTGCCCATTATTCTAGATCACTTTTCATTTAAGTTAAAATGTGCACTAGCTATAAATAAATGTCATAAACTCTATTAGTATTCCCGAAAACACTATAAACGATCCCTCTATCGAATATTTATGAAATAGAAACAGTACCTTAAAATGAGTAAAAGCGATAACAAATTTGGTTCAAATAATGTTATCAGAACACCCGAAAATAGAATAAACGATTCCTCAATTAAATTATCAAATAATTGTAAGACCGAGTTAGGAAGCGGATCCTTTACAAAAGATTTAGTTGAAAAAAATTACTCAGGACGCTAGAAAAGGAACTATAACTAATCCTTTTATAAAATAATAATAATAAAAAAAAATAAAATAAAAACCTAAACGATGTATATTCCAGCAACGTTATAATGAGAACCAAAAACAAAACAATCAATCCCAATATCAATAAAAAAATATCAAAAATAAAGGCGAGTTGAAATCCGCACGAGTGATAATAAAATAGCTTTTAAACATTTTCATAACCCCGCGAAAACACAAGGATAGATCTCTATAAAAATAAAAAGATTAAAAGTAAATAGAAGTTGAAATACGCATGAGCGATAAAAAATACAGATCGAAAAACGTAATCATAACCACCCGAAAGCACATTAATTAATCCCTATATCAATAAAACACATAAAAAGTAAATTTTAGTTAAAATAAGCGCGAGCGAAAAAAATACAGCTCGAAAAACGTAATCATAACCACCCGAAAGCACATTAATTAATCCCTATATCAATAAAACATAAATAAATTTTTAAAACAGCGGCGAAAAAATACAGATCGAAAACCTTATCATAACACAAAGCAATAAGCCCTATATCAAAAAAAACATAAGTATATGGTTGAAATACGCATGACCTAAAGTAAGCTCAAAAACGTAAGCAACACCCGAAAGCAAAATAATTAATCCCTATATCAATAAAAAACATTAAAATTATGCAGTTAAAATCTCGCGAGCGATAAAAAATACAGTTCGAAAAATTTAATTATAAACCCGAAACAATAATTAATCCTATAAATAAAACATTAAAATTAATGCGATTAAAATTCGCTACGTAAAAACAGTTCGAAATTATTAAATACCCAAATACATTAAATTATTCAAAAAATCTATCAAAATCAATACAATCTTAAAACTAAATAGACGATAATTATTTTTTTAAATATTAGCTAGTAAAAAACAGAACTTGATATCAAATATCTAAGAGACCCAAAAAAAATATCAATTATTATATGCCAAAATTATTAAAAAAGTCATAATGTTAATTAAACTAATTATTTTTCAATAAATAAATAAATAAAACGGAATATTTAAGGCTAGAAGTGAAGAAAAAGGTGACATTTGACTTGGAAAAGGTAACATTTGAAATGGAAAAGGTGACATTTGACTTGGAAAAGGTGACATTTGAAATGGAAAGGGTTACATTTGACTGGAAAAGGTTACATTTGAATGGAAAAAGTTACATTTGACTTGGAAAAGGTTACAATTGACTTGGAAATGCTATAGTTACAGTTCATTGAGAAACAAAGTAATATTGACTTTCAATAATTCGTTTTTCAATTCAGATCTAATACTTATTTACTAACACTTATTCCATTTTCGACCCATCCTCGTGATATTAAACACTTTATAAATGTGTATTTTAAACCTTTTTCTACTTTATTCTTCCTAATACAAGAAATATTTCATGAAAAAGCCAAAGAAATGGAGGCACTTTAAAATACATGTATAATCAGCTTTCTCTCAGATTGATTTGGTTAGTGGTTCCTAGTACAAGACCATTTATAATTATGAAACATTTTAGTTTTCTTTAAACATTATTAACCATATACCATTTAAAGAATACCAATTGATAAAAAAAAAAAAAATTACTTTATAAAACGTTTTACACATCAATAATAAAATAAAATATTTCTAAAAGGAGAAAATATGATATTTACTAGTTTTCGTTACCAATAATATTTATATTTTATTTATTTTACAAAAATAAATATTCTGTGTGGCAACAGTTCATATATATTCATATATATACAAAGATATACATAAGTATACAAAGATTTCATAATTTATATTTTGATATAATTTATAGACAGGATTTGTCATATTCATTATAATTCCTCGATTATTTAGAATTTGGATTTGCATGCCAAGGGAAAGTATTGCGATCAAGAAAAATTTTGGATTGGCATTTTAAAAGAAAATAGGCATTAAGCTCCTTTGAATGAAATAAGAAAGTCTCGCAAAATGATCTGAGTGCGATTGTTAAGTCTGGAATGTGACAGCAAGTTTTTCATTATAAATGACTATCGGAATGTGAAGATATCCATGCGATTAACATATTTTTACGATTTTCGCAAAAACTGTTTTTATTAAGGTCATTATATCACCGTATAATTAAATTCTCTTTAATGCCTGATGATTTTTGAAATTCAAAAATCGACAGTACTATCGTATCATCCTGTTACAATATTGAAACAGCATCATTAACAATAACTTCATATTGCAGATGCTATAAATTCCAATTATTATTTTTGTGTGTGTGTGTGTGTGTGTTTATATTACTTAAATTATCACTGATGAAGTTGCTATTTCTGTTTGTTTTTTGTTTTGTTTTTCGTTGTTTTATTTTTATTTTTTATTTCATTCTGTAAGTCTGACTTGTAAAGATATATATATTACGACCTTAATTATTTTTCTAGTTTAGTAATTTGTCATTCTAAGCCATGACCACACTGTTCCGGTCATCAATTATGTATTTTATTTTATTCTTAAGGGACTTTAGTCCCAGGATAATAAAGAACTTTTTTTCATTTCATTTCATTAAACCTTCAAAGACACATTTCCCTTATCGAACGCTGGTGTAATGACTATAGTATCAAGGTAAACAAAACTAAATGCAAACACGTCACCTTCATTCTTCGACGAAAATCGTCTCCAACACCATGATGCTTCCTTTCTCAGACACAATCCGGTATCCTCGCTTCCTAGGTGACGAGCGATTGACGTTTAACCCACATGACTTGAAAGAAAAGAACTTAACCGGTGATTCGGCCAGTTATACAGACTTTTAAATAGAAAATCCTAGCATACAGCTGACGGCAAATTACTATTATACAAGTCAATACTGAAACAAATATGGCTTAGGGACTTTAACTGTGGGGGACAGCTAAATTTTCACTTCAAATGCATCTAATCCTATCAATCCATATTCCTCCGAACAATAATAAATGCTCCTTATTATGTCGCCAACTATTCCTTACTTCACGACCTTAATATTCCATTTATTTTAGCCTGAGCTACCAATTTGGATGGTAACCCAAATTCTCCAAATTCCATCAAAACCCTATGCCCATCCATATCCATCAAATGGACGTAGCCCCGAGCGTTTTGTAAATATTTATCATGAAGTTCTGATACTGGCCAGATCTCTTCCAAAGTAGGATATATTCGTAGCTAGAGGTAGAGGCGCTGGGATCTCTAGGATTTCGCTTTTCTCACCACAAATGAATGAACAAGGCCAGACCGGGGTTCATCCAGCATATTGTGAGAAGATATGCTGGTATTTATTTATGTCTATTTAATTGTTACCTTTGTATTTACAGATTTTTTTTGTTATTATATAAATTTATATTATTATTATGTATTTAGAATATTATTATGTAATTTGATTTTAACTTTGTTTATTTGTAAATACTGAAATGAAATGAAATTAAAACATAATTTTCCCCTTAGAATAACGAGCAATGAACAAAAATAAATCCTTATGGTCTGGTTACTTTAAGAAAATATTTATAAAAATATATATATATATATTTATATATAAAAGAAAAAAATATGAATACATATAAAAGATCAAATATTCAATATATCTATAAATATTTGCAAATTTATACTGTAACCTATATTTTACATTGGAACGGAAGATTGAGATGCGAGTAGGTAGTGGAAGAGTTGATGTTTGAAGGAAGAAACAGAGGTGGCCTTACGAATAGAGATGGGCAGCGAATTTCAGAAGGATAAGGAACGAATGAGAAGCGATTTGTGAAAGAATGTGATGGGGGTATAAATATTGATTGATTGGGTTCTAGTATTTAACGAATGGATATTAAAGCGGAGGGTGAGGAGCTCAATTATGTAGGAAATATTGGATAAATGTAGTCTCATGCCATAATTACTATTGTTCCTATTGAAGCCAATTGTAATATATCTCAATAAAAATTGTTTTTATACATACAATTTAATTTATTTATTTATTATTATTTACAACTGGATAATGATATACATCTAGTAAATGAGATACAAGATACAAATGTCATGATGCACATGTGGGGATACTACACATTCTCAGCTCTCCAATATACATACAATTTAAATACTGTTTTATGAGAGAATAGAATTTAAATAATGTAAAAATGGAATATAATTTAATTAGAATACAAAATAGAATAGAATTGAAATACTATTTTATGGGAGTTTTCTTCCAGAGGCTATGCAGATTGACCACTAGAACACGCCACTCCTTAATAAAACTAAGGGTACGGAATTTTCCATCCGAGCGTCGCCAATGTCAAGCGTGTATAATTTTAAAGGGTAAAAAAAGTTACAAAATAATAAAAAAAGTGATTTTTTGTTTTCATTTAAACCAATATAGTACCAATATAGACCTAATCTGTAGGTCCTCGCGACAAATTTTATGTAAGAATTTTTTTCATTTCTTTGTGAGACGAAATTTTCGATCCGGGCATCATCTACCCAGCTAGAGCGTGTTTAATTTAAAATGGTAAAAAAAAAGTTTCATAATAATAAAGAAAAAGTGATTTTTTTTTTTCATTTAAACCGATATATTGTAGTTAACTGTATGACATGGCACTTGTCGTCAAATTTTTAAATTCAAACCGTGTTGGTGACACACGCTCTAGCTGTGTTAAACGTAATTAATTTTAAAGGGTGAAAAAAAAAGTTAAACAACTGAAACTACTGATTTCCAGCCTAAAGACATACATGTCAACATATGTCACACGTTTAGTTTTAATCACCTTTGCCTATTGATTGTCTTCCTGTTCTGAGCGGTTGGAAAAAAACAGCATATCTTCCAAATCTTTCTGATTCCTTATCAAGGGCATGTCGCCTGGAGCCACCGACAAAACGAGTACATTATGGGACGCCGGTGCAGTATGGCCTCGCTCTCGGCCTAAAAAAGGTCTATCAGAGATAGCTTACAATAGTTGCATTAGCATGGCCACTATCTGAGGCAGATATTGAAATTGTTTAAGATAAAGAGGAGAGGTGTAAGGCAGGTTGGTCGAGATGAGGAGATAGCCGGGCACGGTAAATCACAATGAACAATACCTCTCCGCCCAGCCGCTTTTGTTTTTGTTCAATGTCGTTCGCCGGGGGCAAAAAGTAGTCAGTCGAGGGAGGAAGTTCGGTCGGCGGGTCTCTTTGACATCCTCCTCCTCGTAAATGTGTCGATTGATCCCTATCTGGAAAATCGATCGAATATATAATGCATGGGGGACAAAAACAAAAAGGGAAAAGAAAAGTGATACTTTATTGAAATTAAAAGAGATAAATTGTTTCATTAAGTACAAGCGTATCAAGGATCCATTACCGCAAATGATACCAACAAGGTCAAAACTAATTATACTCATAAACAGATAGATAGATAACTGTTTTTACTTTCACTTACCTATATTTATTTATTTACTGATTTATTACCCTCTGCCTTGAGGAAATACGGGTACTTGCAGTTGTGGGAAGTATCACAGATACAACCCACATCATCATCATCATCCATGGCGTCACAACTCTTGAAGAGTCAGGGCCTCCTGCAGTTTAATCCGCCAGTCTTCTCTGCTGGCCATCACCGCTCTCCAGTTGCGGATCTTTAAGATGGACCTGGCATCATCTGTCACTCCATCAATCCATCTCAGCCGATGCCTTCCCACTCACCTTCTCCCATAAATATTTTCATCTAGGACCATCTGGTCCTGGGCATTTTAGCTTAAATTCCCACCAACGAAGCCGGCCTACTTTGATGACCCTTACGATGTCTGAATTCTTGTATAGCCTTGCTAATTCATTATTCGTCCTTATTTATCTCCCAGACTCCATCGGTACGTAATGGACCATTAATCCTCCTTAACACTTTCCTCTCAAACCTCAGGAGCAGGGCTTCCTGCGAACTCGGCAATGTCCATCATTCGGAGGCATGAGTGAGAACCGGTCTTACGAGCGTTTTGTAAAGTTAGCAGTCTTGTAAAGATACAACAAACAGCTGCTATGAAATTATTACATGAAAGACTGCGCTATTCCATCTTCACCTTCTCCTGTTGTTTAGAGGTCTTCTTTAATCTTCTCTCCTAATTAAGGAGAAGTTACTTGACACACACATTCTTTCCACCCTTACACAAAGGCTTTGTAGTACGGGTAGTTTTTTTTAGATATGAGATGAGGAATATCGCCCTCTGTGAGGACGTAGAGTACTGTGTCCCTCTGAAGCTTCATTCTCAGTGCCTCATAGCGATACAGTCAAGGAGAATATGCTCGGCGGTCTCCGGAATCCCACAACTGGGGCATAGAGAACGAGTTTTTACCATGCTTAGTGAGATTTGCTCGTAAACCTCTTTACCTGTAAGGAACTGTGAAACCCAGTAGTCCGGCAGGATCTTTTCACTTACCTATGGTATATATGAAATATACAGTAAGGTAAAGTATTGCGATCGTGAAAATTTTATAATTCGATTTTTCACTAGAAACACAAGGTCCCCAGAGTCCAAATGACCAAGTCCCAAAAAAAGCTCTGAGTGTAAGCGTGTGTCTGTGTGTGGTAAGTCTAGGACGAAGACGAAAAGTCGAATAAAACTGAAATTTCATATTTGTAACACCTATCCGCTTGAGATGTTACAGTAACTTTTTCATCAAAATCAGCTAACCAAAAGAAACACTTTATACAATGTATTTTGCACCTTTTTACGATTTCCCCAAAAAAGGATCTAACGATTTTGATTAAACTCGCTATCTCGATGTAAAAATTAATGGACTTCAGTATAATATATGTATCATTCTAATTGGAATAGTCTTAAATACCGATATTTTAAATTTTCTTACTCTAAAGTAGCTATAAATTTGTAGTTTCCATATAAATAACCATATTATCTCTTTAGCATAGAAAAAAATGGATAAATACACAAGTTGAACGAATTCGAGAAATAAATAAAGCAAAAAAGAGCAATAATATTTGTTTATGCAAATTATATGTTTTTGAACATGAAAACAGTCATAAAGATGTAATATATACCGATGGAAAGCTAGACATTTTAGAAAAATATTATCATATACCCAAAGTTAACGGAGTGTAAGAAAAAGCCGAAAAAACTAAATGATTGTAGTAGATAATTATATAATAGGTTATTTAATAAAACAAATGTTTCTATTAAAACTTAAAGTAATTAATTCTTTAAACTTTTATTGTCATCTCTAAATGTAGGTAAAAATACTTAATTTAATTTTATCCACGAAGTTAAGTGAAATCCACGTGTTGTGAGCACCAGATTTTTAAACATTTATTTTAACACATTTAAAAACATTAATATATAACAATATATAAAAAAAATAATAGAACTATAGTCTTTTAGACAATCAGTCTGAAGCCGACCTGTTTCAATTTTAAAAATTATTATTAGGCAAAATTTAGGAGTGCCACTGTAGCATCGTCCAATTTGCCAAAAGTGACGTTAAATAAATAAACAAACATTTGTCACTCGATGATCCCACCATAACTTCACAAAGCTCAAAAACAAAACGAGATCAATTAACTCGAACTGATTGTGAGTGGTGGCGAAAAATAGATCTCGGATAGTTTCTTTCAAACATGATATTTATAATTTCAAAAGTACATTCTATGAGACACTAATTTCCAAAAATTTCTGATCTTTTGACATACTTATATTCTAATCGTTTAGTTTAATCGAGTTCATCTAAACACCACTCAAAGTCTCTAAAAACGTGTTGTAGACATGCAAACGTATCAACTCTTAACCCCGAAGAATAAAAAAAAATTTCTTCCTAATTCATTCAATTCGGACATGAAGACTTTAATCTTCATGTATTATAGTTTCGTTTGCACACCAGTGCAGTTAATTACAGTTTTAAATTCAAAGGAGCTTAATAGAGCTGAGGCGGCATAAGGTCTTACGAAATGAGGACTATTTAAGAAGAGCAGATGGCGACCCCGAGCCAATGGGAAGCCGAGTTCTAAGGCCCGCTAATTATAATTGGCCCATTAGGAAGCCATTTTGTCGTTTAGGCAATGGCTAATGGCCAATGAGAGCCTCCGCCCCCGGCTGTCACCCACCTCTCGCCGTCAGGAGTTTCGAGTCATCTCGCACATCACACTTATCATATTTTACAGTATGAAGTAGTCGTCGTGGTTAATGCTCATTAGTCATGGAGATATTACTAGGAACTACAAGATTTTTATTTTCTTCAAATAATAGACAATAATCAAACAGTCAAATTATCGAGTAATGATTTATTTTCAAATATTATAATCATACCTATGAAATTTATTATCGTTTAAGTGTTTCATTATACTTAACCGTTTACACGGCAATAAACTCATTTTTTAAATAGCGATCGCATAACTGAGGAAAATATATAATTTGCGATGAAAGGTAAACCAGCCCCAGTATAAATTTTTGGAAAAGTATAATTCAAAAATTATTTTTTAGAAGTAAAAACTTCTTTAAGCGCGTTATCCGATTTTTGGTAAGGGTAAAAGCTTTGATTTCGTTATCATGGTACCGGTATGCGTTACAAACATGCTCTAAACTGGCGCATGATCTGCGGTCTGTGTATACCTGTCCACCAGAGATAGGATATCTTTATCTATTTCCGTGGACGTTATCGATACCGGTGTAATATCGGCACAAAAATATCGATATTTATAGTATCGTGATTTAGAGTAAAGACGTTGTAGATAAACAATATCTTGGAACTCCCTTCTTACTGTAAATAAAGTTAATGACATAAATATATTAATTATCTTGAGAGTAAAATATCGATATTTGTAAATATTTTTAAAACATTACTTTGTATGAAAATATTTAAATATACAAAGCAAAATCATGATGATCTTACTGTCAATATTTAAATCATAGTAAAACGAAATCAAAAGGAATATCTTGATCATATTAGCATAGAAATATGACATTTAAAAATTAAATTTAAACTTATTGAAACTTTAGAGCACAATTTATACTTTATTACTAATTAAAACATATGTGTTTTTGTTTGCTTGAAAGAGAAACCGAGGATCTCCCTGTGTTATATATCCAAAATATGTTTTAAGTAATGATTACTTTAAATGAACTAATAGAAATCAGTCTATGAGATGATGTATTTTTTGATGATGTTTTCCTTTGATAACTGAACTTAGAAAAATATTTTTATAATATAAGCGAAGAAATAACTATTTTATTAAAATATCATTATTTTTAAGTATTGCCACAGCTATATTTGTTGTTATAAAAAGTTAACATTAAGATATATAGGTCTTGGTATGAAAAGATATATTGCAAGAGGTAAAATAGTTTTTTGAGGTTTAACAGAATAAGTGGTACCAAGAACCTAATAATAATGATAAAGGCCCAGCCTTATATATATACGATATAATAATTAGCATCATAACGATCCTAAACGTACTGCAGTATTTAAAAACAATGCATAATATTACAAAATGATTAATATTTCCAAATCAAGTAAGTGTATACAATTTATAAGGTATTGCGATACACCCCTTTGTAAGCACAGATCATTATTATATTACAAGCTGTGTAGGCAAATCCAATCTTCTGAATGAGGACCATCTAACAGGTTGTGAAGTTTTAATAAGTTTTAAGTAATAAAAGAGCAATTAAAAGGTAATAATGTCAACTTCTATTGAAGACAAATTTATGAATCACTGTTACATTCTTAACCGATTTAAATTATTTAAATTTTTTTAGGGAATTCAATTAATACATTTTGAGAGGAAGGAGGGTTAAAATTAGTTGTGACTAATTTTTTTCAATTATCTCAGTGGGAGGATTACGATGAATTATCCACTAATATATCATTTTTCGCGTTAACTAATATAGGATTTAAAAAAAGGAAGAAGAACAAGGGCAATTTACTACTAGGGAATATATGATTGAGAAAATTAGACCGAATTCTGACGAAAAAATATCCGTGCAGGGGAAAAAATGGAACTGTACAAGCAAGTCACAATTTGTAGAAAATGAGTTATTAACACTTTACCCTTCGATAATCATCATACTATGTAAACGGTAAAAATACTTCTCCTCCAGATATCGATCTGCTACCGTGAAAGTAATCCACATCCTCCCCGCA
Organism: Piezodorus guildinii; assembly: GCA_023052935.1. NCBI lineage: Eukaryota > Metazoa > Arthropoda > Insecta > Hemiptera > Pentatomidae > Piezodorus > Piezodorus guildinii. The sequence goes on along the minus strand of CM041292.1, from coordinate 43,185,207 downwards.
TTTAACGTGTCATTAAAAAGATGTTAATGATCTAAAATATGTATTATAGTGGTTTATTGTAATCTGAGTTCATGACACAGTGACCAACAACATTACTCTCTACGATCTGATGACATCACCACTGACTTCAGTTTTATAAGGCCTACCCTGCACATTGGTGCACCACTGTTTTGCCATCTTTTAAGACGATACTCAGGAGTCTGCAGGCTCCCAGAATCCCGATTTCTGGAGGATCGTCCTTGGAACTTCAAAGGACAAGAAATATAGACATCCATGAGGAGCTCCAGCTACTCCCAGTGCCTGAGTACATAGGCTGGAGGCAACACAAGTTCTTTGAAAGGTTGAAGGCCTGTGCCAACCATTTTCTTTTGAGATATCGCACCACCATCCAGGCCTGGGAGATAACAAAACAACGGTCAACGTTCTCGCCGAGGGAAGGGCTACTCCCTTTGCAGTCTGAACCCATCATATTCTGAAAGCTCGGGAGATAATTTATCTCCATTAGTTAAATTTGAGGCAAAATCCTGCAGTAGCAGCTACGACATGCAGTGGACGTAGGGATGTAAAACTTAAAAAGGCCTCAAAAGCTAGAGTAAGTTTTTGCAAGAATAGTCATAGTTGCATTATTTGTTTTACAATTATTATATTTGCTAAAGTAAAATAAAAGTGATTTTTAAAAAAATCCATAAACAAGCTATTCCTAACTAAGTAAATTGACTGCCTAAACTTTAGTGTTGTTTTTTGGCATTTGTGGTATTTAACTGATCATTCTTAATCACATCGATGATTACCTATGTCGATAAGTAACATTAATTGTTGGTTTTGTTCATCCTCTTCAGGTCCTTGAGAATACACTGCTAAGCCAATAGCTCTGGAACCACGACCGTTCCTTTAGCAGTTGGCACCTCAAGTACTGTGCTAATAGCCGGACAATAACTCAGAGAGATAGCTGGCACACATGTTCCAGTGACAGTTTGATAGCGTGCGCCGCCGGCACAAAATAACTCGAACACCCAAGGAGTCCCCCGGGGAGTATGGCTCCGTTTATTATTAAATCCATTATTTAACGGCCCCGAGATCTTTACGAGTTCTCGCCTGGTCAGTTTATAGTTTTATCTGAGGGTGAGAGGTTAAATTAACCTGCTAATATATCCTGCAAGAATAGACTGCATGTCTCTCCATGGCTGAAAGGAGAACCTCCTAAGGATGAGGACCAGGTCTATTCTAAAGAAAGTCTGTAAGGCTATATATAGTCAAAGTTTTCTTTTATTATTATTTTGCTGAACATTATTATTTTCTTAATCACTTGTCATAAATAACAAAAAAACTAAATAAATAAAATAAAAAAACCTGTACTTCTCAACCTATGAAGGGTCTCGGGTTCAGTACTTATCGAGATACGTACTGTTTCACGGCCAATTACCGTGCAAGAAGGTGCTTAGGCCTAAATCACGCTCGGCCACTAGGTATTTTCCCTAATTTCGTATACCCATTTTATAGAGGCTGCATGTGCCCCAGGCGGTTCTCCAAACCCTAGGATCGCTCCATTGCCTCAATGAATAAATAATTCTGCCTCAGCCGGGATTCGATTCCAGTACCCAAAGAATAGTAGCATGATGCTCTGTACGAGTACACTAGGCCACGGAGCTCCTTAAATAACAAAGGGGAACACATTTCTTATCTAGTGCCGTCCTAAGATATTCGGTACTTCTAGCCAACTTAACATTAACATTAACCTCTTCAGGAGTAAGAATAAGAAATAGGTCACAACAAAAATATATAATACAAACAATACTACTTAATTTAATTTCGTAAATCATATTAAAAACAATATTTAAAAATCTGCACCATCAGACAAAAATCAAGGATTAATTAGGCCAAAATCGTGCTCAGTCACCAGGTTTTTTTATGCAATATTCTGTTGCCATTATTTGAGACTGGTGTGACCCAAAGAACTCGATCTATCCAATACAAAAAGGCTAAAATGACAATCCTGGTGGTTTCTTTAAACATTTGTAAATAATGGGAAAGTAGTTATTATTATTGACGACTTTACTTAAGTTAATGCTATTTTCTCCACTCTCTATTATCTTCCGCTACTTTATTTGTTAAATATTATATTTTAAAATTTATTGTTATATGATATTATATTTTCAGTAAGTCGATTTTAATGAATAATTTACAGTATTACTATCTATCACAAACCTGTCCTAAATTTGCAATATCAATTCATGACTCTTTTTCTTTTCTTTTCAAATATATATTATATATATATATATATATATATATATATATATTAATTATGTATGTGTGTGTGTGTGTGTGTGTGTGTGTGTGTGTATGTATATATAGATCAATAATGAAAAATGAATCCTTGGAGTAACAATATAAGTAAAAAAACATTTACTGCTGATGGTTGCACTAAAAGATAATACACAAAACAGAAACGTTTACACATAAATAAATGTAAACAACTAAAAATATTTACTAAAATTCACTTAAAACTGAACAGGTCTGTAATTCGTATTGTAAGGCGTCATTTTGGGAAGTGAGGAGTTACTGAAGAAGAAGATATTTGAATGTGGAACGAGGGTGCATAGCGGATGTTTGAGGGGAGAGAATTCCAAAAACTAGTTTTCTATCAAAACATATATACATTTTCTGACATGAAATGTTGAAATTATGTACGTAGTTGATGTGTCGAGAAATAGAAATTTCAAAAAAGCTATTTTTTACAATCAGAAAGTAAATATATTACCAATGACAATAATGAGATTGAATGCAATGTAATTGAAACTTTAAAGGAAATCAATCGTAAAACTAGACCATTCATAGATGAGACAGTCCGAGAGCATAAAAGTCCTTTAGCACAGCTTACTACCTCTGTAGAGACAGTGGGTTTTTAGCAGGTTCCAGACAAAGAGCCGAGAGCCTGATGACGGGGAAGGCAGGGATAGCCCAATACCATTTACACAGAAAGGATCCTTAAGGCTCTCTCCTCGTCGCTTTGCATCGATATACATCTCTTCCTAGCCTCCCACTACTCAGGAAGCATCTTTATGTGGAGCTTCTTCTTCGATACTTGTTCATGTCGGAATCCATCAATCAGAAGGGAAAGTATCTTTCTTTTTTTTTTTTTTAATTAATTTAATGAAGCAACCTATTTCTCTATTGATAACTATGTTCATAATTGAAAATAAAATCTCTCTATCAGAAACCAGAGACGATGTATGGGATTTTAACACATAAAATGTCCGAGTATTTAAATCTCAATCTTTATAGAGGATAAAAAAGAAAAGAAAAAAATACCCACAAATACGCCCACAACTCCGTTATTTTTTAATATACAGAAAAATATGTAATATGATTTTGGAATCAGTAAGGGAATTAGAAGTTAATGTTCCTCATTTATAAAAATATAACTAAAGTTCCTAAAGCTAAGGGAATAGAAAGAAACTTAATGTTTACTAATTATTAATTAATCTATTGAACTAAAAATTTATTGAAGTTTACACCTGTGTTAATAAATACATAAAGTAAATGTGTTTGTTAGATTTTATTTTACGACTATATAAAAAACAAGTTAACTTGGCCGTCCCCTTGTTGCTCGGCACTATACAATCCTGCACAACAGCTACGCTTTTGTGTACCTAAGCTTCTTAAAATGATTTTCTTTTGGGATCTAGCTTAACTTTTATTTTTATTAAAGTTCACACTAAAATATACTCAATTTAGATCAAATGTGGTCTTTGAAAAAAGTCATAGTTTTTAAAAATTAATATTTTACATATCGATATTAAGCGTGGTAAAGTGTTTTACATGTATAAATATATAAACACGTTTAACGCTGTTTTCAAAAAAGTTCCTACATCCATTCAATAAAAGCTTACAGGAAGTGCAAACTTTTCTCCTTAATTTATTATAAAACTTTATTTTATTACTTTCAAATTAGGATCTAGAATGGTGAAAGGAAATATTTTGGTACGATCCGGAACGAAATTAAATGCGTACCTACATTAGTAATAATAATAATAGGCCTACCGAACACGAAGGTTCGATGCCGTTATCCAAGCTCCCGAGATCAGCCTTAACGCAATCCTCCCATCGACGCTTCGGCCTACTTTTCGGACACCTACCACTCGGTTCAGCGAATACCAACTTCCTCGGAATCCGTTCCTCACCGAACCCAACAACTTTACTCGCCCATTTGTGTCTCCGCGATGCTATTAACTCAATTATATTCACAGGGAACAAGCTCCACAATTCCGCTTTGTGCAACCTTCTAAACTCCCACTGGTCACATCTCTCTTCGGACCAAATATTCTACGCAGCATGTGAGCTTCCTCTCCTTAGAAACTCCTTTTTTACTTTCGCTTACCTATATGTGAAATATATAGTAAGGGAAAGTATTGCGATTGTGAAAATTATAGAATTACGGTTTTCATCAGAAATACACGTTTTAGGGTCCTCTGAGTCCAAATAACCAAGTCCCGCAAAAAGTCTGTGTGTGTGGTAAGTCTAGCACGAAAATGAAAAGTCATACGAAACTGAAATTTCATATTTAAGACAACTATACGCCCGAGAAGTTACAGCAACCGGAAGTGCCACTTTATGCCATACATTTTGCACTTTTTTTCTGAAAATTTCTCAAAAACGGCTCTACCGATTTTCATCAAACTCGCTATATCGATGTAAAATTAGATAGGCTTTAATATCATATAGGTTTAATTCCGATTGAAATAGTCTGGCAAGACTTAAATGCCTATATATTGTCGATTATAAAACATTAACTATATCATCTTCTTAGCATTGATAAAAAAGTGTCTAGATACATGGTAAGGGAAATTATTTGATAGTCGAAGTATTTGATATTTGATAATCGGCTAAAGAAAAAAGGAAAAAACATAGTTTTTAATGTCATTTTTTGTTTTTTTAACATAATAACAGTAATGCAGATGTATGCAATACCGTTGGAAAGCTAAAGATTTTAGAAAAAATATTATCTTGCACACAAAGTTGCAAAATGATAAAAACGAATAAAACTGACTGATTGTAGATAAAAATTCCATCGAAACTCAATTTAATTATTTAAGTTATTTTAATATCTGTATTTATTTTAAAGTTCTTAAATTCATTTTAACAACGGAGGTAAGAAACAGGAGTGTGTTTCGCACACAAGATTTTTTTATTCCCTCTGTCATTGATATTTATAAAAATATCTTGAGATATATATATTTTTTTTTTTTTTTTTTTTTTGTTTCTTGTGAGGATACCATGGGTTTGGATACCTAATTAATGCAAATATGTGAAGTGCACTCGTGTTGTTATTGACTTATCGTTTTTCTATCTGTAAACAACTAACTATGTTTACAGAAAAATAGGTATAAAAAATTTTAATATCAAGAAAAGGATTATGTGCTGGTATGAAACATTAGTCGAAAATCCTATACGTTAAGAAGACATCTTCTATTGTATAACAAAACCACTTTGGGTTTTCCCACGGTAACCTACTGGATTGGATTCCACTACGTGCACCAATTGCTAAACTTCCAGGACAGTTAGATATGCCCATCTATAGCATTCTATATTTTCTACTTTACGGCTATACTTATCTTTTAATAACATTGAAAGGTATCATCTTAATCTATAAAAAAATATCTATTTCGAAGCCTCTTTTTATAATTTAGGTCTTAGGATTAGGTCTTTTTATAATTTAGAAAGAGGATATCTTATAAGCCCAACTCTATTTTTACGATACGTAAATAACAAGGAAAAATATTGATCCAGATGAATACGGGTTAAGAATGAGAACATTAAAAATTATAGTATATGACAAATAATGTTGAGAAATATGAAACATATTAGTATAGGATAGTGGAAGATTCGGAATAAAGATAAAGTTGTTTTTAAACAAGTATAGATGAGGTAAATATATACATGAGGTAAATATATACATACATTTTATCACTAAACGAACTATTTGAAAATAAGTTGGACAAAAACACAAACATGTATAATTTATGATACGGATATGCTGAATATATTATTTAAATCAGCTATTAGGTTTTTAGTTCAAATATGTGTATATAATAATAATAATAAAAGGCTTACCGAACCCGAAGGTTCGATGCCGATACCACCAAACTTCGCCTGCAAAGACTCGTCCAATGTTCGCCGGTCGAGCCCAAGCCCCTGAGATCAGCCTAAACCCAATCCTCCCATCGACGCTTCGGCCTACCTTTCGGACGCGTACCAGTCGGTTCAGCGAATACCAACCTTCTCGGAATCCGTTGCTCACCCAGCCCAACAACTTTACACGCCCATTTGAGTCTCCGCGATGCTATCAACTCAATTATATACACAGGGTACAAACTCCGCAATTTCGCATTGTGCAACCTTCTAAACTCCCCAGTGGTCAACAAACATGTGTACATAAAGAATATTAAAAAAATGAATAAAAAATTATAAAACTATTCTACCGACAATAACAAACAAAAAGAGACATAAATCGCTTGATAAAAGAATTTACTATAGATTGAAAATGTATGATGGTTTAGAGAAAGAGATTGTTTAAAATAAGGTGCCTTGGTGTGATTTTTTTTTTTTTTTTTTTACCCGATACGGCCTTATAGGTTACGCAAATATCATTTTCTCCCAACTTTGCCCACACATTCCCTTCTCCGCCTTTCTTCTCACCTCTTCTTCATTCTTCTTCTTTCTCCCTAGCTCCATATAGCGACCCCTTTCTCACCTCTTTGACACCCACAAAGACCTTTATCATCCCTAATTTTTCCCTATACTCTTTTATATTGGGCTTGGTTTAAATATTTAATACAACTTTAAAAAATGTCTCAGAGAAATTCGATAATTTAGATTCAACAATGACATAATTCAGGTATGAAAAAAAAAGACAAACAGGTCGTACTTTAATTATATTAGTTCGTACAAACGGATCTCTCAAAAACCTAAGGGGGAACAATTATTTATTAAGCAAGAGAAAAGTTATAACAAATAGATATTTAAGGCTACAGTTGAACTTTTTAAGTGTAATTATAAAGTATAAGGCGGGAGTTAGAAAACGAAACTTCAATAAAAATCAGTTATAGATATTTTAAAAGTTAAAAAAATGGTGCGCAAAACACACGACTTTTACATACCTTCATTGTTAAAATCCATTAAAGAACTATTGATGGGGTACTCACTACGTTTGCTATAGCATGCTATTTGTGCTATTGTGCTAAACCCATCAATTTTATACAGGAAATAACTGTAGAAACTCGACGGCTTTAGCAAAATAACATAAATAGCATGCTATAGCAAACGTAGTGAGTACCCCTTAAATAAAGTTAGAGTTGAAATTGTAGAATTGTAGTTGAAGAATTATATTCAGTTTCGATAGAAACATGTATTTCGTTAAATAATATATTATATTATTATCTACAACCAAAACTTAGTTCTATCCGCTTTTCTGATTACCTTTTACAATTTCGTGTGTAATATTTTTTCTCTTTAGCTTTTCCTATGATATTTATATATCTATATCACTATTCTTATGTTCAAAACTAATATACATTAATATCCGAATCAAAATGGCTCTTTCCTCACACACGTAGGCAATATTTCCTTAGATCTTTCCTATACCAAACCATCAACTCCCAACATCCTCCCTATATCTATAATCTCCTGTAGTTCAAACCCTCAATTAATCCACAAGAGACGATATAGCGCGTTTGATCAGAATCGTTGGAGCCGTTTTTGATAAAATTGTAAAATGGTGCAAAATGCATAGTATAAAGTGAATAGTATAGCTGTCTTATATATGAAATTTTAGTTTCAGGCTTTTCGATTTCGCGCTTGATTTACTAAACACACACTCACACAGAACTTTTTGCGGGACTAGGACATTTTTCGGTGAAAACTCGAATTAGAACATTTTTACGATCACAATACTTTCCCTCACAATATATTTCATAGTGAAAGTAAAAATAATAAAATAATTATCAAATACTAATGCTGTTATTTTATTATTTATAATAATGTGTATTACAAATTAGTTATTCTTTATTGTATGAAGTACCAACTATATTTGTTTCTTTTAATTCAATATAGGTAAATTATTAAGGCACATATCATTTGGCTAATCGTTTATAAACATGAACCTACAAGCCCTAATATTGTTTTCATAGCATGATGATGTTTATATTTTGCATGGAATTTTATTCTTTTCCATTTAATGACGATTTCATCACATATAGTAAAAGACAATCGTACTTTTACAACTTACGGCTCCTTTTTTATTCAATGATTGATAACTATTAAATTGCAGCCAGTGTACTTTAATAAAATGAAATTCAGCCAAGAAAACCGTTCCTCAAGGACCCGTTCCTCGAGTAGGAGAGACGGTAAAGTAGCAGCTACCCCCTGGATAAGGGTAAGAGGACAATTATAAAGAAGAACGGATTGGGCCGGGTCACGGTAACGGTTCAGGAACAATGGAGTCACGGAGGGCTTGTACCCGACCTAGCCGCCATCTTCTAATTAGAAAAACTACCGGCTGGCTTTTACTGTTTCTGTCAGTGTCCTCCACCTCTGCTGTCATGGCAAGGCGGGGGTGGGGTTCGCCAAGTCGTAAACACTGTCTATTGAGGAATTCAAATTTAAATTTACAAGCCAAGTTGTTAATCAACTTGACGAAAAAGTATCATGATAGATCTAGACTTATAGCATAAGTGTCCAGTTACACTATAGCCCAGTAAAGATAGCATTTCGACTAGAAAAGGTGCAGTAACTTTGAATTTTTGGTATGATTGTATAAACTTTCCCCTCTTTAAAAGCTTAAGTTTTCACACTCGTAAACCATGTGTGTTTTCCGCCATCTTAAAAAACTGCTGAAAGAATCAGTTTTTTCCTAATAACTCGCTTCCAGTGTATTTCATGGAAAACGTTGTCGTAAGTACTTGCCGTCGTTATTAGTAATACTTTTAAAGAACATTTGATTTACAGCAAGTTTTATACTTTAAAATTAACCATTTTATCTTGTTAGCATTGATAAAAACCGAGCAAATACAAATTTTGAACGAATTTGATGATAACCGACTACAGAAATGAGGAGAAAATGGTTTAAAATAAATTTTGTTATTTGACATAAGAAGAGTAATCTATATGCATAATATATTGTTAGAAAGCTAACGATTTTAGAAAAAAAAATGCTATCTTCTAAACAAAGGAATGAGAGTGATGGAAAGATGATAAACTGAATGATTATAATAATTTGTGTTTTCAGATTTATCTCAAACACGTTTCCATCTGCAACTCAATAAAATGGGACGCATCCCATCCATGTAAGAATCCTAGGGAATAATGAGGACTCAATAAAACTAATTTTATATATTCATTTTTTAAAAAGTATTGCTGCCTAAATTATAAAATCATAATTCATAATCATTTCAAAGAATTTATTATTTTATATCTATTAAATTAAAGTGTTCATATTTCTTTTTTTCGGTTTTATTTATTTATTTTTCCATTTATTGAGATTTTCAACTGTATTAGTAAATACATCAAGTAAATTAGCTGTCAGATAATATACATGAAAAATACATAAAGAGAAAATGCCCACTGGCATCACTCCACTATGAATCTAAACTAGAAGGTCTCGAGGCCATCTTCTTTTCAGGCGCCTTGGAGGATTGTCAGGAATAGAAGAGGAAGCAAGCATTGAAACTAGTGGGTTAGAGTGGGAGTGGAGTTTTTCATGGAAGGATTGATACCTGGTTCGGGCCAAATCAGCTACAAAGGGAATATTAAGGTCGTTAAGGATGAGCTTGTTCGTGACAAAATAAGGAGCGTTGAGGATTTTTCGAAGGATTTTGGACTGTAATGATTGAAGACGGGAAGAATTTGATGGTTTAGTGGAGCCCCATAGCTCAACTCCGTAGGTCCTGATAGGTCTTATGATAGTCATGTAGATGAGTCTTTTGTAGTAAAGTGGAAGTTTAGAGCGTTTGTCTAGTAAATGTTGAAGTAACCGAAAGCGGCGATTTATTTATTATATATATTTTTTTTATCTATACTTAATTAATTTCTCTATATATATTCTATACATACAAATATTAATACTTTTTTTTTTAGTATAGGTTTAATATTATTATAATATTAACAGGCGTTGATAACCTTGGTGGGTGTTTTACACCTTAAAGTACTAAAAAATAAAAAACATGTTTCCATCGAAACTCTATGGAGTTCTTCAACCTTTTTTCAACGCTAACTTTTAAAGCACTGACATTTATTATAATAACGGAGGTAAGTGAAAGTCGTGTGTTGCGTGCACCAAATATTTTAAATATTATTTTTCATTGTTCCGATTCTTTTTAGGGATGACCGCGTGCCCTACGTGCTCCTATCTGCCTATGACCATGGGATGAAAGAGATTTAAATATTAGTGCAGATATGGACCTGTATTATTTATAATATGTGGAAAGTGGTCAGTAGAATTTAAAAAAAATAAAATAAAATTATCGAATTATCAAGATACATGAGCTTCCACAATCACTGAATAATTCGCACAGACCAGATTGAAGTGCCCCATTTTATTTTTTGTCCTCTAAAACGCACAACACATGTGGAAAATGAAACAGGAAAGTTTCAATCCAGAAGAAATTAATATTTTATTATCCTATGCCTGAATAATTATAGAAAATGATTATTTAAAAGAGATGGTAGAAAAGTTGACAGACAATTATATTCAAACAGTTGTCAAACACCGAGGGTAAGTAAAATATCTAGTCTAGTAATATATCATATATTTTCCATATATATCACAAAATAAAATAATTTAATAATAACAATAAATGTCCCCGATAACTATACAATAGTTACCGGTTGTTCACAGAGCTCCGGTAACGACGGACCTGGCCCACTGCGGCGGTAAGGTGGCGAAGGTGAGGTAGCCCGTGTGTCCTGGCATGCTCTGAGGGTATGACACGCCCACGAAGCTGTGCTGCTGCTTGTTGTCTCCCTGCAACGTACAAACTATATATCAATAACTTAGAACATAAAAAGATGTATATTAGTTACTTAGAACAGTGGTTCCCAATGCAATGGGCTATTTGGGAAGTATTTTTTAGTTATTTGTAGATAAACTATTTGTAAAGCCTAAGCTAGGTATAAGTATCACCCATGCTTGTCACAGAATTATTTAAAATTTAAAATTATAAAGTTGCTAGGCGCCACGCGCTGTAGGGTGTACCCCACCTGCATGACAGTGTTCTGGATGTGCTTGCCCAAACGGAGCCTATTTAAATGGATGACCATCTCCGAAGTAGTGCAGTAAAATAAGGTGTTAACCATAACATCAAAAAAAAAAAAAACAACCTGTCAGAAATTGTTCAGTACCCTTCTCTTGATAACTGGCAAAACGTCCCAGAGTTTTCCGCAATGGATTTTGTAGGTTGTAGGGAGGGGGAGAATCAGAAAAATTCATTTTTTTCAGTTTTTTGAGAATATCTCAATCAACCTCATCTTGTATATTTCAATAACTTAGAACGCACAAAATTTTACATCAAAACATGGAATTACAAAGTTGTATATCAAAACATAAAATATATAATGTTGTATATCAAAACATAGAACATACTAAGTTATTTGACAAATAATACATGGAATACTGTATTACGTTGTGGATGTATGGAGTACATGGAATATATTTTATAGAATGGTGTTTGGACTAGATTATACAGAGGTGAAAAGACTTGTAAAAAAAAAAAAAAAAAAAAAAAAAAGTTATGTTATAAGCGAATAATTACGGAGGAAAAATGTTTAAAAATCCACGGAAATTTACATTAACCAAAACCTTCAGTGCCCCTTTAGTTTAGAACCTAGTCTCATGCTAATTGTTTTTTTCTTGGACTGAACTACTTACAGAAATTTTGCCCACACCTTATGGCGGAAGCCGAAATGGGAAGGCATAATTTTAAAAAAAAGTTTGCGTACACTGCCTTTTTTCTAATATAAATTTTCCAACATGGGTTATATCCAAGTTCAGCATTATCTATAGCGGAATGTCATAAAAGGGACTGAGTAAAAGATAATGAAACTTATACGTATTACACCTCTACATGGTAAGCACAGTAGGCAAATATTTAGTGGAATCCTAATACATTATAAATTGCTGCCCTGTAAGAGTTGCCCTCATCTTAATAACCAACCTGAAGCCAAACCAACTTAATAACATAAGAACTAGTTTAGACTCGGCAACTAGATTTTATCCTACAGTACATAATAAACTAATACAATTACAAGTATGCTCTTTACCATAGATTATTGATTCTTATCAGTCTCTCTATTTCTCTGCCTGTGTATCTTTTATAATTACATTGGAAGCTGGGAAGTAAGGAGTCAGTTGTTTCACCCAGCTGACTAACTTTCATCCATTTTCAATAATCAACCTATGTAGTCGGTTTAAAATTGAAATTTTACACATAAATACACTCATAACTCAGTAATTTTTGACGATAAAGAAAAGTGTGTATAAAGTTTTAGAAGCAGTAAAGAGCAATAAACAAAAAAAAAAACCAATTGAAATCTCGCTTATGGATATGCTTGTAACTACGTTATTTTGGAATATAGAAAAAAAAATCATTATTGTTTTTTAACCAAAAAACCTTGAATAATTATATAAAAGAGAAAAAAGAAAAGAAAAAAAATTGAAATTTTTCACATAATTACGCTTACAACTCAGTTATTTTTGAAGATATAGAAAATGTGTCTATAGAGTTTTAGAATCAGTAAAGCGCGACAAATAAAAAAAATAAATAAATAAAATTCATATGTATAATCAAGTAACAGATTATAATAGATGTAATTAAACCAAAAATCGGTTATTATTGAAGATAGAGAAAAATCGACAAGATTTTCGTGATGAAGACAACGCGATGAACAAAGCGCAAACAAAAAACAAAAAAAAATTAATAATCATCTTATATGGTCAGGCCACAAATTATTAGAGATGTGATTCCCTGATAACTCGGTTATTATTGATGATGAAGACAAAAGGTAAGGTTTTCTGGAATCAGGAAATTTTAATTAAAAATCGAAAGAAAATAAAATGAAATAGTAACGCAGTCCTGCATAAATGCTTTTGGTTTATTATTTTCCATAATCAACCTTTGTAGTCGACCAAAAAAATTAACCCTGCTCAAAATATGAGAGCTTACGTTTCAAGATGCGTAAAATCTGAATAACGAATAAAAAAAAATCTGTTTCTCCTAATAAATAAATGAATAAATACCAAAAATATTTTGCTTTTAGTGCCATTTGATAAAGAATTAAATTTTGGACCAAATGAAAAAAGAATCATTGAATTTGGTTAACAAACTAGCTTAGATATTGCGTTTTGAAACAGGTGGTAGTGTTATGATATGATGCTTTGAATTAGTGCTTAGTTTTCATATTATTTAATTGCATATAAACAGTTATACCCTAATATTGTTATTTGGAAATAATAAATCATTATGTAATAATTTGCAGCATTGTTAAACTTTTTTTAAAATGTTTTGTCTATTACTTAATATCAAAATTAAAGATTATAATGATTAATTTTAGTCAAATATCAAAGTTTCCAAAGCCAAATAACTGCAATTTAGCCAAAAATTCCCCGCGATTTTAACTTCATTAAGTCCATTTTTAATATTAAACTTTTCGTATATAGGCTATAATTATTCAAGATTTTTATCTCAGAATATCATTTATTTTATTATATAGGCGACTAAAATGTATGATTTTTCATTTAGCCATTTAAGAACCATGTATTTGAGATCCAATAATTTCTCGGTAACTATTTTAAACGCGTGTACATGGTAATTTGTTTCTTAATAGCGGGAGACGAACAGCAAAATTGCATAGATTTGAGCCCCGGTGTAATGACTATAATTTGAAGAATTGAAAATGAACGAGATCGGGAGACACTGGCTATTTGCCAACTAACAACAGCAATCTGTTCCGCTGAGGCTAATACTTCATCCTTTCATAAACACATTTCTTCTTAGGCGATAAATTAAATTAATTTACACGGTAAATTGAAATAATTATCATCTGTTGTGTTATTTATGCAAATTAATAGAAGAAAATGATGAAATTATTAAAAAAAAAATAATAATAACACATTTTTTGTAAGTACTTTTTGTCTAGGTTTTATTTGACATATATAAAATTTCATATGTTTAATTGTAATAAAAATACAGCATATAACAAACCAAAACAGTGGGATATGATAAATTCCGGTTATCTTTGAAGTTTTTTACTTTCACTTAATATATATAGTAAGGGAAAGTATTGCTATCGTGAAAATTTTCGAATTCCAGTTTTCAACGGAAATACACATTTTATGTGTGTGTGTGTTAACTCCCGGGCGGAAACGGTAAGTCCTATGAAACTGAAATTTCATATTTATGACAAATATACGCCCGACACGTTACAAAACCTTTTTCATCAAAGTCAGCTAACCGGAAGATCTACTTTATACATGCATTTTGCACCTTTTTTCGAATTTCTCTTAAACGGTTCCGACGATTTTGATTAAACTAGCTATATCGATGTAAAATTTAATGGGCTTTAATATTATTTGGGTTTGATTCGGATAAAAATGGTTTGACAGGGCTTAAATGCCGATATTTTAAATTTTCTTCTTCTAAAGTACCTTTAATTTTGTTGATTCTATAAAAATAACTATATTACCTTGTTACCACTGATAAAAAACAGGTAAATATATAAATTGAATGAATTCGATACCCAACTAAAGGAAAAACTGAAAAAATATATTTTTAATGAATTTTTTGAACATAAGAGCAGTAATATACATGTATGATATACCGTTGGAAAGCTAAAGATTTTAGAAAAAATATTATCTTATACTGAAGCTTTTAAAAGTTAATAGAGAGTGATAAAAAGAAGATAAAACTAACTGATTATTTTAGATAATAATATAATAGATTTTTAATAAAACACATGTTTCTAAATAAATTCGATTTAATTAATTCTATAATAGTTTCACGAATTTTTATCTCTAAGTGTATTTGGAAATTCTTTCATTGATTTTAAAAATGGAGGTAAGTGAAAGTCGTGTGTTGCCCGCACCAGATTTTCTTTAAAAAGGAACTTACAAAAGATGTGATTCCTAGATAACACGGTTATTATTGAAGAAGAGTGTTCTGGAATCATGAAGTTTTATTTAAATTATACCAATGAAAATTAAAACAAAATAAATAGAAATAGTAAAGAAGACTAGTATAAATATTCTGGTTTATTATTTTCAATAATCGACCAACAAAAAATATAACTTTCAAAATTAAAGGGCTTACGTTTTAAGATAAGTAGGGTTTACGTAAAACTGGAATAACGCATAAGAGAGAAAAAACGGGGCAAATTATTAAAATTATTACATAGTTAATTAATTTCAAATAACTGTATTAGGGTTCTGTTTATATAGCTACTAATCTTTTTCTCTATCTTCAATAATAAGTGAGTTACAAGTGTGTGTGTGTGTATATATGTTCTTTTTTTTTTCTATTTATCACGCTTTACTGATTCTAAAACTCTATACATATTTTTCTCTACCTTTAATAATTATAATCATTATAATTTATAACAATTATAATTATTAAAAAACACTAATAACTTTTTTCTCTATCTTCGAAAATAACGGAGTTGCAACCGTATATACAGGCAAGATTTCAATTTGTTTTCCTTTTTTCTCTTTATCGCGCTTTGCCGATTCTAAAACTCTACATGTTTTTCTCTATCTTAAAAAATATCTGAGTTATGGGCGTATTTAGGTGTAAAATTTTAATATTTTTCTTTTCATAATTATTACCGTTTTTTTTTTTTTGTAAAAAAAAAAAAAAAAACAGTAATAATTTTTCCTATATCTTCAAAAATAACTGACATATTGAATTAAATCACTTTTAATCGGCCACCATTTTATAAATAACCGGGTAATACCATATTAATATATTATCTTATACTGAAGCTTTTAAAAGTTAATAGAGAGTGATAAAAAGAAGATAAAACTAAACTGATTATTTTAGATAATAATATAATAGATTTTTAATAAAACACATGTTTCTAAATAAATTCGATTTAATTAATTCTATAATAGTTTCACGAATTTTTATCTCTAAGTGTATTTGGAAATTCTTTCATTGATTTTAAAAATGGAGGTAAGTGAAAGTCGTGTGTTGCCCGCACCAGATTTTTCTTTAAAAAGGAACTTACAAAAGATGTGATTCCTAGATAACACGGTTATTATTGAAGAAGAGTGTTCTGGAATCATGAAGTTTTATTTAAATTATACCAATGAAAATTAAAACAAAATAAATAGAAATAGTAAAGAAGACTAGTATAAATATTCTGGTTTATTATTTTCAATAATCGACCAACAAAAAATATAACTTTCAAAATTAAAGGGCTTACGTTTTAAGATAAGTAGGGTTTACGTAAAACTGGAATAACGCATAAAGAGAAAAAACGGGGCAAATTATTAAAATTATTACATAGTTAATTAATTTCAAATAACTGTATTAGGGTTCTGTTTATATAGCTACTAATCTTTTTCTCTATCTTCAATAATAAGTGAGTTACAAGTGTGTGTGTGTGTATATATGTTCTTTTTTTTTTCTATTTATCACGCTTTACTGATTCTAAAACTCTATACATATTTTTCTCTACCTTTAATAATTATAATCATTATAATTTATAACAATTATAATTATTAAAAAACACTAATAACTTTTTTCTCTATCTTCGAAAATAACGGAGTTGCAACCGTATATACAGGCAAGATTTCAATTTGTTTTCCTTTTTTCTCTTTATCGCGCTTTGCCGATTCTAAAACTCTACATGTTTTTCTCTATCTTAAAAAATATCTGAGTTATGGGCGTATTTAGGTGTAAAATTTTAATATTTTTCTTTTCATAATTATTACCGTTTTTTTTTTTTTTTTAAAAAAAAAAAAAAAAACAGTAATAATTTTTCCTATATCTTCAAAAATAACTGACATATTGAATTAAATCACTTTTAATCGGCCACCATTTTATAAATAACCGGGTAATACCATATTAATATATTATCTTATACTGAAGCTTTTAAAAGTTAATAGAGAGTGATAAAAAGAAGATAAAACTAACTGATTATTTTAGATAATAATATAATAGATTTTTAATAAAACACATGTTTCTAAATAAATTCGATTTAATTAATTCTATAATAGTTTCACGAATTTTTATCTCTAAGTGTATTTGGAAATTCTTTCATTGATTTTAAAAATGGAGGTAAGTGAAAGTCGTGTGTTGCCCGCACCAGATTTTCTTTAAAAAGGAACTTACAAAAGATGTGATTCCTAGATAACACGGTTATTATTGAAGAAGAGTGTTCTGGAATCATGAAGTTTTATTTAAATTATACCAATGAAAATTAAAACAAAATAAATAGAAATAGTAAAGAAGACTAGTATAAATATTCTGGTTTATTATTTTCAATAATCGACCAACAAAAAATATAACTTTCAAAATTAAAGGGCTTACGTTTTAAGATAAGTAGGGTTTACGTAAAACTGGAATAACGCATAAGAGAGAAAAAACGGGGCAAATTATTAAAATTATTACATAGTTAATTAATTTCAAATAACTGTATTAGGGTTCTGTTTATATAGCTACTAATCTTTTTGTAAAAAAAAAAAAAAAAAACAGTAATAATTTTTCCTATATCTTCAAAAATAACTGACATATTGAATTAAATCACTTTTAATCGGCCACCATTTTATAAATAACCGGGTAATACCAACGTACCAACGGGTACAACCAAGGATCATCGTGCCCTAGTATTTTTGTGGCGAATTTTCTTTTTTTTTTTTTTTTTTTTTTTTTTTTTTTTTTTTTTTTTTTTTTTTTTTTTTTTTTTTTTTTGAGAAATATTAGAATTTGTTACATAATGAACAGTAGTAATAGTGATGTAATACACATTCATACAAAAAAATATAAAAAATTACAAAAAAATCAAATGAAATAAATAAATTCAAATATATAATAAAAAAATAACAATTAATAAAAACAAAAAACAACAACAATCAAATCAAAACAACAGAGAGATAAATACAAGTTGGAAAATAAATAAAAATCATACAAACCAACTTAACTATATACAATATATACAATCTGCTAAAGGGACCCTAGACTCGGCTGCTCCCTCCACAAGTGGGGGAAGAAGCCGAATCCAAGAGATCTCAGCGCCTCTCACTCAGCGATTCACTGGTGTAAGCCAGTGGAGACCGAGAAATGTGGCGAATTAAAAAACCAAAAAAAATATGGTCCAGTAGTTTCGGAGAAATGCCGCGGACGGCAGACAAACGGATTTTTTATTCGTTATTCGGGTTCTACGTATCTTTAAATAAAGATATTTTGAAATGGGAGGTGGATTTTTTTTTTTTTTTTTTTTTTTTGGTCGATTACAAAGGTTTATTATTGAAAATAATATTCTCAGTATTTCATTAATTTCCCACGAATTCTTTACTTTAGATGCGATGCACTCTTAGACCAGAAGATCAGTCCAAAAGTGCTTCATTTAAACATAAATGACGCATCATTCAAAGTTTACCAGTCCCAAGCAAGGGCGAGTCCCTATTAACTGAATGCTTGTTGCAACATTTTGATAGCATCTTTGTTCCTCATACGAAAACAAGAAAATTTTGAAAATAATTTCGTAGAGAAGGCTGGAAACGGTCGGAGCCACCAACTACCGAATGCGGAGATAAGGGAGATGCTAAAGGTTATCAGAGAAGGGAAGAGATGTGAGAAGACACTAATGACACGCACAAGATACACCAAATTGAGCCAATATATCTGAGCCAGGGGCTACCACTCCACCGCGCCCAAATTGCCCCCATAAATTATTGCCGCCAGAGATAAGCTGTCCCATAGGCACGCGTCCTTTAATGTCTTCGTCGCCGATTAGTGTTTTTTTGTAGGCATCGCTCCTCCTTGTAGAACAGGGACTACATGGAACTGATACGCTAGAGCATCAACTTGGTATTTCCTTCAATTCCCGAGGAATAAATGCCACTTTAAAATTGATATACCATTGTGTGTAAATAATAAAATACTAACTTGATTAATTTTATGTTAATATAAGTGTGCGAGATTTATTGAAATATTGAAACATACTTTCATCAATATCATAAGGATTCCTACACCTGCATTAAAACAAAACAAATTTATAAAAAAAAAAAAACTGGTGGTTGTTAGAAACAAATGTATGTAAGATATTAAATTACTTTTTTGTACACCAAAATGCTAATTATGTACGATTTTCGACTACCAACAATTGTACTGTCAGTACACAACCAGCTGATATTTTTCGTGCTGCCATCATATAAAGAATGACTAAGGCAAGACATCACCAACTCACAAACGCAACAAGGATATATTATTCCATGGCGAAAAAGAATAACATTAAATTAAAATTTACTTTTTTTCTTAAATTAATTTTTAAATGAGCACCTTAAAACTTCCGATATGTTTTATTTAACACTTTACAAAAACATTAAACAGAGGAGTTAGTTCCGACAGCCAAAGAAACATTTAATTAAGTGAAAACTTTATAATAAATTAAATTAAATCAAGTTTCCACTTAATTTAGTGTTTATTTGATTGCACTTGGAACTAACTTCTCTCCTATATATACACACAGTCAACCATTCTCACTTCACATTAAATGTCTACTTAACAGGGCCTAGTCATTGGTTTGTTTGTTTGTTTATTTATTTAACGTCACTTTATGCTACTATGGCTAATCGGACGATGCTACAGTGGGAGTCCTAAATTTTGCTTATCCAGGTTTTATTAGGATAGGGATCTTTAACGAGTACCTTACATCGCACAGGCTCGGAACCACCTTTTAACGTCCCATCCGAAGGACGGCATAACTAAGGATTTTTTACTCCCATTAAAAAATCCTAGGACCACCTGCGGGTTTGAACCCGGGACCTTTTGCATAGGAGGCTGTTATGCTAACCACCTAGCTACAAGTAATCCTAGTCATGGGGTTTTGTGCACATTATCAAGACTTTTATTTTTATTTTATGGTTTATATTAATACAGCAATAATTCATTATTAATATTAACCATGAAATATAAATAAAGGTCTTGATTTTGGGGACAAGACCCCGAAACGTAAACAAGTAAATTAGTACGAGTTTTAATTAAACAAAACACATTGGAAGTTGAATGGTTCTCATTTATAAAAATATAAGGTAACTTCATTAAATAATTAAGAAATTAAAAATTACATAAAGTGCCATCGAAATCAACCTGTACCTTTACAGCCTATGGAGGGTGTTGCATTCAGTACATATAAAGATTAGAACTATTTCTAGACCAACGGCCGTGCAAGGAGGTGATTAGGCAGAGATTTTTGGATACCCACATTAGAAGTCTGGGTAAGCCCCAGAAGAGTTCCATTTTCCTGAGATATCACAACGGCTAAAATTACAGAATAAATAATTATTCTACAACAGCCAAAATTTGAACCTAGAACCCGCGGACCAGTGATCCAGATCTCTATCCACTTGACTATCCTGATATCAAGTTAAAGACGATAAAAAAATTATGAGGTCGTATTACGGTGACGGGAGGGAGGGAAGGTTGTTTTGACTGGTATAAGAAGGCAACCATTAAACCCTCGGTCCTAAGCTCCGGCCAGAGAAAACCCCTTCATAACTTAAGACTGACTGATTTAGCAAATAGTTATATTGCGGTAAACAAATGTATATAAATACATCTATAGAGGAAATTACAAAAGTTCATTACTCCATATAATAGACCAATAATATTTATTATAACATGACTTCCTTACTAATTAAAATAATCACGAGTTCGTTTTTCGGTGCTGGAAGGGTGAGAGGGAGAATTAACTCAGGCAATCATCTCTTGCCCTCACCCTCTAGTTCGGAAAAAAAAAACCTGTATAGTCTAAAAAGTCTAGGTAGGAGAGGACAAAAAAAATCTCACCTTTTGGTTATATTAAGAGGTATTCATAGTCATCTTGAAGGAGTAGAAATATAGAAATATATTAATGTGATTTCAAGGTTTTCATTCCTGATGATGCACGAGTTAAAAAAAAGTAAAACATTATTTCAGATAATAAAGGATTTGGTAGTTAAGATAATAAAGTATAAACCGATATCAAGCCCATTAATTATAATTAATTTACCAATTATCTTCAATATTGCTTTAATAAACACCGGGTCTTATTAAGAGAATGCAGAGATAAAAGAAGATATAGAAGGTTGTAGCCTATAAGCCTATACTATCTACAACCAGCCTAATCTACAACTGAATGTACTCACAAATATGCCAAGCATAGGGTATAATGAGGCAACATGGGGTGTGTATATATATACATATAGCTCGCATATTAATAGCCCCCAAGCAGCGGGGTAGCCCCCTCTATTAGCCGGCTAATGAACTATAGAACACCTTCCTAGAATATCTAGCGTGTCTATCTCCCTTATCGCATAGTAGTTAGCGCTTAGTAACAACATAAATTAATAATCACTTCTTAATACCTATGCATACTAACTTAGGGGCCATAAGAAGAAAAATTATCAACATCCCGATAATTTTCTTCACATTAACATACAAAATTATTTTTGATCGAGTGATAAAAACAATCTGGTGCGCGCAACACACGACTTTCACGTGCCTCGGTTGATAAAATTACTTTTAGGAGCTATGAAATATAATTTAAAATATTTTAAAGAATTATATTCAGTTTCATTCTAAAACTATATGTTAGATTAAATAACATAACAATATAAAATTGTTATGTAAAATAATCACAGAAGTTAATGCCATGTTCGTCACTTTACATTACAACTTTTTTTCTAAAATCTTCAGCTTTACAAAGGTTCATTATACACATATATTACTATCCTTAGGTTTGAAAAAAAAAAAAATATATCTAAAAATATATTTTCCTCTTTTCTCAAAATATAAAGTTGTTATCAAATTAGTTCAACATGTATATTTAGCCATTTTTTATCAATACTAATATTGATAAAATGTTAATATAATAATAACTTAATATAATAACTAATATAAAATAATATTGATATAATGATACGGTTGATTGTTTGGAATCTACAAATTTAAAAGTACTTTAGAGGAGGAAAATTCGGCATTTAAGTCAAGATTATTTCAATCAGAATGACTAAAAAATTAAGATTTTTTTTTTTAAAAGAGCCGTTTTCGAGAAAATCGTAAACAAAGTGGGAAATGCAGGTTATACAAAGTGGCTCTTCTGGTTGGCCGATTTTGATTAAAAAAAAAAAAAAAAAAAAGTTGCTGTAATATCTCAGGCATATACGCCCCTAAAATAGGAAATTTCAGTTTCATACGACTTACCGTTTTCGGGCTAAACTAACCACACACACACATACCTTTTTGTGGGACTGTGTATTCCCATTGAAAACTGGAATTCGAAAATTTTTACGATCGCAATACTTTCCTTTACATAATATATATATATATATATATATATTTCGTACATAGGTAAGTGAAAGTAAAACAACGACTTTCACTTACCTCCCACATTAAAATATTTTTTTAAAGTTTGAAATAGAGCTAAAGTGATGTTTCCAATACTCTCCATTAGGTCTTACAGCTTTTAATGCTCGAATTCCAACTTTATATATCACTATTTTTATTTTTAAGAAAAAAACAATTAAAAAAAAATTAGATACCTTCTATCCAACACTCTCTACCTTTGACGGAGTCTG
Organism: Piezodorus guildinii; assembly: GCA_023052935.1. NCBI lineage: Eukaryota > Metazoa > Arthropoda > Insecta > Hemiptera > Pentatomidae > Piezodorus > Piezodorus guildinii. The sequence goes on along the minus strand of CM041292.1, from coordinate 43,162,382 downwards.
GAATGTTCCTTCCTGTATTCTCGCTTCCACCATTCGAAATAAATAAAAATATTTCCTACTGGTCTGCGTCCCTCCCGGAATAGATAAAGTTGCACAGTCAATACATCTTAAATCCCAAATTGTTTTAACATTATCCATTGTTCGTAAGCTGATGACAGTTATGAGTTATCAATCAATAATTATCCAATCATTGGCTCTCGAAATCTTCAATCACACATCAGAGACTTTACAGTATGGTGTCAGAATTGAGAAATTAAAACAAATTTGTAAACCTATGACTGCCTGTCTTAAAATATTCTTTTATAATTTTCCCATTTTCCCTGTTTGACAGATCCGATATCTTGGACATCTTGTTTACAAAAGTCTAATTTAGAATCCTCATATGAATGAATAAAAATGACTTTTTTCTTACAGGACAGCTCGCCCCTTAAGAATAATACAAATGTACAATTTAAGATTCATCTTATGCCCACAAAAATTTCATAATATAATATAGCTTTTTTCATTCAAATTCATAATTTTTTCAGTCAAATTCATAATTTTTTCAATCGAATTCATAATTTTTTTTTCAGTCAAATTCATAATTTTTTCAGTCAAATTCATAATTTTATGAGTCAAATTCATAATTTTTTCAATCAAATTCATATTTTTTTCAGTCAATTTCATAATTTCTTGTAACCATTTTATACAGTCAATTTAATGAGGTTTTGCTACCAAGAACTTAACATTTTTATTAAATCTTGTTGTTGTTTATCCATTTAACGTCACGTATGTTACTGTGCTTAATCCGAAGGTGCAGCGGGAGTCCTAAGTTATGCCTATCCAGGTTTACTTAAGATAGGGAGGGACTTTTACGAGTTCCACTTTTTAAATCTTTTAAGAGTCACCTGTGGCGCACTAACATAAGGCGATCAGCAGGTTTTGGACTTGCGACCTTAAGCATAGAAGGCTGTTATGCTAGCCACTACTCCACAGGTGACCCTCGATACATTCAACAAGGTGTTTGATCCTGCCGGGTTTGAACCCGTGACCTTGGACATATTAGTCCTTAACACCTTTTAGAATGCATAAAGGTTCACCTGTGGAGTAGTGGCTAGCCATAACAGCTCCTTATGCTTAAGGCCGCAAGTTCAAAACCAGCAGATGGCCCTATATTTGCTTCTAGGGAGTAAAAATCTTTGGTTATTTCGTCCTTTAAAAGAGGCTGTTATGCTAGCCACTACTTCACAGGTGACCCTGGATACATTCAGCAAGGTGTTAAAGATTAATATTCTCAAGGTCACGGGTTTAAACGCGGCAGATTCAAACACCTTGTTGAATGCATTGAGGGTCACATGTGGAGTAGTGGCTAGCATAACAGCCTTCTATACTTAAGGTCGCAAGTCCAAAACCAGCCGATCGCCTTATATTTGTAAAGCAAATAAGTGTCAGATAACATGCAACAACGGGCTATGTTTTATAAAAACCTAGAACGTCAGACCAACTGACAAACCGTTCATAGCGTGGTTAGCTGATAGCTGAGACCCTTAGAACGCACTGAACGGCTAAGGACCTATCATAGATCTTGATGACCGACCCTGATTGAGATAAAGGTACTAATGTTGCCGCCATGGAATCAATTAGAAAGATAGCCGTCGGAGATAGCTGCCCGGGTTACCATCAATAACAGTCAGTTGGCAGAGCTCTTGGGCTGGGTGGTCGTCCCTCGAGCAACACTCTTCCAGACTGATGTACTCTCGCAAAATATTTTTTAATCTTCTTTATAAAATACATAGAAAAATAACCTTATCAATAGTATCTTTAGTTTATTTTTAGCTGGTCCTAAATCGAAAGTATCGAACTGCAAGTCCGATACCTAACCTATCAATGTATGTACCATACACAGCGGTTTCAGAAATAATCCTTGCCTAACTGTATTTTAAGGTGAATGATGAAGACTTAAAATTGTAGCTCAAAACGACCAAATGGTCGTTGGCAAAGCAATTGATAGCCACATGGACCATGTTACTTCAAAAATAATTATTTTATTAAGTCTTAACTGAAGGCTTATTTATAAATAAAATAGTGAAAGTTTGTATTATTATAACAGAGAGTTTATAAAGTTACCCCACAACTTATTTATTTCTAAAGATAGAGAAAAAATAAAAGGCACTTAGAAATTGGATAAAGAGGTCATAAAAAAACAACATTGGGGTCGCCTGTAGAATAGTGGCTAGCATAACTGCCTTCTATTTCCAAGGTCACGGGTTCGAACCCGAAGGTGTCCCTAGGATATTTAAATGGGAGTAAAAAAAAAGTTGTTAATGCCGTCTTTAAAAGATTAAAAGAGGAGACGTTAAAAGATGGTCCCGATCCTATGCGTTCTCAGGTACTCGTTAAAAATCCTGATTAAACCTGAATTGGAAAAATTTCCCACTGTAGCAGAGTCCGATTAGCCACAGCAGCATAACGTGACGTTAAATAAATAAAAAACAAATTTATGCCGATATGCTTGACGATAACTATTATATACTATTACCCATAATCGGTATATTCGGTTCCGAATAGAAACAGAATATACGGCTTCTTCATAGGAACGATTTGAATGTAATTAAAAGAAAAGAATAGAAAGTATTAATGAAGTCCAGCATAAACGTATTGGTTTAATCTATACAAATATTATAAAGCTGAAGTGTTTGTTTGGACGCGCTAATTGAGATTCTGGGGAAACGACGAATAGGAGTGAAGAACCAGTAGAAAATTGGAAAAAAACGGGGACAAAAGACAAAAGAAATCGTACAAGTTAATATAAAGTTGTTGTAAGCTCATAAACTTATGAACATACGTTATTAGGAAAGAGGGAGGTTATAATAGTTAAACGTGGCAACCGTCGTAAAAGATCGTGCTAGTTAAATTCTTCCGATCACTACACAAGAATTCAAAAAAAATATTACGTACCGAATCTTAACTAAATTGTTAACATAAATGGTAAGTTGTTATAAATCTATAAACTTGGTTATTTTAATTTTTTTGTTTCCCTGAGTAAATGAATCACACACAGTGAAGATATTAAAATATTGCTTTTATTGTGAAAACATAACACATATTCTGACTACAATACAGTGTGTACTGAGGAGTTTGGGTGACTACAAGTATACATTCCGAAGTCTCCTTCTATGAGTGTGACGCAAGTAATGTTACAACTAGTGTGATGAGTCTTGAGGATCAAAGGGTATATATAGCAAGGGATTTAAGAGGGGATGAAGAGGCGGCATGGGTACCACAAAGCAAGTTCTTCCAGGTGTTGGGTACTGTGTTCAAAGTACAGGTATGTGTCCTTTGTCGGTACTTGGTCAGTCCTTTCTAGGTAGCTGGTTTAGGGTGTAACGGTTGCACGGTCAATCACAACACGGAGGTTACACGACGGTTTTTCAGGTCCCTCAGTGTTGCCAGGTGGAAAGTAATTTAATTATTAATATTAATTTTTTACCTGCAACACTGAGGTAACCAACCAATTACCTGCATTGTGTGCATCGTGTGTACCTTGTTGTTTTGTGGTAGGATCTTTAAAAATTTTGTGTGTGTGGATTTAAAAAACATTTTTTTTTAATTTAATTTATTCTAAAGAAGAAGCCTGTTTTTTTATTTCTCATTTTTCATCATTTTAATTGTGTTTCCTACCGTTTTTTATTTAATTAAAATAACTTTTTATTTCGAACTTTATTTATTTTATTATTACCCAACATCCACCAAAGTGGTGACCCCGACGTGATGACGGAAAAGATGGATAAGAAGCCAGCAGATTTAGAGGTAAGTGCTAGTGCACATACTAATATTAGAATCCCTACATTCTGGAGGGCTGACCCAGAATTATGGTTTTGCCAGGCCGATGCTGTATTTGCCACATCAAAAGTCGTGAGCTCAAGAATAAAATTTCAAATAGTGGTGGCGAATTTAGAATTTGAAATTCTAAAACAAGTCTCCGACTTGGTGAAAACCCACCTACAGAGCCATATGAAGCCCTTAAGGAAAGGCTTATTTCCACTTACGCCGAGTCCGAAAATCAGCGTATTAGGCGTTTATTGGAGGACAAGCACCTCGCCGACGGGGAACGGCCATCTCTTTTTTTAAATGAATTAAAACGGCTGGCAGGCAGTTCTGTTTCCCCCGAATTACTTAGGAATATGTGGCTGAAAGCACTACCAGAAAGGATGCAGGCAACACTGGCTGTAACTTCGGAAACATCCCTCGATAAGCTGGCAGAGATTGCCGACCGCATAGCTGAGGTATATGAGTCCAGTGTCAGTCAGGTGACCACACACACACCGCAACCCCGTTCTTCTTCTTCTTCTTCCTTCGCAACTCAACTTGAGGAGAAATTCGAGAAGCTGAGCCTGCAAATAAATGAGCTCCAAAACGAAATGGCTAGCTTAAGAAGGAGCAGATCGACATCTCGTGGCCAAGGACGGAACCGATCGCGTAGCAAAAGTCGTAAAATATGCTACTACCACCGCAACTTCCGGGAGAAAGCTAAGAAATGCCAACAACCCTGCAGCTGGAAACCATCGCAAAAGGGAAACTAATCTCAGCGACTGAGAAGGCGGACTCCGTCGCTGATATCAACCACCGCCGATTATTCGTCGCGGACATAGCAACTGGAGAACGATATTTAGTCGACACTGGAGCGTCAATATCGGTCTTCCCAACACGGAGACGAGATCGAAAAACACCCGCCAATTTCACCCTTTTTGCAGCCAACGGTACACCGATAAAGACCTATGGTGAAGTGAAGAAGATACTTAACGTTGGTCTTCGTCGCCCTCTTCGGTGGTCTTTCATCATCGCCGACGTCAACAACCCGATCATCGGAGCAGACTTCCTCTTCTTTCACCACATCCTGGTCGATCTCAAGGGCCGACAGCTCGTAGACGCCAAGACAGGTCTCACATCCAAGGGCAGTCTTAAACATAACAACACACCTTCCGTTTATTCTGTACCTAGTGGCGAGTGGTATTATGAGCTTTTACGCAAATACCCAGCTATAACTCGCCCATCTACGGTACCACAGGAGGCGAAGCATGCAATCAAGCATTTTATTGAAACGAAGGGAGCTCCAGTCACCTCCAAAGCCAGGCGCCTTCCACCTGAGCGATACAACGCCGCCAGGGAAGAATTCCTGAAGATGGTAGATGAGGGAATCTGCAGGCCTTCAAGTAGCCCCTGGGCTAGCCCACTCCTCATAGTAACAAAGAAGGAGGGCTCAATGAGATTTTGTGGAGACTACCGCCGTCTCAACGCCCAGACTGTGCCTGATAGATACAGCGTTCCTAACATCCAATCTCTCAACACCAACCTCTTTGGAAAGACAATCTTCAGTAAGGTGGATCTCAAACGGGTATACTACCAGATACCTGTTGCTGAAGAAGACGTTCCGAAGACTGCAGTTATCACTCCTTTCGGCCTCTTCGAATTCAAGGTGATGTGCTTCGGACTCCGCAACGCAGCGCAGACCTTTCAACGCTTGATGGACAGCATTCTCGCCCTACCGTATGCTTTCGTCTATCTGGATGACATTCTGATAGCTTCATCGTCGGAGGAAGAACATCGCACCCACTTGGAAGAAGTCTTTAGACGACTGGACCAGCATGGATTGACTATCAACCCGCTCAAGTCGACGTTCTGCAAGGACGAAGTCGAGTTTCTTGGCTTCCTTGTTACCTCGCAGGGCATCAAACCTCTCCCGAGTAAGGTCGACGAAATCGCCGAATTTCCACGTCCTGCTACCAAGGGCCATCTTCGACGCTTTCTGGGGATGATCAACTTCTACAGAAGATGCCTCCCCAAGGCAGCAGAAGTTCAGCGCACTCTACATGCTCTGATTGGCAACAGTAAGAAGAATGATAGAACGCCAATCGAATGGACTCCTGAAGCTGAAGAAGCCTTCGCCAGATGCCAGCAGAACATTCGAGAAGCAGTCACACTCGCGCATCCATCGTCTGATGCTGAAGTCTCTCTCGCTTGTGATGCTTCCAACACAGCGATGGGAGCAGTTCTTCAACAACGAGAAGGACAACATTGGAGACCCTTAGGATTCTTCTCAAGAGCTCTTACGGCAGCTCAACAAGGATACTCCACCTACGACCGCGAACTCACCGCTATCTTTAATGCAGTCAAGCATTTCAGGCCTTGCATCGAAGGAAGGGTTTTCAGTATTCTCACTGACCATAAACCTCTGGTTTATGCCTTCTATCAGAAGCCCGGAACAGCAACACCCATGAGGATTCGCTATGTGAACTTCATTAGCCAATTCACATGTGATATCCGACATGTTTCGGGAGAAGAAAACAAAGTGGCCGATACTTTGTCAAGGTTAGAGGAAATTCGCAGCCCGGATGATATGGAGAGCATTGTCGAAGCCCAGCAGGAAGACCCGCTGATTCCCGAGTTACTTCGGAACCCGAACTTGCGTTTGAAACTGGTCGAACTCCCGCACTCGAACAAGCCACTTCTTTGTGACTTCACAACTTCGAAAGCTCGACCGTATGTTCCTACTTCTCTGCGTCAGAACATCGTTAAGAAGATTCACGAGCTCAGCCACCCTGGAATCCGAGGGACACGCCGCCTGGTGTCCCAGAGATTCTTCTGGCCGAATATGAATTCTGACATAACGACTTGGACCCGAAGCTGCATCGCTTGTCAACGCTCGAAAATCCATAGACACACAGTTTCACCTCCCGGCATCTTCGCTCCAGCTGGTCGATTTGAGCACATTCATGTCGATATAATCGGACCTCTACCGACATCGGATGGTAAACGTTATTGCCTTACTATGGCAGATCGGTACACCCGTTGGCCGGAAGCTGAACCGATTGAGGATATCTCCGCTACAGTGGTTGCATCAGCGCTCTACAAATCCTGGATTTCCAGATTTGGCGTCCCAACACGCATCACAACGGATCAAGGCCGCCAATTCGAGAGCGAACTTTTTTCGAAACTGCTGAACCTCCTAGGAACTCGGCGATGTCGGACCACTGCGTACTATCCTCAGTGCAACGGCACTATCGAGAGATGGCATAGAACTTTAAAGGCAGCTCTAACTGCACATCTCATTACCTCAAGATCTTGGACGGAACTATTGCCCACAGTCCTCCTCGGCTTGAGAGCAGCTATTAGGGATGACAACTGCACAAGCGCCGCAGAAATGACGTATGGTCAACCCCTGCGACTTCCTGGGGAACTGTTGGAGTCGACTTCAAAACCAGAGGAACCTGATGGATTTCTGCGTAGGCTAAGGGAACACTTAAAGCACCTGCAGCCTGCCCCGCATAGACCTAGTCAAGGGCCAACCTTCACTCCGAAGGACTTAAGGACATGCACACACGTCTTCTTACGAGATGACACGGCCAGGAAACCACTAACTCCTCCTTACTCTGGACCTCACCTTGTGATCGAGAGAGGGGAGAAGACTTTTGTGATCCTGCTCGCCTCCGGAGAGAAGACCGTAAGCGTGGACCGCCTGAAGCCGGCCTACACCTTGGAAGACCCAACCTCTCCAGCCACATCACCACCGACTACATCGCGACAGCAACCTCCACAAACTGACAACGCCCCCGCCACAGAAGCTGACCAACCCTCATCGGACAAAACAACTCGAAGAGGACGTCGCATCCGACTCCCTGTTCGCTTCTGTGACGAGGTCATTGGGGGGAAGTGATGTAACGGTTGCACGGTCAATCACAACACGGAGGTTACACGACGGTTTTTCAGGTCCCTCAGTGTTGCCAGGTGGAAAGTAATTTAATTATTAATATTAATTTTTTACCTGCAACACTGAGGTAACCAACCAATTACCTGCATTGTGTGCATCGTGTGTACCTTGTTGTTTTGTGGTAGGATCTTTAAAAATTTTGTGTGTGTGGATTTAAAAAACATTTTTTTTAAATTTAATTTATTCTAAAGAAGAAGCCTGTTTTTTTATTTCTCATTTTTCATCATTTTAATTGTGTTTCCTACCGTTTTTTATTTAATTAAAATAACTTTTTATTTCGAACTTTATTTATTTTATTATTACCCAACATCCACCAAAAGGGTTATCCGTGGTAGTCTTAGGTATAGACAAAGTAAGTTATTAAATATTACTATTTATTATTGATATCAATCTCATTTTATAACTGCTGTAAAAAAAAATGGAATTTCTATGGAAACTTAATTTAACTTTTAAAATGTAATTTAAATAGCTCATTTAAAATATAAAATAGCAATAAACCGAAAAAATAGGAACTGTTGTTATTTACTTATGTAGTTTTTAAAAACATACATAGCAATCAAGTTTTAATTACATTGGAAAATTAAATTTTCCGTTATCTGTGATTTACTTTAAAATAACAAACAAATAAACTCAACTAGTTTTGATTCGTGATTTTGATTTCTGCCAATGATTAAATATAATTTTTAATAGACGTTACAAAATAAACTTATTTTTTTTCTAATTGCACTTTCCATAACGATAAACTAAAACTCCCAAAGCGATGAACTCTAAATCGGTGAGGCAGATATTTTTTTAAATATATAGGACACCTCTTTCAAATTGCACCCGTGTGAAACAGGAGAAGGTTCAATAGTTCATATATATATATAATTTTTTTTTCTTTAACTACTTATTGAATTGAAACTTCTATTCTGAACTGACCATGGATTTACTGAATGTAGGTATAAACAGAGTGTCTAGCAAATCAGCTCAAAGAGATTCCCTGACTTTTCCATATTGTAAGAAGTATTTTACCTGACCAAATCTCGGTGAAAACGACAAAACAAAGAATAATTATAATTAATATGGTATACTAGATTAAAAAAAAAAAAAAAAATATATATATATATATATATAATATATATATATATATATATATATATATATATATATATATATATATAATGACTAATTACTTTACGATAAGATTCAACTATATCTTCCCGACACCAGCTGAAATCGTAGTTGTTTAAGTTGACTTACCAATGAGTTATAGTGAACTTGAATACTGCTGTTAGTAATAATCAATATTTACAAATTTAACTACAAATTATTTACAATCAATATATCTATATAAACTTTAAGAGCTTTTCTTTAATGTTGGAATCTCAGCTTTCTGAATAGCTTCTTGGAGCAGTTTTGCCTCCAATTCCTTCACCTGAAGGTTGACTTTTCTCTTCTCTACAGCCCTCCTGTCCTTTTATGATATTAAATGTTAAACCCGCTTTATGATATTTACAACATCACAAGTAGGCATATTGGAACTTTTGTCTGAGTGAAGAAGAAACGATGTTATTTAGAGACCATTTTCCCTGACCAAAGAACAAATTTCCTGAATTTTTCATGTGTTTTTAAAATCCTTGACTTTATCCGGTTTTCCCGATTTTCCCTGTTGCTAGACACCCTGATAAAATATTCAGAAATAAGTGTATATGAGGTTGATAGTACAGTCGCTTTCTCAAAGGATGTTTTGGAACAGACTGATTGAGACGTATATATCCCCAGCTATATTTATTGATTCAAATTATATCAACAATAATAATCATACATGATTATTTTCGGCATATAACGGGCACGACGTAGCATTAAGGAATCCATTCCGGTAATAAACCGCACTTAAATAAAGCAGTTTATCAAATTTGGACGGTAGGGGGGAAGGCGATAACTCTTCCGAAATAGAATATCAAACAGGCAAGCTGCCTAATAGGGCCGCCCATATCAGGAGGATTGGTCGGCTAGCATGTAGTGTAGGTGGGACAAGTGCTACTACAACACTAGCAATTCATTATTATATCCTCAATATCTATATTTATGTAGTCGGCGTGTATGTATATTTATCGTCCCTTTTTGAAAAAAAATGAAAACAACTTTCACATACCTCCACCCTTAAAAATAAATTTTGGAAGTTTCTATGATAGCTGTTTAGATTAAACAATATGTCAATAACAATTATTACCAACAACTATCGATCCGCCCTTGCTTCGCACAGTCAAAATTTAAATTTGGTTTCATTTACGTTTGAAAAAGTTAAGGTTGACAAAAGAGTTACTTTATCACTTTGGGATTGTGAGTTTATTGTAACAAAAAATGCACTTAGCAAGAAATGTTTTATCATATAATTCATCATCATACTTAACCATCAGTAGATGTTAAAAACATAAGTTGGTCTAAAAATCAATACTGGTTCAGTTTATTTGTTTGTTATGTTAAACGCTTCCTATTTTATTATATTTATTACCATTTTATAATAAGTTTTTTTTTTTTTTTTTTTATTTAAGCCCCATGGGATTTGGGGTTGAGTAAAGGAAAAATATAGGAAGGAATCTAGGATCACTTTTACTACATTAGATGCATTTTAAGAGGAGTCTGAGGATGGGAAATTTCGGAATAGTGTGCGAATAGGAGTCTGTTCAAGTGATGGGGCTCACTAGTCTTTTGAGCCAGTTTGTCAAGTTATGTTTCCTCAGTCTAGTCTGAGGGTCTGTCCGTCCTGTCGGAGTCAGTGCATTAAACAGTGGGTTCGAATAGTAACGGAGACTATAAAAAAATTTGACATGTACCCGGGAGATGTACTCTGTCACTGTCGGAAGTTCGAAGGTGTGTATTTGTCGTACTATAGTGAAGTATGCCTCCCTATTCGCCTCAGTACTCCATTTTGAAACTGCTGGAGCTTTTTTGCTTTGGCTGGCGTTATGTTAGCTAGCATCGGTTCTCCGTATAAGAGGGCCGGTCTAATTACTGATTTATAGATTAATATTTTCAGGCGGAGTGTTAGGTTCGGCGATGTTAGTAAATGATTTAGTCGACTTAATCTTAACTGATTTAATCTTTTTGAGGCAGTGATTGGATAGAGTGAGATGCCTGTCGAGGGTGATGCCCAGGTACTCTATCCTATTGGCTGGCTGGTTTTCTGATTCCCGCTACCCCTTAGGCCTTCGGTAGGGGGCGCTTATTCTTCTGGAAAGAGAAAATAATACAATCGATCTTGTCATCGGCGTAGACGGAAAGTAGATTTTTCGTATTCCGCTCCAACAGTTTCAGCAGGTGAAGTCGATTTTCTCGGAGAGGGCTCCGCAAACCAGCGCTTCTATCTTACGCCCCTGGAGGAATGACCGCAAGAGGATGAAGAGCTGCTCCGGAAACTCGTTGTTCTACAGTGTCTAATATAGTTGACTATGGGACACTGAGTCGAACGCCTCCGTGCAGTCTATTGATATCATTGCAGTGGCGTCATTCTTGAAGGTACTCTCAGGCTCATTTCTGCTTATAGCTTCGCCACCATCTGGTTTAGCCTGAAAGCCGGTCTGTACCGGTGAGATTAGGGCCACCTCTGAGCAATAAATATTGAGATAATTAAGAATAATTTTATCAAAAATTATTTAAATTATTAATCAATAACCATTATTTATTTCTCAAAAATTAATATGGTTCGACGTACCCAGATGCCAACAAAGTCCCGGCACTTATATTTCAAATGAATTTTTTCTAAATAAATTTTTAAAGTTTAATTTAGTTTCCATGGGAGTCACATTTAGTTTAAAGTAAAACATGAAATAATATTTAAAGTAAAAAGTAATTAATAAAAATGTCAGTTTATGAATTTACAATAACTTTCCATTTATTTTAACAGCTTAATTACGATTTTGTACGTAATACTGTTTCCAAAATCTTGCGCTCAGTATAGAAGAATATAACCTGTACTTGTACAAGCTAAAATAATATAAAATAACTTTCCAATGACATCTCGCGGACCCTCTGGACATATTCTGCGGACAGCGAGGTGTCGCCGGAGCACCATTTGGGAACCACTGCTGTACAGTGGCAACACAGAATCCCATAACCTTCTGCATTACAAATAGCATATGTTCATAATAAGTTTACTGGCTTGTAACGAAATTCTGTAAATTTGTACAACTTATTTTACAGCATATTAACTTTCCTAAATTCTTTCGTTGCCCAACTGTATATTATACGCCTATATTAATATCATATTTAGGAAAGATATTTTGATAACTTAATTGTAGAAAATTTAATTTTCCAAACCAAAGAAAACCTTTATGGCAATTTATTTTACTTAGAAACCTTGAGGAAAGAATGCCCTAAATAATAGTGAAAACCGAATCAAAATCCGTCACGTTGTTCAAGAATCGGGGCATTATTTTATATCTAGAGATATAATTGATAAGATTTATGCGCTTTTCTTCATTATCTCTGATAGTATGAGAGCAAAGTTTTCGACAATACATTTTATGATATTTTTTTATTCGATTACTTATTCAACTTTGATAAAGATAAGCCAAGTCTGTAAACTGACAGCCATTGCACTTATTACTGCACTTGTTACGCATGTTCTTCTTGACGTAAACGTAAACCCTCAAATTTTAAGGGGGAAGGGTAATTTTTTTTTTTTTTTATCAATTACAAAGTTTCATTATTGAAAATAATAAAGCAAAAGCATTTAGACTATCCTGCGTTACTTTTCTTTCAAATAAAATTTCCTGATTCCAAAATACCTTACATTATTATCAATAATAACCAAGTTAACTGGAATCACATCTCTTATAAGTCCTGGCTTGGCCATATAAGATTTGTTTTCTCTGTTTGTTCATAGCGTTGTCTAGTAGATCTCGAAAATCATTTCGATTATCCTCAATCTTCAATAATAATCGATTTTTGGTGCAATTTTTCTTATGGCGTAATTATGAGTAAAATTTAAATTTATTTTCATTCCTTTTTCACAAGGGTTAAAACACTAATAAATTGTTTCTCTATCTTTAAAAATAACTAAGTAATTGAATTAAATCACTTTTAATTGGCCGCCATTTTACAAATAACCAGCTAATATCAACGTCTAGGTGTTATGAGCATCATTGCATGCCTTAGTATTTTTGTGGAAAATTTTAAAAAAATTGGTCCAGTAGTTTCAAAGAAATGCCGCGGACGGCAGACAAACAGATTTTTTATTATCATTATTCTGTTTCTACGCATCTTAAAACGTAATTCCTCAAATTTCGAGTTTTTTTTTTTCTGGTGGATTACCAAAGAATAATGATAAATAATGAACCAAAAAATATGTTTGCTCTTTTCTCCTTTAGTTGGATAGCGTATTGTATTGTACTGATTGTCATCTTGCTTCTCTTGGCCCTGATGAAGATCTCCAATGTACACTGGAACGTCGGCACACAATTACAATCAGTGTTACTTATTAGTGTGAGATTTTTTGTAATGACCGCACCCCCAACCATCTTCCTCATCAAATATTCTCAAAGTCAAATAAACTCCATCATTACCCTTATTATATATTCCTTATACAGGTAGCTGAAAGTAAATCTAGTTAATCCAACAAACCAGTGTTTATTATATTTTGGAAAACTTGAGGTCGCAGAGTTAAAAGGAAAAAAAAACAACTAAAAAACATTTAAAGAGGAGTATATGAGCCCCGGCCAATAGATTGATATCCGGAGGGTCGTGACGACAGCGCTCTCAGATGTTGAGCGGGGGAATTAAACCGGGAACAGTAATGAGTTGGAGAGCTCACGATGTGTTGTCATCGCCGAGGATATGGGCCGCCTTTAGATTAGCCATCATTCTAGAATTTAGTTATTAGCTAATGTGCGGACAGCTTATAGGCCCGGCCCCAGTCGGCGTGGGAACGGGGGTCGCGACCTTGGTCATTGGTCCTGTCCGCTCGGAGGAGGCGAGCGACCACCGCCGGCGTCAGCTACGGCCTCTTCCTTCTCTCGGGGATAAAAGAAACCCGCGAACCTGGAGGGTATGATCTCCCCGATAGTCTTGCGAAACAAGTATGGACAGCATTGCAATGATTCGTTCTACAAATAGCAAACATATTATCAAAGGTTAACTTCAACGAAAGTTTTAAAAGGTTTGGAGGAAGTCGCTGGCAATATGGGAATTTATCTTCATTATTTGCATGACATTATCCATTCAATATAGTTTGTAAGGAATGAGGTTCGAATGGTGAAGATGAAATAGAACATTTCCATTAATATTTTTTAGTTCATCTATAACCGAAGCTTCAGAAAGGTATAATATTTCAGACAAACATGCACAACCTATAAAATTGATAGATTACTAGAAGAAAAAAAATTATTTCTGTCAACCTTAGAGAATCGAATTATTACTGCTCTTCCAAAGGTACCTGTAAAGTATCCATTTGTATTGGGTTGTCCAAAAAGTTCGTAGAGATTTTTTTTTTAAATTTACCTTTTATTTGTTCGACTAAAAATGAATCACAAAGCTTTATTTATATGTCTTTAATCCTCATGGAATTAACTATGTTTACACACTGCATTCGTCTTTATTAAGGATCAGTAGTGTAGTTTATTGCAAACCAACATGAGTTACGATTCAGTTCATTTCCGGCATATTATACTGCTCTTTTTTAAAAAAGGAAAAAACAGCCCAAACTGCAAGAAAGATTTTTTTTTTTTTTTTTTTTTTTTTTTTTTTTTTATTCGTATATATTACAATTTGTCATAATAGACAATAATAATAGTGCTACAGGATCTCATTCATACAATATTTACAATATAAACAAAAGGAAAGTCAAATTACATAAAATAAAATCAAAATAAATAAACGTATACAATAACAAAATTTATAGACAAAATAAATACAAATAAATGAAGTTAACAAATAAATAAACAAAACATGTCACATTCATACCTATGTACAATATTTACAATCAGCTCGGGAACCCCAGACGGGGCTTGTCCCCCCACTTGTGGAAGGACAAGCAGAGTCAAAAGGATCCCAGCGCCTCCCTCTCAGCCGCATCACTGGTGAGAGCCAGCGGAAGCTAAGTGAGGGCGCCACAGCCACAATCACACCGCACATGAGAGGAGAATCTGACCAGTGTCAGAACTCCAGAATAGATGTTTACAATATGTCTCGGGGCCACTGCCGTTTCAACCTTCTAGGAGGGTTGTATGGATGAGTGGAGCTGGATAGGGATTGTGCTAGAGGATTAGGATGATGAATGAGGTTCTGGTGGAATTTGGAAAATTTAGATGGAATCAGGTCTGAAATAAATGGAACATTAAGGTCGTGGTGTAAGGTATAGTTGGAGACATAATAAGGAGCATTTACTATTGTTCGGAGGACTTTGGATTGAAAGGATTGAATGCGTTTGATGTTAGAACGTTTGGCTGTCCCCCATAGTTCAAGTCCGTAGGTCCACATTGGTTTCAGTATTGTCTTGTAAAGTAATAACTTGTTGTCAACTGTAAGCTTAGATTTTCTGTTTAGTAGTCTGTATAACTGTCCGAATCGTCTGTTGAGTTCTTTTCGTTTAAGTCTTGTATGTGGGTTCCAGGTCAATCTTTTGTCTAGTAGTAAGCCAAGATACCGGACTGTGTCTGAGGAAGGAAGCGGTATGGAATTGAAATGAACCATTGGACAGGATTTGCGTCGAAGGGTGAAGGTGACGTGGGTGCATTTGCTTTCATTAACCTTAATACGCCAAGCATTACACCAGTCCTCGATAAGACAAAGGTGTCTTTGCAGGATTAAGGATGCTATTTCAGGATCGGAATTGGATGATAGGATGGCGGTGTCATCTGCAAATGTTGCCAGAAAGGTGTCAGGATGAATAGGAATATCAGCAGTGTAAAGGATGTAGAGGACGGGTCCCAAGACGCTGCCTTGAGGAACACCGGCCTCAATGGGATAAAAGTTAGAAAATTCTACACCACAGCGAACTCGGAAGGAGCGGTTTGAGAGATAGGATCGTAGAATGAGGTATATAGACTGGGGTAAATGCGTTTTAAGCTTGAAGAGTAATCCGGTGTGCCATACCCGGTCAAAAGCTTGCGCTATGTCCAGAAACGCACCAGAACAATACTCTTTGCATTCAAGGGCTGAGGAAATATGGTCTACAACTCGGAGTCCTTGTTGAACAGTAGAATGATGAGCACGGAAACCAAACTGATGGGAAGGAAGATTTTGTGATTCAAATATAGGCAGGATTCGTTTTAGAAGGAGTTTTTCAAAGACTTTTGAGAGGATGGGGAGTAGACTAATAGGTCTGTAGGATGAAGTGTTACTGGAAGGTTTACCTGGTTTTAGGAATAGAAAGATTGTGGAATGTTTCCATAAGAGAGGAAAATAGGTGGTGCGAAGGATGCAGTTGTAGATGTATGTAAGAAAAATAATGGCTTTCTGGGGAAGTTGTCGCAGGATCTGGGGGGTGAGGAGATCGTGTCCAGGAGATTTACGAAGGGTCAGTTTTTGAAGAAGATATTTCACCTCAGATGGATTAATAGCTTTAGGAGGTAGGGAAAGAGGTATTGGTGAGGAAAGGAATTCTTCAACTGTTGTGGTATGATTTCTGTTGGATTCCGGGTGAGGAGTGAATACTTTGGAGAGGTGTGTGGCGAATTCCTCGGCTTTATCTTCATCAGACGCAGCCCAGGAGTCATCACCACGCCGGAGAGGATGGGAAACTTTGTGGTATTTTAGGATCTTTTTGGTCACATTCCACAGGGAATTATCTCGAGCTGATAGAGAGGAGAGGTAGGAATTAAAGGACTGAGAACGGAAGGTCGCCAACTCCCGCTTTAATTGCCTACAATAAAAGTTATAGGAGCGGCGATCTGTTGGGTGTCGGGTTCTTTGCCATAATGATCTGGCTCGGCGTTTTGCATGGATGAGGTCAGCTAGGTGTTGAGGTAAATGGTTTTGCTGAGGAGTTCTATTGGAGTGCTTAGGAGAGGAGGCAGTCCAGACAGCTTGCTGAATGGCAGTAGTAAAGGAGTAGACGGAATCATCAAGGTCATCCGGTGTTTTGAGGGTCACACTGAGGTCAATATTATCGGTAAGGATTTGGCGGAAGAGGTTCCAGTTGACAGGGCCTCGGATAAATGAAGGTGGAATGGGTTTCGGAATAGGAGTTAGGGATACTTTAAGGATCAGTGGACTATGGTCAGAGGATAGTTCATCAAGGCGAGTTACGGAATAGTTGAGGGAGCCTAATCCGCTGTGAATGAAGAAGTCAAGGATGTCAGGATTACGGTTGGGATCGGTTGGCCAGTAGGTAGGGGAATCAGGAGGCAGGAGATTGAAATGACGGGAGTTGAGTGCAGACAGCAAATTTCGTCCACGAGAATTTGTGGTTCTCGAACCCCACTGTTGATGCTTGGCATTTAAGTCTGCACCCAGAATGAAATGATTTCCTAAGGAATTTAGAAAGGATACAAATTCGGTGTTGGAAATGGAATGTTTGGGAGGGCAATATGCTGATGTAAGGGTTACCGGAAAGGAAAAAGTTTTGATTACTATGGCTGTGGTTTGTAGGAAATCATAGGTAGGAAGTGGGAGTAAGTGATGAGAGAGGGACTGGTGCACAATGACAGCAGTACCGGCATGGGCTTTGCCGTCTGGGTGGTCCGTACGGTATGTTACGTATTGAGGTATTTTAAAGTACTGTTTAGTGGTTAGTCTAGTTTCAGTAATAAGTGCTACGTCAACGGTTTTGTCTTGCAATAAAGCTGTAAGTTCGTCAGTATGATTTCTAACACCATTCGCATTCCATAGGAGAATGGATAAGGAGTTAGGTGAAGTCATTTAAGGATTTTTTAAGGAAGGGATTAAGTTTGATACAAGATTAGTAAGTAGTGATATTAGCGGCATAACGAGGGATTTGATTTCAGTGATGAAGGATGTCATCAAACTTGTAAGGTCTGAGACATTTGATGGAGGAGGAATATGAGAAATTTGATGCGGATGAGGTTTTTGAGGGTTGGGTAAATTTTGAGGAATAGTTGGTTGTGGAACGGTTTGAGGATTTTGAAGTGTGCGTTGTTCCGGCAGGGCCTCGGCCTCTTTGTTCTGGTTCCCACCTCCAAGTAGATGGGCAAATGTTACATTGGAATCAATTGTTTTTGAAGGTTGTCTTCTGCTTCTGATCGGTTCAGCTGTTTCATCCAGATTCTGAGGTTTTTGGTATCTGCTTTTGAGGTTCTTGTAGACTTGACATCCCTTGTAGCTAGCCGGGTGGTCCTTGAGGCACAGAGCACAAACAGCGGGTGTTGATCTTGGTCTTGTACATTCTTCTGACTTATGTTGTTCACCGCATTTCACACAGCGTGGTATGTGGTGACAATAACTTCTGGTATGACCATATGCCTGACAATTGTGGCACTGAACTATTTCTTTCTTAGTGTAAGGTTTTTCAACTCTTACGCTAGTATAGTATAATCTATTGAGGTCATAAATTTTTTCAACTCCTGCTGATGGTTCCAAGTCCACAAAGAATAGAGGCAGAGGAATTTTATCTTTTAGGACGTTGGTGACTTGTCGCACTTTATAGCCTATCTCCGTCAGTTCTTCTTGGATAGCTGCTGCTGGTGTCGAAGGGTGTAGGTTTCTAATTACAACCCTTAAAGCTCTCTCCTGGCGTAACTGATATGTATGAAAATCAGCTTTGGTCTCCGTCAGATATTTTACTATTTTTCTGTAGGTTTCGGCGGTAGTCGGGGATATTTTAGTATCACTGGTTCTACTTATACAATAATAGCTGTTAGGATCGGTTAATTTGTTTAGATGCGCACACAGAAGTTGAAAGTTTTTAATATTTTTAACAAATATTGGTGGAGGTTGTGGTTCTTTTGGTATAGGAGAAGATTCCATTGTTTCTTTTTCAATTTGAAGGATCTGAAATGGGTTCGGTGTAAAAAACGGCGATTCTTCAGTTAATCCTTGTGATGATGTGCTAGGCTGTGGTTCAGATCCTAAAGAGGTAGCTGAAGCAGTCGCTGGTGGAATCATTTTTTTATTATTATCACGGCGAGGTCTCTGTTTTGTGGGAGACGAGTTTGAACCTGCAGATCTAGATCTTTTACTTGTAACTTTCGAGGACATCACTTGGTGAAAATATCGCATTGATTAAAAAAAATAAATAGAAATAAATATATAATGGAATAAGAATAAGAAGGAAAAAAAAAATAAATAAAAGAAAGATAAGGAAAAGAAAAGCAAGCCCGAGCTTGCCGAGCTAGCGGCAATCAGCTGATCAGTGACCCTCCTTTCACTTTTTCGTGATTGTACAAAGTAAATTATAACTTTGCTTACCGAAATTTCTCCAATATTCACTGCTGTAGTATTCCTGAGGTCTAGTGATGTTTTCCAGATTGAACTCAAGCGAATTCCTACTGAAAAAAGCAAAAATCTGAGAGACGAAGTAACGTATGACTGTTATCATCGAGCGCATCAGCTGATTTCAAGAAAGATTAGTACCGTGTATGGCAGTGATTCAATTGCTGACAACACGGTTCAAAAGCGGTTTTCGCGATTTAGATCAGGAGATTTCAATTTGGAGACAAACCCGGAGCTCAACTCTTGACATCGAGGATATTATGACGGTCATTACAAACATTCCACGAATTACTGTCCGTGAGATAGCTGCGGATTCAAGAGTCTGCAAATCGACCGTATTTAATCATCTAAAGAAAGTCGGGTACGTCTGTCGTTACGATGTTTTGGTTCCCCATGAGCCCAGTGAAAGAAACCTTAAGGAAAGGATTTCATGTTGTGATTTACTGATGAACAAAAATTCGGATATTTTGGAAACGAGTTGTTACTGGTGACGAAAAATGGATTGTCTACATCAACACAAGCACGAAAAAAATCTTAAGGGTTGTCTGGAATAAGGCCGCTCGCAACACCTAAGGCCGGCTTGCATCCAAGAAAGCTGATGATGCTCAGTATTTGGTGGGATTGGAAGGGACCCATACATTTTGAGCTCCTTCCACAAAACCAAACTATAAATACGGACTTTAGATCGATTGAAGGCAGCTACTGAAGAAAAACGGCCAAAGTTGGAAAATCGGAAAGGAGTGCTGTTCCACCAAGACAACGCTAGGCCCCATGTGTTTTTAAGGACTCGGCAATAGTTATTAAGCTTCAGATGGGAGGTTTTACCTCTCCTGCCGTACACTCCTGGCATTGCTCCTACGGATTTCCATCTTTTCCGGTCCCACGAAAATTTTCTACAAGGGAAATCCTACTCTTCAGAAGATGACTCCAAAACTGATTTTTTTTTGCTCTTCAGGAGTAAGTGATATACAGTGATTTTTGGAGGGAAAAAAAAAAAAAAGGATAATGGACGTTACAAGCCGTTGGGAAAGGGTAATCGCTAACGGTGGTAACTTTGTAGATTAAATAAATACATTTTAAGCTGTACATAAATTTTATTTTTGTCCAAACGTCTCGACAAACTTTCCGGACAACCCAATAACATTTGTCTTCATCGGCAAATGTATTAGCATTTCGTAGGGGATTACATGTAGGTTAAAGAAGGTTTTATTTCATGTATACAGGTTTATAGTTGAAGTTTAG
Organism: Piezodorus guildinii; assembly: GCA_023052935.1. Lineage (NCBI taxonomy): Eukaryota > Metazoa > Arthropoda > Insecta > Hemiptera > Pentatomidae > Piezodorus > Piezodorus guildinii. The sequence continues at coordinate 43,142,020 of CM041292.1, read as the reverse complement.
TGCATGGTAGGTCGTATGCTTCTTCTGTGGTTTTTAAAAGTATATTTTTAATAGTATCCGCTAATAGCTGGTGAATTCGAGAGGAATATACTCGTATGCTAGAATAGAACTCAGACAAATGTTCGGCAAACGGTTCTACTTAAATTTTGTTCTGCTTGTCCCTCTTATTAAGTCTTGCCTGAAAGTCCTTATGATCCTGAAATCCATTGTTCTCTTCCTAGAATAGCCTTGAGGAGGTATTTGAGAAAATGTTGGGAAGAGCGTAGTTAGTTTCGATCTATGAATCTGTATTCTTAATGCATCGGAAGAAGATACGTTCTTTAAATGTCTATTAAATACTTAATTAGCATTACTGTCAAGCAACATGTAAATTTCTTATGTGAAATTCTCCGATATTAGCCATAATTATGAAACTACTACATAAAACATTTTTTTTAATTCTTGCCTCCTCCAATCCTTGATTCGCCTTTGAAGGTAGGTTTGTTTCGCACCGTTTGAAAGCTAATCAAATAAAGTGGTTTTTCTGAGATCCAGAAAATTTAAAACCTAACGATAGAAAAGTAATAGCTCCTGGAAACGTCCGAATATTCTTAGAAATATTAAATTTTCATTTTCTACATAACGTTATGCGATGGGGAGGGGAGAGGCGGGCTGAGTGGTAGCACGCTAGTCTCTTACGCTAAACGTTGTGTGTTCGAATTTCCTTGTTTAGAGGATCGATTTCTTAACCTTCTAGGAAATTTTCTCTTTGATTTGGAACTGCTTGTTTTGTTTTTTTAAGAAAATCATGGTTAACAACAAAAAACTAATAATTTGATTTTCCTCCTTTTACTTAGAATCGGACTAAGGACATTTTTTGTTCCATTTAAAGTCTAGTATCAAAATATGACGAGATGTTTATGAGACAGCCTGTATACTGAAAAATCGCTGTAAAATAGATTAAGTACAAAAACCTATTTATTATATTATAGTAAAGAGATATAACTCATAACCGAATGAAAGGGCCCCTAAGCGAGGACCCCCTCTCAGATATAGAGACCCCCAAAGAGGAAGGACAATAAAACAGAAGGCAAAAAGTCCCCGACCGAGGCGAGCCCTCGGAGGAACAATATGGCCGAAGCAGATTAGCAGATATAAATATAATCGGAGACAAGAGCAAGTATTGTGGCGGAGTATTGTCTCGTAAGAGGGCCTATTGTTTCCTCTATATACGGTATATATCTCCGCCCTCTAGCATCACCTATGCATCTCAAGGCCTGCGTACCATTCGCCACATCGATGCATCTTTATAAGCTGTCGTCTATAGAGATATTTATCCACCTCTGAGTTATACAGCTACCCCGCCCACGTCATTCCGCCAAAGATCGACATGGGGAAACTGATATTCTACAAGCGATTCCTTGTTTTACACATGTCTCTCGATTCTTTTACAGGACTAGGTCTCAAATAAAATATTTTTAAAAATGACCAAGTCGAGTCAATACTTTATTTTTTTATCTTCAAATTTTTATTTACACCTGTCAATGCATGTTGACAATCAGTTAATTTGATGAAGGAACAGAAAGTCTGGCGGGATAGGCATGATGGAGAGAAGATGCCCAGCGGCACCTCTTCCGGCGTGCTACCTATTACGTATTTAGCTTAGAAGGTCCCTCATGCAACTTCTTTTAGCCTTCTGCGAGTATTGTCCGCAATGTTACTGGTGGTCATGGTTTTTATTAGTGTGTTAGTATGTCCGTGTACGTTGTAGTGAAAACGTTTGTAGAGGGTCCGAATCTGTTCGTTGACTGTTGGCATGTGAAGGTCCAGTATGTAAAGTAATGTTGCTGACGTACCATGGTGAGTTCGTAATAGTTATAAAAGTATGGGATTGAAAAATTTGAATTTTACGTAGGTTTGTCTTTTTGGCAGTCCCGTATATTAGTGAGGCGTAAGTCCAAATGGGCTTCAGTAGGTAAGTGTAAGTGTTTAGTTCATTTTTATGTTTTAATTTCGAATGTCTTGAGAGTAGTGAGTATAAAAGTTTTAGTCTTTTGTTTAGCGTTATCTGTTTGCTCTTGATGTGTGGGCCCCATGTCATTCTTCTGTCGAATGTCAAGCCGAGATATTTTATTGTGTCTGCTAGTGGAATTTGGATGTTGTCAAGGTATACTGGCGGGCAGGTGTTGTGTCGAAGAGTGAAAGTAATATGTTGGGATTTGTCTTGGTTAATTCGAATTTTCCAAAATTGTACCAGTCCTGGAATTGTGTTAGATGGTGTTGTAATGTCTGTGAGGCGTGCGTAGGGTTGGGACATTTTGTTTTGATTGATGTATCGTCTGCGTATGTCGCTGATAGAGTTTCGGAGGTGATTGGCATGTCGCGTGTGTATATTAAGTAAAGTAGTGGTGCGAGAACCGACCCTTGAGGTACTCCTACCAATACTGGTCTAATTGAAGAGATTTCCGTGCCTTGACGGACAGAGAAAAATCTATCGCTAAGAAAAGAATGAAGTATAAGAAAGTATGTAGGAGAGAGTATAGTCTTTAGTTTGAAGAGAAGCCCCTGATGCCAGACCCAATCGAATGCTTGAGCGACACCCAGAAATACTCCTGTTGCATACGATTTCTAAGTCAAAACCGGACAGAAAAATATCATGTAATATCACTCGAAACAAATTAGGTTTGTTCCAACACTATATCAACGAAATTTCTAAGACTTTTTTTAAACTCCATAATTATTTTTCTGAGCATTTACGCATTTTTAATGATCTCGAATTCGAGTCTGTCATAGACCTGTTTTACTTATATTTTTGGACGTCTATATTGGTTATAATATTCAGTATATCATCTTTTTAGCAGGAGTTTCTAACCAACTTAGACAGTTGGTCAACTTTATAGAAGTTGGTTGGGTGGTCATGAAAGAAATCACAAATAAATTTTTAAAAAAAAAATCCTGTACCGCTACACTTGGGGTCAGTACATATATAGATTCGTACTGTTTGAAACAAGGTCTTTCTATGAGGACCATTGGTATAACGGCCAAGCAGCACTTCGTATATATCCACTCTAATTTTGTTTTAGGGAATATTATCAATTGTCCTGTCATTCTTCGAAATGCACCCATCCTAAGGTCACTTCATTATGACATGATTGTTGTTTCGATGGAATTCTTCTGATTCGAGCAGCCTCTTCTCTCACTGATTTCATTCTCACAGATCTGTCACATACATATAGGGTCTCATTATATCCATTTATAGTGCGGTACACGAACATATTGCTGATACCTAACCTCACACCCATAGACAATATTTCCTCGGAACATTCCTTTACCAAACCATCAACTCCCAGCACCCTACCTATATATACGATCTTCTGCAGTTCAAACCATCAAACCATTCACAAGAAACTAGGACCCGAGATTTTGACCTTTAGATATAAAGAGATATCTTCCCACAGAACTAAAACATATGAACGTTCCTTTCTATCCTGCTTCGCCAGTTTATGGAATTCTCTCCCAACAAACATCCGTCGAGCAACCTCTCTCTCTCCACTTTCAAATACCTTTTGTTCCAGTATTTTCTCACTCCCCGTAATGACGCTAGCTGACAATAGTAATTGTACTGTTAGATGATAGTCAATACTTTTAGTTTTTTACAAGTGTTTAAGTAAGTTCAAATAACTGTACATTTATTGTTCTTTTTTTGTTTGTTTGTTTTCGTGCATTTCTTTTAGTTTTTCAAAAGCGTTAAATATTAGTTAATTATATTGTCACCAAATGTATTTATTTCTTATCATTATTTTTACTTATGTTAAATCTATTTTATTGTTTCCTCATTAATTTTGTATCTTGGCCAGATGTGAATATTTTACGATGTTAAATTTCATGTTATTCTTAGGGGACTTACTCCCAGAATAAAGTTTTTTTCTTCTTCTTTTTCTTAAAGGTTTTAAATAAAATCTCTAACCTACATTTTTCAACTTTGAGTAAGGCGACCACATCTATTCGTATTTCTTTATTACCCCACTCCATGTTAACCGAAGGAAACAAAAATACAAACTAATTGGAATTATTACCCTGAGAAGTAAAAAAAATAATCTGATAGAAGTGAAGATTACCTAACCAATGTAAACCAAGTTCAACTTTAGTAACAATATTTATGGCAGAACTGGGTAGTGTTATTAATATAGTAAAGAAACAATTCTATAACATAGTGCGAGTAGAATCAAATGAAATGGTTTAATAATAAACTAATGAGCATTAATATCTTAATAATCGACAATTCCAACTACTATAACTGTTACTGAAGGTGAAATTATTTTGAGCAGACCATTATTGATCGATAGTGTCTGAACGTATTACGTAACAGAAGAGGTAATAAGAAATTTCCCAGCTGGTGGAGCAGTTTAAGGTCAGTCTGAAAGGTCGAAATGGCTAAGGTAACTGTTTCTGCATGACCTGAGTCGGGAAATTCTAGGAGTGGTAGAACATGAACGATCTGAACCTTTCCAATTTCGAAAAGAGAAAAAGTTATTCCTAAAATAATAAATGCCAGTGACAACAATGTCGAATAAATTAAATTAATATTCATCCATGATTAACAAATTATATCAAACTGAATTCCACCAAAATAGATAACGCCATGTTCAAGTCGCTCAAACGTATAACAGCTTTTAAATTCTAAAAATTCCAATACCCTTCAAGACCAATTTTTCAAGGATTATAAAAACCTCATGAAAATAACAATGCACCTACATAAATAAATAATAAGAAAATATTTTTTACTTTCACGTGCTTAGAAAATTTATTATCATCTAATGAGTACCCAAAACGAGGTATAATGAGTTTGCCAGTAAGGGGAAAATTTCAGCTTTATAGACATTTACAGTCTTTGAAATAATGCGATGACCAAAAAAAAAAACCGAGTGAATATTAACTTCCTGTAATAAATATCGATTAGGTATTTATAATTGATTGATATTCAAACTATTTGAATATGTCGATATTTTTTGAGGGAATATAAATTTTCTTTAAATAAGAAATGTTGTTGAAAAAACGTTTCAGATAAATTATGACAAATATACTAAGGTAAAGATAAGCATATGAATATTTTGCCGTAAAACACATCTAGCGTCTGCCAATAAAAATTATTTTCAGCATACAAATACAGAAAGAAAAAAGCGATAAAAATTTAATTTTAAAAATCTGAATAATAGTTGCCTTAGATAGAGATAGATTCGCCACATCAACATACGAAACATCCGTGATCGAAAGCTGTTCTAAGTCACTTTCCAAAAGCAAAACGTAGTACTAATTAGTGTTTTTTTGGAGGAATGGAGGCATTAAGTAAGAATCCACCCCAGAGATCAGTTCTGTTTCAATCGCCGACTCTTCACCGATAGCCTGATTGCGAAATGGCAGATGGGATCTGAATGATAAGAGTGATTAGGCTAGTTACACAGATATCTACCCTGTCACGATGTGCCACCAGATTATCAATTAACTAGCTGTAATTAAAGCTATTCGGTGACGTGGACGCAGACCTCGTTCCCACGTTTCTAATAACAGGGCTATTCTTGCCGGTGGTTAGGGCATTCCTCGGGGAGTGCCGCGTCCATGTCGGAGGTTGGAAGTGCGCTAGCATTGCTTCAAGGATCTCCCCAAATGTGATTCCATCTTAGTCACGATCATAATTAAGCATTAATTTGATCAAAATAAAATAATTGTAATACTCCAATACCAGTATATCAACCAGTATGAATCTACAAACCTACTTTTGAGATAAACTACATTGGACTATAATATGCAAACACAGCAAGTAATCCGATTTAGAATATACAGCTTGAAAGCAACCTGTTACTTTATACCTTATACATTTAAGAAGTTCTCGGCACGGCAAGAAGGTAGAAGGAAGCAAATATTATTGGGACGTAATAATAATAAAAAATCTGGTGCACCTAACACACGACTTTCACTTACCTCCCTAATTAAAATCAATTTTAAAATTTTAAATATTTAGAGATGAAAATAAATTGTTAAGGAAATAAATAACTTAAGTTTCAATAGAAACAAGTGTTTTATTGAATAATCAATTATATTATTATCTACGACATATCAGAATGTTTTATCGGCTTTCGATCACTCTCCGTTAATTTTTAAAATTGTCTGTATAGAATAATAATTTTTCTAAAATCCATCCATATTATTACTGTTTTTTATGTTCAGAAAATCGCATACAAAATATTTTACTCATTTCTCCTTCAATTAGCTATCGTATATTAATTCGTTCAAAATGTATATTTAGTTGTTGTTTAACAATGATAATCAGATGAAATTTTTCATTTTGTGAAATCTAGAAAATTAAAGGTACTTTAGAGGAAGAAATTTTTAAATATCTGCATTTAAGGCCTGTCATATTATTTCAATCAGAATAGAGTCAACATGATATTAAAGCCCCTCCAATTTTACATCGATATAGCGAGTTTAATCAAACACAAACAGACCTTTTTGCGGGACTTGGTCATTTGGACCCTGGAGACCTTAAAACGTGTATTTCGGTTGAAAACGTATTGGATCGCAATACTTTTCCTTACTATATATTCCATAAATAGGTGAGGGAAAGTAAAATAAGTCGCACTTCCAAAATAACAATTAATTTTTAAATTTATATTGATATAGATGGCTTTTGGGAAAAAATAAATTATATTTTGAACACGATTGTCTATCTCCCCTAGTAATTTTTTGACTTATTTCTTCCACCTAACGAAAATCCTGCATACGACACGTATCAAATTATTGCTAAGCATTAAACAACTCATTTATTAGTATAGCTAGAGTAGAGCCAAACATAGCATACGGCAAATATAAAGAGTGCAAGTGACTAATATTTCATTGGTTGTCTAATTAACGTTAACTGTAGCGTAATTTTTAAGAAAATACGATTTTCGAGATTCGAAAAAAAATATGAATTTCTTCCTGATTGGGAAAAACAATAAATCATGGATATGCCTATCTAATGTGTATTATAAAAAATGACCGTTTTTCAACCATATATTTGTATTATTATTTCTTTGATATAAAATTCAATTAACACTTAATACACCGCAATTTCAACTACCGCAAAAGTATCAAATTTTTCCCTTGAAGAAAATGGGCCATGGGATGAAAACAAGTAGTAATCCGACGGTGCACGGTCCGGACTGTATGAGGCAGGAGTTTGAACCCGGTAAGTTCTTTAAACTTTTCTTTGGTTCGACGGGAAGTGTGAGGACGAGCATTATATTGTTGGAATAAAACCCTTTTTCGGTTGATCACGGCAGGATAACGCTCAGACAACTTCGCATACAATAGTTCCAGTGGTTCGCTTTATTCCAGGTTATCCGTGTTTAATAACACATACGAAATTCCAAAAAACATATAGCATGGAATTTTTTTTTTTCATTCCATTTATAAAATTCTCAATCTTTGCAGCATCGGAAAATCAGTTTGGCCGCAATCTAGCAAGTACCTATTACAGGTGACAATCTTCTGTTAAAATCTCATATCAGAAGAGTTTTCCAATATATTTTCACCTCTTAACTGCTGTGCAGTAAATTCGTCGCAAGTTCGCAAGCTTCCTGCACAACTCTCTCTCTCTCTCTTATTATATATATATATATATTATATATATATATATATATATATATATATATATAACCAGTCTTCTTTTCCAACGTCGTATATCCACTGCTAAATTATTTAAACCAACGCCATGCAGTGTGCTGGTCAAGAACACCTTCTCCTTAAAATATAATAATATATAATATAATAATAGTGTTTTTTTCCCCCCCAGTGACACCTTAAAATTAAAATTCGTAAGGCACTGTCTTCATTTAAACAAATAACCAAATTGAGGCTTTTTTTTTTTTTTTTTTTTTTAAGAAGAAGAAGTTGAATGGGATTAAACAAGATTAATAACAAGATAATGTTATTAAGGGATTATTAAGAATAAGTAAGTATTAAATAGGATTCAATTATTTACAGCCCTCTGAAATGTTGATTTTGATAAAGCAGATTTTTTTTTTCACCCCATTATAACCTGTCTATCTATAAGCACCATAGACTAAGAACGTGTCAAACACTCAACATTTTTGAGGTTGAAAAAAATTTTAACGAAAAAACTATAAACTCCTATAAAAATAGAAAACAAAAATTTATATAGACCATGTAATTGACAAACCCGGAAGTATCAAGACTATAGCAGTTATAGACGTTGTTTCAGATAAGCACTAATAGATGAACCGAGGTAATATTCAAGAAATGTTAAGAGTTGCAAAAGATCTACTGACCTTCCGAGATAGCTAACATTAAGGAGGGCTCGGTCCTCACACGGATCTTGCGAAACAATCTCTAACGGTACACAACGATAAACTCATAATCATTTACCATACACAATAAATACATTGGCAGGTTTTGTTACACAACTTTTCCTGCAAAGATAGGAAAGAAATATTAAGTAGTTAATACTTTCCGCTCTTATGTTCGATAATAAATTAATCCAAATTAATTATAGTGTCTCGACAGATTAGTAGAAGTGATTCAGTGACCCCGACTGAATTAATAGAATAAATAATATTCTGCCACAGCCGGAATTCAAACCAAGGACCCGGAGAACAGTAGACTAGTGTTATACTCAAATACAGCTATACCCAAAATGGAAATAACAAACCATTGAGTAATAATTTGCAGCGTTTTTTATAATTACAGGGGAAAAATCGATTTAAATGAAATACATTAATTTAACTTTATATGTATTGTTATTTTTTCGATATATGACTTAAGTGATGTTTTAAGAATTTTTTTTTTTAGATTTTAATTGCTTATATTATGTATAAGAGGATTTACAGAAGCTATGGTGATGTTAAATCTGCTTTGGTTTGAATAGAAATGCACTGTTCTATCGTGGGAATAGAAAGTACGTTGAGCAATATTGAAAATTTTGTGTAGCCAGGGATTAAGTAGGTACTTTATCGAAAGATGCTGTGGGTCCTGAATTTTGCCAGTCAAAGTTTAATTAAGATAATAATCCATAACGAGCACCTAACATTGCGCAGGCTCGGGACCACCATTTTTCGTCCTCTACGAAGGACATTTTTTCTCCCTTTAAAAATTCTAGGGCCATCTACCGGGTTCGAATGATATTATGCTAGCTACTACATCACAGGGGACTCTCCAAAATTTTTTAAGGGCTTGAAAATGTTTATAGTTACGATAATCAAGCTCCTCACCGGTGTTACTAAACATATTTTCATCCAAAAGATTAAAATATTTTTGTAGCTCAACAAAGATTTTAAATATTTTAGGATAATATGTTGAGATTCCCAGGGACTCCAATGTAAACGACTCAGCGCTGAGACGGATAGGATACTCCTGTAATAAGCGATCCCCCCAGAAGGTACCCTCGGTAGAGGCGTTTTACATCCGATTACTGAAGAACTTGGATATGCTATTACGGGTGATTGGACCTCCTCCTCTGCAATTATAGCTCCCGTGATTAGATATAATTAGGAAATGGTACGGCACATATCTCTCTGTACCTGCCCCTAACGTCTAATCAACTTTAGGCCCTTCGTTTATGGCCATGTGAATCAGATTCTCAATCCAGTTCCAGAGATCGATATCGCAACATATTTATCCATACGGATGGTCCTCCATTGAGTTATTTCGATTCATATAACAAGCTCCAGGAAAAGAATGAACGATCTGAAGTTCCGTTTGGGGAGTTTTTTTTTTACTTTAACTTACGTACAATGAATGCCGGTCAAAAGTTTGAGACCACCGATGGTTTAAATCAATAAATCAATGAATAAACTTTGTGAATAGCTAAAAAAAATATATGTATCTTATTATTATTTGTTTTTATAAACAAATTTATCAATTAGGTATAAGAAAGTTATGTGAAAATTGTAAATCACAAAAAATAATTTGAATAAATCTATATCTGAGACTTCTAACATGATACAAATATATAAGAATAAACAATGTGATTTTTGTGTCAGGGTCTTTATTTACAGTCTAATAATCCCCTAAGGCGAACTGAGAAGATAAATTTCATTATATGTCTGATTTATTGATTTCGCGACGGCCAAAGTTGTAAGAAATTCACTACACAGGTAATTTTCGCTGTTTTTTTTTCATTATAGAACAGTTAAAAAGAATGAATTTTCCGTATAATTACGTAGTGCAACCCACATAATACACAAACAGAAAGATCCGAGCGCCAATCATGAATGATGTAAATCATAAGTGGTCTAAAACATTTGGCCGACAGAAATATATAGTAAAGGTAATTAATATAATTTTTTGTTTTGTTTTTTGTAAAAGACTAAACAAAAGAGGACCGGTACAACATATATCTGTTCATGCTCTAATGGTTTACTTCAGCAATAAATCTAGTGTTTTTATTTTATATTCAGATTAAAAGCATTTTGAAATGTAAAATCACAAATTTTGAAATAGGGTAAGAGGTAGAGGGGATAGTATTAAAAATAAGAAATCAAAAGCATCTAAATAATTGTTTTCATTTTTAGTTATTTATTGTTATTGTACTTATTTCACAACAATTCATTAAGATTTAATTGAGCAGTCATCAAACTGCTTAATTAAGTAGTAACTTAATTTCTTTGTGCCAACGTTTCGCCCTAAATTTTAGGTCTTTTCAGGGCCATTGAAGGAACTAGATCACAAAAATGTGTTGCGATGGTCATTGTTTCAATCGCCCTGAAGAAGGCCTAAAATTCAGGACGAAACGTTGGCACAAATAAATTAATATTCTACTTAATTAAGTGTTCTGATGATTGCAACCGGAATTAATTTCTCCTCAACATCTACAGAGAAAAAGCATTAAGATTTTTCTCTATACTTATTTCGTGTCACGAATATATTTCAAATCTATTACTATGCATATTTCATGATATATGTTAATCATGGAATATAAATGTATAAGAAGCGAGCGCTAATGTGTTCATGACTAAGAATTTTCTGCACAACCGACAAAATATTTCTTTTTTTATTTCTAAGAAATCCATTTTTTATAAAATCAATGTCTTTATTAAAAGGGAAATTGTTAAACGAGTTACTTACATTATCGGTTCCATTGCCTTCCAAATTCAAAATGGGCATCGTCCTATTGGCCACTTGCAGTTCCCTCTGTAGGCATTCCATCGTTGTCAGTTCGACGAAACCCGAAGCACGGAGTTCTATGCATGTCTTCTGCACTTGCTCAATGCAAGGGGAAAATGAACAAATGCGACCACCTGCAAAAGTCAAGAAATGTGCTGAGCATGATTCTTATTCATTTATTTACCTTAATATGTGGCCTAAAAGAATACAAACTGACTGTATTTTATTGTTTTTATACAATATAATTCCATATAAATAGATAGATAGATAGGATATATAAAATATAAATAGGATCCCATCACTTCTTGAAAACTGTTCCACATATCCCAACCTCTTCCTAAATGGTAAACCTATAAAGTTTAATCCGACTGTCAGAAATCTAGTAACCTTTGATCAAATCCTCTCTTTCCAGAACCATATTACCGAAATTTCCTCTCGCACTTTTTCCATCTTAAAGCGACTGAATTCCCTTCGTCACCTATTCCCGTATGAAACTGACTCCTCGTTACCTCTCTAATATTCCCCGACTTCGACTACTGCTGTACCGTATACGGTTGTGTTTCTGGGGATCTCAAATAAAAAAAAAAAACGCCTAATTAATTGCTTAGATCGATTTATCTTCAGGGTCCCGAGTTTTATAGCGAGTTGAAGTGGCTTTACCTTTCCAATCGTTGCAAGTATTTCCTCGCATCATTCCTTTACCAAGTTATCCTCTGTCCATTCCCGCTATACACGCTCTAGGCCTTCAGATTTATACGCAACGGCTTACCAATCTGCATATTTTGACAGATTGTTTCAATCCGAATGGAACCTTAATCCAATGGAATTCTATTCCTCTTTCTATTCGTCACTCCAACTCTCTTCCTACATTCGAATCCCGCTAATTCATTCATCTCATGACCATCCGGTTTGTTTATTTATTTAACGTTACTTTATGCTACTATGGCTAATCGGACGATGCTACAGTGAGAGTCCTAAATTTTGCCTATCCAGGTTTTATTAGGATAGGGATCTTTAACGAGTACCTGACATCAAACAGGCTCGGGGCCACCTTTTACCATCAGCTCCGAAGGACGGCATAACTAAGGATTTTGTACTCCCATTAAAAAATCCTAGGACCACCTGCGGGTTTGAACCGTGACCTTTGGCATAGGAGGCTGTTATGCTAAACACCCAGCTACAAGTGATCCTAATAGGGGAGGGGGCCATCCATTCATAACAAAATTGTAAATAAGACTCTATTTTATTTTATTTTCCACATATTTCCGTATGTCTGTTTTCGATTAGTTTTAGTTAACTTGTTTATAAATAATTAATTAATCTAAGACTCTGAAGCCCAATTTATATATTATGTCAATATTATTCTAAAAGGACTTGTCCCAGGATAATAAAGAATTTATTTATTTATAATAATCTATCAAGGCACAAACAGATCGTCTAAGACTAACGATCTATAAACGCAGATGGGCCGACAAATCGTTTACAGTAAGCCAACTAAAATCGTAGGTTACAAAGCAGAGTATAAATAGTTGCATAACGTACCCATCATCAGCCCAAGAAAATTAAATACTCTCTCTTACTGCCACAAACCTATTACAGGGTACGTAGAGACCTAAAAGGTACCTTTAATAAGGAATACAGAAATCTAACGAAATCCCTCCTTCAAAAGAGCCAGAGAGGGAATAGGTACATTAATCTTGCCTACTTTTTGTATTGTAAAAAGGAGAAGGCCTCTTTGTGTGTGAGAAATGTATAAAAAATGGATCCGAAATGAAAGAGCCTGGTGGGGCCCTATACTTAACAGGGTCTTAGTTTTATTTACCGAGAAGAGAGGGCGCTAATGATGCGGTCGAGTTAAGAACCAATTACTCCGCGCCCGGTAACGGCCGCCCAACGGGAAGGCAACATATCCATCTCATTAGTAGTCCGCAGTCGATAGAGATATCCATATCTCAGCCATCGTTCTACGTAACTCTTACCTGGAACCGGGAAACCAAAAGAAAATAGATTTCCACCGTACCAAAAGCATCTAAGTAACATCAATCGATTTTGCACAAAAGTAAGTTCAGTATCTTAACCCATTTTCTTTTTTTTTTAACAAACAATTCTATGATCTTTTTTTATTAATTGAGGCTACCCACTTTATAGAGGGTGTTCAAGGAGGGTTTCTCGGACCAACGGTCAATTCGCGGATAATGTTACGGGGTAAATATTTTAAATTATCACCAATAATCTACCTATACATACAAAATAAAAAATACATAACAAACATAAATAAATAGAAAACCAGACATTCCTGTAAACGAAAAAAAAGTGCTACCAAAAGAACTGCGATCATTTCAGGATTCAGAGTAGACTTAAAACAAAACCAGTTGACAATAATTATTTTTTCAACGGTTTAAATAAATAACTGAATGAAATACATAATTTTTTTGGTTTATTATTTTCAATAACGAACCTTTGTAATCGACTGAAAAAAAACAACAGAAAATTACTCTCTCCCGAAATTTGAGGACTTACGTTTAAAATATGTAGAACCCGAATAACGTTTTAAAAAAATCTGTCTGGCCGACGTACGCCGTTCATCCAAAACTACAGGGAATTTTTTTTTTTTTTTTTTTTTTTTTTTTTTTATTCGCCACAAAAATACAAAGGCATGCAAAGTTGATACCTAACGCCACTAGACATTGATATCAGCAGTGTTTTTTTTTTAAATTGCAGCCGATTAAAAATGATTTAATTCAATAACTCAGTTATAGCTGTCCAAAAAACAGCGAATAATTATGAAAAAGAGAAAAATGAAAAGAAAAAAATTGTTATTATATACATAAAAACGAAAAATATGTACTGAGTTTTAGAACCAGAATAGCGCGATAAACAAAAAAAAGTTTATCTACCAAGTTATATTTTCCACCAAAACTATGTAATTATTGAAGTGAAAAATCGGAAAGATTTAGAAATAATGTTATTTCTAATATAGTTAATTGGAAACAACAAACTATTGTTTAATAATTTGAAACGTTTTTAATATATCGCTTTAATTATAATTGTAATAATATTATTACATTATTACTATAATATTAATAAGGATTACTTATAAATTCTCATACATCGAATGATTATCAGGAGACAAAATTTAAAACTTATTTTTGCTTTCACTTATCTATACATGGTATATATATTAAGGGAAAGTATTGCTATCGTTAAATTCCCAATGAAAATACACGCTTTAGAGTCTCCCGACACCAAATGACCAAGTCCCAAAAAAAGGTGTATCTGTGTGTAGTAAGACTACCACGAAAATGAAAATTCGTATCAAACTGAAATTTCATATTTGAGACAACTATACGGCCGAGATGTGGAAACTCCAGTTAGAAAACATATATAAATTAAATAGTCAGTCCTATTTGGCTTGTTTGGTTTTAGACGATTAACATTGTTTCCTAAATCCCACAAAAAAAATATCTTTGGATAATCAAAACATTTTGGAGTAAATAAAAAAAAAATTCTAGATATAAGAAAACATATTATAAGCCCACCAAAATCATAGATATAATTATAAGGCGATATTGTCGGTTAGGGTTGAGTTACAAATCGCACTGCGATTACTCTTGACGCAGTTAAGACGTACCCTCAGGTTATCACCATCCGGTCGGTCCTATTCAATAATAAACCCAGGCTAAGGTTTCTTTTCAATCATAACATGACGCTGTTATTAATGTTAAGCCATCAGTTTGGAAACCGTTTCTGTTAGGCCGTGATTGAAATGTTACTTAGAATTACAAATCGATACCCCTCCTTTTAGGCCCCAGGCGGTGGATGCTCTGTGTCGCTGCATCTACAACGCTGAACCAGATCTTACAAGCCATATCAGATGAAACATTATGGTGAGAATGTCGCTTTAATTAGTAATATACTATCAAGCAGCTTCAATTGAAAGTGCATTTGACTATTAAATCCAGTTTCATGTTAAAGTATTAAGTGGATTATTGTTATTGCAGTAAATAAGACAAGCCCTCGTTTTTAAGAGACAAAAGGACTTTTTGGTTTAACATTAACTGGACTTAAATATGTATAATACTACTCACATGAAAGCTAGTTTTATGCACTATAAAGTAGTTTATACAAAGAGTAGTTTCCATGATATTGTCCTACAACATTAAGCTAAACGTTGTTGGTGATTTCTCATTTCTTGGAAATAAAATGTATTTAAATAAAACTTGTACCTCTACAAACCATGATGGGTCTTGGGCTCAGTAAATATAGAGAGATTCGTACGTTTTCTAGGCCGTCCAATTAAAGGATTCGCCCGATATCACGCTAAGACGCCAGGTTATTTCTCCATTTTTAGGTACCCACTTTATAGAGGCTGGATTTCCCCAGAAGGGTCTCCATACCCAAGCATCGCCTCGCGGCTGAATTAACAAAATAAATAATATTCTGTCACATTCTGGATTCAAACCCAGGACCCGGAGAGCAGTAGAATAGTGTTCTATCCACTAGACTACGCCGCTCCCTTAATCGAAAAAATGTATTTTTAGTAATATAGTATTTCTGTAACTATTTGAACTAGAGATCTTAACCAACCCTCTAATTAAATTGAATTATATGACTCATAAAACAGACTATTATAAGACTTTAATCCTTAAAACTACCAATTGGAAGATATATGCCTTGAAATGCGGCATTAACTTAGTTTTTAGCCAAGTGCATAAAACACACCATTGTGTAGAATTGAGGGAGAAATATTTTTGTTTCATTTCTTTATTGTCGTCCGACCTATGGATTAAAGTTAAATGAGGAAAAACTAGGCGATTTTTTACAGCTTTGGGTGGGTTCTGATTTCAGTGAAATATTTGAGAATCCTTGTTGTACTTGATTTGGATTAAGGGTATCTCTCGCTTCAAGCCCGCCGTTTGAATTAAAGTGCAGTTGACCTTCGACTATTAATGAAAACGTTAATGTCTGGATGAAAAGAAAAATAATAAAATAAATAACCTCTAAGTTTAATATAAATAAACATATCTAATTGGATTCAATAACATAATGATTAAAAAGTGTGAAAATGTATAAATATCTAAAATTAATGTTAGATAAGATTTTTATTCCACTCGAAATTAAATTTCTATTGATCACTAATTTATTACTCATATAACGATATTGAATAAATATATCGAAGTCAATCGCTACAAAAATAAGGTCTCTGAAACCACTTTCACTAGCACTCATTTAATATCCATCAAAATATCCATAGGTATAAATTATTATTTACAACAAGTACTTAGGGTTTTGAGGGTTTCTTGACTAACTTTATTAACTTTATTTTTCACATATTGAGTTGTTTTTTTTAATTCCGAACGGTTTATTACTAATCTTATCTGGATTTTCTCTTCTTTTTCTTTCATGTAGGGACACTATTTCTCCTTTTTTTTTTTTTTTTTTTTTTTTTCTTCAGTTAATTAACATATTATTTGACAGTTTAAATTTTTACCTTGTTTTTTTAAACTGGGAATGATATGGAGCTGTTAATTTTTTTCAAATGAACAAAATGGAAGGTATTTCATTAAATAAAAATCCAGCATCCAAGCCAAGTAAGTCAATTCAATAGAGATATTAGCTAATATTTAAAAAATATTTAATTGTACATAGATGGACCGCGTTTGATCAAAATCAAAAGAAGTTTTACCAGCAAATAATATCTCATAAAATCTATCATATTAATATATCTTTGGTGATATCCCCAGGAATTAATTATAACAAACAAGGTGAGAAAACGAGGTCACAGGTGAACTTCTGGGACCTCTAGATCACAGGCACACAAGAGATGGAAGGAGCTATTTGCTTTTCCCGCCTGGTAGATTTCCCTCCCACACCCCACCCCTTTTCAACACACACCCTCCCCGCCCACTCATTCATATAAGGGATAAATCGTTTCATTCATAAAATAATAGCTCTGTAAATTTTATTATTCATTTTGTACCATAGGAATATGAATAGTATATTTATCTACAATCACTCAAAAAAGTTTCCATCCAGCATACTTTTATTTTGCATAGCTATTTATTTTCAACTTAACAATTTCCTAATTTACAAATTATTATTAATGATAATAATAAATAAAATTATTTATTTTCACGTCACCATTAATATAAAACGACGCAGAAAGTCATTAGCAAATGATAGGTCAAAAAGGTTTCCATACACTTTCAATATTAAACCTGTTTGTAGTACTATGACCGTCTTTCAAGCGTTATATGTATAAATCTTATCTCGATAATAAAATCTTAGTTCAGTATTAACTTTACTTGGGCATGGGAAACTGATTTCCCATATGATATGGTTCGCAGGGCTTATCTATAAGAAAAATTGCATATCTGTTGAATAAGTCACATGCTACTGCACAGTATGGACTACAGAGACGTAGAAAGTTTAAATATTTGGAGGATAGTACACGTGCTGGAAGACAGGACACTGGAGAATCACCAGAGGCGAACCATCCTTGCTGAAGTCTATCCAAATCCTCACACTAGCGAAACCTCATTGGCCATATTAATAAATAGGTACTATGGGATTTAAGTCCACCCAGAAACAGTCAAAAATATTCTAAGATTGGAAGGATACAGTGGTCGAGTCGCAAGAAGAAAGCCTTTTTTCAGTAAGTTAAACCAGAAGAAGCGGCTATAATGTGATAGGGAGTTGTAATTAAACCCAAAAATTTCTGGGAACGGGTCATATTCTCTTAGGGATCTAAATTTTAATATTTTTGGGCGAGATGGGAGGTCAAAAGTGTGAAGGAAATCAACCTCAGCTTTTAGAACTAAGTGTTCATTTATGGGTGTATGGAAACTTTTGGAAAATGTTGTATGTTGGTAGCGATGAGGTAATTGAAAAAAATAACACTTAAATAGGATACCTTAATTCAAATAAGTCTTGAGCCATCCTTAAAGTTAAGTTTTCCACACCGATTTGCTTTATTTTTTTATTATTGTTTTTTTCTTTTATTTCACTTGTATGCTACTATTGATAATCTTACGATACAATGGGAGTCCTAAATTTTAGCTAACTGCGTATAATTATGATTAACGAATACCTGACATCGCAAAGGTTTGGAACTTAACGTCCCCTTTAAAAAAATCCTATGGTCATCTGCCAGGTTTGAACCCGCGAACTTGGGTATAGAAGACTATTATGCTAGCTAAGACACCACAGGTGACCTCATAAAATATTAAGAAATAAATATTGAAATTTTTATTATAACAAGATCCTTGACTGGAGTTTATTTATACTTTTGTAGATATATACTTACATACAATAACATTTAAAACTCGGCTAGAGCTAGCTAAGGATTCCAGCGAGATACCGAGAATCACCCCCTCCCCTACGTATATTACTGATAATTGAGGGAGCACGGCACTATCCAAGAGGCCGTGATGTATGTATACGCCGCGGCCCGCTATTAATTTGTTTAGGGGCGCCATTTCATTAATAATTATACAAGCGGTATTCTTTGTTCTTCACTCTCCGTTATTTATAGGTCGCCATTAACATTCTTCACTGCAATGGCGCTAAGCGATACGCTAGGTGGACCGTGCGATATGCTAGGCTGTTTCCGTTTCCATCAGTGATGGTTCTATCGATCAAGTAGCTCTTACCAGGATAAACAGTTGGAGCTGACTTTGCTAAGGTTAATAACGTACATTCATTCATTATTATCTGTTAAACTATTCATACAACGTACAAGAAAATTAAAGATAGGTTAAAAAAAAATGAGGAGACCCATCAAAAAGAGGTTCAGAAACTTCGAATGAGCAAAGGAAGACTTAATCTGCGATAAAAAATTAGTTTTTTGTTTTGTTTTTTTCAGTGAATATTTCCATTTTTACTTTCTTCCTTACCTATATAAGAAATATATACTAAGGGGAAAGTATTTTCACAGGAATCACGTCCATTAGAGTCCCTGACTCCCGGGTCCAAATGACCAAGTCCCGCAAAGAGGTGTCTGTGTTATGTGATCAATCTCGCTAGAAAACGACTAGCTGTATAAAACTATGATTTCATATGTCAAAAGCGTATATACCACAGATTTTATTGGGTTGATGCAAAATTAATGCAGGTTTTTAGTAGGTATTGTAAATACGCCATATCTTTACTTTAACCATATATATTTAATCAAAATAATTTCCATCTGAATCAATGCACTTTTGCCAACGTTCAACAAGCTTTCTTATTCCACCAGAAAAAAAATCCGAATCCCTGGACTCAATGAAATCACGAAAAGAATTTTCAATGTCGTTCTGGTTTTGAAAATTTTTCTCCCTCAAAAAGTTGTCCAGATGCCTGAAAAAGTGGAAGTCTGTAGGAGAGAGGTCAGGTGAATAAGGCGGATGTTGGAGAACCTCGTAGCCCAACTCGTGCAGTCGTCGAAGCGTTGGTTGTGCAACGTGTGGGTCTGGCGTATCGTGGAGCAGGATCGCCCTTCCGATTCATCAATGCTGGGCAAAGACGTTGCAATTTTTGAGTTCCGAGTTCCGCCGCCATTTCTCGTGTGGTTTTGGTTGGGTCTTCTTCCACTTTTGACCTCAGCTGGTCGTTGTCCAGAGCAAGATGACGGCCCCGACCTTCCTTGTCTTCGAGGTCGAAATCTCCTCTGCGAAACTTCTGGAACCAACGCTGCACCGTGCACTCATTAATAGCCCCCTGACCCCACACTTCATTAATATTACGAGCCGTTTGCGCAGCGCTGCGCCCTAATTTAAATTCGTAAAAATAAATTTGACGAAAATCGCACTTTGACATTTTCGATTCAAGACCTTTGAACACACTGAACAAAACGATTTTACTAAACAAATTCATGGTGAAAGAGAGGGTATTAGATAAGGTTTGTTTTGGTATAATAATGATCAATGTTAGGATTAGCTTTGTTTACACAATTGGAATTAAGATATTGCAATAGAGGAAACCTGCATTAATTTTGCATCAACCCAATACAGCAACCATTATAACAAAATCGGCAAATCAGAATACATACATTTTGTACTGTAAAAATGTCTATTTTGATTAAACTCGCTGTATTGATGTCAAAGTTGAAGGTCTTTAATATCGTGTATGTTGCAATCTGATTGAAATAGACAAACAGTTCTTAAAAGAGGATATTTTAAATTTTGTCCCTCTTAAGTATCTTTAATTTTGTCGATCCAATAAATACTTAAGAACAGTAACAAAACTAGATTTCAGAAAAAATATTTTCTTATGCACAAAGCTGTATAATTTAATGGAGATTGATATAAAGCAGATAAAACTAGGTTACTTTTTTCAGATAATAATATAATAGCTTATTTAATGAAACAAGAGTTTCTATCGAAACTCAATGTCATTTAGCAGAGGTTGGAAAAAGTCATGAAGAATAAGAAAATTGGTAATATTTCCCTTGAGCTCAAGATGATTCACTGCGGAGGGTGGGAACATGAGACAATGCTCGCCAAGTGGAATACTGAAATTAAAAAAGGGGAACAAGTCACTATGCAGAAATTACAGAAATATAAACTTAATGAATTTTGAGTAAAAAATATTTTTTAACATCCTCTCAAACCCGATCTGTAGGTGTATGGAAAAGATACCGGGCTACCAGTGTGGAATTAAGTCAAAAAGAAGCATTGTTAGCAAAATGTTTGTTGGGTACACTGATGGTTTGGTACTGCCCTCTAAAGGCACGGGGAAAGCTTTCTAATATTCTGTAAGGGTGTGAATAGAGTCCAATAAATTTAAAGCAAGTACAACAAAGAAAGTATTCACAAGAAATGTTTGGTCACATGAAGGAAGAAACCACTGTAAAAAGCAGAAAGAAATTGTGGAGCTCGCTACTTTTCAGTATGATTGAGGCGACAGAAAAGCGATTGCTAAAATGGATAAGAAGTTATTGGACTAAGAATAAATATCTATGTGTGGATTGGTAGACTCAATAGTAGGTAGAAGCATTGCGTTCAGGTTGATTTTGAGGACATAGAATTGAACGTTGGAGATGGACGTAAGTGTCAAGGTATCCGCATAAAAAGTCTTTCATTGACTTATTAATTTATGAAATTACAAGTATCGTAAACAAAAACTATGGTTATCTGTAACTATTGATAGAAAACTAGATTTTTTTCAATAATTAAATTTGCAAAAAGAGTGAGTTGAAAGTTGACTTGGACTAGCGAGAGCTCATTAGCTGCGTACTGAGGAAGCTCTTGTAAGATCCGCCAGGTTGAGATCCCGCAGATAGCGGCACCGTAGGCCCCACGGCCAACAAATAGCTACGCTCCTCTCTTCTCTTAGAGGATATTTTATACGCTAGATAACGTTAGGTTTATTCTAGAGCACTGTCCAACAATTAGATAATGAACAAATTAATTTGCAACATAACATACCGATGTTGCATGAAAATAATCTAAAAAGATATAATCGTGTATGTTTACGTCTAGGTATGAAAAATAAGCAGGATGTTTATAAAAGCAACTAACTCAAGATGTTATGTAAACTGAAATGGAGTAATACTCTAATCATAACAACAAGCATAGATATTCAATTGCTAAATTGGGCTGAACCCATTCTAAAATAAATATCATAATGAACTGAGAATGGTTGACTGTAGAATTATGTAGAAACTTAATTTAATGTGCCAACGTTTTGGCCTGCATTTTAGGCCATCTTCAGGGCCATTGAAGGAAGGGGACCCTCTTTCAACTCCCTGAAGAAGGCCTAAAATTTATGCCAAAACGTTGGCACATTAAATTAAGTGTCTACTTAATTAAATGTTTTGATTAACTGCGTCCCGAATAATCTTCACTTCAATATAATAAATATCAAGTAGAAGTTGGTAGAGGATGAATTCATCAGAAACTCTTCATCAAAGTGAACTTAATTAAATGAGCCAACGTTTCGTCCTAAATTTTAGGCCATCTTCAAGGCTATGAAAAACAAAAGATATTTAAAACAATATAAAAAGAAAATTGTACGATATTGAAAAACAATATAAATAGAAAAACTGCCCAGTTTCTTCTAAGATTGTTATATAAAACTGGTTGTTATCTTTTACTACACATATCCCTGAAGATGACCAAAAATTGAAACGTTGAGGCAATAAAGAAAGTTCACTTAATTTAAGTGTTTCAGATATCTTATCCCCAACCAAGTTCTTAAATTATACCTACAGTCAACCATTCTTCTATCATTATAAAATTAATATCTATTTAAATATTAACAGTACCAAAGTACAGTATATGTTCTTCAAAACCCACCTAACTAATCCATTATTTTTTACACGCAATGGATATTTTACAATAATTAAGACGACTGAGGAAATGAGATGATACCATAATGCAATATGTTATCTAAATTGTTCTCAGGTTAGAAACACAGTTAAAGAGTTATATTTTACATCATTTATTTTATAGCCTTGTTTTAAATATTTTGACAATTTCGTAATCTGCCTCCAGCGAAAAAACTAATTACAATAAGCAAATATGTTCCTTTCGAACGGTTAAATCACAGAATATCTAGACCTCTGCTTCAAATACTTTACTACCTTGCGTTTCTGTCACTGCCTTACTCCAAGTCCTTGTGGAGTAAGTAATTTTTGACATAGTCTCGTGATTCCACGATTTTTTGTAAAATTTGGACTGGAATGATTGAATTCTTCGAATGTTGGGGATTTGGGCTGAAGCCCATAGATTTATTCCTCATATCCAAAAGAGTTTGATCTGTAATTTGTAGATAGTAATTTTGATATTCAAAGATAATTCTGAGCCTTTGTGAAGTAACCTGAATAATAGTCCAAACCGTTTGTTCGGCTGTTTTCTCTGAAGTCTAATTTATGTCTTATGTCTAAGTGAAACCGAAAAATCTTAGTTCCTCTGAAGTAGGTATCGTTGAAATATACACAGTGGTTATGTGTAAAGGCAATGAATACATTCTTCGTTTCTCTTTCCACCTAGTAGCCCATCTAGAGATATCGTCAAGGTGGTTCTGCAATATAAAAGACGCAATTACCAGGTTTTTGTAGAAAGTTAAGTGATGTGTCATATGCAAAAGTCGCTAATAAAGTATGATCATTCTGAGGCGAGTATGATGCGTAGATATTGAATTATTGGGCTGATGCGAAATTAATGCAGGTTTCCTCTATTGCAATATCTTAATTCCAATTGTGTAAACAAAGCTAATCCTAACATTGATCATTATTATACCAAAACAAACCTTATCTAATACCCTCTCTTTCACCATGAATTTGTTTAGTAAAATCGTTTTGTTCAGTGTGTTCAAAGGTCTTGAATCGAAAATGTCAAAGTGCGATTTTCGTCAAATTTATTTTTACGAATTTAAATTAGGGCGCAGCGCTGCGCAAACGGCTCGTAATATTAATGAAGTGTGGGGTCAGGGGGCTATTAATGAGTGCACGGTGCAGCGTTGGTTCCAGAAGTTTCGCAGAGGAGATTTCGACCTCGAAGACAAGGAAGGTCGGGGCCGTCATCTTGCTCTGGACAACGACCAGCTGAGGTCAAAAGTGGAAGAAGACCCAACCAAAACCACACGAGAAATGGCGGCGGAACTCGGTGTGAACCAATCCACAGTTGTACGCCACTTGGAAGCAATTGGTAAGGTAAAAAAGTTGGCCAAGTGGGTGCCAGTAGTAACGCCAAACAACACGTTGCACAACCAACGCTTCGACGACTGCACGAGTTGGGCTACGAAGTTCTCCAACATCCGCCTTATTCACCTGACCTCTCTCCTACAGACTTCCACTTTTTCAGGCATCTGGACAACTTTTTGAGGGAGAAAAATTTTCAAAACCAGGACGACATTGAAAATTCTTTTCGTGATTTCATTGAGTCCAGGGATTCGGATTTTTTTTCTGGTGGAATAAGAAAGCTTGTTGAACGTTGGCAAAAGTGCATTGATTCAGATGGAAATTATTTTGATTAAATATATATGGTTAAAGTAAAGATATGGCGTATTTACAATACCTACAAAAACCTGCATTAATTTTACATCAACCCAATAAAAAGGTCCAACAGGGTGTCTAGCAAATCAACTCAAAGAGATGTCTTTTACCTGGCCAAATCTCGGTGAAAATCGACAAAACAGAGAATAATTATAATTAATATGGTACAATAGATTAAAAATAAATATAATGACTAATTACATTCCGATAAGATTCAACTATATCAACCCGACACCAGCTGGAATTGTAGTTGTTTAAGTTGACTTACCAATGAATTATGACGAACTTGAATACTGCTGTTAGTAATAATCAATATTTACAAATCTTATTTCAAATTTATTTATAATCAATATATCTGTATAAACTTTAAGAGCATTTCTTTAATATTTGAATCTATGCAGCTAAATCTTCAGCTTTGTGAAGAGCTTCTTGGAGGAGTTTTGCGTTTTTTACCTCCAGTTACTTCACCTGAAGGTTGACTTTTCTCTTCTCCACAGCCTTCCTGTCCTTTTATGATATTAAATATTAAACTCGATTTATTATTTACAACATCACAACAAGTAGGCATATTGGAACTTTTGTCGGAGTGAAGAAGAAACGATGTTATTTAGGAACTATTTTCCCAGACCAAAGAACGAATTTCCTGACTTTTTCATGTGTTTTTAAAATCCCTGACTTTTGCCGGTTTTCCCTGTTGCTAGACATCCTGGTCCAAGTACTTGTTTTGTAACCGAAAATGTGTCACCTTAGATGATAAGTACATTTAAAGGGAACAAACTAATGTTGGATTAAGACTTCATTTATTAATGAGCACAGATTATAATCATTCAAATTTCATCATTTATCAAAAACGAAGTTACGAATATCATAATAACGTTAAAGAACTATTCTTCCATCGCAAACTAAAACTGGAAAAGCTGAAAGTGGAATGTCTTAAGAAGTGGGACTCGTAATATTAGGATTAACGAACTTACATGGGATTAAAAGTAAGACAACATAAACTAAAATTAAAAAGAATCAGTTAAATTTAACTTATATATACAAGAATATGTATGGGTTTTTGAAGTTACCAGACACTTTCAATACCCCGATCGAAAGAAATAACACATAGTGAGGCACTGCTTGCGTTGTTTTCTCATAGCTCAACTTCCGTAGACAGAAAGATTATCGGCAAGGTGGAAATAAGCAAGCCTTAGTAATAAACAAAGAGGTCGTAAAAAATCGGGAGCGTATACGCCCCGAGGTAGGCGAGGGGCTAGGAGTCGGATTGGATTAAATTATCGTGGATTTGGAGATTTAGTGAGCCGCAGTTCAAACAGTTGGGTAAGAGATTGTGTACCCAGGTGAGATTTATAGTCCATCACAGGTAAACCCAGGGTACCTGGCACCACTATCGATACATCACACCGCCCTCTGATATACTACGCGATTGAGACATCAGTGTAAATCATACCCGTCGGCCGTTCGGGGTTCCACATCAAGGGGGCGCGAGTTTTCATAATTTGTGTTTGCCAAGGAAATAAAAAAAAACATATTAAAAAAAAAACTCTTCTTAGTCTGTTTGTTTGTTTATTTATTTAGCGTCATTTTATGCTACTATGGCTAATCGGACGATTCTACAGTGGGGAGTCCTAAATTTTGCAAATCCAGGTTTTATTAGGATAGGGATCTTTAACGAGTACCTGACATCGCACAGCAAGCTCGGAACCACCTTTTAACGTCCCCTTCCAAGGACGGTATAACTAAAGATTTTTTACTCCTATTAAAAATTTTACATTAACATAGCGAGTTTAATCAATATCGTTAGAGCAGTTTTTGAGAACATCATAAAAAAAGTGCAAAATGCGTAGTATAAAGTGGCCGATTTTTATGAACAAGTTGCGTATAGTTGTCTTAAAGATGAAATTTCAGTTTCGTACAATCTATAGTTTTTGCGCTAGACTTACCACACTAACACACACTCACAGACCTTTTTTCGGGACTTGGTCATTTGACCCAGGAGACCCTAAAACGTGTATTTACGTTGGAAACTGAAATTCGAAAATTTTCACGATCGCATTACTTTCTCTTACTCTATATTTCATATATAGGTAAGTGAAAGTAAAAACGTTTGAAGAATAAATCTGGTTATTCTTCTTATGATTAATTCTGCAGTTAATATAAAAACGTTTCCACTGTCTTATCTAAAAAAATAGGCATGATAAATTAATTATTCTAAGATAAACTTAAAATTTATCAGAGATTTAACCTAATGAATTTTGATCAAAATAACTAAATTGATATTTAAATGTTCAAACAATAATCCATACATATACACAATTATGTGAAAATCATAAAAATATGGGGCATAAAGATGTGTTTTTCCTAAAATATAAAAAAAAAAAAAATACAGATCTTGCAATTTACAGAAATGCTTAAATAAAAACGTAGAATTGTCATGACGCTTCTAAAAAAGGCTAAGATGAATTCCTCTTCCTAAAACGAACACTTTAAACAGGAGCATAAAAGACCTTACATGGACCCTATGCACTCAAACCAACAAAACACCGGTGGTGATCAGAAAACTTTATGTATGTTGGATGTAACATTCAGGATTAATTTTTGTTCTTGAGATAATAAAATGCAGCTAATAAAAAGAACTAGCACATTAAAAAATATGAAGTTTGGTTAGATTTGACGTTGGCGTTTAGACAATGTCCTTCAATAGGATTCTGCAGATTGGAGGATTATGGAGTCGTTCTTGGAGTAGCCTTGTAGGTCGGTGGTGGCTATCCTCCAGGAGATCTCTAATTAGATCTGGAGGGTATACCACGACCATCCAGTAATTAACGAGTATGCCTCATTATCTTCTGATGCAAGGTTTATTGCCTCTTTTCCCAGGAATTTTCTCTTAGTTACAATTATGTATCTTTATTATTGTTGTTAAAAAAAGTACTATAGTAATGAAAAGAAAAAAACAAGTAATTTATAAAAATGAAGGGTAAGCATAAAAATCATGGAATCTTTAAGGGCTGCTTAAATTGCATTATTAAAATACCTAGCTAAAGCACACGGCATACAATCGAAAATGCACTTATCAACATTGGCGAAGACGTTCGGTAAGGGCGGAGACAGATTTTTGAGACAAATAAATAAATATATTTTAAGTTTCTTTTAAACTGATTTTATTAATCTGTAAAGATTAATTAAATTACACGTTATTCTATAACAGTCAATATACAATAATACAATAAGTCACCAGATGGAAATTACACCTCTCCCCCTGAGCTGGCTTTTCTTGGAGAGAAAAGAGACAGTTTGCTGCTGTGAAAGACATTGGATATTTTTTCCTTTTTTCCACAGCCGACTTCATACATCGAAGAAGATATCCTCTTGAGAATTTTGAACGGTCCGATTCTTACTTTATCGGTCTTCCTCCTGTTCATCTTACTTCTATTCTCAACGTAGACAGAATCTCCAACTTTGAATTCGAACTCCCTTCTGTTTTTGTCCACTCTAGCTTTGTTTTTCTCAAAACTTTTCATCGAATTTCGAAATGCTAATTCACTAATTTAATTTTTAAGTTTCTTTTAAACTGATTTCTATTAATCTGTAAAGATTAATTAAATTACACGTTATTCTATAACAGTCAATATACAATAAGTCCCCAGCTGGAAATTACATATGTAATAAAATGTTCAGACATGAGAGAAGAGATATTATTAAATAAAATACGAAGAAGCATGTCTGGTGAAACATTAGTGTAGAAATTGAAGAAACAGTGAAAAACAGAAAATGACTATGATGTCAATAAATTATAGCCAACAAGATACCGCTGGTTTACCTCAGTAGTCATGCGTCGTAAATTATTCTTTACCTCACATTGAAAATGTAAATCGTTTGACTTTCTTTGGTTATTAAATTACTCCAAAACTCATTATCCTCCAAAATACATCGTATCTTTACTTAACAGATGATTCAAGTAATATAGCTAGGTACAACCAGTTAAACAGTAAAAAGTGGTTGCAAAGGCCTTAGATCTTTATATAATTATGAATGAAAATAATAACCATAATGCGTAATGATATTCATATATCACACATAATTTATATTTCTTTATTCATTTAACGTCGCCTTTATGATACTGAGGCCCAGTTGCACCGATCATGGTTAGTTATCCTTAACTCCGTGTCAAGCAATCACGATTAGCTAATTCACCTTCCGGCATCAGTTAAATATTTAACCCATGTCAAAATTACCTTGTTTTGGTTACTTTTACTTTGAAACATTTAAAGAAGTCAGTTCCAGTCTATTTTTTTTTCTGATTTATTTTAACTGTGACTTTTTTTCTGTCATGTCATTCCGCTATTTTTTTTTTCAAAATAGTTTTATAAAATTTAATCCATTACTTCGAGGAAAAATTAATACAATCTCTTCAGTTGAATACTCACGATCAGATAAAGATATTATAGAACTGATCAAAATACTTTATAGAAACAAAGTTCGCAAAGGAAGAAGGAATTGCTTTGAAGTTTACAATGATGTGGAATTCAAAACAAGGTATAACGAAATCAAAAGGAAGGACTTCGAGGGATTTCATTAAAATACCTGTAACATAACCTGATAGAAACAAAACAGTGATAGATTTAAACTGGATAAGATCTTTTTCTGAATTGATTGGTGCGATTGACTACACTCATATTAAATTCCAGTTTCTAGGTGGAGATAATACAGAACTATTTCGGAATCGGAAACGATAGTTTTCTTTGAACATAAAAGTAGTGAGAGATGAGAAGTTCAGATTTATCAATAAAGTGTGATTTTGGTGGCTGAAGCCAGGACCGGTGGAAGCAGCTGGTGATCTGCCCGAGTGGAGCACTAAGTGGAGCAGGAGAACTAATTAGTGTTCTCGGTTCGCACTGGAAATGAGGAAAGAAAGTCAGCCAAGGGAACTTGATGGATAGCCGAGACGTAGAGTGGAGGATAATAAATACGGTCACCTCTGACCCAGTTGTCGAGCCTCCATCACGGCGGCCAATGGCCGATTAATCGCGAGGAGGGCGTATCTTTGCCAGGATTTATGATCCTCGTAGGATCAGCCTAACCAGGGCTAATCCGGAACCCTTAGCGATCGATTAATTATCAACATGGTCCTAGAAGGCTCCACGGTTGGGGCAGTTTTCATTAGGGCGGAAGTTAGCTAGTAGGCCAAGCATATAATGCTGGGGCATAAAAATTTTATTATGTATTATTATTTATTTAATATAAAATAGAATAAATACTTAAAGTACAGACCCTAGTTATCTACCGTCCGTCATTAGCCGTCTGCTAGCCAATTGCACGATTTCATGCTGATACCATTCTTCGGAATGGCTGTCAAAGTACTGTTGTACTACAATTTTTACTTCGGCAAAATTATAAATTTTTAGAAATATACTTTTTTGAATCACTTAGAGGACGACTTTTTTCAAACCAAACCTTATTGCATATCAAGACGGTAAAACAACCTTAGAGGAAAACTGTCAGCTTCACAACCATAGTCATCTTTGAGATATTTCGATGATCAGAAAAGTGAGCGAAAAGGTAGTTTCTTCTATAAACATAGATGAGCTTAAATGACAGATGTAACTCCGCATTAGATAATTAAAAATATTTAATTACTTTATGATTATTAGGATAAAAACCTATCTTGTATTTTTTTTAAATTTTATTAATTCAATGTTTTGCGGATTGAAGTAAACTCCTAGAGCCTGGTTCTTTTTTCTTCATTTCCATTTCTTCTACTAGGTCCATTTCTGGAATACTGAGTTTTGGTAGCAGTGGTATCACGCATAAAATATATCTGATACGGTGTAACTCACTAAAATCCAAATAGATATTTGCATTCGATTTTTAGGATTGAGGGTGGGGATAAATCCCAAACAATCCCACCAAATCATCTTTATCCTTCGTCGCACACTGATGACTTCCGGCCCCTTACCTCCTCCAGTATCCTTTAATAACATCACCCTTACTCCTGTATAACAAATCCGGTACCTACGTATCGATATCTTGACAAGCACCTTACTTGGAATCCTCACACAAGACTGGAACAACAAGAAACTGCTCGAAGATATCGATTACTACAACATTTACTAGATAAAAGTTCAAAACTTCCAGTATATTACAAAAGACTCATTTACATCACTATTGTTAGACATATTTGGACATATGGAATCGAGCTTTGGGGTTCTACTAAACCTTCTAATTCCGCCCGCATCTAATCCTTACAATCCAAAATCCTCCGCAAAATCCTGAATACCCCTTATGACCTAAAGATCCCATTTATGGCAGACATGGCCCGTGATAGATACTCCTCTTTTCATTCTGAACTCCCTGCCCACACAAACCCACTTGTCCGTAATTTACCTTTCTTAGATATCCCTGATAACCGTCCGAGAGGACTGACAAGAAGGAGGCCTCGGGATGCCTTAAAATAGTGAAGTGCAACCACAGGGTAGTTCTTTCTCAAGACATTTTCATGACTTTTCTTCATTCGCATATTTGCTCACTGTGTTGTTTAATACAGTTGTAAATTACAATAAATAAGAAAAGAAAGGATTTAGGAGGGCCTTGCCATTGAAATGATGTAGGAGTCATCGAATTTTTTTTCGTTGGGAGCCACTGCAATAAAGAATATAAAAAAAAAATAAAAATCTTAATTTCAACCTTTCTTTTTATCTTCCTCAATACAAAATCCCAATAGTCAAACATAGACAAATTCAGCACTATGACAGGAATAACAAACAAGAATAACCATGAAGACGATAAGAGTAAATTTCCAGGAAAATGAAGGGTTGAAACAAAAGAGCGGAGTTGAGAAGGACCCTGGCAGAGGTGCCCTATTAATCAGAACTAATCTGTGATGGGCGGGCAAGTAACGTCCTATAATTAAAAGCTATAATACAGTTGACGCCTCCCATATCTCAGAGCCAATAAATTCACAGCTGATAAAATGAGCCAATGGGCGTGGCCGTCACTTGAAACTAATACAACAATTATCTGCTCCGATCTGCGGGGGGCGTGGCCCTGCCACGTCGGCATCTTTAGTTTACAGTCTCTCCGCTTGTCGTTTTTTATCATCTAGCTTATATTCTTCTTTTTGATGTTTTCTTTTTATCTTATTTTTTGTTTCATTATGGCGCTCTATGTTTTTCCACGGCTCTGTTTATTTTGATCTCGGTGTGATCTACTATTTATACTGAGCCGATAGATGGAGATTCCTCCCCGGTTATTTATAATAACTGATGGCCACGGGATATTTTTTAATCAAAGTTGGGGCCGGTATAACTCTTACTCAGGCAGCATCCAGCCTTAATAATGATTCTTGGTGATATTAATCACCCCTCTTAGAACGTATAATACAAATTGATAAATACATCGTTTGACATCACTTTAAAAGGAAACTAAAAAAGAAATTGTGGCTATAGCATTTCTTCCTGACTTGGAAAAACAATAGATCATGGATATGTCTACCTATAATCTACTGCTTTTCTCAGTCAAGTGTTGTCAATTGAGTTGCGGATGTATGAAGCATAGAAGATGAAATAAGAAATAAATAATGTACTAACAAAATTTATTTTTAATAATCTGTGTTCATTTGTGCATTAATACATGGATAGCTTTTTACTTTCACTTACCTAAATATGAAATATATAGTAATGGAAAGTATTGCGATCGTCAAAATTTTCGAATTTCAGTTTTCAACGGAAGTAAACGTTTTTGGATATTTGGGTCCTCTGAATCCAAATAACCAAGTCGAGTTTATTTCCCTTGAAAACTCGAAGTGTAATCGTTTTTCTTACTATAAATTTTATATAAAGCTATGGTTATGTAAAAATATTTTAAATATTCTTTTGCATTATATGATCAATTTAAGTTATATACTATTAGCAAAGAAATCCTAAGATAAAAACAGTAGGTGGATGTTTACTAACTGATTATATTAGAATAATTGTTTATTATAACCCATAATAGAGATAATACAACTCGGTATTATATATATTATATTAATATAATTGACCTCATTGTCGGAAATAGGGCATTGTCCATGATGGCCGAGATTATAATTTTGGACTCCTTGGGGATTGATTACCCATCATCGCCTCTATATGGATGTTAGTTGAGTTTACATTTTTACCCAATTTTAGTTAAAACTTCATATATACTATACTTTATCTTATATTTTAATTTTAATTTGGCTTTGATACTGCTGGTCATCTAGTTGTGCATTCTCACATATTTATATTTATATTTAAGATTGTACTATAAATGAGAATTTAACATAGCGCTGTATAATATTCTATAACATGGAATAACTTATTAAGAAATAACTAGAAAAACCATATCTCATTTTGATTGATCAGTACTAGGAAATGCCTCGGCGTAGGCTGAAAAGAAGTCGGATAAGGGACCTCCTAGCCAAAAAAAATATTTTTTGAATGTCAGAAGGATGCACCACTGGTTCCTGTCTCCCTCATGCCAGCCCATGCTATGTCAATCAAATATAACTTATTTGTTGATTGTAACTTATACAGGTGCAAATAAAATTATTATGTTTAAAAAAAAAATAATAAAAAAAAAGTACTAGGAAGTATGAAGAAGCAACCCAGTATTATAGCAAACCCTGTTTTGTATTATTAATAAAATAAAGCATTTCTCTTCTCTTATTTGTTTTATAGTACCTCAACATGACGTGCGAACAAATGGAATGATGTTATTCTACAAAATAAGAAATACTAATTTTGAGATTGAGTATATTTGATTCAAGATTTCGCGATAAGGGCAGGAATAGAATTATGTATCAATGGAAACAAACCAAAATTGTCTGTAATATAAGCCAACTAATCCTTCCACCAACGCATGCTTTCTGACAAAAATAGCACTAATATTAACCAAGCGTATGCTTGATATACACACAGTTATACACTGATAAGGCAGCAAGGAAAAAAAAGAATACACAGCGTATTTAGTCGATGTGTCCATCTGTCAGGATAATTAATGGCCTTTGGTGAATCGCACAGCTCCGTGAAGCCTCCGGTCTTGGTCGAAGGAGCCTTCAACCTCTTGGATAAAGGACTCATTTAAATATAGACAAAGACGCGGGCAGGAGCCATCGAAATATTGCCATTTACCCTGAGCCGGGGGTGAAAGATTAAAATTAATTATCCCTCTCGTGGGAACGGGGGTGTGAATAGCCTTTCATCCTACAAAGAGGAGGAACCATTAGCTCACCGGTGGCTCTCTCTTGTCCTAGTGTCTCTCATTAATATATCAACACTGTCCCGTTAGCGGGGGTGTCCGCCATCCAAAGGCTCTGTCTTCTTAGAAACACCTAAACAATAATTAATTATCAAATCTAAAGAGCATCATGATATATTTTCGGATGATTAAACCGAAATCGGAGTATTAGATTTTTAAAAAAACTTAGTACTGTTTGCATCAAGGTGGAAGAAACGAACATAGGGTAGTAAAAGAAGAGGAGACAACTGATAAGGATGAAAATGCTTACATAAGAGAAACTGAGGTAGAAGGCACCTTAGATTTTATAAATCTTCAGGCCATAATGAAAAAATATCTGAAATGCTAAACTTTATGGGAGCTAAATGTAAAGAAGCAATGCTAAACCCAAGGAAATTGGTAGAAAAATAACACCGAGATTTAG
This sequence comes from Piezodorus guildinii, assembly GCA_023052935.1. Classification (NCBI taxonomy): domain Eukaryota; kingdom Metazoa; phylum Arthropoda; class Insecta; order Hemiptera; family Pentatomidae; genus Piezodorus; species Piezodorus guildinii. Next base: position 43,108,223 of record CM041292.1, on the reverse strand, counting down.
AACTGGACCTATCTCCAGGAACTGTGAAACTGGGATTAAAGGAAACCGCAGAGATATTTCTCTCCTTCTACACTATACAAGAGTAGTAAAACACAGTTGGTTATTAGGTGAAGAACATTATAAATTTCGACCATCTAGAAGCACCCAGACTGTCACATTCTCAATGATGCAGATCATCAAAAAGGTGGTGAAGGGACAATAGGAACTGTCGACCTCGAAGGACCGCTTCACCAGATCAGAAAGACAGGCCTGGAGTGAAAATAGCAAGACAAAGGCATTGAGAATGCCGTTATTGAGGCACTTGATAGTCAATATCGCATGGTCAGCAATATTGTAGGATTCTTCAATAACAGCTTGAACGAATTCTTAATAAACGCAGGATATGATAAGAGGTTTGGAGTCTGAGCGCATTGTTATTTTGTTTACAGTTAGATGCGGATATAATATCAGAGAAGTAAAAAGATGAGAAATTTCCATCATTACATTTCCTCTTCTAGTATTCGCTGAAGATATGGCGGCTCTTGCAAATAATGAAGTCCGAACCCCGAAGCAGGATTTGGGAAAAATGAAATGTTGTGAAACCAGAAAAACAAAAGCATGAGGATTGAAAAGCAGCCTAGAAGAATCATGCAAGTTATAAAGATTACAATTGCAGTTCGGTAAATGTGGACTGTGAGTATTTAGGCGTCCAACGGATACGTAGATAACGGAAGTTACGGAGACAGCTAATATTGCAGGAAACCTTTTCAGTGGACCAAAATATAAGAATACGATTATGAGATAAACCAACAAACCTTTCTCCCCAATTCTAACGTACTCATCCAAATAATAGATTTCGCCTCCTAACACAAGAAAAGCCTGCTATCGAGATGAAATATGTTACAAGTTTCGGGGTAAAATCAGAAACACCATAATAAAAAGCAAAATATATGTAGAAACCGATGGAAAATATAGAAGGGCTGAGATGGTTTGGCTACCACCGAAAGGCTAACCAATCATAACAAGCAGAGGAAGATCAAAGCAGATATGGGCTGACAAGTTAGAGGTGATTTTCTAGGCCTATGTATCCAATGGAACAAGAGAAATGTGTCAACGTTGGATAAAGTATCTCTATAGAATGGAGCCTCACACTGCTCAGTAGTAATAAGTATCTGAGTGTGATGATGAAATTCCACTCACGACTTGCTATGTTTACATGAACTTTTGGCATTTTTTAAGGGTTTGAACACTTTTACCACTTTCCTCTTTAATTAAGATTAAAGGAAAAACGTAATTCCTTTTTAATATCATTCGGCACAGTGCCACTTCATGCGGCCAAGTCGCCTTTATAAATTTATTAAATTGAAAATACGACAAAGCTCTTTGAGGTAGCTAATAGATACATCATATTGTCATCTATACTAATTTTATAAAGCTGAAGAGTTTGTTTGTTTGAACGCTAATCTCAGAAACTACTGGTTCGAATTGAAAAATTCTTTTCGTGTTGGATAGTCCATTTATCGAGGAAGGCTATAGGCTATATAACATCACGCTGCGACCAATAGGAGTGAAGAACCAGGGGAAAATCTTGGAAAAACGGGGAAAATTTGGGAGAAAAAAAAACCTCGCATCCCAATGATTCCAAATGATTTACCTTTTATTTTTAAATAATTCAATTTCCCGTTAACTTATCCTTTTCCGTAACAATTAATCACAGATTTTAACACGTAGGAATCGATTTAGGACGAGATCGGGTTGCGGTATGTAATCAGTATGTTCTTCTGCCACAAGAAAATAAAACTAAAAATGTCATTTACGCGGAAGTTCTTTAAAATATATTCTTTTAAGTACTTCTTAAAAGCGATCATAATAACAGAAATTGACGCAGACGAGGTCGCTTTAAAATATGCCATAGAACAGGTGACGTGTACCGAGAAAGGTTTAAATCTGGGTGATAAAATTCCGGTTCTGGGAAACGCCGAAGATTTGGTACTGCTAGGGGAAGACACGGAAACTATACAACTAAATACAAGTGCGTTAATAAAAACCGGTAAAGAAATAGGACTCGAAATAAATACCGATAAAACAAAATATATGATTATTAGCAGAGACGGTGACGATATTAGTGGTATTGATATATCAAGGCATACTTTTGAACACTTAGAGAAATTTAAGTATTTAGGTTCAATGATAACGAAAAAAAATAAATCCAGGAGGAAATAAAGTCCTGGTTAAAGGCGGGAAATGCGTGTAATAATTCAGTTGCGAAATTATTTAGCTTCTGTCCAAAAACTTAAAGGTTAGAATTTATAAAACTTTTATTCTCCCGACGGTGAAAAGTGGGCGCTTACTTTGAAGGTCGGCCAACGGCTAAAGATTTAGAAAATAAAGTACTACAGGTAAAATATTTGGTCCGAAGAGAGATGAGGCTACTGGGGAGTATAGAAGGTTGCACAACGCGGAATTGCGGAGCCTATATTTATATCAATCTGTATTGTTAAGTCATGTTTTATTTCAAGAGTCATTTTTAACTTTAATCGTTATTACCTTGAAGCATATACATTTATAAATTTAAAAAAAATACTATTTCTTTTGATTTATTCGAGTATAATAATCAGAACTATTATTTTAAGCATATTTAGGACTTTTATTAGCTGTATGTCAATATTTATAAAAGAAAGTACCCCTCAATTTTCTGGTAACTAAAATATTACTATGGTTGTGAGGATAAAATTTTTCCTGGAGGTTCGTCTTACCACCTAGATGCCAATCTTACCAACAACATGCCAATGATCAAAACACAACATAACCTCCACTGTGATCAAAACAAATGTTAAGACAGGACACATATGACCTTGGCTGTTGAGTGTCCGTAAAATATATAACCTAACCTAACCTAGATGTGCAATAAGGCAGGATTTGAAAATCTTCGCCTAAAAAGTGGTTGAACAACCTAAACGTAAAATTGTCTTAATCTGATATGTATCAGCAAAGGTACAAAGATTTTATAACAAATATATTTAAGCATATTACTGTTGTTATCTATTCGTTTAACGTGACTTTTATACTACTAAGACTAATCGTATGATTACTAATTTTTTAAGTCCAAGTTTAGTTAGGGTAGAGATCTTTAACGAGTTCATGAAATCGCAAAGGCTTGGGACCACTATTTTACGTCCCTTTCGAAGGAGGGCATAACTAAGGTTGTTTTTTACTCCAATTAAAAAATCTTAAGGGCACCCTGGCTGGTCACTACATACAGGTGACCGACCCTTTTAAGCATATTGCGTTTCATATCTGTTTCGAGTGTAGGTCCCTATGAAAATATATTAAATTGTTATTTATTTTTTAGAAATTATTTCAATTGTCTAAAAAACTATCAATTTCAAGAACATATTTTCTGAATTCTAAAAAAAATGGGAGTGATTCAGATGTAAGGTTTTACCGACGAATATCATTAATTCATATTAAGGCTGTCAATGGTTTGTGACGATTATTTTTACATATTAAGTGATTATGGGTATAACCACTTCTACTGGTTTGCTATTGTAAATTTGACAGGAAGAAGTCAAGATCGGGCTTTAAATGATAACAAAGAATAGCTGATAGTTGATATTTATTATAGCCCATCTTACCATAAACGCACATAAATTAATACAAAATGCAATATTCGCGAGCAAAGCTGCGTGTCACAGCTAGTTAACTATAAAGTCTAGGAGCCAATGACAGATTCAGTTCGCGCATACACCTGTAAATAGTTTAAAATAGGAGTTTGCGTGTTCTTAATTATAGCAAAATTCCCCGAAAGTGCGGTCCGATGTCTTCCAAAAATTACACATCGAACAGTTTAAGACGTATATAGTTCTCTTAATTTTGTCGAATGATTTTATTCCTATATTAGTTTCTGCAACAGATTTCGCGTTTAACAACCACCTTGAGGAATCTTGAACTAGGAAATATTTATAAACATATGTAACACTAGTTTTATAAGATTCATACACATGATTTGTAATAAGCCCTAGAATTTTAGAGAGGCAAACATTTCACATCATTAGTTAAAAATATTTCAGATAAGACATTTTCATAAGCTACAATTTAAAAAAATAATTATTGTATAATACAATATGAATAAAAATAATGTATTTTTAAACAATAATAATGGTAATTGAAAGTTTTAATTATTATTTAAAATGATAACATATTTTACCACACTCCCTGTTAAATGTTTTTTATAGGATAGATCTACCTAAATATTCAACGAAAAATAAATTACTGTGGATGAAATTAGTTGACCGTTGAAAATTACTGGGAGGAATTAGTCCGGGTGGCGGTCATCAAATGAAACAACTAAATAGTTTCAACTATTTTATTGTTTGCCAACGTTTCGACCCCCTTGTGGACTAATTCCTTCCAACAAAAATGAATTACTTTCGTATTTTGCCGTTAGGGACAGACTTTTCAATAATGTTCAGCAGCAATACGCGGTTTTGAAAAAAAAAAAATATTTGGAAGTAAATGAGACCAATAGCACGTGAATGTCCGAATAGTTATGTTTAGAGATGTTTAGAGATCTGATGTACACTTTAAAACAGCAAGATGCGCGGTTCTGTGTTATGATGATAACAAACTATTATTTAAAATTATTGCTAGGTATATGTTCGATGGGTGACCTAAATCTGGCACTGTATCCCCATTGACCCGAAGATAGTACCGGTAAATTCAGTAACACTTCAATATAAACCTATTAGTCACACTGACCGGTAAACACCATTACAGTCCAACTGTTGAGAACGAGTAAAATAGTGGTAAGGAACGGGAGACTTTAACGGAGGAGGAGAATGTAGAAAACCGAGATGAAGAGCAGTTGCCAAGGAGATATATAATAAATGGCCCAAAAGGAGAAGAAGAGAAGGCCCTGTCATTAGACAACTCCCAGAGGGGGATTGTTATTCAGTAGCCGGCTGTCTCTGTTATTAGAGACGAAACAATATCCCCAACCGGTCGGATTCCTCGCTCAGCTCTGCTCCCTTATTAATAGTAATACCCCAAGATCGGTAGTGGCGATATCTACCCTCGCTAAGTGTCGATTAAGATGATTGTAACTCATCTGCCGATGGAAATGACTGCCCTCGGTCGACCGGTAGCCGAATGGACAGCTACCATCCCCCCATCTCTGATAAGGCTCTGTTAACTATCAGTTGTTCTTCAGGGAGAGATCCAGCCTCGGTGGACCACGGTATTGTTTCAGATGCCATATAATTTACTCGACAATGATTCCCGATGATGAGCTCGCTGTTTGTTTATGATTGGTCTGATTCCTCCCCCAAAGAAGCACGCTATCATTTGTACTGGGTGGTTTAACCGCTATCTGTACTCTCTTACATAAAGAATACCTGTGTCTATTCCCTGTCTTGGGAATCAGGCAACTTCCTTTAAAAGTTGCTTTTTAGTCTCATTATAAATATTATCAACAAGTATTAATGATAGAACAGAAACTAAATTTTTAGTATTAAGATTTAAGGTGGACCTCTAAAACAAGAGCTTCCAATACCATCAAATAAATGTAGGCTGAACTCATAATGAAAAACTAATTATAACGATACTTCACAACCACTTCAATTTTAACCAGATATCATATGAACACTAACAAACCTCTAAACAAACCCCTTCCTTGCTGAAATCACATTAATAGATTATCAGTCATGAAGCTGTGTTATTCCATGAATAGAAGAATGTACAAGATCAAGATCAACACCCGCTGTATGTGCTCTGTGCCCCAAGGACCACCCGGCTAACTACAAGGGATGTGAAATCTACAAGAAACTCAGAACCAGATACCAAAAACCTCAGGATCAGAATGAAACAGCTGTACCAACCAGAAGCAGAAGAGAACCATCTAAACTTGTAAATTCTAACGTGTCATTTGCCCACTTGCTTGGAGGTGGTAACCAGAATCATGAAGTCGAGGCACTGCCGGAACAACATTTTCCTCAACATTCTCAATCTATTGTACAAGAATCTATCCCTCAAAGTTTACCTAATCTTCAAAAATCTCCTCAACATCAAATTTCTCATATCCCTCCACCATCAAACGTCACAGATCTTACCAGTCTAATGACATCGTTCATCTCCGAAATCAAATCTCTTGTTATGCCGCTTATATCACTCCTTACAAATCTAGTATCGAATCTAATCCCTGCCTTAAAAAATCCTTAAATGACTTCACCTAACTCCTTATCCATTCTCCTTTGGAATGCGAATGGTGTTAGAAATCATACTGACGAACTGACAGCGTTGTTGCAAGACAAAACAATCGATGTTGCACTTATAACTGAAACAAGACTAACGACTAAACAGTACTTCAAAATACCGCAATACATGACATACCGTACTGACCACCCAGACGGTAAAGCCCATGCCGGTTCTGCTATCATTGTCCACCAATCCCTCTCTCATCATTTACTCCCACTTCCCACCTATGATTTCCTACAAGCCACAGCCATAGTAATCAAGACTTTTTCCTTTCCGGTAACCCTCACATCTGCATATTGCCCTCCTAAACATTCCATTTCCAATTCTGAATTTGTATCCTTCCTGGATTCCTTAGGAAATCGTTTCATTCTGGGTGCAGACTTAAACGCCAAGCATCAGCAGTGGGGTTCCAGAACTACGAATTCTCGGGGACGAAATTTGCTGTCTGCACTCAACTCCCGAAATTTTAATATCCTGCCTCCTGACTCCCCTACCTACTGGCCAACCGATCCTAACCGCAATCCTGACATCCTCGACTTCTTTATCCACAGCGGATTAGGCTCTCTCAACTTGTCTTTAACTCGCCTTGATGAACTATCCTCAGACCATAGTCCACTGATCCTAAAAGTATCTCTCACTCCAATTCCAAAACCCATTCCACCATCATTCATCCGAGGCCCTGTCAACTGGAACCTTTTCCGCCAAATCCTGACCGATAATATTGACCTCAGAGTAACCCTCAAAACCCAAGATGACCTAGATAATTCCGTCTATTCCTTTACCACCGCCATCCAACAAGCTGTCTGGACTGCTTCCTCTCCTAAACACTCCAATATAAATCCAGACCAAAATCATTTTCCACAACCTATTATAGACCTTATCCACACCAAACGCCAAGCAAGATCATTATGGCAGCGCACCCGACACCCAACAGATCGCCGCTCCTATAACTTCTATTGTAGACAATTGAAGAGGGAGTTGGCGAACTTCCGTTCCCAGTCCTTTAATTCCTACCTCTCCTCTCTATCAGCTCGTGATAATTCCCTGTGGAATGTCACGAAAAAGATCCTAAAATACCATCATGTTTCCCATCCTCTCCGACGTGGTGATGACTCCTGGGCTGCGTCTGATGAAGATAAAGCCGAGGAATTCGCCACACACCTCTCCAAAGTATTCACTCCTCACCCGGAATCCCACATCAATCACACCGCAAAAGTGCAAGACTTTCTTATGTCACCGATTCCACTTACCCTACCTCCTAAAGCTATTAATCCCTCTGAGGTCAAATATCTTCTCCAAAAACTGACTCTCCGTAAATCTCCTGGACACGATCTCTTTACTCCCCAGATCCTCCGACAACTTCCGCAGAAAGCTATTATATTCCTTACTTATATTTACAACTGCATCCTCCGCACCACCTATTTTCCTCTGTTATGGAAACATTCCACCATCATCCTTTTTTTAAAACCAGGTAAACCTTCCAACAACACTTCATCCTACAGGCCTATTAGTCTACTCCCCATCCTCTCAAAAATCTTCGAAAGGCTTCTTCTTAAACGTATCCTACCCATATTAGAATCTCAAAATCTTCCTTCCCATCAGTTTGGATTCCGTCCTCAGCATTCCACAGTTCAACAGGGGCTCCGAGTTGTAGACCATATTTCCTCAGCTCTTGAATGCAAAGAGTATTGTTCTGGTGCGTTTCTGGACATTGCGCAAGCTTTTGACCGGGTATGGCACACTGGATTACTCTTCAAGCTGAAAACCCATTTACCCCAGTCTCTATACCTCATTCTCCGATCCTATCTCTCGAACCGTTCCTTCCGAGTTCGCTGTGGTGAAGAATTTTCTAACCTTTATCCCGTTGAGGCCGGTGTTCCTCAAGGCAGCGTCTTGGGACCCATCCTCTACATCCTTTACACTGCTGATATTCCTACACATCCTGATACCTTTCTGGCAACTTTTGCAGACGACACCGCCATCCTATCATCCAGTTCCAATCCTGAAACAGCATCCTTAAACCTTCAGAGACACCTTTTCCTTATCGAACACTGGTGTAATAACTGGCGTGTAAAGGTGAACGAAGCCAAATGTAAACACATAACCTTTACTCTTAGACGAAAATCCTGTCCGCCAGTTTATTTCAACTCATTACCGATTCCTCTCTCAGATACAGTCCGGTATCTTGGCTTACTGTTAGACAAAAGATTGACTTGGAACCCACATACAAGACTTAAAAGACAAGAACTCAACCGACGATTCGGACAGTTATACCGACTACTCAACAGAAAATCTGAACTTACAGTTGACAACAAATTATTAATCTACAAGACAATACTGAAGCCCATCTGGACCTACGGACTTGAACTGTGGGGGACAGCTAAACGTTCTAACATCAAACGCATTCAATCCTTTCAATCCAAAGTCCTCCGTACAATAGTAAATGCTCCTTATTATGTCTCCAATTATACCTTGCACCACGACCTTAATGTTCCATTTATTTCAGACCTAATTCCATCCAAATTTTCCAAATTCCACCAGAACCTCATTCATCATCCTAATCCTTTAGCTCAATCCCTATCCAGCTCCACTCATCCATACAACCCACCTAGAAGGTTGAAACGGCAGTGGCCCCGCGACCTTTTGTAAATATATTGGAGTTCTAGCACTGGCTAGATTCTCCACTCAATGTGATGTATGTATGAGTGTGTGTATGTGTATATAGGTATAAGTGAATTATTGACTTTTGTATTGATTCATTATTGTGTATATATTTTATTGTAATTTTATGTTGTGTGAATATTGTATGAATGTAGTATGTTTGATGTCATTCAGCACTACTATTAATGTCCAAATTGGGACAGATTGTAAAATTTTCTCAATAAAAATTGTTATTGTTCAAAAAAAAAAAAAAAAATTCCATGAATATAAATTAAATATGAGATATTATAATTTTTTTTTTTTAATTATGCCTTCCAATTTCGGCTTCCACCATAAGGCATTTGGCTGCCCAATACTACTCCGATTTGGAGAGAGTTTCAGCTCTTATACTTCTAGATGCGCTGCATCCATTTCACTATTAACAGAACAAAGGAAGCGAAGTGGAGACTACCACTCTGATCCGATGCAAGTGCTTCGCGTGGTGGTCATGGCCGGTAATCATTTTGAACCGGGCAACAGCATCTCTTCTCTTCAAATCTAGCAGTATCCGTTCTTCCTCCAGGAGGAGTTTGCCCCAGCGCTTGTTCATCAAATTTTCTCTTAAGGAATCCATTAGTAAAGCATGTTATCCTCTCTTAACTTCGTCCTTTCGCAGAGAGGAAATTTGATTGTTGAACTGTTCTGAAGCTGCACCTTCTTTTTCAATATTATAAATAACATAAAAATTTAAGAGAATATTTCGCATTGAAAGTACTCTGAAACCCTTCCTGAAGGTAATACTTCGAAGGATATATTTCTGCGGTAATGAGAGGTTAAAGAAGAGGAACAAAATGATTTATCTTTAAAATTGAAAAAAAAAGAAACATTATATTAAATTATTAGAAATATCAGATTGTATAGTAAAAAAAGACTAAAAATACACGAAATAAATGAAGAGTGAGTAAACGCTTGGGATATTAAAATCAGTAAGAACGAATTAATCTTTAAAGCAATAGTCAGTCATTTTGAAGTAAGCCTGAAATCTTCTTTTTTCTTCTTTTTCCAGTGGCGCGAAAGGCCGTGTGGACTCCTGGCCAACCTGTGTAATCTGCTGGGAGAATACACTACTGTTTCTTAATATTTTATATAGTTGTGTCATCACTCCCTACGCCTATTTTTGTAAGAGGCCACAAGTTGGCTGACGGGTCTCACATACCCGGAGGAGAGGCTGTGAGTGAATCCAAATGATTTCAGTCTTATGACAGATCTAAATAGAGCTATAAATGAAAGTTGCTTCATATATTAATTTTCACCGAACATGACATATTTATTCATCTGTTTCATAAAAAGAATGTAATTAAAATGACATTAACGAGATTATTAGTAAAATACTTTAAGAAGTAGTCATTATAAAATGATTTTTTTTCCAATTATTGTTCAATTTCTTGAGATTCCTAGACTATTCAGTTGGCAATGAATATAAATAAACATGAATGAATGATATTTAAATAACACCCAATAATAAACCGAAGTCAAGCCATTTTTTTACAGTGCCGCAAATTTTTTTCCAGAGAAAGTGTGCTATTTTTTTAATTGCTAGTAACATGAAGCATGATAATTATCATTGTACAAAGGTTTCAGATAGAGGATGAATTATAAAGAAGTCAAGCGGTCACGTGAAAAAACGATAAATCATAGGCATTTTAAACAGAAATAATCTCGAACAATAGACATTTTCGAAGTTGTCCAGTTGAGACTTATACTATTTTCAAACAGTAGGGAATGGAATGCACACTTTTTTCTAAAGTGAGACATGCATTTGGGATACTGGATAGATGTCCTTCATGTCCCGCATTCCATAAATGTTTCCTTATTTCAGTCAGTTATTACATGAAATTTGCTAGCTAAAAAAAAATAAATATATAAAAACAATATTTTTTTAATCGTTTACTATAATTTTTTAAGTCATTATTAACATCCTTATTTAGTGGAATATAATTTAAAAATCTAGGATTCCCTAGATGGTTATTCCTACTACTGTAGTTTCCAATCTCGAGTAGAGAAGAGATATTAGAGCATCAGACGGGTTTTAACATTAAACTAAATAGCTGAAGGAAAACGGGAGACTTGAGCATAATAATTAAGTAGATGGTAAGGCGGACACAATGGGTTGTGAGCCTCTTGGGTCACGTTGTGAAATAGATAATATATCTGGCTTCTCCTAGATCGTGAATAGAAATCTGGCCGTGTCATCCGAGCCTTGCACAATGGCCGCCCCCTCCAACAGGAATCATACCGCTCTTTCAGCTTCCTCAGCGAAAAATTATACGTTAATTTTACACAAACCCGCCATTTTCGGTGTAATTTTCATATTTCCATGACATGAAGGTAATCGTCCGAATAATTTTCATCTGAAATAACATAGACAAAATCCACATCTTATCTGAAAATAATCCATTATATTTTTACTTTCGCTTACCTATATATATGAAATATTATTCGGACGATTACCTTCATTATTTTAATAATACTCTCGTTAATGTCATTTTAATTACATTACTTTTATGAAACAGATGAATATGTCATGTTCGTTGAAAATTAATACATGAAATTAATATATGAAACAAATTTCATTTATAGCTCTATTTAGATCTGTTGTAAGACTGAAATCTTATTTTATCTTACTGAAATTTTCGAATTTCAGTTTTCACCGGAAATACACGTTGTTTGGTCCCAAACGAGTCACGAAAAAATGAAAAAAAGGTCTGTGTGTCGTAAGGCTAGCACGAAAACGAATACTCATATAATATTGAAAATTCATATTTAAGACAACTATAAACCATCAGCTAATCAGCGAACCAAAATAGCCTACTTTATACTACGCATTTAGCGCCTTTTTACGATTTCCTAAAAACGTCTCACTTGATTAAACACCCCATATCGATGTAAAATTTAATGGGCTTTAAAATCATGTAGGTTTCATTCTGATAGAAAAGTGAAACAGAGAAATCGGCAGGGCTTAAATGCCGATATCTTAATATCTACTATATTTGATATAAACTATATCATCTATTTAGTACTGATATAAAACGGAAAAATATATAATTTGAACGAACACGATATCCTACTAAAAGAAAAAAAGACCAAAAACTTGTTTTTTTGTGCAATTTTGGTGTATTTGAACATAAATGCAGTAGACGTATAATATACCGTTTGAAAGCTAAAGATTTTAGACCAATTATTATCTTACACACAAAATTGAAAAAGTTAATGGAGAGTAGTGAAAAGCCGATAAAACTAATTGATTATCATATATAATAGATTATTTAATAAAACACATGTGTCTATTGAAATTAAATTTTCTTTTAAACTATTTGAATGGATTTTTTAACAACGGAGTTAAGTGAAAGTAGTGTGTTGCGCGCACCAGATTTTTTGTATTATTTCCACCAGATTTGATTTATATTATCGTTGATTATGGTTGAAGTCACGCATAAGAATAAAAAATACATGGTTCATCAAATAGAAAATACATGGCTAAAAACCCAAAATTGAATTTATATTTTCAAAACACGACCTCATGAAAATATTCTTAGTTAAGCAGTAATAAAAAACATCTGTTCCTTAAAATATAATCTAAATAAACTGCTCCCTTCGATAATGAATAAATGGATCAATCAATCAATACTTTATTTTACTAATAAATTATAAAATTAAAACAAAAAAACGCTACAAATTATTACACAATAATTTATTATTTCCAAATAACTATATCAGGGTATAACATTTTATAAAACTGTTAATAGGCAATTAACTAATATGATAAGCAATAAATAACATATATAATAAATCAATAAAAATGGTAAGTCATCACTGCTATATTCAAAACGCCATATCTTTGCTAGTTCTGAACCAATTTCATGATTCTTTTTTAATTTTGTAGGAAATTTATTCATTAATTAGGGTAAAAGGTTTCGTTATTCGGTTCTACGTATCTTGAAGAGCAAAACCTCATATTTTAAGGTGGAGGGAAAGTGGGGGAAGGTAATTTTTTTATTTCTTTTGTCTATAACAAAGGTTTATTATTGGAAATAATAAACCAAACGATTTTATACTTGACTTCGTTACCATTTAATTTTCTTTCGATTTTCATTCAAATATAATTTCCAGATTCCGGAACACCTTAAAATTTTTTCTATCATCAATAATAACCGAGTTTTAATTGAATTACATCTATTATATGAGAGAAGTTGGTTCAGGATACAGTCAATTTAACACACAATTAAGCGTAAACTTAATTTATTGGTGCCGACGTTTCGGCCTAAATTATAGGCCTTTTTCAGGGTGGTTATGTGAGCTGAGAAGGAGTCAGTCAACAACAATATTTCCAACACCCAGGGGTCACTAGATAACAACCAACAACCTCTTCGCCGCAGTGCTCGATTACAAAATAGATCGTTTCTTCAACCTCCGAACGATACCTTATTGATTGTTATTGACTGACGCCTTATCAGTTCACACAACCACCCTGAAGAAGGCCTTTTACGCTTAAATGTGTGTTAAATTGACTGCACCCTGAACCAACTTCTCTCATATATACACACAGTCAACCATTGTCACTTCATACATCTATTATAATTTGTGGCATGAATATATAGATATTTTTTTTATTCCTGTTCATCGCGCTTTACTGATTCTAAATCTCTCTACACATTTTTCTCTAACTTCAAACATAAATGAGTAATAGGCGTATTTAATGGGTAAAATTTCAATTTCTTTTCTCTTTTTTATTGTCCCTTGCAGACAGCACCGCTGACAAAACTGCGCCCATCTCTACTTGAAGCGATAGACGTTATAATTCGAAGATGCATAAAGGCTATCGTAGAATTGCCAGCCAACTCCTGCTCCCCTATGCTATAGTCGCCGCGACGATACAGAGGTCTGGGGCTTTTGCGGTGTCTGTGGAAAGCTCCTCTTCAGCATTGGGCGATTTCCCAAAGATTGGCCGGAGTAACAGACGCCCTGTTTCAAACTATTTTAAACTAAACGGAGGAGATCCACGAGTGCACCGAACTATTGCAGATTGAAGGAAATACTATGGATGCCCCTCTCACTGTAAAGAAAGTAAGACAGTTCTTAAGAGAAAAGTCTTTCGAGGAGTGGAGGCAATGCAAGTGGCAGGGCGTAGGCGGGGTCCATTTCAAAACAAGCCCATGCGGTAATAGGTTTATGTTCGATCGAAGGATCCTTACAGAGTTGGAGTGGACCAACGCACTTAAACTGAACATGAACTACGCACCACTTCGAGGAATCCCGGGATCGAGGTGCCAGGTTAATGAAGCAGTTGGACCCCTCTGCCGCAGATGCGGTCAAGTCAGAAACCCCTGCACTCGTGTTGGGTAAATGTCCACATAACATGCTTCTAGTTACCCGCCGGCACAACCGCATGAAGAAGGAGATAGCAGAACTGTTGGAAAAGAAAAAATACAAATGTTTCCAAGAGGTATTTTGCCTAGATACCGAGGGATCAACTAGATTTGTGGACATCTTGGCATTTAGTACCACAGAAAAGGAAACACTGATAGTGGATCCCACTATCAGATACGAGACAAATGACAGGGAACAAGGCAAAAGAATTAAAGAGGAGAAGGAAAGCATTTACTCAAAAAGTATTCCTTATCTACAAGAAAAATTTCGCGAGGAGTTTGGCGAAAGAAAATTTTCAGTCACGGGACTTTGGGTCGGAAGCAGGGGGACCATCCCAGTAGATAATGGATCATTTTTGGAGAGGTATGGACTCGAAAGAAAACAGTTACAAAACGTGGCCTGGGCTCACTGGGAATCCTGCATCACCATATATATTGAGGCTAGGCTCGATTTGTCCAAGAAGCACATCGATATGTCCAAGTGTTTCTATTTGGCAGAATCTCCCTCTATTTGTACCTTAAAAATTGTCTTCAGGATTGATGTGGTATGCTGTGTACGCATAGCAACTCTGCGAAATTGAGCAGCAAATCCAAATCGGAATTTCTCTCTATTCGCGGTTTTTTAGTTAAAAACACTATTGAATTTCTTCTATTTTCTAATTTTTTATACAATAAAAGCACAGATAGACAAGGCAGTAAGCCATCTATCGCGTTTTTCAACTTTTCACTTGAACTGCTGCTTACTGAATTTTTTGCCTAGATTTTCCCAATAGCTCAATCTATTTAATTTTGTTTCCTTTAGATATTATAGCCTCCAAGCCTCCAACTTTAATTATTAAGGCAAATTTCTACATCTGGAGTGGTAATATTTCGGTTAGAATTACCTTCCTAATACATAGTACTTTATACAGTACCTTCCTAATAACATATCACATCACTAAGTTTAATTAAATGGAGAAAGGAAAATTACCCAATTTTCCATTTAAACAAATTTCAAACTCAAAACGTCGACAATTTATAAATTTTAGAATAAAACAATTATTTAAATACTAAAACATTATTGAAGAATATAGATAGCTTAGTATCTAACGGCTGTTACGGATATGGCAAGACAATTTATAAATATTATTATTTCAAACGTAGATAGCCTTCGGCGTATGAGCGTGGATGCCGCCGAAAACATAAACCTCTGGTAAAGATTTCAATTAATCAAGTAAGAGAGATAATAACTGTGAAGACGGAAAAGGAACATTCCCGCAAGAAGCCGATTACCTAAAATAACGAAAAACAACTTATAGACCTGCTGATATTTCACCAATTTAGTCGTACAGATAGAAGAAAAGAATTAAGAAATAAAGGTATCATATGCAATAAATTTCACAAGTACAATAAGAAAACAGAATAGAGACCATCTGAAGAACAATGAATATTTAAAAAAAAAAACAATAACCCAAAACGCACAAATGAAATTAGGAAAATACCAGATGTACTACTATTCCATGAAATTTTTCAGTTTTTTCCATGCAACTATATTTCTACAGTACCCATGAATATGCATGCCCATAACTGAGTTATTTTTGAAGATAGAGAAAAATGTGAAGAGAATTTTAGATTCAGTAAAGGGTGATAAACAAAAAACTTGTGTATATATACGCTTGTAACACAGTTATTTTAGAAGATAGAGAAAAAAATAATTAGTGTTTTTAACCCCAAAAATCGAAAATACTCATAAAAAAGAGAAGAAATAAAAGAAAAAATTGAAATTATACCTTGAATATGATCATAAACAGTTATTTTTGAAGTTAGAGAAAAATATGTATCGAGTTTTAGAATCAATAAAGCGTGATAAACAAAAACAAAAAAAGTTTATCAATAGATTCGTACAAAATAAAAAAAGAAACATTGCAATAGGTTCAGAATTAGCAGAAATATTGATTTTTGAAATTAGCGGCGGTCATATTCCATTTTCCTTTGAATTGTGTATTGCTTTATTTTCAAAAGAGGGTTTTTTAAAAATTATTTTAAGGAATCAACTCATACATGGAATCTTCTTTAATATTTATTTATCTTAATATCATTTTTTCTCTTTATTTTTTTAAATTCACAACTGTTAATTATAAACAACCAGCGAATGAGATCTGGAAAAATGTGGTACAATAATAAAAAGTCGTGTCAGGCATGAGGAAGAGAATTACCCAGTGGCTATTCTTCAGTCTTGATTTTCTATTTTTTATCTCTCATCCAACTCCTTCTCAGCCTTCTGCGGATGTTGTTAGGCATGTCTTCTATTTTTAACTAATGATTAGATTTCTTTGTAAGTCATCGCGAGTTTAAAAAACAATCAACGGAAATAATTTTGTAAAACTTTTTAAAAAACAAAGATAAGCTGTAGTATTTACACTAAGAGGGGAAAACCTTCAGGATTTTTGCATGAACCCCTCCCTATACTACCTATGTTTATGGTTTTCCTCAGTTTATGCTTGGACATGGCTCAGTATGTTTATATATATATATATATATATATTTTTTTTTTTTTTACTTCTATATTAAAGTATAAAATTTTGTAAAAATGTTTTTATGCTTATTATCATCAGATTATGTGTCATATTATCATTATTTGTATCTATAATATTTAAGTATGTTGGTATATTTTCTGTTTTATTTTAAATGTTATAATTGTCACTACATAAAAAGAAAATTTTCATTATCATATTAATGTGTATCTCTTTTGTTCTGATGTTTGTAGCCCTGATGATGGCTCACAAGCTTGAGCCAAAACGTTGGCAAAATTAAAAAAATTCAAAAAATGACTGATTCCTGATTATTCCACCTATAATCAACGGAAATTATGATTGAGTGTAAATTAGTTACTTATAGGAAATTATTATCGATCTGTATAATAGCATATTCTATACTTTTTTCAGTTATATCCATAATTTTTTCGACCGAATTTTTTTTTTTTTTTTTTTTTTTTTTCATAATACATATTCTCTATAAGTTTAGTAGATGCGGTTGTCAGGAAATCATACTTGATAGATATTTTTCATTGAATCAAGTAAAGTAGTACGAATTAAATTAAACTCTAAACTAAATGTATATAAATATATACAAATAAACAATGTTATAATATAAAATGGAAAATTAATTAAATTATATAAATAAGCAACAAAATTAAATTACAAGAAATCGGAAAATATGCCTTTACCCTTTGAACTCGGCACCGTTTCGCACTCTCCTACCGAAAAGTAACTGCAGGCTACTTTTTCACGAAAACTTACACAATGGAATTGTGATAAAATGTTTAAAACTTTAGGAAAAAGCAATGTATTGTAATGGAATTTGGTTTATATGTATAAATGGCCATTGAAGAAAACACAAAAAATAAAAATTAATTTTTTTTTTTATTTCCTAGAATATGGCAAACTCAAAGACAATTCCTAATATAAATGATAGATTAATGTTTGCATTTTTAGTGTTAAATGAAATCTGAATGTTCCACTAATTCTACATATTGCTCAAATTATTAGGGAAGGTGCACTTTGCATTTATTTATCACGCATCTTCATATTTTCATCATAATTTGATCAATGTTTTGTGCTATTTTAGCAGAACACTACAGAGAAATATGCGTTTCTTATAATACTTTTTGGTTTATTATTTTCAATAATGAACCTTTGTAATCCACCAACAAACAAAAACAAAGTCACCTCCCTTCAAAATTTGAGAGCTTACGTTTCAAGATACGTAGACTCCGTATAACGAATAAAAGGAAATCCGTTTGTCCTAATTATTAAATAAATGAATACCAAAAATTTGATAGAGAATTAAATTTTAGACAAAATGAAAAAAGAATCATTGAAATTATTTAACAACTCGGAGACTCCAGTCTCCAGGACCCCGGAGAACAGTAGACTAGTGCTCTATCCACGAGACCACGCCGCTTCCTACCAGATATATGTAGAGAAAAACTAATTTCTGTTAAAGCAATACTTGGCTTGGACTATTTACTTTTATCATTATAATCCTTAAAAAAACACTCCATTTATTATTCCAACGAGCTTATAATATCGTCAATAATATTATCAAAAATAACAGACACAAAGAGACGATGGAAATAAAAGAGTGGAGAGGCAGATAGAGGAGGCAGTGGGAGCTATAAATCGCAGGAGAGGAGAGGAGTGTACTAAATCAGATCCCTATTGTTATCCGAGCTTTCCCACAGGGGGCAGCACGATTTACCTTTAAACCGGGGGTAGAAAGCGGGCCACTACGGTCTCTTACGGCCACTTTTACATTTTAATAATACTCCCACCCTCACAAAACTATTATTCTATAACAGCCGATATCTAATAGCTGATGTAACATCAATATTGTAAAATGCGAATTAAATTTATAAGTTCCTGCAATACAGTATGCTTTCCTCAAGTTCCTTTTAAACAGTTGTAATACCTTCGTCTTCATCTTGTCAAACGTCGAACTTTGAATCCTCATTCACGACTGAAACAACAAGAAACTGCTCGCCGTTTTCTGTTATTTCCGCACTTACTATAATAACGCTCAAACCTTCCTACTAACTACAAAACGCTCATCTACATGACTATAATAAGGCAACCTGGACTTACGGAACTGAGCTTTATGGCTCTACTAAACCATCGAATTCCTCTCGTACTCAATGATTACAATTACTTCATAAAATCCTCAACGCTCCCAACTTTGTAAAAAATAAACTCATCCATAATAACCTTAAGGGTCCATATATTGTTGATCTAGACCAAACCAAGTATCTCTCCTTCCATGACAAACTCCGTTCCCGTTCTAACCCATAAGTTTCTATCCTCGCATCATATTCCTTCCTAATAATCCTCCGAGGCCTCTGGAAATAAGATGGAGCAATCAGATGATAATACAACTATCCAATTCAAATTAAATATTAATATAAGTCAGTATTATGATTATAAAATAAATAACGATATTATAATATTTTATTGCACTCATATGCTCTGTAAACGTAAATATTGCTAATATTAAATATTATGGAACGAATAATTTTCCAATGTTTTACTTATTTGCCAATTAGATATATTTAATGTAATTTTAGTGTCAAGATCATTATGATATTCGTTATATTAAGTTAATGTACAGCAATAGCAGTATATCTACTATGTTTTTTTTAGTTTTTTTATTTCGTTTGCAAGTGATTTTAATATTTACTAATATCGATATTTCTGTGCCAAGATTATATTGGTGTCGATAAAAATCACTTTAAAATATAAATATCGATCTTTTGCTTCCGATACCTCATCCCTACATCCAATCCCACTTTCTTGATAGTAAGAGAGCTAGAAATGTCGTGAAAAAACTTTTATATTTTTATATTTATTGAATATTAATAAGGATGCGCCAAGTAAAGTATCAATCATTGTGTTCACTACTGTGCACCCTCTTTGTACAAGTATTTGTTAAATTTTTATTAACAGCAACCTCAACATTAAAAAGAAAGAAAAAAAATATGGAACTCGTTATAAATCATTCACCAGACTTATAAAATGTTTTTTATATTAATAACTCAAAAACTCTACAATACACTGCTACTATACTCTATTATCGCTAACGTTGTAATGAGCAGAGTTAATAAACTTAAAGAATTCTGCAATCCTGTTTCTATACATTTCTTTCGACCAAAGAGACGGTTCTGTAGATATTGCAGGGATAAAATTTATGGTTTATCTGCATGAAGTAAAAATGCTCCAAACATCATTGAATTGCTGTTTTAAAGAGCATTCAATTGAATTTGAATTTATTAATTGTTATTTGCTTCCGTTGTCATAATTACTTTTCATGAATACTTTAGTCGGAAACAATAATCAGGCTCGCATTTACAAAAGCTTTAAACAAAAAATAACTCAAAAAAAAAATTAGTCACTAATCATTTTTAATTTCTAAACGTCATTTTTAATTGGAGAGCCAAGAGTATATAGAAAAGGCTGACCATTACTAATATCATTACTAAATGAAGTTAATAATTCATTAATAAATTAAGCAGTGGAGGATACGCAGGAGGGGAAAATTAGTTAATGTACCTTTCCTCCTCCAAAATAACAGCAACGAAAAAAAAAAAAAATCTGGTGCGGTCAACACACGACTTTCACTTACTTCGATTGTTAATATCAATTTAAAAACTTTTAAACGTACTTCAACTTGAAAAATAGTGAAAGTTGATTTTAATTAAACGTATACTCATTTTTGTCGGAAACATATGATTTAGATTAAATAATACAACTATACTCAATTCTTATTCAGTAATAAGTTTATTCCGTATTCGTTACATTATATTACTTTTTACATTTTTGTGTATAATATTTTTAATATATATAACATTTTTTCTAAAATATTTTTCTTTCTAACGGTATATTATACATCAATATCACTGTTCTTATCATCAAAAAAACAAAAATTACATTAATAAATAGTTTTGCTCATTTATCCTTCAGTTGGTCATCAAATTCGTCCAATTTGTACATTTAGCCCTCCATCATCGATCTCATTAAGATGATATGGTTAATCTTTTGGAATGCACAAAATTTAAGGTAGTTTGGAGGAAGAAAATATTGGCATATAAGCCCTGTCAGACTATTTCAATCAGAATGAAACCTACATTAAATTAAAGCCCATCAAATTCTACATCAATATAGCGATTTTAATTCAAATCGTTAGAGCTGTTTTTGACAAAATCGTAAAAAGGTGCAAAATGCATGGTATAAAGTGGCTCTTCTTTGATGAAAAAGTTGCTGCAACATTTCGGGCGTATAGTTGTCTTAAATATGAAATTGCAGTTTCGTACGACTTATCGTTTTTGCGCTAGGCTTACCACACACAGGCTTTTTTTCGGGACTTGGGCATTTGGACTCAGAGGACCCTAAAACGTACATTTCACGATCGCAATACTTTTCCTTACTTTATATTTCATAGGTAGGTAAGTGAAAGTAATAATGACTAATTTAAAATAATATTAATTATCTACTCGTGCTATAAAATGTAAATTAATCCTGTAAATTATCATTGATCGTGCGTCATATTAGCAACGACTCAAATCCGGCCAGGGCGGAAATTGTGTTCCATAGAATAAATGTTGGCCTTTCCACTCTGGCTTAAAAAAATCCGGAGGAGCTATAGGAAAAATTTAATGAAATGAGATATTTTATTGTGGATATATTTTTTATAATATGCCTTCCTCCTCTCCCGCTACATTTGTGAACTCTTACTATACCTAGCTCTCACGAAGTTTCATCTAACTCTTCTCTCAATGTTTAGCACACCCTTAATTTAAAAAAGGAAGAAGCTAGGAGCATCTATTCACCAAAAAAGGCACTAGATATCTTTTTAAATTTTTTACAGATTTTAGCTAGTGCAACCGATGCATATCCCTTAATAAGACTTTATTTCAAAAACGGCTACCCTGATTGGTATTCAAGTTGAAGAGAGGTTAAAGAATTAGAGTAAAATTGTTTAAAAATTAATGTCTTCAAATTCTACACTCGCTTGCTCATGTGCAAAAGTAATTATCCTAAAACACAAACATTTCAATGAAGGCTCACGATATTTGGTCAAATACTAGAGATATGCGATCCAGTGTTTCATCAAATCCATCCTAAAGAAAGAGAGAAAACACTTCATTTATAAAGTAATGCTGCACAACAGCATACAAGATTAATGGCTTAAAAAACATATTTTTTAAAAATAATCTTGAACAAGTATAATATATGATATAACCTAATTACATTTTTAATATTAGTTTTTCATATCGATTACACAAATAAAAAAACTCTCTTAGCATGATGAGAACATTTTACACATAATCATATTGAATAACATATACATATACATATACACATCCTCATATACACATGATACCTAAGAAGTCAAGTATTATATTTTCGACAAGCTTCGCTATATCCTTAATATTCACCCACACTGAGATTCTCTATGACAGTGATTTCCAACAAAAACATTTTACAGACCCCTTTATCTAATCACTTCATCAGTGACAAATACCACCTCTAATATATTAATTATTATATTAATGACTCCCTCATATCTGATATAAACTGGATGGTTTAGCTCCACCATTACTTGGACAGCGACACAACGGACTAAATTTCATGTGAAATAGCACAGATACCAAAACTCATTATGCCCAAAACGGTCAAGTAGAGAAAATGGAAATAAAGAAAAAAGAAGTTCTAAGAGTTTACTTCCGTCCATGAAATATTGAATTAATAAAATTTAAAACTAATTATTCATTCCAATACTCATTATGAAATCAAATATTGTTTATCATCTTATGCAAAGTTACATCTTTCTTTTAAGCTCATTATGTTTTCGAAATGTTAAAAAACTGTATGCTTGTGATTGTCCAATACCCGTCACTTATTAGTGATCACTAGCAGTAATCTCACTATAAATGCTCAATGTGTCTCTACAGAGGATGTATGACTCTTATTACAAGTCAAGGCTTCACAAATATTGCACCTTAAGGTAATATAAAATAATTTCCTTATTTCCCATTGTGGACATTGCCCGTGAATTCCCAGCAGTCAGTGGATCGCTTTCTTGGAACCACTGCTCTAAGAAGATCCTCATCGAGTTGGGCACAGTTCAACGAGCTCCAAACCAAAGGTCCTTCAAGTAGAAGTCTCTCTTTCCGAAGCCCTTATGTAACTTTTCCTTAAGGAAAGAGATATATTTATCATAAATTTCCCTTTCTACCTTACTTGTCCTGATAAAGGTATCTTAATCTAAATAAGGTATTTTGTATCTTAAAAAAGAACCCAGAATAATTGCTGACTTTTCTGTTTTAGGAAACGCTACAACGTCAGCATCTGGATATTTGCAATATACTTCATCAAAACAGGTGCATTTTCTCTCTAGCCAAACAATTCATACTTCACACGATGATGACAGTGTGTTATGAGGATGTAGTTCAGGGGATATTTTCCAGGACATGTGGGGAGAATTTCAGGCTCTCCTGTTGCATTTCTGAGAGAGTGATCCAGCATCTCTAACCTGTCCACTGGCACCTGGAACTCCAGGCATAGGTACAATTGAAATTTTCAAATCTATAACACTGTCATAGGGAAACGAGAGGTCGAAAATAAGACAATAATGGCCATACATAACACGCTGCATGCACCTTCCATCTCTACAGCGAAAGCTGGATCCTACTTTATCAGCATAAAAGCAGACTGACCACATCCGAAATGAAATACCTAAGAAAAGTAGTTGGCGGAACCAGAAGATACCACATCTGTAACGGATTAGGGAATATTTATGTGCGATAACATTGTTAAAAACTTTAGAAAGTAAAGGGCTCAAATGGTTTGGTCATGTAATTAGGAGGAACAACAAAAGCAAGGCCTGAAAATTCTTTGAGGCAAGACTGACCGACATAAGGCCAAGGGGTCGACCTCGAAAAACATAGACAAGATCACTAGGATAGGAGAAAAGAGAGGCAAGCAGGTGGGTGTTTTGAGGACGCTGACAAAGGACAGCGATGGCTGGTGGAAATGGATTGATGAGACCCCTCCATGCTGAAATACACCGAGGAGGAATAAGAAGGAACAGCTTCCAACAAAAATGAGTCATTTTTAATTGTTTTTTTGTTGTTTTACTAATCAACCTATTTGTTGATGATTTCAGCAATATAATAATAGCTATAATAGTCATAAACTGTTCTTACCTTATTTCTAGGAAAAATTTTCAATCAAACTTTTTTTGTTATCTTAATAAAATAGTCCTCCTTATTTTATTTTATTAATAATATTTTATTAACATAATCCAATTTCCAGTGCTAAATACATATTTTAACTCCAGAGATGAAGAATTCATTCACTGGTTTCCTTCCTTTCAAAAATTGTTCTCTTATATATTTAAAAAGGCAAATAGTAACTTAGGTATACAATTTTAAAAACTATTCCGAAGTTTGTAATTTCTTTTCTTTTCAAATAAAATTTAATCACTATTGTGAAATAAGCAACAACTATTATTTCTAAAAATAGTTCAGTTTTCCAAAAATATTGAATCAGTGGTTTTTAAAAAAATAAACAGAAAATGAATATTGCTATGCAATAAATGGGACTATAAAATTAATTCACTAAAATAAGTTAAAATACAATATGTGCGTGGATTGATTTTTCATCCACATAAGCATTGACATCAAATTCATAAGTGTTATATATTAAAATGTTAATCGATATGTGACGATAAAACAATATGTTTATAGAAAGAAAAAACACATGTTTTTAATATAATTCCACATTTTTCAGATTTGTTCGATATTGAAACTTGTGTAATGATTAACTAATAAAATTGTGAATTGTGAATAGTTGTAAGTTTTGAAATACACAACAATAAGCATGCTGTGTTATGAGCAAATTGTATTGGGGCAGCAATAGCAATAAATAAAGCATTTCTCTCCAGAGTAAAATCAACTATAGTTAATTATTACAATAAAACAGAAAGAAATTTTCATTATATTATATTCAGCACATACCTTCAGCAAAATAAGAAATCAAATTTTTATTGGAGACAGTTTTATATAAATAATAGATACAATAACAAGTGATATATCAAAGAGGAGAAAAAATACGAACTTAAAAGTTGTTTATACAATTCACACAAAATAAAATAACTCTAAACTAAACCGTTTTCGAGTTCCATAGTTTCACAACTTTACCAATAATATTTCATCAAAATCAACTTTTTTAACTTGAAGGAATTTTCAATAAGGGATGCTAATAGATATCACTTTTGGAGAAGCTGATGTGGTCCAGGCTATGAAGTTAAGATGCTTAAGATACGCAGGGCATATTGCCAGGATGGCAAATGGAGAAAAGCCCAAAATATTGCTCACTCAGCCGATCCATGGGATAAGAAGAAGAGGAAGACCAAGGTTAAGATGGTCGGATGGTGTGGCAGTGGACACTAGCAGCATGCTGGGAGTTAGGAGCTGGATGGGAAGACCATGACGATTGGAGGAAACGGTTGAAGGAGACCAAGACCAATGACCAATGATCAACTCGCTCAACAAGTCTGTTCCACTTAAGGTGGAGAGAAAGATTCTAAGAAGCATTCACGGACATGTTAAATAAAATAAAACTTAGCACCTCCACAGAAATTTTTAACTATAAGCTGAACATTGAGATTAGAGTATCTCTAACTTTGCCAGGTTGCAGGGAATGGAGTGGATTGATTGGGCCTTACTCGGGTTGAAAGATTGCAGAGGATTCAGAGATCACACTGAAAGGATAGAGTCCTTTCAGACCTAACACAAGCAGGAGTGAGCACAGCACATGTTAGGACTGCCTGTGGCAGGGTGATTGAGCAAGCCAATGACAGTTACATGCATCTGTTGCGTCAATAAAAAGAGAACAGTTTAACTACTTGAACTTTACGAAAATGAACATCATCCTAAGAAAAAATGAATCTCGTCATTCTTAGAGAATAGTGAATCAAATTAACTGGTAATTTATACTTTATAACCAAATTAAATACTACAACTAAATCATATGATTATATACTCTTTATACAGGAGAGGCATGGTCAAGTGGATAGAACACTACTTTAATATTGTTCAGGGCCCAGGTTTGAATCTCAGCTATGGCAAAACAATTATTGATTCTTTTATTTCAGCCAGGAGAAGGCCCTGTGGTGTGTGGTGTGAAGACCCTCTAAAAGAGGGTAACAAAAAATTAGAGAAAAAAACCGGGTGATTTTAATCACTTTATTGCATGGTCTAGAAACAGTTCAAATATCTATATGTTGAACACAAGACCCTTCATAGGTTTGTATAGGTACAGAATTTTTTTTTTTTTTTTTTTTTTTTTTTTTTTTTTTAAATATTTCATAAAACAGTTGTCCTATAAATTTACAAAATTATATGATAAAAGATCTTGGAGAAGTTAAAGATGGGTGATAGGAATCAAGAACATCAATACAGATAGGATTGTGACGGGACCTTCTTTTGATAAAATAAATTAAAAGCTTACCAATTGAACTGAACTAGGATAGTGACATAATCAGTTTGAACATATCAAATCAAACTTATTAATCCTTACTCAACAGCCATCTGAGAAATAAATCACAAAAAAATGCATGAAGAAGAAAAATGCCTTATACTTGATTACAGAAAAAGGATTTATCTCTACTTATCACATATTGTCTAAAAGTGGTTCCCAACTAGTGGACGATGTTCACTGGGTCCGAGATTGATCATTAAAAATTAATTTTAAATGAACTTCACTTAAAATATTTGTGAATTCTTAGCTTTTAATAAGAATGACAAGCTCTACACAGACAAAGTCTACATTCTAAGTGATAAAATTACTTATTATCACTGACAGGGGACAGCCATTACACAATCATCAAATTGGTCATTTTCTAACATTTCAAAAATAATGAGCTCAAAGGACAGAATTTTATCAGAGGATAATAGACAATTTTCTATTTCTTTATTTGTATTTGATTAAATACTTTTCTTGCATAAGTTTTAAATTTTAGTTTATTTTAATTCATTTAATATCATTGTATGTTGCTGTGACTAATAGGACGATACTATAGAGGAAATCATAAATTTTGATTATCCAGATTTTTTTAGGATGGGTAACCTTGCTAATTGTAGGTACAGGTTCTGCACCGCCATTCCTACTGAAGGACATAACGAAGGATTTTCCATCACTTTTAAAAAATTCTATAGTTATCTGCCAGTACAACATTAAATTTTAGTTATTCAATGTTTCACTGATTGAATTAAACTACTAAAGCCTGGTTTTTCTACATTTCCACTTCAACAACTAGGCCATTTCTAAGAGTGTCAGTGGAGGTAATTTACATAAAATGTGTAACGGTAAAGTTAGCCAAAAATCTAAATAAATATATACATAAATAAATAATATATATATATATATATATATATATATATATATATATATATATATATATATATATATCTTATATTTAGGATTTAGGGGTCCTTGCCATTGAAATGATTGGCATTGAAACTACTGTCTATAACACCTGTTTGTAAGAAATAATTTTTTTATTTCATCTTATTATTTTCATAACTTTATTAATAGAACAATGATAGGTTATTTTAAGAGCTATTTAACCTCTTTTTGATTTTCCAATCATGAATCACTCAAAAGGAGAAATTCGTAGCATATATATATTTTCAAATGAATAAAATCAATTATCGAGAGTCATTATTCATATTCATTCATAATTATTACTTCAAAAATATATATTTATATAAAAAACCTATTTAAGATCTTAATGAAAAGCATACCTTCTGGTTTCATAGCTTTACAAGCATGTTTAACAACAAGCCATGGATGTGGTAGATCAAGAAATACTGCATCAGCCATGCCATCAACCTCTTCCCCAAATCCATCATTACATACATCACGATGGCCCACAGTCACCACATTGGAAATCCCATGGTCTTCAAATTCTTCCTTAGCTACATTAAACCTAGTTTCATGGAAGTCAAAAGTTCTAACAGTCCCATTAGGTTGAACAGTTCTTGCAAGAGCATGAGTTAATGAGCCACTTCCTGTTCCTAAAATAAATCAATTCAATCAAAATACATACATAAATAGAGTTTATAGTTACTGTATATTCAATAACCTGATCAGCTGCAGAAGATATAAAGGTGCAAATATGGATACTGATCACTAATTAGTGATATCTAAAACCAAAGCATGCATATCAAATGCAAAAAAATATGAGCCAATAAACAGTAAAATATAAACATGTCCAAGTTAAAGGAGCCCGAAGCAAACAGTGCACAAAGGAAGAAATTGGACAAACTCCTTGCAGAAACAATAATGGAAGGCGCAACTCATGACCAGAGGAGTGCCTGCTCACAAACAATCAGAGAGGCAGGATAATAAGAATGACAAGCTCGACACAGACTGATAAAGAATAGCAGAAAGAATGAAAAGATCACTATGGTTCGATGATGAATGTGCAGTTGTTACAGAGAAGAAAAACAAGGCCTATAAGAACATGGTCCAGAAAAAGCACACACAGCTGACTTCGGAAGAATATAGAGCCAGACGTCGAAATGAGAAGAGGATTACTAGAAAAAAGAAAAAGCTGAGGAAGTTGGAGCTATTTAAAAAAATACAGAAATATAGAGGTTTGAATGATGTCAGAATATTTTATCGCTTGGTGAAATAGAGCGAAGGTAAGTTCAAACCTCATATAACTGCTTGTAGAAATGAGGATGGCTCCTTAATTACAGATCTGTCTGAAGTACTGACTGGATGGTCAAGACTCTTCAATTCGTTGCTAACTGAAAACACTGGGATAGAAGAAGTGCAAGACACAGACATTGGTGAAGATGAGGATATCAACCCTCCAGAATTTGAGGAAGTCATTGAAGCAATAAATAAACTTAAAAATAACAACCAGTTGAACTATTAAAACAGGGAAGTGAAAGACTGCATAAAGTCATCTCTGACATTATTTTGTCAATCTGGATTGGAGAGGAAATATCTGCAGATTGCAGAAAGGGTAATATATGCCCAATACATAAGAAGGGGTTTGTCTTGAAATGTGACAATTATGGTGGCATGACACTCCTACAGTGTGCATATAAAGTGCTATCTTACCTCTTTATGAAGCTCCTCCCATTCACTGAACGCAAAACTGGCAAATATCAGTCAGGATTTAGAAGGGGTAAATCCATGGTGAATCAGATATTCCAACAGCGTATGATTCTGGAAAAAGGCATGGAGTATAGAATGGTGACCCACCACCTTTTTATAGATTTCCAAAGCGCATACAACAGCATCAAGAGTCCTAAGCTCTATGAAGCTTTGCACAAGTTCGGAATCCCATCAAAGCTTATCCATATAATTCAAATTACTATGAATGATCTTAGGTGTGCAGTCCGGGTGCAACTGGATATCTCCCGAATTCATTGCAAGGAGAGGATTGAAACAGGGTGATGCCCTAGCTAGCCTACTCTTTAATATTGCCTAAGAGAGGGTAATAAGAAAAGCTGGTATAGGAACCACAAGAATCATTTATGATAGGATGGTACAGGTGCTTAGCTAAGCAGATTTGGATATCGTAGCCAGGTCTCTAGAAGCCTTAAACAATGCTTTTCTTAACTTAATGTAAAAGGCTGCAGAAATTGGGCTTACTATAAATAAAGAAAAACCAAGTTGACGAGATGATTACATCAGAGAGCCTGTCACCATAGGACCATTCACATTAGAAAATGTGAACCGATTTACATATTTAGGCTCCATAGTTGTTAATTCGAATAAGAAGAGTCTTAAGACTGGCCAATTGCTGCTATTTTGGCCTCAGAAAGCACCTTATCAATAAGACTTTGTCTCGTTAGACCAAGTGCCTTCTTTATAAAACACTAATAAGATCAGATTTGAGGTATGCTTCTGAGATATGGACCCTGACTAATTTAGAAGAGAGAGAGCTTCTTATCTATGAAAGGAAGACCTTGCGCTGTATTTTTGGACCCATCAAGGAAATATCTTAATGACTTTAACGTAACTTCGGAGTTTAAAGAAAGCTATTTGCAAAGTATTACATTCTGTATTTTCACTTCATATGATATTACATATATCAATCTTAAAGATAACAAACACAGAATTAGGAAACAGACTTGTGAAGCGATAATTATTAATTCAAGCTTAAAAAAACACTTTTACTGCTTGATGTACAGTGTCAGTCCCAGCAGTAGATGAGATGCACCGGTTGGATTGTCGCATGGCATCTCATTGTGCCTGGGGCACAACTCATGTTTAAAGATAATGGGTTTAAAGATCACATATGATTAATTTAATAAATCTTATGAAAAGCACTGTCGAAAGACCTCAGAGCACAGAAATAAGAGAAATAATTAAACAATTGTACTACCAACCTGATTCTATAACAAAAGATCCTGGTTTAATTCCGAGCTGAAATATAATCACACTGATGTCAGGGGTATATATTATTTGAGTCCTATGTGGAAGAGTTAGAGTCCAAAGTTCTGGAGTAGGGTACAATATAAAAGCCCAACCCCTAGAAAGTTGAATTTTAGATCCATACTTTGTTCCAATTAATGAGGCTACTTTAAGAGCACCATATGTTGTTTGAAAAACGTTTTCAACACTTTCACCATGTTTATTTTTTATTTGGGGGAGTACTTTAATGGCATGTAAATTATTAGCACTCAAGTATAAAATAGCTGTGTCTCCTTCTTCAATGATTTCTTTATTACAAATAAAACTCATTTCAAAATTAACTCTAAACACTAAACTAAAATCAGAGTCTATTCAGAATTATAATTATATTACACGTGTCTTTTACTTTTACAAATTAACAGTCCACAAAACTTCTCCAACACTGTGGTTGGAAAGAAATTCAAGAAACAAATTTAAACTTCAATGATGGTAGCCAGTTTTAACCAAAGAGATCCAAAAGAGGTAGGTGTTCAGGTACTAACATGTATGGACAAAGTTAAGATTAAAACGTAATTTTGAAACTGGCGGATTTTTAAGTAATTACCAATGCATTAAAAGTTGACTTCAGAAAGACTGAGGTTTGATGACGATATTATAAAAATGCATTTCTGCAGTATATCTCACTTCCACAAACCAAACATCAAGAGTGATTATTACTATCCTCGGGTGAGCTTTCATTATTCAAACAAACGATTTTTTATTCGTCCATTTCAATCGTCACGATCCTCTTACATCCCTAATTATACCTATATTTATAGTATTTTTGGATTGTTGGAAATAGTTTCCAGTGTGTTTCAGGCTTGTACATCTGAAACCCAACGTATGAAAAGCAAATCCATAGAATACGAGGCTGAGCTAAAGTTTGTATTCATAAAATTTCTATATTTCCTAATGTATGAATAATCTTAAATTTCAAACCATTGGTAAATCACACGACTGGGAAAGTATTTTGTCCTAACCGTCAAAAATATGAAGCGTTCATTAATACCAAAAATCATTACGGAGAAGAATCTAAAGAAAGATAAATTCAGATTTTTCTAGATATAAGAGGCAAAAAGTCTTGTAAATTTTCTCTCCAACAGTTGTCAACTTTATTAATATAGGTTCATCAAATAATTCAAATTTTCCGAGACAAATTTTGTATTAATCGCAAATAAGATGTAAAGAAAATTAAAAACGATGCATATCAACCAAATTCAGAATCTAATACAGTATTTAATCTAAGAAAATATATAATAATTATTGATCTAAACTGTACATAAAAAATAAAATCTGCAATGATGAAAGCCAAACCCAAATTTAAACTTAAAAACCACTTATGACATTTCAATTTCAAAAAATAACTAAACAAATTTAGAAAAGAAAGAAAGAAACTGACCTTGGCACATGAATACAGACATCAACAGAGTATTTTTTTTATTTATTCATTTGTTTTTAGGGCAATACCTGTATAAATGGAGCCGGCCGGCACAGCACAAATAACCGAACATATCGGCAGCACACAACTTAGTAAATTATTTTACAAAACACATTTATATTTCACAAGCCTTTTCTCCTAACTCATCCCTTTCATCATCATTCAATTTTGACAATTTTTATTGACAACCCAACAGACCTCATCATAATGAAATCCCGGACTACCTCCTTAGGTTTCGATGGAATTCCAGTAAAATTATTAAAATTGTGCTTTCCAGAAATCCTGCCAGTCCTTTATTTCATCAACAATTTTTCCCTCCAAAACTTAGTTTCCCCTTCTTCTTGGAAACAAGCCTTGGTCCATCCTATAAACAAAATCTCTAACCCCTCTTCCCGCCACCTCCTCCCACT
Source organism: Piezodorus guildinii (assembly GCA_023052935.1). NCBI lineage: Eukaryota > Metazoa > Arthropoda > Insecta > Hemiptera > Pentatomidae > Piezodorus > Piezodorus guildinii. The sequence goes on along the minus strand of CM041292.1, from coordinate 43,076,068 downwards.
CCTAGTTTCATCACTCATTTTCCTCCACTTTGACTATAGTTGTGTGGCATATGGCAGCCTCTCAAAGGTGCTTGAGGATAGATTGAAAATGATAATGAATTGTTTTTTTAAGATTTTTGTTCAGTACCTCGAGGCGGTCGCATATTATGTATCCACAACATAATATTTCTGTCGTCGTTCTTAGCTCATTTTACCTCTCCGCTTCCGGATGCCTTTTTCCAGGAGCTTTCCTTTTTGCTCCAAACTTAATGGAACTTTTTGCAGCTTTCCATCCATACATTAAATAATTGCTACACTACATTTTTCTGTATCAGCTTTTGTAAAGCAAGAGGTTTCTAGAAACCAAAATATTTATTTTATTTATTTAAACTTCGCTGTATATTACAATGAATTAACGCTCCTGATGGAACTAATATGTAAAAATGTAGTTTATCCCCCCTCCCCTTCTCGTAATGAAAATATAATTTGAATTCGGAAATATAAAACCAGTACACTCGTAATGATTTTGAAAGAGAGAGATCGTGAGTCTGGCTATTTCTAGGAATTTCGATTTTTCTTTTCACTGGAGCTCTAAATTCTTCGAATAAAGTTTGCTTTTGAAGATGACTCTGTGAAGGTCTATTTTCCATCATGCAAAAATAAGAAATAATAAAAGTCGTAAATCTATTTTTACGAGAACGTTTATAAAATATTCTAGTCATAATCATTGCTATCTTAAATAGTTTATTTAATTTTAGACTTACCACAGACTAACACAAACTTTGTCCATTTTAAGGACTTGGTTGCTTGGCCTCAGGGTACCTTAAAATGAGCATTTAAATTATAAGGAGACAAATGTTTAAGATAGTTTTGAACCCACTTAATAATAGGAATAACTGGTTCAATAATAAATCAAACCAGACCAAACATGTGAAGCTAGACTAATTCTAATTGATTTATTTAAACCTAGAACAATTATATTTAATTTGTTTAGACACGGTAACCTATCAAGAAATCATTGGTGACATTTTTTTATTTATCAGCTTCAAAGCATAATATTTCAGAACTTGAGCTAAAAATAAAGGAACTTAAATGCTATTGGATTTTTAGGTATGTCCTGTAGTCAAGGCTTGATTTCAGGACTTGACTTTAACCCAGAAAGACACAATCATCCTATGATGCCTAACTTTCAAATCAATATATTTTTTTCCCAACCATTTGCAACAAGCACAATAAAATATTTTTATACCATGAATTTTTATATTAAACAATAATTCATTTTTCAAATACAATGATGGACAAATTGTTGACCATAGCAGGAATTAGAGAAGTTGGTTGGGGGATGTCATAATTTATGTTCATGTTATCATAATTTTGTATTTTCCCTATTCTCTTTTTTACAATGATAGTCCTAGCAAAATGCCCATTCAGGTTCTCTCTTTAAAACTGGCATAGCCAAGAATCTTTTACTCCCATTAAAAAATTCTACAACCATCTGGCCACTACTATGCAGGTGCCCCTCCTACCTCCAGTTTAATATTTATTACTAATTATCATCATAGTTTATTACTTACTCCTTTTTTTCTAACTATTTTTTAAAAGCTGACAATCTTATTTTTTCTTAGCATTAATCAAAGACCCAAAATTTGGGAGGAAAGGTCAGTAACAAAATCTTATTTTGAATAATTCTATGACCATTTGCCACAACTAACTTCTCCTATAATTACAGACTGGTCCATGAATATATTTGTACAAATTTAAGGATAATATATATATATATATATATATATATATATATTATATATATTATATATATATATATATATATATATAATAATATATATATATATATATATATATATATATATATATATATATATATATAAATATATATATATATATATAAATATATAATATATATATTTTTTTTTTTTTTTTTGATCTGGTAATAACATTGTGATGAAAATGACTAAATAACCTTCATCTGTTTTAATTAATTTTTTATTTGCTGGTACATTATGGTTTATGCTTAGAAATATTTAACAAAGAATTTTGTAAAATACATATTATTAAAAATAAATTTCCATTACTTGATAAGTACAATATTGTTATGGATAAAATACAAGAAATTTAAAAAAAATCTTTAATATATTTACAATGCACAACAAATGCTTGATAATATTAAGTATTACCAACAGGGGAGAAAAAAAATCAGTAACTAGGTTTTCAAACTAAAAACTAGAATAATATTCAAAAAATACAGTTTATACAATTTTTTTTTGTTTTCTTAAAAAAAAAGAAGAAAGAAAAATAGAAATAATATATATATACACATAGACATATATGTGTTTACATAAATAAACACAAATATTCACTCAGATATATATATATTAATGAATTCGAGTAAGATCTTCAACAATTTTTATAATATCATCTACAGTTGCATCCTGCTTCATTCCACTACCATTCTGAATTTGTAAACCACAAATAACATCTAGCATTTCTTTTCTAGGAAGATCAAGAAAACTTTCTATAAGATCTCCATCTATGAATCCTTCAGCTGGTTCTGTTTTAACATCTGTACTAAATGATCTCCAAAACCCATGCTCTATTCTACCAACAGATTTAATTATATGTGCAAGACGATCCTGCAATTCCGTCAGCAAATCATATAAATCATGAGATATCTGTGTTACAACACCAACAGCCCCACTAACTGTGCCAAACAAGACACTGCCAGTAGTAGGAGTTGTGGATTCACCTAAATTTTGCATGACTAAAGATCCATGTCTGAACACATTAACTAAATCTCCTAAATGAAAAAGAGCAACTTCTTGCATAAGCTGACGTTCTTCATCACTAGTTGCAGAACTATCTTTCTGACAAACAAAAAGATTGAAAGAATTTTCAGCTCCTAGAAACGTATCGTCATCTAAAATTTCAACTGCAGTCATCCAGTTAGGATTGTAATCTCTAGATATTTCTTCAAAACTACCTTCCATGGTCCTATATTGAAGCAAAGTTATTGCTCGCATAATATCACCAATCAGAATAAAATCTCCTTTTGTTTTCACATATAAAGCAATAATGTTATTAAAATGACTGCACTCAAGCCTTAGTTCTTTTTCTGTTGTCCATTCAAAAAGACGTACAGTGCTATTAATACTGGCTAAAAGTTTTCCATTGAACTCAGACAGGGAATAACATGCACCTTTCACCTCTTTTTCAGCAGCTTGGTGCAATTTTCCATCTTCTACATTAAACATTATGATTCTGCCTTGTTTAGGTTCACTATCATCAGGATTAACAATAGCAGTCCCAACAATATAATAATGATTAGGATCATCACCAAGTTTTGCTGTGATCAGACTCAAGCAATATTCAGTTTGCATCATCTGATGAGCATGTATAACTTCAAATGTATGCTGATCAAACAACAAAAAGTGATGTACTTCAACTTCGATTCCATATTCTTGGGGCTGATTAGGACCAGCAACTTTAGCAATTTGAATAGAGGTTTGTACTGAGTTCGTAATGGTTTGAGCTCGAGTACTAGCGCTTTCTCTAACAACTGCTAGACCTGAGGACTCTTGTACATCTAATCTAGATGATATCACACCAAATGTTTGAGATGATTCCTGATAAGCTATTCGTCTAGGAGCTTCTCCAAGAGGAACTGATCTTATATGTAATTTCTGAATTTCGTCAATGGTACCGATTACAACCATTGAATCAGTAGCTAATGCCAAGCTATCAGGATAAATTTCAGTATTCAATGAGCACATATAATTTACTTCTTTAAGATTAACATTTGAAAAAACCAATTTGTGGTTTGAAGAATAAATAACAGTAGGTCTATCTGAACAGGCAAAAACATTAGTAGTAGCCATTGAACGAAATGAACGTAACACTATAGGTTGTGTTCCTAAAGTAACTCTCTTTCTTTCTGACAACTGTCCAGTAGAACGATCAAATAAGAAATAAAACATGGATCCATCACCAAGTGCGCAAAGGACATAATGCATATTTTCAAATGAAGCAAAATGAATAGACCTTGATATAATTTCACCTCCTAAATACTCTTTATGAACTTCCTCAAGAGATGGTGCTCTCAATATTCTTGCAGACATGTCGTTCCACAAGCCGATAGCTATGTATTCAGATTGTGTTTCATCAGGAAGAGGTGTTATATCAAGGCATGATACTTCAAAATCAAGCATTCTATACTTTTTCTCAACTATTTCATTACTGCATATTTCAAGGTAATAAAGGTCACTTCCAGAAGCACAGACCACCTGAAAATTATTAGAAGCAACAACACTAATATTTCTTCCAGAAGGTGGTCTCCATTCACTTAGAACTTCTTCTTTTGCGCCCAAAAATATTAATCTGACGGAAGTTGGAACAACCTGAACAAGGGAAGAATCATTAACATTTCCACAATACATTGTTTGCTGCTCTGACTGAAAACCTAGAATTTCTGTTTCTTCAACTTCATCACCATTTAAAGACAAGACTCTAGTATGTCCAACAAATGATAAAACAATAGTGTTATCAAGACCTGAAGGTGATCTGACTTTTAAAGCCCAAATTCCTTTGATTCCTGGCAGTTCAATAGTAGCCTGTTCTTGAATACCAATGCCATTACGAATAATTCTTAAAGATCCTTCTTTCAATGTGCCAGAACATGTCACTAATTGGCCCTGTCCTTGCCTTTCTAAATCAACCACCACCATGTCAACGATAGGAGCTAGGTTTGTGAAAGATTCCATGACCGTAACGTAGGATCCTGTTTCAGGATTAATTGATTTGTTAAGCTTGACTAACTGAGAATCTCCAATGCGAGATCCTATAAAAAGAACTCCATTATCCAAGTAAGTAATACATTCAGGAATACTAACTTCACCTAGAAGTTCTACTTTAATATCGCGAACAGTATCAGTTCCATCAACTTTCTCATCTTTTTCTAGTAATAGCATAAACAAATGACCTGCCATATCACCTAGTATATACCTACAACCATCAGTATCAACTTTAGCATAACAAGTTATACTACTATGTTTAATAACAGGAGGCCCAACAGAAACAAATGTTACACCATCATGGTATAAAAACTGACTCTTGTCCAACAATTATGGCACCACACATAGGCTCAGGAACAGGTATAATGATAGAAGCTTCCATTTCTATATTATCTTGCTTCCAAGGTGCTTTAACAAACTCTTTCTCCTTTAAAGAAAGTTCATGTGTCTTAATATGTCTCCCATTAAGATCTTGATGGAGAAGAATAAGTGTTGGATTAGTGCAGCCATGCAAAAAATTTAAATCCTGAATTTCTGACTCTTCAATTCTAATGCTGACAGCCTTAAGCTCATTATTTTCCTTTTCCAAAGGTATTATTTTCAATAGACCATCATACAGCCTCAAACCAATAACTCGAGCTTCAGGATCAATAACAGCTATTATACCACTTTCAGAAACTTTACCAATCCTATCAGCAATATTCCCATGAGCTTTAGTGTAAATATCTATTTTATCATCATCACCATGACATTCAAGTATCATTGCATTGTACTTCGATGTAACAATAAATAGCAAGTCTTTAGTTTCATTAACAGGCCGAAATAGTCGCATTACAGCTATTTTTCCGTAAATCCCAATCTCTTTCATAGGCCTCAATCCTTCTGGACCTACTAAAAATATTTCAATTCGTGAATTCTTAGCAACAATCAAATTCAAATGATTTGGTGCAGTAAAGTGACCAGTGGCACAAGCATTTACTGCAGTAGGTTTATGAGCTGTCACAAAATATTGATAAGCCATTATAAGTTAGTTATAAAATACAATCACTTTAATCAAATAATTAAACTGTTACAACTGATGGTGGCAATATCTCAATGTCATTCCATAAGAAGATATAAATCACAAGTTAATCAATGGATGCATTAATATATTTCCACTTGCAAGAACAAACAATAACAGTCACATTTAAATTATAAGTTCACATATACGCGAAAAAAAAGTAAAAATCAATACTTGCTTTAAACTAAAAGCAAAATCTAGTAGAACACATAAACAAAGTACCGCATTGTAACTGAAGCACAGTTTGGAGGTAAAAAGATAAAAACAATGGGAGGTTTCGATTGGTTATAGGCGAAGGTTATGAATTTTCATCAGCGTGTTATTCTAAACTAGCCAAATATGAAAATTAATTTAGAATTCGTGCTATTTCTATTTATTTTACCCATTTTAACTATAATATGTCAGGGTAATGCAAGTGACAGCAAGAAAAAGCTTCAAATTGGTATTAAAAAACGTATTGACAACTGTACGAAAAAGTCTGTAAAAGGCGATCTTTTACACATGCATTATACAGTATGTATAATATAATTGTAGTTTAACTTTTCAGTATTCTTTTATACCATTCTTTAATTATTTCTAGGGTAAACTTGAAGATGGCACTGTATTCGACAGCAGTTATGATAGAAAACAGCCCTTAACATTTACTTTGGGATTTGGCCAAGTTATTAAGGGTTGGGACCAAGGACTTATGGGGTATTCATTTATTTATTCTTTTGTTTTTATTTTATGCTTTCACTTTTTATCCCGATGTATTTATATTTATCTGAAAGCTGCTTCAACTACCATTGTTGTTTATAGTTACTTGCAGTTGAGAGACCAATTGAGAGAAATTTTAAAAATATTTCCATATAAGGGTAATGAAATATTTTACTGTAACTTATATAATTATATGATGGTAATCCACATTGACTAGAAACCCCATTTTAAGGTCTCCCTAATGTTTTCTCAAATTGAAAATTGCCCCACATTTGAATCTAATAAATTGTTTCATTAGATTCAAATGTGGAATCACCAGACGTTCCCATGTTTCTAGAAGGTATACCAAATTGAATTGGCTCTATCCCTCTTTCTGTCTGCACTACTTCCTAGGTGTCTGTCTCTTCTGATTTTTCAACACAAAAAACCTCCTTATTTTCTTGATATGCTTACCACTTGTTCCTCTGTCCATCCAGTAAACACAAGATCCCAACCCATAAAATTGTATATACCTTCTCACTGATCCGTCTCCTTCAGAAAATCCTTTGTTATTGGTGCTACCCTATTTTGGAATTCCTTGCATGTATCCGTTTGTAAAGCCTAATCATTATCCACTTTCAAACACCAACTATTTCTCCATCTCCTAAAATATCAATCTTCCCATCATATGTAATATTTAAAACCTATAGATGATAACTATTCATTGTCACAAAATCTGTCTTTTATTGTTAAAATGAAGTCTTAAACAACCAGACAATTATCATGTATATTGTACTTTTCTTGTTATTCTTAGGGGACTACTCTTTCCAAAATAAAATTACTTTTCATTTCAAAGTAATTTGTCTCTAGTTAAAAATTTTATAAAGCCAGTGGACTATATATATAAATTATTAAACCAAATTACTTTTTTTATTGTTTCTTATACCATTACAATGCATAAGGTTGCTTTACTCTATTAATTAAGACTCAATGTAGTGTGGAATAAGTTTGCAATGGGCCCAGCAAATATTTATTACAATGATGTAAAAATGGTTGACCCTATGTAGATATTGAGGAGTTAATTCCAGATACAGTCATAAAAACACTTAATTAAGTAGAAACTGTATTTAATTAAATTAAGTATATACTTATTTAAGTGTTTTGATGACCACCCTGAATCAACTTTTCATTATTTATTATATATTGCAGTAATGATTTTTTGTTTTGGTACTTTTGGACTGTCAGGTGCTGATCAGTTTATTTAAGTCCATCTTTTTTTTAATTTACTAATTGAAACTTGATCTGTGTATAAAACTGTTAAAAAAACAATTTTTTTTTTAAATTATATAAAAAATATTTATATAACGACTTATTATTCTCATAAGGACAGGATACACATGTAAAGAAATGATCCATACATGGTAGCACTGCAATAAAATAACTAAATCTCATGTTTGCAGGAGTAATTTAAGAAAGCACATATAATTAATTGGTTGGAGCGGATTTGTTATACTCATGAAAGGATGCATGCCTGGTTCATGCGGAATTGGTAACATAAGCATGATGTTACTTGTGACCAAGTGAGGAACATTGAGGATTTTTAATTGTAAGGAGGAATGTGATCTTTGTTAAACCCCAAAGACCTTAAGTTTAACTCCATATAATCAGTGATGTAAATTAGCTTTTTAAATTTAATTAATAATTAAATTTAAAGCTATAAAGAGTCTATATATAGGAACTAGATCAAGAGTGAAAATAGGAAGAAAATATACCGAACCATTCCTGATCACTAAAGGTGTAAAGCAAGGATGTTGCCTCTCTCCAACACTTTTTAATATTTACGTGGAACAAACCCTAAGATTGTTAAGTATAAGTGTCGAAGAATGGGTGTGGAGGTTGGTGATGATACACTTTTCAGCCTTCAGTTCGCAGACGATCAGGTTGTCCTAGCTTCAGAAGAATGTGATCTTGAATTTAAGTCGCTGAGGAAATTAAATGAAGCATACTCTGAATGGGGTCTAGAGATCAGCAGAGAAAAAACAGAGTATATGCCATGCAACTCAACAGTCTCAACCATCTGTGTGAAGGATTGGACGATCCCACAGAGCAATGTCTTTAAATATCTTGGGGTAACCATAGATCAGTTCGGAATGATGACAAAAAAGCAAAACGTGGATAGAGAGTGTGAGGGAGGACATGGCGGCCAGAGGCTTGACGGAGGAGGACTGCAGGGGTAGGGAGCACTGGTGTTCGGAAATACTAAGTTTCGGGATGTGACGTAAGTTGCAGAACCCGAGGAAAAAAAAATTTAAATGAGTTCTGGCCACTTTTTTAGTAAGTGTTGTAGCTGAAAGCAGTATGGTTTCAGGATTTCAAGTTATATGTTGGTCCAAGTAGGATGTAAGGTCTTAATGAAGTATGAAATCTGTTCAACTTAGGTAAGAGGAATATTATTTGATTATACTTTAGGGCAGGAAATCATAGTTATCATAGGACGTAAGGTAAACATGTTTTGTTAGAATTTATTATAATTCTCCAGTTTTAACACCATTCGTCAAGGATTGTGATATGCGATTGAAGAATTTCGGATATTATTTTTGAATCATTATAGACTGATAACACACGTCATCAGGATTAAAATGATGATAGTATTATGATGGATTGGAATTTATGCTGTGGATTCTGTAGTACAGATGAGAGGATCGAGGATACAGCCTAGAGGAAAATCAGATGTTCCAAGCATTTTTCTTACTATTTAATAATAGTAAATAAAACATACAAATTGATCAATGTTAATGGGTCTTGTTGAACATATATTGAAAATATATCAATCATTAAAATTATTATTTTAACAAAACTATAATGTAGATTTCATTTTACATGAATACAAAGTCTAATGCAGGCAGCACATAACTTTTACTTACCTCGGTTGTTAAAATCAATTTAAGTTAAAAAAAAAAAAAGAGTTGAATAAACTTTAAAGAATTATATTCTGTTTTACTGGAAACAGGCCTGATTTTTTTTTTTTTTTTTACTGGAAACATATGTTTTAGATTACTTAATTTAACAATATAAAATTGTTAAGTACAATAATATCTTACGTTTATGCCCTAGCTGCCACTTTACATTACCTTGCACAACTTTTTATATAAGATAATTTTGTTTCTAAAATTTTAGCTTTCCAAGGATGTATTATACAACTATATTGCTTTTATGTTCAGAAAAAATATGTTCCTAAAAAAATATTTGTTGTTCTTTTCTCCTTTAGCTCGTTATCAAATTCGTTAAACTTTTATATTTTGCTGTTTTTCAAAAATCAATTGAGCCAGGTGATTTGGAATAGTTTATAGTAAAACAAGTTTTTTCAGCATAGGACTACCATTAAGCTATCTGAGGGAGGATACTAGAAAATTCAAGGAATCTTTTGAGCCGTGATAGTAGGTGAATTTTTTTTGTAATTTAGAAAATTCTGTTACTCTTCTTTAAAGTATTGAACAAAGGAGATCACATGTTTTTTATAGATCTTACAAATAAATAGGAAAGTAATATAGTCTTAAATAATGTGGAAGGACATTAAGGGAGAGTTTTGAACCTATTAGGATTACCTTTATTTTTGTTAGATCCAGGCATGACTCATTGTCAGAAAGGAAATCTCTAGAGGAAACTACTTCTCATGAAAGAGGTGATGATAATGGTATATGAAAAGAAAACAGATGTTTTTATACTATTTCATTTTATTTTATGGTCACTAACTAGACCTTTCTTCCTAAATTACCAAATCGTCAAACCATTAATATTTATAAATTATGAGGTAGGTTTTCTGGATTAAATTAAGTTCTAAGTGATAGAAAATGAATCAGATCTCTACTTTGCCTTCACTGTTCTCTTGATACTATCTACAAGGATTAGGAACTTTTGTTAAGAAATTTCTTTGTTTTTAAAATTTCCTTTACATATTATTTTCTAATAAAAGATATTGCCTTTTAGACTCAAAAGTCTAAGTAAAAAATATGAAATACTTTCTAGTCACTGCATATTTTTACAAAACTGCAGGGAAGTTTTTAATAAATAATTCTACAAATGTTCATTTCATCCATAAGTCTAGTTCTTTTGATGAACTCACTGTCTCAAACGTACTTTTAATTGTATGACTTATTCTTTTGTATTTAAAAGGAGAATTATTTTGATTAAACAATTTTTAGCACCATTAGTTTAAAAAGATTTTTCTTAAAAAAAAAAAAAAAAAAATTAATCCAATTAGAACCTTGTAATTTTTCCAGGATGTGTGAAGGTGAGGTCAGGAAGTTGGTGATACCTCCTGACCTAGGCTATGGAAAAGTTGGTGCTCCTCCAAAAATCCCGGGTGAAGCTGTTCTTACCTTTGATGTAGAACTAGTAAAAATTGAAAAACGTGATGAATTGTGATTTATTTATTTCATTTTTAAAATAAGTTTAATTGTATAACTATTGTGCTTATTGGTAAGTCAGACTGTTTAATTTATATTAGTTTCCAAACTAAAAAAAGCTTCATTACATTGTTTACCATTATAAAAGTGGTGTTATAATCACAGCAATCAACAGTTTTTCAATAAGTTCCCTGATCTTTAAACATTATTTATAAATATAGTTATTTTGTATTTATTTATAAAATGTATAACATCACAATATATACATAAAAAAAGAAATCAATAAAGTTTGTATTTACAGTTTTAAAATAATTAATCCTTAATATTTTTTTAATGTTTTTCTGATAAGCGTAAGTCTTTGTTTATGAGCTTCTGTAACAGATGCACGTTTATAAGGTCGTAATTCATCAGTCCCGAAACCTGGTATCCACATATTCCAATTTCTTTCTGAAAATTCCAAATACAAATATGGAAATAATTAATTGAAAGTTCAATAAAAATAAAAATAATTTACAAATAAGAAGGATAAGATGATTTGGTTGGCCATCATAAAAGACTAGCAAATATTGAAAAAACTAGATATTAACCAACATTTCAACCCATGTTGTGGGTGCTCATCAGGGCTCCTTCGTTAAGGTAAGTAAGCTGAATGACCTTTTGTGGTAGATAAAAATATACATACTAGAAGGACCAGAAAGTAATGTCGTTTTTTAATGAGTCTTTATTTCTAATCAATGATATATTTCCCATAATTGTTAATAACCTTTTGCCCTCTAGTGAATAAATTTTCAATCCCTGATCGATAAATATCAATTGGTTTTTCAGTAAAATATCAAGAGATAACACTTAGCATATTTAAATTAGCAAATTTTTCGACACTCGGAATAAGTTGAAATCTGATAGTGCAGCATCAGGCGAATATGGTGGATGAGGAAGAACCTCCCACCTCATTCATCAATTTTTTCTAGGGTTCACCTTGCGCAGAGCAGGTCTAGCATTGTTGTGTTGGATAATGATGCCTTTTCTGTTAACAATCCCTGGCCACTTTCCCATTAAAGATTGATTGACTTACTGCAACTATTCGCAGTAGAGGTCTGCATTAACAGTTTGTCCAGGTTTTAAGCAATTCAAAATGAACAATGCCTCGAATACTCTACCAAACACACAAAAGTGCTTTTATGTGGTGTTAACCTCCCTTAGCAGTACTCCAATTAGAGAGAGCCACTGCTTTTTGTAGTTTGGGCTATCATACGGGACTCATTTCTCATTTAATGTGATCAAGCGAGAAAAAAATGTTTGACAATACTTTTATTATCTGACACAGGTTTGCTTCCACTATCGCCGTTCACACGTCGTCTAACATTAATGGTCTTCCTGATTGATACGAGTCAGGAAGATCAAAATTACCTAATTTTAACTTTAAAACCACCTTTGGCATTGAAGAATGCATTTGGAAAAACATCGCAAATGTTTTTGGTAGCAACTGTTGCGTAACTTCCATGGCAAAACTAGAGCATACATTGTCGAATGTGTACCTCTTCTGGTATTTGGCTGGCCATATTACCAAAAATTATGTTTTAAAATTGTTATTCAATTGTTTATAAGTAAAGAAGTCACTATAACCTCACCATGTCTTTGGCACGCTTCTGAGCCAAACAATGAGTTGACAAATGATAATCAAGAATTGTTATGCGAAGAAACGACATTATTTTCCAGTCCCTCTAATATCTATATATACAACTTTCAAGCTTTTGCCTTGAGGTTGTCATCGATGGTCAATTTGCTAAGGTTTAGTTTCCCTGCTAATTCTGGGGTGTTCTTCCTACAGAACTTAGTCATCAATAAGTCCTAAAACAACCTCCTTTGTCTTTAAGGTTGAAGTCTCTCCTCCTCCCAAATTTTTTGAACCACCCTTAAACAATTCACTCATTTATGTTAAACTCCTCCCAGACTTTCAGATGTTTCTAACCATCTGTGACCCGCTCAGCCGAGTTTAAACTTGTAACAAAAAATTATATGAACATCATATGTTGGCATCTTAGTAAAGACTAAAATGTTTTTAAACAGCGAAAAACTACAGGGGTAAACAAAGATTATCATTTGGAAGAGGACTAATAAATGTTGACTTTTATACAAATGAATAATCCAGTAAACAGCTGGTTATATTTTAAAAGAAACCAGATTCTGTATTATGTAAGTATCTTTTAAGCCCTGACGATGACCCACAATCAAAGGGGTCAAAATGTTGGCGGACAATAAATAGTTAAAAACAATTTAATTGTTTCTTTACTGACCACCACCCGGACTAATTTTTTCATTGTTCAAGCTACAATATATAATCAAATATAATTTATATATATGTGTGTGTTTAATGTAGAGGTTTTATCCTCATTGAAAAAGGGACCATACAGATCATAAATATAAAATATACAGTTTCTCACCTAAATGTAACTGAAGATCTTTAACTTCTACAGTTGTTGATTTTCTATGTTTGGCAAGAAGACAACCAGCTGTTATTGCTGAATCAACAAAATCATCTGCCATTTGTAATAATACATCTTCAACATCTTCATCTAACTGTTCATTTGGGTCTACTTCTCTCACTAAGTCTTGTAATCTCATTCTTGTTAATATCTACGATTATCAAAAAAGAATTTTAAATATCGAGAAAGTATTACATCTTAGTACAATTTATAATAATTCATTGTCAATTGTTTTTTGTTCATTATTTTTAATTACCTTATAAACTAAATTTTAAGTCTTAACCATTACAACCTTTTATGGTTCTTCTTTGGTAGGGCAAAGAAGAACCATACCAGAAGGTATTTGCCACTCAACTGCAAGGTTTTCGAACATATTTTAGGTCTTAATTCTAGACTGATTGTTCCCCAAGAAGATGAACAACGACTGATATAGGCTGCATGATGAGAGTTCTCTAATATACTTTAAGAGTCGCAGGAGAGCTTTGAAAGGTTTGATTATTTTTTTAAGTTAACAGAATAAGTTATTATTTTGCCATAACCAGAATTAATATATATACTTTTTAAAAGATCTTACATAATCAGAATGAATTATCACAATAACATTAAACTACAATTACAAAACTTTCAAGCATCTCCAATCAGGCATATCTATATGTCTCTTTTACTTTCACTTACTTATGTATGAAACATATAGTAAGGGAAAATATTGCGATTGTGAAAATTTTTGAATTCCAGTTTTTGACGGAAATACATGTTTTAGGGTCCCCTGAGTCCAAATGAACAAGTCCTGCTAAAAGATCTGTGTGTTGTAACTCCCGGGCAAAAACTAAAAGTGCTATGAAACTGAAATTTCATATTTAAGACAACTATATGCACGAGGTGTTACAGAATCTTTTTCATTAAAATCAGCTAACCAGACGAGCAAGCCACTTTATACCATGCATTTTGCACCTTTTTACGATTTGCTCAAAAATGGCTCCAACGATTTTGAATAAACGCTATATATCGATGTAAAATTTAATGGGCTTTAATATGATGTTGGTTTCATTCTGATTGAAATAGTCTGATATGGCTTAAAAGCCGATATTTTAAATTTTCTTCCTCAAAAGTACCTTTAATTTTATAAATTAAAAAAAAAAAAAGGGTTATCATCGTATTAGCATTGATAAATAACGGGTAAATATTCAAGTTGAGCAAATTCAATAAACAAATAAAGAAAAGAAGGGTAGACATATTTTTTTATGCAATTTTTGTGTTTTTGAACACAAGAATAATAATATAGGTGAGTAATATATCATTGGATAGCTAAAGTTTTTAGAAAAAATATTATCTTATATACAGAATTTTAAAGGTTAATGGAAAGTGATGAAACTAACTGATCGTTGTTGATCAAAATATAATAGATTATTTAATAAAACACATGTTTCTTATAAAATTAAAAATAATTAATTCTTTAAAAAATTATTTGTGTCTTTAAATGTATTTGAAAATTCTTAAATTGATTTTAACATCGGAGGTAAGTGAAAGCCGTGTGTTGCATGCACCAGATTTTTTAATGATATAAATATTTTAAAATACTGATACTAGCACACTCAGGTTTATTTTGAAAAAGATATAAAATTTACAATGTATTCTGCTAGTTTCTAATGTACTAGTGAAACAAACTAATACAAGATTAGGTGTTTCATACCACCTACAATACATTACAATATAGAGTAATTATTTTTTCCTGAAAATAAAAAATACGATTTACTCAAAAACGGCTCCAACGATTTTGATTAAACGCTATATATCGATGTAAAATTGGAAGAGTTTAATATAATGTAGGTTTTGCTCTGATTGAAATAGTCTGACAGGACTTAAATGCCTATATTTTAAAATGCGTTCCTCTAAAGTACTTTTAATTTTGTAGATTCTATGAAACTGACTATATTATCTGATTAGCATTGCTAAAAAACAGGTAAATATATAAGTTGAACGAATTCGATATCCAACTAAAGGAGAAAACTGCAAAAAAAAAAAATTTTTTAACTTAAGAACTGTAATATACATGTTCAATATGCCGTTGGAATGCTAAAGATTTTAGGGAAAATATTATCTTATACATACTAATGTAAAAGTTAACGGAGAATGATGGAAAGCCAATAAAACAAACTGATAGATAATAATATAATAGATTATTTAATAGAACACATGTTTCTATTAAAATATAATGTAAATCATTCTTTAATAATTTATTTCGTTTCTAAATTTGTTTAAAAAATTTTAATTTGATTGTTTCTAGATTTTATAGATTTTCTAGATTATTTTATATACAAAATACTTTGGAGACACGTGTTTCAGAGAATCACTTAATCTAGATTAGCCATAGTAACACCTCTATTAACATCATGTTTTTGTTTTAATAGTGAATTAAAATTATTAAGAATATATATTTATATAGTCAATCGTTTATTATTATTTACCTGTGTAGATTGTTCTTGTCCTTGACTTGTAGAATTAGTTGCATTCGGAAGGCTAGTTATGGAAGTCTGAATAGTGTTGGGTAAGGTCTGTGGAGTATGATTTAAATTCACAACATTAGCATTAACACTTTGATTCGGCAAACCTTGAGTTAATACTGTTTGTAAAGTTCCCATAACAGGCACAGTGTTGACTAAAGTATGTTGCTGTGTAGAATTATTCGTTAATACTTGGCTAACATTATTTGTAGTTTCACTTCCAGAAACTACTCCTGGTGGGATGTAGGCTGGAAAAAAAAAAAAAAAATTAGTGAATATTGCAATAACATTCCTATTAAGACCTCAAACCATAAATCCCCACACTTAAGCTCAAATATGAATTACCATATAGGACATAAACAACACAATAAGCATACACAACATAAGCAAATAAAGTGAACAGTCCATTTTGTAATCACAAATTTATAATGAAATAAATCGTGGAAATGAAATTGATGTGCCAACATTAAGCTGTATATATAAATATTAATATAAATATATATACATATAGACAAATATATTCAAAATGTTAAAATAGAGAATATAATAAAAACTACTAATCAGAACTGCAAACTAAGAGGAAAGGATATTTCACAAGTTCTAGGATATCAACTGAAGGGATTGTAACTCAGTAACACCTAAGACAAGAGACATTGATTTAATAACAAAGCTGCGGTATCCCCACAGGAAAATAGAATGAACACATATACTGACCCAAAAAAAAAAAAAGTGCATTTATCTGTACATGAATGTGACAACTTGAATAGCAGTAAGCACCAGTTATATCCCAAAATACACAAACATATATAGACACCAACATCAATTAAGATATTTTAAATATAAACATATACCCTTTTTCTTTCAAAAATTTCTCACCAACACAGTTATGACATTGTTTAATTAAGAAATGTGTACATTGAAACTGATTTCAATCCCTGTTATTTACCAAGTGACCTAAAGGTTAATTATTAAGCTTTGAATCAATCTAAAAGTGACATCTACATACAAAACACATATTTTTATTTTAATGTTACACTTTCTAAATGCTTTTAAAAACCATATAATCCCTTAAACTTTGTATTTTGCTATTCACACCACAAGTGCTTTTAATAACAAGTGCAAGTGGTGTCCCATACTATCATGGTGCAGTCTGTAAGACCAATACTTTCTTACTTCATGAAAGAAATCCCTGTATTGTGAAAACCTTTCAGGATGTGGATAAGGCCACATGGAACTCATTCTGGATACATCCTAAATAAATTACAACAAAGTCAAACATCATAAATATTAAAGACAATTTTTAATTCCTTTACTTAAAATATGCATAATCCAAAACTTTTCGACTATAAAAGATAGAGAAATCTCTTAGTTTAAAACTGAAATATTGTAATAATACTATTATACAACCCATCAGACTCATCAATGATTTAAAAAAAAAAAAAAAAGAAACTAAAATGTTTTTTTACATACCACAAAATTGTTCATTTCAGCATCATTTGAATGATTGTTTTGGTGTAGAGACTGTTGACTTAAATTGTCCATTACAGAGGTAAATTCTGAAAATAATTACATGATTAAATATCAAAAACCATTAGTTGAAATATTTAAACATTAAATAAATATTAAATAAAATAAATATTTAGTTGAAAATAGAAACATTAACAATTTCACAATAACTTAATAAACGAATTAATGTCATGTAAAATTTTACGTAATAATTAAAATTAATTCTAGAAATATAACCTGTCCTATTCAAAAGCGAAGATTAGAGACTGAACAGAATACTGGAACCTCACTAAGGTTATTGAGTCCTAGATACTTCTGTCAAGGTGGCAACTATATAACAAATAACTTATTTTGCATAAACCATGGTGTAGAAATATGTTTTGATATTTACGACGATTATTTTTTTATTGTACTACACACAAAAATATCAATTTAATACTTAATCAAGAATATCTGATCAAAAAAGAGTTAATTGTATTAATGAAATGAAAAATTATTTGCATAGGTAGGTAGGTAAGAGGTTTTAGGGCGATAAATTTCTAGATTATTACGCCACGTAGATTATATGCATTTATTTATACATAGTATACATATATTTATACATATTATAGATATATTTATATATTGGACATATATTTACACTAACTAGACATACATTTATATACATTATATATGTATACATATAAAACATTTTACAGATATTTTAGATTAAATGAAATATAAAATATAGTTTAAGTAGATAGAGTATTAAATTAGTAAAGATATCAATATACACCCATAGATTAAATAATGGGAACGTGCACAAAGTAATTTAATTTTGATGCAAGAATATCAAAACAGAACAATGGAAAACGCTGCAAATTATAACACAATGGTTCATTATTTTCAAATAACTATATTAGGGTATAACTGTTTGTATAGCTGTTTATAGGCAATTAACTAATATCAATAAATAATTCAAAGTAAAATGACATTTTGTATAATTGTTCGCAGTTGTTTGGTAAAAAACACTGATAATTTTTTTTTCTCTGTCATAAAAAATAACTGAGTTGTGGGCGTGTATATGGACAAGATTTCCTTTTTTTTTTCTTTTTCCTTTATCTTTTTCTTGTTTATCGCGCTTTACTGATTCTAAAACTCTCTACACATTTTTCTCTATTTTTCTGCGTTCTAACAAAATATGACTGAAAGAAACGTTTACCATCTGTTTTGTTTTGTCAAAAATTTTGACAAATAGTTTATTTGTAGTTTCTACCATCAAAATTTGTTTTATTAGATTATTAATCATGTAAATTACTGCATCTTTTAAAGATGTCTTTTAGGTAATAATTTCTATAGTGTGTCAAAAGTATTTAGAATTCACGATCATTCTTTAATTTACTTTTATTGATTTTTTTTAATCAGAAGTATTCCTATAAACCATAATAGGGGTACTCACTACGTTTGCTATAGCACGTTTTTTGTGCTATTCTGCCAAACTTGCCGAGCAGCAGCTACTAAACTCGGCGAGTTTAGCAAAATAGCTCAAAAAATGTGCTATAGCAAACGTAGTGAGTACCCCTAATATAGTTTATAGGAATACTTTATATAATTATATATAAATATTATAATTTTATTTATTTGTCTTTAGGACAATCGCCATAGAAATAGAGTTGGCTGGTACAGCACAAATAATAAATCTATCTCCAGAAAATGTATATTAGGTTACGAGTTTCTACAGTTATTTCCTGTATAAATTGATGGGTTAAGCACAATAGCACAAATAGCATGCTATAGCAAACGTAGTGAGTACCCCTATTATCAATTACAAATTGAATAAATCTTTAAAACACATATACTATAATAAGTATAACGGTGTTGCTATTTTTATGATTACTTTCATCCAACATATAACATAAATTAAATATAACAATATCAATAAATAATGTAATACTAAAGCAAATATTTAATCCCCATAAAATACTGATAAGTCTCAAAACCTTTAAGAGTGATCAACGTTCTGAGAAGAAACATGTTGAGATCTTATTTTTAGATTTTCTTTGGCAAAAATAAACAATGATTTTAGGTCTATTACGTGGGGTTCCGGAAGAATTTCATAGAAGCCACCAATACTTATATCATTTAGTACGGACATGAAACTGATTCTATTGTCATGGTATACGGGGCATCGAGCGAGAAATTGGAAACAAACAATCCTCCAATGCGTCTCCATCACAAACTAGGCACGGCTTCTGTGGGTCCAGGGTATACTTCTGCGGGCCTACACTAAAGGAGATGGCGTACTTTCCCGACAGTCTGATCTGGGATAAAGTCCTAACATACGCGATATTACAGCCTAACAATAAACAACTTTCAGGAAGGACGGTGACAGCAAAGACGCTACTGTACCACGGGCGACTCTTGGAGCATGGCTATATTCTTCATTCTCATATATTTGCAGTAGCCCTCCAAAATACCCTCTCTCAAAGAACATCAAACATCCCGAAACTTTCGAAGAATTTCCTTAACTGCGTGACCCAGTTATACTGCTTACTCCATCTATCATTTCTATCCAGGTGCATCAACTTTAGGAAACACTGCTTTACATATCGGGTATTATCCGTGTTTAAGATCATTCTAATCCATTTAAGCGTGGTTTTCAGGACTTAATACCCCACAAGCACGGATGCGACCCCAATCATACCAATTCCATATCAGAAAATTTTTATTTATTTATTTTTTCAGTGCCGCGTAAGGACGTGCAGGCCCTGGGCTTTATAAGGTTTTTTTTTTTTTTTTTTTTTTTCCGTTCACCCCTACCTCGCCTTTGAAGGCTATACGGGGGTTTCTCGGGCCAGGGGGTGAAGGCGGGGGATAAATCCCGAGATAAAATCCCTCCAGCATCGAGACTCGAACTCGTAAATTATTTGTTTCAACTTTTCGGTTCTCTGTTGCTAGGCAACGCGTGCTCAAAGCAACGCGCGCTAACACGCTCGGCCACCCCGTCCCCATATATATAGTATTGCTATGTTTTTAACCGGCTGCTTTTCTAAGGCAGCGGTAGCTTCAAAAACTAGCTTACTTACTATATTTAGTCAATATATAAACTATATTTAATGATACCATGGATCTCCTTTCCAAAGGTATCGTGTTTACCAATCCCATAGGTGGCATGCAGGGTAAGATTAAAGTAAACAAGATTCAATTAATACATTACTATAATTATTAATTTACACATATAAATTATATTAACACATTGCCTAGAACTCTGATTGAGAATACTGAGGGACATTTTACTACCTTTGCCATACAATATTACAAATAACGATATACTTTTGAAACACTTAATCGGCTGGCGAAGGTAAAATCAGTCTTACGGCCCCTTTCTTGGCATCATCCTCCAGCTGCTCTCAGAACCCCGACGGCCACCTCCTCTTCTTGTAGATAGAACCCGACTCCCTCTTCCTGAGGATAAAACTTGACTAACTCTTCGGTTCTTCTCTCTCATTCTCGTCACCTCGGGTGGGCCAATATGGGAAGTGCCCCGGCTGGCGGTATAGCCTTTGTGCTATTATTCTTATCTTTTCACCACTCCTAATATTCTTGTTGGCCGCCGCTGGGGGAAACTACCAGAGGTTTCTGGTACCGCTGGGGGGCCCATATCGATAAACACCATAAGTAAACACCTTTTGATGTTTTGCCGACAAAGGTTCGTTATCTTTAATTGTTTAATATTAAAATTATTTAATAATTAACTCCCCTCAGTATCCTCAATACATTACAATATATAGCCCAGGATAGGATCATCGCTCCCTACGCCTAATTTTGTGAGTGGCCACCATTTGGCTGACGGGTCTCACATACCCGAGGGGAGAGGCTGTGAGTGAATCCCTATTCAATTACATCCTTATAAAAGCCCCGTCGGGACTGGGATTCGAACTCACAACTTTAGCATGAGAGACTAGCGCGCTAGCCACTCAGCCACGGGCTCCTCACCATATAGGAACAGAACCTTTACCTATAAACTATCAGGAGCGATAAAAAGTAAATTTATAGTACCGGCGGAAATGATTTTCGCTATGAGTATTCTTTGAAGACTTTGTGGTATTGATTAATTTTCATGTCATTAATTATATTTTACAACACTCTTTAACTATATTAATTAGAAATATGCGTTTTATGACTTTCATGACATTCCTCATCCTTGAAATTCCACCATTAGTTGATGTTGTCCGAATTGATGCGATGTTCTACCTTTTAAAAATTTAATCGTTTTAAAGCTATTTCTGAAATAAAAGTCTAGTGCTGTAGATTTCTTTTCGGTCAGAGGGTAGGGAACCCAAAAATCAAGGCTGGAAAAGTAAATAATTTTCAGTACGTTTTTGAGAGACATCAAGGACTGCCTCAGGCATCTCTCCCACTGACAAGACGGAATATTGAGCCACAATGGACTTGGCATTCCTTTTTTTCTATGTCTCATGAACGAAGAGGCCATGGGGCGTCATTGATGTCAAAATACCATAAAAGAAATTTGGAAAACAATTTTAAGACTGAATTCGGTTAAGGAATCATCTCTATAAACACTGATGTTTTTTCCTAACAGCTTCTGCGGTAAGCTTAGCTAATACGAAAGGGCTTTTTGCCAAACTATATATACTTGAGAAATTTAGAAAGATAGTAAATAGCAGGAAGTTTTTGGGAAGAAAAGAAGGTGGACTGGCAAAAAAGAACCGGAGAGAAGACGGCAGATAAGAAGATAAAGAGAGTGTTAAACAGGAATTTAATATACATTGGTATTTTGAAACCTCTAGTTCAATTAGGAAGGCCGAGGAGATGCGCAAAGCTTTAAAAAGGGCGAAATTTAAAAAAAATCAAAAATCAACCGAGTTATGAATTTAATTTACTCACATCTGTTTAAATATCGTCCGTTCAGGCTAACTACAAAATTTCAGCTCTTTGAACCGAAAGGGCTCTCTTGTTATTCTGAGATGTACCGGGAAAAATTGTATGTATATGTATATATATATATATATAGTGGTTGTGTGTGTGTGTGTGTGTGTGTATCTGAAATGATAAAACATCTCGGTAAACACCATAATTGTGTTTAGTGGATCTTGACTTTATGGAATGAAACATGAAAGAAAGGAAAGAGTTTTTATGCAACTAACTTATTTGACAACGTCATTATTAGTTCAAAATATTAAGGAAACTGTAAAATTATTGTTTGAAATTTCGCGTACGTAACATTTTTGAAAGCCAAGTCTCGTACAGATTATTTTAGAATGGCTGTAAGAGTATAACAGAATTAAAAAAATATTCTTTATCATATGTTTAATCTTATTCCAACTTGTCTTTTACATTTACAACTTTATCAAACACCTCCTTTCAAATGTTCTACGTCCTTCCAAGTTACAAAGGTTTATCCATCCATTCTTTAGTCTATAACGGTCCTATGATTCTTTTTTGTGATATTTTATGAATATTTGAGTTTCTATTGCTGTTTTAGATTTTTTCTTTGCATTCCTATTTAAGAAAAGGGACCTAATTGAGATACATTTGTCTACTCTCCAGAGATTCAAACCCATGAATCTTTTGTAAAAATCTGTCTATTCATTCAACTTTGTAAATCTTTGGACTCTATGGGTGTCGACAGAAAGTAGCTCTATGTATACGACTGTTTATATTCAACTGAATTTGTATAGAGTATGACAGTGAATACCTCTAATGATTTTGTTTTCAAACATGATAAACCAGATGTCTTACAATGTATTTTCACCTCAACCATTTTTACTATAAACTAATTTTTAATTTTCCTTACCGGTATCTTAACTGAGGAGATGGCCGGTGGGAGGAGGAATATTAACCGTTCTGGATCATCTAAACAACATGCCTTTTTTAATGCAGATGATTCGAAAAATAAGTAATTGTTGATATCTATTACTTATGAATCATATTTTAAAGAAATAGATGTATGAATACTTTTGTAATTTTTAGGTGCACACCTCCTGAGAACATTACAAAAGTTTCTCCCAAGCATATGCCTATGCCTGCACTTCCACATGACAGCAATGTTATGTTTGAAATTATAATGTTTGTTTACACTAGTACTGCAGTGTTCCTGCAGTTTCTTCATCTCTATCGCTCAGTTTGGTGGCTTCCAAATTCTAATGCGAATCATGCTATGGTAATAAGAGTTGCAGTTTGTGTTGATTCTATACATTAACACATTGTCGACAATTTTTGGATTTATTTGTTAATAGAATTTGTACCTCGTCGATCCTCATCTCGTCGGTTTTATCGTTACTATTTTGGTCCGAAGATTAATTTATGGTATATTGACGTATCTTATTCTTCATTGGGCACCAGCTCCTTTATGGACTCTATTGGAGCAATTGATTAGGTACATATTTTATGTTTTGAATGATTCAAGCATCTTGTTATATCTTATTGATATATATTTTTCATTTTATTTCTAGATTGTTTTTACTTGGTGTAGTTATGACATGTCTTGTTTGGTGTGCCTTCCATGTAATGAGAACTCATCCTTTAGTTAACATATTCTACTTATGTTATCCGTATGTACATCAAGTGTCATATTAAATCATGACGTTTCTTCTATTTTTAAAATGAACTGTTTGTTTATTTTTATTTCAGAATTTCAGTATATTTTATACTCTTTGGACTAAGTATCAGTCCATTCTTTGATGTTACCTCACTTCCATCTACTGTTCAAGAAGATTACAAAAACAGATTGATTGGTAATTCCATTTGCACATTCCTATGACATTATTTATTTTTTTAGTTTTATTAATGTTCCTGTTTTCTCAGGTAAACCACTGCATAGTTGTTCTTCTTCGCCTAGTGCTATAAGGGAGGAAGTAGAAAATTTGAGATGTGATTTTAACAATAGAATGAGACAAATTCTATTTAGTTCTATGTTGAATGCTTATTATGCTGGGTTTATTCCTTGTTGCTTTGCTCAAGTATAAAACTTTTTTTTTTTTTAAAGAAAAAAAATATTCTAGTCACTGATTTACCAATGTATACCGTTTTGATGTATGTTTTAAATTTTAAATATCTTTGTTTTCAGAATTATCTGTATTATGATGTTTATTGGGCCACACAACACCTTACATTCATATGGATTGGTTGTTTTACTATGTACCTCGTCCATTGCTACCCAGTAAAGTAAGGGGCAAGAATGTTTTAAAATATTATGATCACAATGAAAAAATACCTGTTTTATTATTTTTATTTTCATAGTATTAATATTTGCTTATATTTGAATATACTTTATTTTACCCTCATGAACATCTAAAATAATTGAACTAGAGAGTTGATAAATCCTTACTTATTTTTGATCAAAACATTACTATGGGAACTCTTGATCTTTCAAAGATTGTTCTCTATAATATCTATTACTCATTATCTGTCTTTCTCTATTACTCACCATTTTTCTTAATTAAAAATAATATCTTAATCAACATTTTTTTCCTGCATTATCCTTTGTACTGCAATCTCAATCAGGCTTATTGTGCACAATACTCAATCTTGATCCTTACGATATTCCTGAAAGCCTATCTACACCTCTTCTTACAATGGTACCCTCTAATTCTTATTGAAACAGATGTTAATAATTCATCTATTGTTTCTTTTATTTAATAAAAATACACCAAATCAGCCTAAATTAAAAAAAAAAGTATTTTTCTACTTTTTTTTTTTCAAAAATAAATCCTTTTAAGAATGTTATTTACTTATATTTCTCTCATAGCTGTATGGAACATGCAAACAATGATAATTTTAGATCTTAAAATTTAATATATACCCTAATATGCCATAGAAAACCTAATCAATATTTCTTAGAATACTTCCCTTTAATTGTTTGTCAATTTTTAAAACTTGGGAAAAAAAATTGTTCATACGTTTATAAAAGGTTAGAATATACTATGGTTTTATGCTTGAAAAAAAAGAAAGAATAAATTTATCCTCTTTATGGGAATCACTGATACAATATATTTACTTTCACTTTCTAATTCGAAATTTAGTTGTTGTTTTTTTTTATTATCCATTATCTTATTATTTTATAATTACTATCTTAGACCAATAAAATATAGGATTTCATGGATTTTAAACCTTATAGGTATTGTGACACACTACACAGAGCAGCTCTGCATCTTGGTAAATGGGTGAAAGTTGAAGGGCGAGCTTGTCACCTTCCCTCTCATGTGTAAGTAGGATATGTTTGTCATATGTTTGTCACCATATTTAATATCACTTAATTCAACACCTCTGTATTATATTTTATCTGATATTCTGTGAGGTTAAAC
Organism: Piezodorus guildinii; assembly: GCA_023052935.1. Lineage (NCBI taxonomy): Eukaryota > Metazoa > Arthropoda > Insecta > Hemiptera > Pentatomidae > Piezodorus > Piezodorus guildinii. The sequence goes on along the minus strand of CM041292.1, from coordinate 43,050,350 downwards.
ACTATCTAAATAATTTTTTTTCTGTATCATTACAAGTCATTTAAATTTTTCCATCAGATGGAGTGACTCGATTGTATGGCAGCAAGGTGCTCTTGTGAAATATTGTAAGGAATTCTATAAAGCTGAAGGCATTTCAAATGCTGCAGAACCCGGAAATAGTTACCATAGCAGATTTTATGTGAGAATATCAAAATTATTTATATTTCTTAATTAATTTTAGTATGTGAATTTGGATAATTTTGTTTTAATTAATTAATTTTATGTTATTTTATTTTTACTTTCACTTTTTTTTATTTTTAAAATTTTCTCAAAAATGGCTCAAACGGTTTTGATTGAACTCACTATATCGATGTAAAGTTTATTGGGCCTTAATATCATGTACGTTTCATTCTGATTGAAACAGTCTGACAGAGCTTAAATGTTAATATTTTAGATTTTCTTCCTCTTAAGTACCTTTAAGTTTGTAGATTCTATAAAAATAACCATATCACCTTTTTAGCATTGATAAAAAACAATTAAATATATAGGTTTTTGTAATTTTTGAACATAAAAACAGTAATATATAAATCTATAAACCGTTTCCATTCTCCCACCATGCGCCCTGATGATGACCCACAAAGGGGATCGAAACGTTGGCAAACAATAAAATAGTTGAAACTATTTAGTTGTTTCATTTAATGACCGCCACCCGGACTAATTCCTTCCAGTAATTCTCAAACGGCAACTAATTACATCCACAATGTCAAAAAATAATTCTGCCGCAGTCTGGATATGAACCCAGGACCTGTGCTCTTTCCACAGACCACACTGCTCCTATAAATTATAATAAAACTAATTATTGAAGCTATACAATTGTAATAATTAACAATATTTGTTTCATATTATAAATTAATAAAGCAATTATTAGCTTATAAAATGTGATCATAAATAATGGATTCAAAAATTATATTGATTTATTAGTTCTCTCTTCAAAATATCTTCTTCATTAAAATTTAAAGGTCAATTTCTAATGAGCCAAAGGTGCAGTGGTTCTGATTTTTCCATCAGCTGTTCGTGTTTTGAATTAAGGTAATGATTCCAAATTTCCAACCTCAGGGCATGTCAATGGAAGATTACTTTCTTGGAGAAAACATAAGTTTTTGATTTAATCTTATATCATTTATAATCTTGTATCATCTGCTATCTTTCTCGTAGTTGCAGAAAATGTTTAAAATTGTCCATATTCACTCTCTATGATTATATTTTATCTGTTTTGTACTGCTGTGCTAGATTTTTAAAAATTACAATAATTTGTTGTGTTTAAAACAGTTATTTTATCTTTCAGATTTATTGAATTATTTTAAATGCTAGTTTATTTTGGAATTATTTATTTAGGTTGTGGTTTGTGATTAATTTAAGATATTTTTATTACTCCAGTCTAACAAAAAAATCTATATTTTTACATTGTGCAACATTAATTAAAAATGATTACTTAAGAAAATGATAAGAAGATGGCTGGTTTATTTACATGTACATACATTATCCAAAATCTTGTTATGTATTAAAATTATATTGATTATATTGTATGTCTTGTTTGTTTCAGAGCATTTTTCACAATCCAGCATTTTTTTTGTGTTCTTTGGTTGGGCTCCAACTTTCGTTTGTTCTTCTCCAGCTTGTTATATTAATGAGAACTACAGAATGGTATAAAATAATTTCAATATCCTTGCTTCTCTTCGCTAATCACTATCCTTTATTTAAACTGGCTAGAGATTATCTTATTTGCTGGAAAGTTTATAAAGCAGAAGCCATGATTCAGGATAAGGCTAATGGTGGTTGAATGTAATGTCAATTTATGAGACTGATTTAATTTGTAGTCAATGACACTACTTACTGACTCATCGTTGTAACCAACTCATTTATTTGTATATAAGGTAGTAGGTCATAATCAATAATTATGATCATTTTTCTTCCTTTCATTAAAAGACTGAAAAATATTGTCACATTCTGTGTGTATCTATTCCCCTAACATATTTTTTAACCTTTGTACCTCATTGGAACAATTATATGTAGTGGTTGTTTGTTTCTAGCACGTCAGTTTTTATTTATTTTTTCCTTTTTTTAAGCACTTGTTTTAACAATTGTTACCAAGTGATAAATTGGTATATGCCAGAAATATTGTTACCTTTAAACTTCATTATATTCATCTAAAAAATAAATTTAATTAAAATAATTAACTGTTTGTTTAATAAATCACATCACCTTAATGCCTGAAATTTTTGTTGTTGTTATAATATTATATTTTTAAATTTAAAAAAGAATAATTATTGGTAATTTAAGGGTTTCAAATTAATAACTCTGAGTCTTGGCTAAGGTTAAAAACAAACTTATATTCTTGAAGAAATATACTACAATATAAAACATAACTTAAAAACTATTTAAATTTGAATATATATAATATATATATAGATTTGAAGACATCACTTTGAAAAATAGGAATGGAGAATCAACTGAAGAAAACAAATTTAGATAATTTATAATTTTTTTTATATATTCAAATTAAAATAGTTTATAAGTTAATTTAAGTTATGTTTTATATTGTGGTATATTTCTTTAATAATATAAGTTTGTTTTTAACCTTAGCCAAGACTCAGAGTTATTAATTTTAAACCCCTAAATTACCGATAATTATTCTTTTTTAAATTAAAAAAATAAAATATTATAACATTTGGCGCCCAAAAGAGGACAAATTAATAGGAGTTCTGGCTAAGGTGAAATTAGAAAGTGTCATTAAAAGTTTATAAGTTTGTTTTTAACCTTAACCAAGACTCAGAGTTATTAATTTGAAAAACCCTAAAATTACCCAAATATATATATATTGCTTTTTTTTTTTTTTTTTTTTTTTTTGTTGAATAGGTTATTAATAAATTATTTGGGTTAATATTTCTATGCACCCTCTAGAAGCCGAATTATTATTTATTTTTCATCCAATTGATTTCAAAATTTAGATTCCATATTCCAAAAATCTTTCACCAATCGGCATTCCAGGACAGAACCACAAAATACGAATTTTTCCTGTTTTTTCATCTCGTTGCTCAAATAGACTTATTCTAGGAAAAAATCTTTCTGTACTGAATTTGTTGGAAATTTTGCTTCCCACATTTTTATAACGAAACCTACGCATCAAAAGATGTACTGGGAATGAGCTAGAGGACAAAAACTGAAAAAAGTCGCAATTTTTGCCTGTTTTTTTTTTTTTTTTTTTTATGATTGCAGATAAAGCAAAAGGGTGGGGATGACGAAAATGTAGGTTGCTTACTATCTAATGGCCCTATAAACAATACTAGAAAATAAAATGATGCACCTTTTGTAGGGTGAACCCTCCTTTTCAACCTCTTTTGACCGAAATATCAGTCTTGTATAATTTATATTGAATATTAATTTAAAAATATTTAAGCATTTTGTGAAAATAATACATTTTTTACTTTCACTTACTATATATAGTAAGGGAAAGTATTGCGATCGTGAAAATTTTCGAATTCCAGTTTTCAATGGAAATACACGTTTTAGGGTTCCCTGAGTCCAAATAACCAAGTCCCGCAAAAAGGCGTGTGAGTGTGTGTGTGGTAACTCCCGGGCAGAAACGGTAAGTCCTATGAAACTGAAATTTCATATTTTAGACAAATATACGCCCGAGACGTTACAAAATCTTTTTCATCAAAATGAGCTTACCAGGAGAGCCTCTTTATACTATGCATTTTGCACCTTTTTTTGATTTTCTCAAAAACGGTTCCAACGATTTTGATTAAACTCGCCATATTGGTGTAAAATTTAATGGGTTTTAATATCATGTAGGTTTCATTCCGATTAAAATTATCTGATTAAAATTACTTCTCATTTCTACTAGAAAAAAAAAAAAAAAATGAACTCATTAGAAAAATATTTTTTCTTTATTTATTCACCAATGTCATACAAAGGTGTTTATTTGTAGTTTACATGTATAGATTGTATTACTACTACTAATAATATATTGTTTTTTCAAGAAAACAAAATTAAAGTTGCTTTAGATTAAAAAGTTTTAATGGGTTTAGGTTCTTTCTTGAAGATCTGAAAATGATGCTCTAAAATAAATTACATAAAATTTGGAATCAAAAAAGAGTACCAAAGGAATGGAAGCACGATATAATCCCATATATGAGAGGAGAGCCCGACTAACTGAAAACTAGAGGCCTACCTGCCTATTGTCGATTGCATACACAGAACTTGGAATGTTGTCTCTGGATTATGTGTTGAAAAGAATATAGAGGAAGAGCAGGCTGCTCTGTCAATTTTATCTTAAACCCAAGCTTGTGAGAAATGGGATTGAGGATAAAGCATACATCTCACTTCCCTTCATAAAGAGCTGCTTTTTCTCATAGGGAAAACTGAAAATCCTTGGCAGAGAGAAATACGACATCAAATCTCATAAATTAATTTTTAGTCAATATATTAGGAACCGAAGGGATAGTTCACTATCCATTTTAAAAGGGATTCAAGGAGATTGATAGTCTTATGTATTGATAGTCTCTTTATGTATTGTATTGTGATGGACCAGTAATAAAAGATATGCACAAGGAAAATTCCTTAGTCAACTGTGTCGATAATGGAAGGGAATGGTCAAAAGTTTCATCTGTAAAGATAAGTAGCTGTCGATGATTGGTCTAAAGAATTGAAAATGAAAGGATTTTGTATATATCACAACAAAAGCCAAATTAAGCATTTGAGAAGGCAGGCCAGTATTACTATTAACTTCTGTGGACAGTAACTAGAAATGGGGCATTTTGATTATTTGAGTGCTGTCATAAGAAGATATGGCCCAATAGACCAAGAGATTTGAACATATGATGTAGTATGTATTTTTCTAAATGTAATGTATTAACTAATGACAGGTAAACGAGAAAGGCGTCTTCTTCTGTATGAGTCAGAAAGCAAGACAATTTTACAGAAATTTATGAACCAGTTTAAGCAGTGAAAAAGAGTATCTTAGGGAAATAAGTGAAGAGAACCTCCAGCTGAAATGGATCAGCCATGTTTGTTGGATGAAAGATATCCTAATGGCCTAATTGCTTATGAAATCAAGATATAGCTAAATCACCCTATTGGTAGAATTCGAGTAGTTTTAATACTGACTGTTTAACTATAACTGTATACAGACTTGGAAAGAATCACAGCTGCAGTTAGGCTTCTGGCCTTTTATTTTAATATTTTTGTTAAGTACTATAAAAAAAAATAAGTGTGTGCTGAAGACCACATGGCAGAACTGAAAACTTCATTTGAAAGAATCTAATTATATATATATATATATATATATAACATACATATATCTTCCTTCTTCCTCCAGTGGCGCGACAGGCCGGCAGGCCGTGTAGGCCCTGGGCCTCGCGGTGTAAACACTTACGAGTTTACGCTCACGTTTCACGATACAATTTTTAGTGTAGGGTCATCACTCCCTACGAATAATGTTGTGAGTGACCACCCTTTGGCTGACGGGTCTCACATACCCGGGGGAGAGGTTGTGAGTGAATCCCCATTTTTTTACATCCTTATAAAAGCCCCGCCGGGACTGGGATTCGAACTCAGAACCTGTAGCATGAGAGACTAGCGCGCTAGCCATTCAGCCACGGGCTCCCCACACATACATATATAATCAATAATATTATGTATTATGAAGTATTATTATGGATCGGATTAGTAGCATAAATGAGAAACAAATCATAAATTAAATTTATTTTTTTTTTAAAACTATATACTAATCAAATTATTTATTTTCGTTTTATACAAAGGGTACAATGGATTTGTGACAACTACAATAACAAAACAATACTTTTGATTAAATTTTACTTATATATTTAGAAAAAACGCAATTCAGTATTTTGTTGTACTTTCATTTCTATTATTTGACATATTTAAATCCAATTTGATCTTTAAAAAAAATCAATTAAAGGCTTTGATGTTTCTTGTGAAAAGTCGATATTGAAATCTCCACTCAAGATCATGAGTAATTTATTCAAGTTCCGATTAAGCAAAACAGACCCTGCTGTTGTATATATACGTAAAATTTCATTGATAAGTTCAATTATTTTCTTTACACATTGATTAGGTGAACTAAACAGCAACTATTATGATGGGTAGTCCATTTTATGTTTCGCATTTTGCAACACAAATTTCTCCAATAGACGGTTCATTAAAACTTCATGATTGAGAAATTTTAAGTGGTACATCCATCCGTGAAGTTATAATATTTGTCGTGTGTATTACTTTTATATACTACTCCTGCAGCTCGGCTTAAATTTAGTCATTTAAATTTAGTAATACTATAGAAATTGGTGATATCGATGTTTTTTTATCTTCTTTGTTCAACCATCATCAAGATCCTCAGCATCAATTGTCGACATTTTATGCAACTTTTGTTTCACGAATCTTTCTTGTTCAACATTATGGCAACCTATGTACGTATAATTATTTTTTATAATGTTTAATGTTTGTTCACTATATAATACACTAGTAACTACATATACTAACCTCACAATATAAACCAAAAATGTTAAACAAATGAGTGTTAAAATAATATTTATTATGACACATCAATGGTAAATATTAAGAAAACTATTGATAATATTAATTAATAATAACAAATATTACATATAAATTGAATGTAGTAAACACAGCGACAAAACAGTGAAGAGCAGTGGAATGTATCTTTCTCGCTCGGGTAAAATCGGCGGTCCCGAGTTCACCCGATCAAACCTTTCTCTTCACAGCGTGACGGACCAGCCTCCCTCACGGCCAACGAAAAATCTGTGTGCGGTGCGCCACAAGAAGTTTACTATAAAAAAAAAAAAAATGCATTACAAGAGATAGTGTGTTAGAATAAGGTGTAAGACATCGCTCGGTATACTAAGCGGCCGCTTATCGCGTAATTGTTTAATACATGATGAAAACTAGATTTTCTCTCATCTTCCAACTTCATTTTTTTTTTTCTACCTGAATATCTTTAAGCAAAAGGCGAAAATTCTTCTGACCAAGTTTCATCTTACGAATTCGTACATCAAAACGGTCCAACATTATATAATACTAGAGCAAACTGAAAAGTGACTAACATGTGGCTACAAATGTATTGGCAGTAATAAACCGTATTTCTCTTCCTCTTGATAGCTGATTTGCAAAATAATAAATAACAATTTTTGCTTAGTTCTATCATATCATATCATATGTTTATTCTATTTTATCATTTCCTTTATTACAAAAAACAATAGTTATGTGATACTTTTAAATATTTAACTTGATATTTATAATAAATAGATTAGTTTTAATACTAAAATATACATAATGCCTGGATCAAGACATTTTAAAGTCAATGCTATTAGGAAGGATCTACCTGAAAAAACTAATGAAGTTGAAGTAGAAAAGTGGCAAAAGATTAGTCATTTATTGGAACAAGATCAATCGCCAATCGAGAAACGACCTGCGAGGAAAATACGTCTTATCGAAATCAATGAAAATAGTACAGAAAAAGAAAACTTTCTTAAAAGTTTAAGTGAAGGAGCTGTTCTTATCAAAGAATATATCAAAGCTGAAGGTATAAATTTTATTTATGGTTCACATTTTAATTTTAACATGTAATAAAACCACTATTATTTCTATTCATATATATTATTATCGCTCATTAATATTATAGAAGTTAATCATGGAGCATTGTGTATTTTTATAGATAGTATTCAGTAAAAATGATAATCCAACCAAACACTTTAGGTTAATCAATGATAAAAGAAACATCGGTGAGCGCCGTACTGGGTAAGACAGGCTCCTGAATCTCTTCTCACGGGACGGCAAAATAGTTTTATTGCTGTCAAGTTGAACATGCGTTAAAATTAGCTCTAATATAATAAAAACACTAATCACAGTAATTTAGTCCAGTGACCAGGATTTTAAAACTGTACCAATACATTTTTATCAGGTAAAATATTGATGTCCGATCGTTGATAACTAAGGAAAAATATATTCCTTTGTGAAATTTGTGAGCAAATTGGGAAGTTTTACACACCCTCCGTAAAACCTTCAATTGTTAAATATAACTTTTTAACACGACTCAGATTTAGAACTGATTTACAAAAACGATCCGAAAAAGGAAAAGTTCAGCTGATGCATGGAATGTTTAAAACTCTCTAAATAGCTGCCGCACTCTGATAACTGATAGATGGACAAAACAGAACCAAGGTAGATCTTGTGGAAGGATTTTTCATTCCTGCTCGCATTCTAATTAATAGGGATAAGCCATCTAATCCTCAGGAAATAGTAGATCCAAATAATTGGAATGAGTTTCCGTATAAGGAAGCTAGGAGCACGCTCATGCACGTGATGTGTTGAACAAGAGCAGACATAGCCTTTGCGGTGAGCTATGTACCACGGTTCTTGGAAACTTCGGACCAACTGACTGGATAGGAGCGAAAAGTATATTTAGATAATTAAAAGGGACCATTGACTGCAGCATAAACTATCTTTATAGGTCTAAATGTCATCAGCTTTTAGGGTACAGTAAATCAGTCCATGGAGGAGACAGATTGACAGGAAAGTCTTCTAAAAGAGTAGTCTGTAACTGAGGAGCTGTAGCCATCTGGCTAAGTATGAAGCAGGCAACTTTGGCTATTTCCTCTAATGAGGCTAAAGTGAAATGACAGGAGATATAGTCTGTCTGCAAGGGCTGTTAAAGGATTTGGTTGATACGACTCTAGAACATTTTGTAGAAAATGAAGCAAGCAGTAGTGGGCTGGCTGAAAATCCGGAACATATTGCTGCGAGACATGTCTTTGTCAGGGAGTATGTGACAATGTTTTGAAAGGTAGTCCACCTGAAGACCTACTGATAGTCCATGGGTCTTCGAGTCACATTTCCTACAGAAGGAACATATTTTCTTCATTTCAGAAGTATGACGATTTTTGCAACTGCTGATGGGAGCTTAGTCAAGGCTCAAGGAATGATTTGTATTGGCTTTTGAAGCAAGGTTTTTGGGAATTAATCGGACCTGACTCTGTTAAATGTTAAGTATATCTCTGGTATTCATCTTTTCTCAGTGTTAGCAGCACATTGAGCTCCGTTGAAACGGTTTCAGACTTTGAATCCCAAAAGGAAGACATTAATGCCCCTTCAACTAGCAAGAAGGCCACAACACTAGAGAGGGCGCTTATCCTAGCCCTAGTGAAGTTACATTGAAGTTGGAAGATCAAATCGAATCTTCTAAATCTGCCAGATTCTTAGGTCCTGTCTCATTTATCAATGATATAAGTGCATACATCATTTCTTCTTCTTCCTAGAGAAGCGTAATGCTATAGAACTTTTTTAGAATATAAGTGAATAAAGTGACCTGTTTTAGAATATATGTGACCTAATTTCTATTTTAAAACTATTTCAAACAGAAAACGTAAGTTAATAAGCATTTTAAACTGTTCTCATTCACCCCACATGTTGTAATTGGAAACGAAATAACATTCTCAATGTCGTTCCTATTCATCCCTAGTATAGGGTGAATGGGAACAGCAATATTTTTTTTTTCCCCAAAAACAACAATTCAAAAACACACGCCCAGTAAATGATTTTATATTTAGTTCAATTAATTTAGATAACATTTTTCTTTTATATCGCTCAAGATTTCATAGAGTGTTCCTATTCACCCCATTTTACGGTAGCATCCTCAGAATTTGAGGTGTTTCAGCTTTTCTATTAGACGGTTACATAGTTTCATTATTGATTATTATAAACCGATCTCACAGCTGTTATAGCGATGAATTTCTGAAAGAGACAAGGCTAGTTGAAAATCGATACAATGCTTAAGTAGTAGAACTTCCTTAAATGTTACTACCAAAACATACTTTGAAATAGAATAGTCTTATCTTCATCAGAATTTAAAAGAATTCCAATATTGCTAATACCTACCAACTTTAAAATTATATTACATACTTAAGATTAATACGTAATATTTACCTAATGTTAAAAAACATTTTATTTCAGTTGCTGATGTGTATATTGTTGAAGATGATAAAGTTTGTAGATTGCTCTACAAATATGGTTATCCAAGTGTTGGTACTGCATGGCCAATTGGTAATTTTTTAAATATTATATCTACTAACTAAATTCACATAAATTTTTGTTTAATTTATTTTCATCACTACCTCGCTAATACGACTTATTCGGTAGCTGTTGCTTATATTATTTTAAGGTGTCTATCTTCTTCTGATGGGCTTCCAAGTGCAGGGTCCCCTTCTGTATCTACTATCTGTTTAGATTGTAGTGGGTTGGTCTTACTTCCGCTAAGTGTACCAGGGGCTAAAATTTAAAAACAACGTTCTTTGATTTAACCTAATTTCTAACAGGTGTTTCAGAATGATGTCCTTCAATAATAGGTGAAGTTAGTTTGCCTTTAGAACAATAACGCATTGATCGATCTATGACTGGGATTCTCAACTTTATTTCATTAGCATCTGCCATTGTTCGCAGATACAAGTCAGTATCATGTCAATATCTATATGCTAAGCTAATTTATGACAATATAGAACGATATGTAATATTTAATGACACCCAAAAATTCAAACTCTTGGAAGGCACCAAAAATTCTACTCAAGCTTCATTGTTTATGCCAGCTAACATATTGTGTATTTCCATAACAAAATTCGTACTATCTGGTGGTTGAATTATCGCATCAATCTAATAATACAAGGGTCTCTCTCTGGTAAATATCCAATTCTAATACTGTTCTCAGATGAAGGTTTTTGTTTACTGAGCAGACCTGTTTTGGAGATGAAATGTGCAAAACATTGATTTTTATTTTGATCACCAGCTTTGGAAATGAACTTTTCGTTCCTTTGATGTAATATCGACTTTTTCTTGACAAATTGGCCCTCTATACCTTATAAGCTGTGTTCATCCCATTGCGTCGGTAATAATATATTCACACCTCAACTCATGAGTATAAATTAGCCTTACAATTAGCACACGTCATTTCATTACACTGCACAGACACTATTGTCACATTACGGCGTACTAGAAAATACTTGACGAAGCTAAGTAAGACATTTCATAGAATAGAATATTTTATTTTGATAACTATTCTCATAACCACGTTTTTTGTTTGATTTCTTCGATGTTGTACTATGTATGATAACTTAATTTGCAGTAAGGTACAACATTAGGCGTATCATAAAAAAAAAATTGTTGTCGCGTTTTCCAGATAATCTATAAATAGACATATACATATTAAACACACACTATGTTTTATTTGTTTTGTTTTTTAGGACCAGGAACAATAGTTTCAGCGTACGTAGCATTTTACTGTCAGAACTTGATTCTTAATGAAAATTCAGATTATGTTACCTTATACCCATTTGGTACAGGAAGAGGAGGTTTTTTTTTTTTTTTTATATTACGAAAAATTTGTCAGTATAAATTGAGATCACTTGTCCAAATTAAAGAAAAAAAAAATCTGATATAGGGCTCAAACCATCACACCTAATAAGCACTCCGGTATTAACAGATGATGGTAATTGCAAAGCTGTATTCGAATTCTCTAACGTTTCTCCACAAAAGAAATTTACTAAAGTAATTCTACCTTTCCTTAACACTATTTATTAAAATGCTTGATAATTATTCTCATATTTTAAAATTTTAGGCCGAGAGTGACATGTGTTCTTGCATGGTCGCATGGTTAGGGCAATCCGTCACAATAAAACCGGTTCAACATGCTTCAAGTGTTGAGAGGTATCAATTATTGTTTGATGCCTTAGGAAATTTTCAGACATCCCATCTAGACCCAGAGGTTCTGATTTCGGACGTTTTGGTGAGTAATCTAGAAACAGATTAAGTTATAACCTCTGCAATGTTAAGATAATTAATGTTCTACTCAATCCGCCTTGTAGTAATAAAAACTTTTTAATATATCTAATTTTAATTTTTTTTCTTTGATTATTCAATGGACATGTTTTCACTAAATGTAAAATCACTGAAGGTAAATTAATGCGGTGTAATATTCAAGAAGCTCCCCGATTCTGAGGTCTGTAGTGAAGTAATCCATAGGTCCATTCCCACTCCTCTTTTGCTACAGCTAAGGATGGCCATAACATTTTCCATTCCAAACCTATATTGTGCATGCGTTAACAGGGTACTACCCATGACGGAATAGTTGTATGGGAGTGAACTATGATTGAGCTCACTTACACTTACCCTTTTGGGCCGATCTTTCATTGCTTCCGTGAACTTTGAAAAATCATGAATCTCTGTTCTGTGCTCCTCCGTTTGCTCACGTCATTAGTTTGATGTATAAGTTCAACCATCTGATAATTCGGAAGTTGTATTGAAACAAATGACTGACTTGTATTCTGGTTGAGAATACAACCAGTTCTACCAATCTACGCGTTGAGAGAATCGACCTAGTTTTTGAGGATTTAGGGAAAGGAACTAAATAGTGAGATGAAAGGAGATTAAAATCAATGATCATCGTGAGTATTAATGAAATAGGTAAAATCTCTAAACCGAAATATCTCTGAAAAGTAATTATTGGGTTGTTGCATAAGAAATGTCCGGTTTTATTATTTCAGTAATTCAAAGCGAGATTAGTCGACTTTCCGTTGTACTATGTTTACAGATTTGTATGAGCCTTTATTAATCCTCCCTTTCTGTATAGCACTCACTATCCTTCTATTTGATCGCACCTTGTTCAGTATGCCATCGAATATGACCTTGGAAACATCTGATTTTCAAATAATTTTTATTATTAGCTTAATTTTGAAATGTTCAGCTGTGAGGAAAATCACCTTCGAGGTTTTATAACGAACAGATCATTCGCCGGTGATTTGAAAATTGTTTGATGTTGATACAGAGTTTACTACCTCAGAATTACCTAGAACTTCCTCTCATATCATTTCCACCAGCAATTGACGACGATGAACTTATGAGGCTTACTGTGGAAGAACACCCTTACCAAACTGTTAAAGGCCTTGAAGCACAACTAAATTCAAGTGTATCGACAATTTCTCAAACTTCAAGACCATTGGTAAGTAATACAGAACAAACAAAGTCAATGCAGTCTACTACCAGATTTGTAACACTGGTGCAGGAAAACAGGAGGTAGGTAAGGACGTCAAGCTTCTTATATTTAAATCAGTGTACCTGCCAATACTTCTTTTTGGATATTAACAGAAAATCAAGAGAGCTGAGTCACCACTGCTCAAATGGAATTTCTGAGAAGAACAGCAGATAAGACTAGAAGGGACCGCGTTCTCAACGAAAGCATGAGGCAGGAGCGTAGGAGTCGCCCCATTGAAAGACATCTTGCAGATCGGCCAATTGAACTGGTTTTGGCCACATGATTAGGATGGAGGAACATAGGGACCCGTTAAAGACAATGGACTACGCTCCAGATGAAAGAAGACCTCGAGGCCGCGCAAGAATATCCCACCTGGAATATATCGACAAACTATGCAAAGAAAGAAGAAAAAAATCTCCGTAGGGCCAGGAAGAACAGAGGACAGTGTTCATCGTGGCTGTTCACTCCCCTACGCTGAGAGGCTTAAAGGGAGAAGCAAAAGAAGAAGAAGGTAATACAGTAAAGCAACTAAACGAGCTGCCTACCGAAGTCCTTCCACACCCACCATGTTCCATCATGCTTATATTCAATAGATTTCCATCTGTTCAGAAATTTGGACATCTTCGTTAAAGGTAAATTTTTGAAAGTGAATCTCAGGTCAAAAACGAATTTTCTTAATGTAAGTTATTTTTGGATTGAAAAAAGCAATATTTTGCAGGCGAGAGCATAACTCTTAATATAGAACATTTAAAACAAAAACTAATTAATTTTGATTGATAACCACCAGAAATTTTATATTTCATTTTGTATCGTGCAGTATAAAATACTGGAGGAAATTAGTCAGGGTGCCGGTCTGTGAAAGAAAAATAATGAAATAGTCTAAACTATTTATTCTTTTACCAACTTGTGTGGGCCATCATCAGGGCTCCTTTAGGAAAGATAGCTAGGATAGTAGTTAGTAATAATAGTGTTATCAAATAGTTTTTAATTTATAATTTTGATCTAGAAAATACTAAAAATCGGCGTACCAATGGACAGGGTAAATTATTACGAAGTTTTAGTTAATGGTCCTGAGCTTAGGTGCAGATTACGAGCTCAAGTAGGAGGCAATAAGTGGCGGTGCTTTCCTGATTACATGTGAGTTATATGTATTTATCATGTTAAGTTTATATAAATGTGATTAAGAAGAAAAATATTAACAACGGACGATATTGTAGATTATACTGGTTTTCACCGAATTTAGTCTACACTATAATGTTAATGATCATGTGAATACAATAAAAGGTCCATTAATATTTAGATAAAAACTAGAATGATAAATAAAATCTGATAAATCATTTGTTAAATGATGAATATTAATTTGGTATTTGTTTCCACCATGTTTATTTTTACTATGTTTGCTCATTGAGTTAGTTTTGAACGTCTTACGCGTTTCACATACACTGATAAAAAATCAAATTTGTCTAAGGATACATATGCAATCGAAATAAATGTGTTCAAGTGCTAAGCATTTCAGCTTTGGTTCAAGTAATAGTGATCTGTAGTAATTGATTCCAACATTTACAGACTAAAAGATGAAGGTTTTATAAGAGAGGTAATCGATAATCACATCAGTATAAATCTGTCCAAGGATGAAATATCATTACTAAAAGAACCAATTAAACACCACTTTAAAGGCGTATTTTCTTATATGTGTGTCCCGATCGGCATAACAACGAAAACTCGAGGTTAGTCATCTTAAAAAAATACAATGCTTAACGATTAAGTAAATAACAGTTCAATGACAATTACAGGAGTTGTAGAACTTATAAATAAAAAAGACTCAGAATCGTTCAGCGATAGAGACTCATATGAAGCCATCAGATGCGGTATCCATTGTGTAGCAGCCCTCCTATTCTACAAATTATATACGAAAAAATATAAAACGGTAAGTTAATTTCAATCTACAATAAAAATCTAAGCTGAAATAGTTACAATGTAATGGCACATAACAATATTGGCGCAGAATCTAAGTTTGGATAATTTTAGCAATAAACTCAGGTTATAGGTCTCATATCAAACAGGGTTTGGCGTAATTGTGCAGTCTAAACAATGCCAGACTCCCAGCTTTGGGCAATAATTTCGTTTATAGCCCCGGGTCTTCGGTATCGAGTGATATTTTTTGCAATATGAGTATTGAATTATTATATCACGTTTTATAACGAACCATCTCCAAGTTACTTAATGGTATGTTTTTTTCTCGATTGAGAGGCTGGAAATATTAGGGAGGCCGGGAAGTAATGTCCTTTTTCATGCTAAATAAAAACATACATTTTTAACGAGTCTTTATTTTTAATTAATTATGTATTCCAAATTATTGTCAATAACCTTTAACCATCTAGTGAGTAAATTTTCAATTCCCGATTGATAAAAATTAATCGTTTTTTTCGGCAAAATATCTAGATATGGCATTTTGGATATCATTTAAATTTGCAAATGTTTTGCCACTTAAAAAGTATTGTGGTGCTCGGAATAAGCGTCAATCCGATGGTGTAACATCAAGTGAATACGGTTGATGAGGCAGCACCTACCAACCCAATTCACTATTTTTTTTTCTAGGGTTCGCCATGCGCAGTGCGGTCTTGCTATGTCGTGTTGGAGAATGAAGCATTTTCGGTTGACAATAGCTGGCAAATTTTCAATTAAGGATTTATTGACTCGCTGCATTTGTTCGCTTAATCACAGGAGATGAGAAATGGGTCCAGTATGATAACCCTAAACGCAAAAGGTTATTGACAATTAGGGATTGCAATCCGGAAAACCGGATCCGGTAATCCGGCGGATCCGGCATTATTATACGTTAACCGGATCCGGCAATAATATACCGGATCCGATTATAGCAATTTTTGGCCAAAAATGGTGCAGTTTAATAAAAAAGAGTACTTCAAATGCGTTAAATTTGGTGTACATGTATGGTGGTGTCGTTCGACGCCAAATTACATCGTCATCAGTTTAGTCCAGTATCATTCGTTCGCCTTTCAAGAGACAGTACATGTGCTTTTGTTTTGTCGGTGCTTCACCTAAATGTAAGTTAGCAGATATTATTATCTTGGATATACGCGAGCTATAGCATCCTAAAAGTTGTCTGTAGAAGAACTTCTGAAACAACTCTAACTTTGTTTTAGAGAAATTGCTCATTCAAGTACTTACTCACTCAAGTGTACTGAATTATATCATAAACTGCTTACAAATCTATTGAAATCTAGGAAGACTGAGCTATGTTACTGCTCACCTCTTCATATACTTCACTTTCTCAGATAGCTCAATTAATTTATTAAGTTACTTTATAAAATCCTACATAATTATCCTTGCATAATTAACTCAGATGGGAATTATGGATGTGATAACAATAATTTTAAATTATTTGAGAATGCTAACAATCACAAACAACACTTATATTAATGATAGACACACTCATATTTTGATGAATATGTCTGATGAATGGTATAATTATCACAATAATGAGTTTGTATTATAAGTATAAATCTTTAAATTATTCTACTGACAATATTTGTTTTTTAAATAGTACGTAAGTACAAATAACTTTAGTATATATTATCAAATTGCTTACTATAATTTTGATTTTGAAAAAAGGGTGGTAGAAAACAAATAGTCTTTATTCTCAGCAAATAGTAATCAATAGCCGATTGTTTTAATAGCCACTAAAATTTTACTAGTTACCTAAACTACTAAACTTTAATTTTTTTTGCTCTATATCTAATCCTAACATAACTTTTATTTTATAAACTTCCTATTATGAGTACAATTATACTCGACTAACATACTAACAGTTCATCTTGGACAGAAAAGTGAAAATCAACCTAGATTTACCCATACCATCCGGATCCGTCCGGATTGATGAAATTTGGGACCGGATCCGGCCGGATTGGAAATGACACCGGATTGCAATCCCTATTGACAATATATTGGGAATACATCGTTGATTAAAAATAAAGACTTGTTAAAAATGTATATGTTTTTATTTAGCATAAAAAACGACATTACTTTGCGATTCCCCTTATATACAACAAACACTACTTTGTATTATGGATCTGAAATAGCAGAATTGTTCCACTCAACTGAGCTTGCCTAATGGTGCATTCTTCACTCTCCGTGCACATTTATTTAATCTAATTATAATTAATTTTAACCTCCTTTTTCGTACTGGTCAACTATCTTCCTGAATAAGTAGCTGATATCTTATTCATATTGTGATATAAGTACCTGGTCATCAGCAAACGATGTATGGCACTGGTATTTTTTTATTTCTGGATACCCATTATCTCACGTTTTCTGACCCAATCTTTTAGGAATTCGTCTATTTATATTTAAAATAGAATTGGAAGTTTGCAGCATCCTCGCAATGTCCTTTACCATTTTGGAATGCCCTCGATAGTAATGGTCCGATTTTTTTCTGGCTTGTATTATTTCTGTATATTTTTTTAACAACGCTAATGATACATTGGTCAATGCCAGCTTTCTCAAAAGATACCCAAAACAGTTTCATTACCTTACTTAGAATTCATGTGCGTACATTTACAACATTATATTGGT
The DNA here is from genome assembly GCA_023052935.1 of Piezodorus guildinii. NCBI lineage: Eukaryota > Metazoa > Arthropoda > Insecta > Hemiptera > Pentatomidae > Piezodorus > Piezodorus guildinii. The sequence continues at coordinate 43,032,667 of CM041292.1, read as the reverse complement.
AAAAGTAAAATTTTAATACACTTACGTTGTTGTTATTATAGTTTGCTATGTGTGAAAACCAAATTCAAACCATGCTATATCATATGATTCCGTGCTCCCATGAAGTGGATTTAGTCAAATATAAAAGTACCAATTTCATTATGCCCGAGGAATTTTTCAAGTAAGTGGAATGATTTAAGTTAAAATTAACCGTTTTTATTTAAACATGTTTTACTGTATCGGAAATTATAAGTAAAATGAAATATTCAATATTTAGTCATATTTATGAATTGGTTAGTAAACCTGGGTAGTTATGGATTACTAAAAAAATCAGAATGAATTGAAAACACATTGCGATTCACATTACTAAAATAGTTTCCAAAAATCGCCTAGAAGCTACAGCTATTAGAAATTGTATTTTATTATATTAAATATGCCTGCATTTAGTTTTATGGTGTTTCAAAAAACTTCATTAATCTGGGATTATTAAGTAATCCACGATGTGTTGGTTGACTGCTTACCGTCTGATTATGATGTTGTCTTCGATAAAATAGCGACTGCTGTTATAAGTTTGAAAATATTTTAAGCAATGTGAAAAACTAAGATAGAAACCAGAGGAAGAACATATTAAAAATGGATTTTGATATTGCGATATTTTTCCATTCAAAAGGATTGTGGATAAACATTGATTAAATACTTTACATAATTGGGAAGCCGCAAATAGTTTGAAAAACTTGATGTACAGTCAAAATGGATTTTGATATTGCGATATTTTTCCATTCAAAAGGATTGTGGATAAACATTGATTAAATACTTTACATAATTGGGAAGCCGCAAATAGTTTGAAAAACTTGATGTACAGTCGTCAATATTAGTGTTAATGTTCTAAGCTAAACTCTTTTTAAAGTTTACATTCCCACCGCCCAGTCAAAAGATTGCAATCAGCTTCTGCTCCTCCAGGTTGCTGGAACAACCTCACTGGCACACACATTTTTTTTTTTTTAGAAATAGAAATTTTATTTTGTCTTTGGGGCTTCCCCATACAAATAGAGCCTAGCTTGGCTATAAATTACAATATTATGGTTTTAGAACTTTATATACATATCGATTAAAAATAAATAAAATAATAGTGAAAATTTACTAAAACAATTTGACTTTCAAAAATAAATTACAGATTAAAGAATAAACAGTTACTGGTGCTATAACAGACACAATAAATAAGCAAAATATCACTTTGAAGATAAAATAAAAATAAACACTGAATAGAAAATGTTCTAGGATAAAGAATTGAGCACTTTTTGAACTCCTATCATGTAATAGTACACTTTATGTAACTTATCTACACTATCGATACTCAGTATAGCATGGATACTTTGGATGTCGGAAGATTCTAAGATGAAGTTTTGAAGAAATTGCCGTCTATGTTCATTGTGTGCCGGGCAGTGAAGGAGAATGTGATGTAGACTGTTGTAGATAAATCGATTGCATAATATACAGCTTTCTTGTGACTTGAACAAAAAAGATGAGTTTTTTTCCATAGATTCTAATATGTTCTGGATTTGCAACTCGTAATTGGCTGACACATCTCAAATTCTTTATATGTACTTTAAATGTGAGGTACATTTCAGGGTCGGGAGCATTGTAATTGCATAGTAATCTATATATAGGATAGTTAGTCGAATTTAGGGTCCTTTGTATGTCGGCTGAGAGATAATGGTTATGTGCTTTTTCCAGTATGTCGTCTTTGTATCGAAGAAGTCCGTTTGTATGGTGAACAGAAAGCTCTTCTGCAAAGGCATTTAGCTCGGCTATTGCTCTAAATTGGGACACCCAATTGAAGTTTATGTCGGGATTATCCTTGTCTAATAATGTCAGTCTATTGAAGCAAAGTTTTGGAAGTCGTTCTTCTGGCATGGACTCGAGCTTGGTCCATAGATTTGTCATCTTCTTTTCACACATACAATACACAAATACAACACCTATGCATTTCAGATCAAGATCATATACAGTACACACACTAGGGGCACGTTCTATAGTAAGTCGTCCCGGATGGGAGAGCAAGGGCTGTCTACCCTTCTCTCTAAAGTACTAACCATGTCACGAAATCACCATCCCTAAAAATAGTCAAAATCGAATTGCCGGATTGGAAAAGACAAGATTTGAAATTAGAAATCGAGCTGGTCAGTTAAGTATTAAAATTTAGTGCCACAAATCCGAGGCAAAGATAAGGGAATCCTATCATTACTTCTTAAGGAATTGCCATGCACTCACAGAAGTAGCTTATGTGGAACAAATCGAACTCTTCCAAAACTAATACAACCCTCCACAAACTAACCAACGTTTTCCTCTTCTTGCAACAGCAACTATATATATATATATATATATATATATATATATATATATATATATATATATATATATATATATATATATTTTTTTTTTTTTTTTTTTTATTTTTTTTTTTTCCAGGTTTACTTACTATCCAACGCAAGAGGAACTATCGAACTTGACATTATACGTGTGGTATATTTTTCGAGACGTTTTCCAAATCCGTAAAACAGATGTGGCAACTAGTGACAAATTGTTCGACTTCCTTTTAAAAGTCAAACGTGGTTACAGGCATCTCCCTTATCACAATTTCGAACATGCATTCAGTTTCTGCCATTGTACGTATCTTATTACGGGCTTCAACACTGACGTATTTTCAGATTTAGAGGTAAAATTGAACGAATTTAATTTCCTTATATAATAATCTCATATAGTTGAATTAGTTCCGAAAGAGATTACTGTTAGTGTTTAACTTTTCTTCATCCTTCTTACAGTTATTTACCTTTCCTACAGGAGGTGTTAAGGCAAATAGTACCAAGGTGTATAAATACCTAGAACAGTACAGTATATCAAACACGAAACCAACCTATTCGAATAAGAGTATGATATGATACAGAACATGTAACATTTTTGTTACTAAGGTTGCTCAGTGGAATGATCACTACTGATTGAGACAAACGCAAGAGCATGTAATGGAAAATGCATGGGAGGAATACAAAAACATGTATCTGGCCTTCCTGGATATAAACGCAGCCTTTGATTCGGTTCCCAGAAAAGAGATCTGGAATGCTTTAAGAAAAAAAGAACATCCCAGGAGACTTTATCAAACCAATCCACTTTAGGTATAAAGACCCAAAGGACACAGCGAGGATTAATGGGAAGGAATTTAAGAGCTTCGGGATGGACAGAGGAGTCAAATAGGGCGATAGTCTCAGCTCCCTACTCTGTATTATTTTGATGGTGATATCCTAAAAATCTGTAAGCGTAGAACAGCAAGAGCAATAATAGGCAAGTGGAATTCGAGAACAATACTCGCCGAAGTTCTTGCATACACGGACGTTATTGTCCTCATAACAGACTATGCAGAAACACTACAGCTAGCCATCATAGAATGAGAAGCTGAAGTAGAAAGAAAAGGGATGCTGATAAATGAGGAAAAAGCAAAGTTATGCAGATAGGACGTGTTGCTGAGGACATACAGATTAACTATAAGGGGAGGACTCTAGCGGTGGTCGATGAATATGTGTACCTCGGGACAGTCGGAAGAAATGGAAAAATAGAATATGAAATATTGAACAGAATACAAGCTAATGGCGTCTATCATCATATCTGTAATACTAGATTCCCTATACTATATAGTCCAGGAGCCGAGGCCGAAAAATGCGAATTATAAGAAGAAAATTTTCAATGTGATTTTCATATTTTAGCCAACTTGCACAACATATTTTTTGTCTGCCAGCTCAAACTGGTGGCCATCAAAAATGGTGGCCATTCAAAACGGTCACTAAAAACCGAAAAATATTATTATTTGAAGACGATTCTTTCTTTTCATTTATTAAACTAGGTCAATACCTGATACAAAAAAAAATTGTCTGCCCATTCTAGGTGGTCGGGTTCATCCGGCAGACATGATGATGATAAGAACCAAAATTTTGTATTATTTGAAGACGTTTCTTTCTTTTCTAATATGAAAACTAGTCCTTGCCTGATACGAAATAACCTTGTCTGCCCATTCTAGGTTGTCGGGTTCATCCGGCAGACATGATTCAAAAAGCACGCTCTAAGAACCAAAATTTTGTATTATTTGAAGACGTTTCTTTCTTTTCTAATATAAAACTAGGTCTTTACCTGATACAAAAAAAACTTTGTCTGCCCATCGTAGGTGGTCGGATTAGCAGAGCAGACAAAATCCAAAAACACGCTTTAAGGACCGAAATTTCGTATCATTTGAAGGTTTCTATGATATCGGGCTGAAGACTGTTAAAAGCAGACCAATTCCTCTGTTTAAGACACTGTGCATTATATAGACCAAGATATCTAACAAGCTTATCTAGTCTCAAGAGTAGTTTCCGAGATTTCTTTGTCCATTGAATGCATTCGGTCCGAAATACAGGAATTGACCTCATTTTAGCATTATGAAGGTAAATATTACAATAAACACGTATTATACGAAAATACTCATTACGATATACATTAATCGAAATTTAATGAGCGTTAATTTGAAAGCTGATAGATATCTGTAGGTCTTGCAGGTACCGAGATATCTTTGTCTATATAATGCATTGTGTCTTAAGCAGAGGAATTGATCGACTTTTAACAGTCTTCAGCCCGATATCATAGAAACCGCTCATTTGACCAAACTACTCAAAATAATAAAAATAAACAAGCTTCTAATAAGCTTTAAGATAAGAAGTGATAGACGTCTGCAGATCATATAGATACCAAGATTTCTTTGTCCATATAATGTATTGTGTTCTAAATACGATAATTCTTTTTAACGTATTAACGTTTGAAGGTAAATATCACCGAAACCACTCATTATACGAAAATACTCATTACAATATACATTAATGGAAATTGAATAAGCATCAATTCGAGATCTGATAGATGTCTGTAGGTATTATAGGTACCGTGATATATTTGTCCATATTATACATAATGTTATGGCAATTACGTTATTACGATACTTCTCCCCATCTATTCCAAAAACAGAACTAGATCATTTTAGACCTTTTCCCTTCGGATCCGCCACCATAAACACACATTGATTCCTGGAAATCAGGAACTTCAATTTCATCTATGCTAATATCAAACCCCGTATCTAACAAAATAGCGATTAAAAATGTCTCAATGCTTACTGTTTGGTTCTTGTCTGCCACATGATTCCGACCACCTAGGATGGGCAGACAAATTTTTTTGTTATAGGTGAAGATCTAGTTTCAGATAAGAAAGGAAAAAAGCGTCTTCTAATAATTCAAAATTTAGGGTCTTAACCTATTGCGTGGTTTTGCATCATGTCTGCCAGTTGAATCCGACCACCTACGATGGGCATACAAATATTTTTTGCATCAGGTATAGACCTAGTTTGATATTAGAAAAGAAAGAAACGTCTTCAAATAATAGAGAATTTTGGTCCTTAAAGTGTGTTTTTTGATTTTGTCTGCTAGTTGAACCCGACCTCCTACGATGGGCAGACAACGTTTTTTTTGGTCAGGCAAAGACCTAGTTTCATATTAGAAAAGAAAGAAACGTCTTCAAATAATACAAAATTTTGGTTCTTAGAGCGTGCTTTTTGAATCATGTCTGCCGGATGAACCCGACCACCTAGAATGGGCAGACACTTTTTTTTTGTATCATGTAGTGATCTAGTTTAGTAAATGAAAAGAAAGAATCGTCTTCAAATAATAATAATATTTTTCGGTTTTTAGTGACCGTTTTGAATGGCCACCATTTTTGATTCCGACCAGTTTGAGCTGGCAGACAAAAAAAATGTTGTCGTGCAAGTTGGCTAAAATATGAAAATCACATTGAAAATTTTCTTCTTATAATTCGAATTTTTCGGCCTCGGCTCCTGGACTAATAGGGAAACGAGAGGTCGAAAATAAAACAAAAATGACCGTATATAACACGCTGTACCATCTAACCCTTACGGATACGAAAGTTGGGTCCTACTCGATCAGCATAAAAGCAGACTGATCGCATTCGAAATGAAATATCTAAGAGAGCTTATCTTGAGAGAGTAACTGGCCAAACCAGAAAAGACCAAATCCAAAAAGAACGGATTCGAGAAGGTCTAAAAGTGACTCCATTGTTAAAAACTATGGAAAGTAAAATTGGTTTGGAACACAACCACAAATGGTTTGGACATGTGATAAGGATGAACGAGGAAAGGGAGCCTCTGAAATTCTTTGAGGCAAGAACGATTGACAAGAGGCCTAGAGGTCGTCCTCCTAAAACATGGTCGGACGTGATTACCAAAATAGGAGAGAAGAGGGGCTAGTGTTGCTGGGTGCTCAGAGGACGTTGGCAAAGGACCGCGTTGGCTTGCAAAAATGGATAGATGAGGCCCCTCCACGATATTCCCGGATAGATTCAGAATATTGGAGTTCTAAATTTTGACTCTACAGAATAAATTAGAATAGAGATCTTCTATGTGTACCTGCCATCATCATACATGGCGATCACCAGTAATGAGCTTGCTGACCAAACAGAGAGATAAGCACTCACGCTCCCTGAGTAATTAACAGCCATCATGGACCCATCTGACCTTAGAAGACCACTAAAGAAACAAGTAGAGGACAACTGGCAGGAAATTTGGGACGAGAGTCCGACGAGTAAATTAAAGATTATTAAAAAAACTGCCAAGCCCTGGTACACATCTAATCAGCCGAGAGGAAGTGGTAAGACTTAGGATAGGACACTCCCGACTGACACATTCTCACCTTTTTGCTCGACAGCCCGTGCCCCATTGCCAACATAGCAATGTAGCCCTCTCGATTGGTCATATCTTACAACAATGCCCTTGTTATACGTCGCAGCTCAAGAGACTGGGACCCATCCCAGATATATTGAGTGTCCTAGGAAATAATGAGAAATCAATTAAAGAAAGATCTATGCTGCCCAAATTATAAAATTTAGCTTTATACCTATTTTTGTATTAATTATTTAGTACTATTTAAATTTCCAGTTCATAACTTTTGCTTTATTGATTTGTATTTTTCTCTTTTTGACGTTTTCCATATTTATTTCTTACTTTGTTTCTGTTTCTTTTACAGTTATACTTAATTAATTTCTCTATCCATACTTTGTATTTAGTATTATTCTAAGCATCCCTATAGACGTTGTGACCTAGATGTTTAGGCCTCAAAGCTTTAACATACTTGACATCACACAGGCTCGGGACCTTTTTTTATGCAAGCTCCAAAGGAGATATATATAGAGATAGATAACTATGAATTTTTACTCCCATTAAAAAATCCTAGGGTCACTTGCAATATTGGGCATAGAAGGCTGATATGCTAGCCACTAGCCCACAGGTGACCCCTTTAAAGATTTTTACTTCTTTATTTTGATGTCAAATTAAATGGGTTTTAGTTTCATGTAGGTTTTATTCTTCTTAAAATATTCCGACTACATGTAAACTACCACTTTTTAATGGTCACGGGTTCAAACCCGCAGGTGGTCCTAGGATTTTTTAATGGGAGTAAAAAATCCTTTGTTACGCCGTCCTTCGGAGGGGACGTTAAAAGGTGGCCCGAGCCTGTGCGATGTCAGGTACTCGTTAAAGATCCCTATCCTAATAAAACCTGGATTGGCAAAATTTAGGACTCCCACTGTAGCATCGTCCGTTTAGCCATAGTAGCATAAAGTGACGTTAAATAAATAAACAAACAAACAAACCACTTTTTATAATATCTTCCTCTAAAGTGGCTGTAATGTTGTTGATAAAAAAACAATTATACATTTCTGCTTGTAAGGATTGATAAAAAAATAGATTAATATGAAAAAAATTACTGAAAAATGAAAAAAAAAACTTTTGGAAAAAAACAGCAGAAATATTTTACCAGGTTTATTTCTTTTTCGCAAACAGTAATGGTGATATAGACTTAAGATATACTGCTGGAAAGTTAAAGATTTTTTAAAATTTGTTATATAACCTGCAAAGTTGGGATCACTTGTAGCTGGGTGGTTAGCATAACAGCCTCCTATGCCAAAGGTCACGGCTTCAAACCCGCAGGTGGTCCTAGGATTTTATAATGGGAGTATAAAATCCTTAGTTATGCCATCCTTCGAAGGGAACACTAAAAGGTGGTCCCGAGCTTGTGCGTTGTCAGGTACTCGTTAAAGATCCCTGTCCTAATAATGCCTGGATAGGCAAAATTTAGGACTCCCACTGCAGCATCATCCGATTAGCCATTGTAGCCCAAAGTAACGTTAAATAAATAAACAAACAAACAACCTGCAAAGTTGTAGAAGATAATGCTGAGTTAATATAATAATAATTTCTATTGCTATTCAATCTAAAATAATTTTAATGATATATTAATTGAAATTTACAACTGTATTGATGAATAAATCTGGTAAATGTGAGTAGAATACAAAGCAAAGACATGATACACATGTAGAGAAACTACCCATTGTTAACACTCCACAAAAAAGAAGTCTTGATTAAAAGGTCTTGCAGCCATCTTCTTCTCAGACGCTTCGAAGGATTGTCAGGAGCTGAAGAGGTAACAAGGATTGAAACTAGTGGGTTAGAGTGGGAAAGGAGTTGTGATGGTACAGATTGTTTCTTGGTTTATATAAAAAATAAGAAAATATAATTCTTATTACAATTTTAAGTTTATTAAAAACTTTATTTCAAGAAGGGAGGTAAGTGAAATATGAGTGCACTAGATTTTTATTTTATTTTTGTTTGTAGAGGAGAGCCCTGATCATAGCAGCCATCTGCCATGACATTGACCATCCTGGAAAAACAAATAATTTTATTCAGGATTCAACTCACCAATTGACTGTTTTATATCATGAATCGTTTTTGGAAAATCACCATGCCAGTATCTGTAGAATGCTTATCCAGGTAATTAATTAAGAATATTTATCCATGGCATTAATTTATTAAGATTTACAATTTAGGAGTCTAGACATGAAGAGTGATTAAATATGAGAAAATAACAACTGATTTTAACCTACTCGATCTTTATTAAGGAATGAGAGTATCTATCAAACCTCTGTTCCAACTGGCTGAAAAAGGACTCCAAAGAGAAAAAAAAGTGTGATAAGGATGTTTAGTGTTATTTCTTAAGCATCATAATAAAAGCCTGTGAGACCAAAGTCAGAGTATATTTATATAAAAATTTGTTATATAACGACAATTAATTATTCTTCTAACATTTAGATTCTTAAAAACATCAAACTGAACAATAATATTAATATGAAGATGAACTATAATATTTCAAAAAAGCATTTTCTTATATTATGCTTTTTTTGTTTTAGAATTGTGGGATATTTTCTGATTTAAGTTCTGAGGAGTATGAATTAGTTATAAAAATCGTTAACATGGCTATATTATCTACAGATCTCAGCCTCTACTTCACAGCACGGTATAAAATGATGGATATTCTTTTGAATAACTCTTTTACACCAAAAAACAAAACTCATAAGTGTGTATACGTCTAAATATTATTGAGTATTAATGTTTTTTTTTTATCCATTGGGTAAAAATAATAAACTAATCTGTTTAAGGGAACTTCTGATTTCTATGATGATGACAGCTTGTGATTTATGTGGCCAATGTAAATCTTTCAGGGTTTCAGAGAGGCTGTGCCGAAATTTATACAAGGAATTTTATGCTGAGGTAGTAAACACACAATACGATAATTTTGAATGTAGTTAAAGTTAAATTTTAATTAGATTATTGTATTTATTAGGTTCCTAGAAAATTTACTGGAAGCTATTTTGTTATGATCTTAAAACCTAAGTATTTATTATTTTTTCATATTAAAAATATATAATTTCAGGCTGACCTATCACTACAATATAACATAGAACCAATATGTGTCATGAACAAAATTTATAATCATAATGTGCCTAAATACCAAGTTCAATTTAACTCAGAAGTTTGTTTACCTTGTTATTATATTATGAGTGCTATACTAGAAAATACAAAGGATCTTCATAAACGATGTCGGTTAGTATCAACTTCTCAGCTAATTTTTCAATTTAACATTCATTGCTTTTAGAGTTAATTAAAACAGTATAACTGGATTTAGGAAATTACTAGTTGATGGTTCTGAAATGTGGTTAGAGCAATAAAAAAAAAAAATCATTAGCCAATCAATCTATTTCTTGTTGATTGAGATTCCTCCTTATATAGTGGATTTGATGTTTCCCATTGGCCAAAACATCTACCTTAGGAAAAAATAATTAATGATGCATTTTTTTTTTTACTTTTACTTTCCTATATATAAAATTTATAATGAGGGAAAGGATTGCGATGGTGAAAATTTTCGACCGAAATACACATTTTAGGGTCCCCTGAATCTAAATAACCAACTCCCACAAAAAAGTCTGTATGTGAGTGGTAACTCCAGCACAAAAACAAAAATTTCACATTTAAGACAACTATACGTCTGAGATGTTACAGCAACTTTTTCACTAAAATCGATTGACGAAAGTGTTACTTTATACCATGCATTTATCACCTTTTTTCTATTTACTCAAAACGGCTTCAATGATTTTGATTAGACTCGCTATATGGATGTAAAATTTAACGGGCTTTAATATCATGTAGGTTTCATTCTGATTGAAACAGGTTGAAAGGGCTCAAACGGAAAATTATTGAATTTTCTTCCTTAATCTTGAAGAGTTGACAAATTTAAACACATCATCTTTTTAGCATTGATAAAGAATGGCTACATATAGAGGCTGAACAAATTTGATTACTAACTAAAAGAGAAAAAACAAAAATATTTTTAGATGAGGAAGATGGTTGGGGGTGCGGTCATAAATTAGAAACACACATTTAAAACAAGTGCTATTTTAATCATGTTTCGGCCTACAATGTGGGCCTTCATCCAGGGCTAAAAGAAACAAGATAACAACCAATGTAATTATAGACTTAATAATGCTTTAGGTATATACTAATAATATGACAGTAATATTATTATTTATTATTATGGGAACATAAATAAAATTAAATGTAAAATGATAATAAAATGACAGTATGGAAAGTATGGAAATAAACAAAATTAAGATGATAGTTATAAATTATGGAAGTAAACAGAATTGAGATGATAATATTGTAATAAGAATATATAAAGAGAGACTAAGCAAATGAAAAAATTACAAAGGAAAAATATGTGAACAATTTTGAAGTGATATATGACGGTAATATATTAAAAACATAGTTAAGAGTATAGGTAATATATAAAAAGAACATAGTCATTAAAAAAGAGAAACAGTATGAATAAAAAATAATTTTAAATTTTAAAATAATGTAATATTAAACTAACAATTATATGTCAGGATATGTAACGGAGAAAGATATGAGTATGGAAAGAGGGAAAAAGAAATAGGCGGTAAAAAAAAGATACATGCTTGACTCCGTCTCAGAGTCATCTGAGTCATCATCTTCCTCATCTACTTTCTCAACGGTCAACAAAAACTCCATCATTAAAAATATTTTTATGTAATTTTTTGCCTTCTGATAATAAGAGCAGTAATGTAGACATTATATACTGTTGGAAAGCCAAAGATTTTAGAAAAGATATTATTTTATGCACAAAGCTGTAAAATGTAATGGAAAGTGATGAAAAGTGAAAAAAAAACTAACTGATTGTTGTCGATAATAATAATATAATAGATTATTTAATAAAACACATGTTTCTGTCGAAACTTGGTGTAATTACCTTTTTTCATCTCTAAATTTATTTAAAAGTTCTTACAAATTTTTACAAAGGAGGTAAGTGAAAGTCAAGTGATGCGCGCACGTTATCATTCGTTAGAATTATTTTTTTGTCCAAGAGAAAGTTTTCCTTCATTTTTGGTTTAAAGGAAATTGATAGTATTGATAAAAATCCAGTAATTTTTTTTTTTTTTTTTTATTGTGTCAAGATCAATATTAATCTTAGAGCACTAATAATGGAAAATATTTGTTAATTTTTTTGTCATCTTTGAGGATATCGATTCCAAAATAACATTTCTTATAGGAGTTATTAATGAATTCTTTATATTATAATATAAAAATAAAACTGATATTTCTTTAATACTTTCAAAGGTGCTTTTATTTTATTTTCCTAATAAATTGTCATCCTAGGATGCACCAGAATTGTCATCCTAGGATGCACCAGAATTGTTCATCTAGGATGCACCAGAATTTTCATCTAGGAGACCAGAATTTCATCTAGACATCTTGCTTTCAAATCAGGATTTAATTCTTCTAAAAAAAATGTCTTAAACCATTTATTGAAATATAAGTAGGTATCTAAATGTTTATTTTCATTTTAAAATAAATTATTTCCAGAGAAATATGTGCCAAATGGGAGCAAATAAGCTTTCTGGGACTGATTGGAATGTGTTTACTAAGGAATATATTTATCCTACATGAAAAATGGATTAAAAGACATGATTAATGTCAAACTGTTTATTCATTGCCATATTAATCTAAGATTTTGGGTATATTAGTCACTTGGGTACTTAAAGGTGACTTCTTCTAAGGTGTTTCCCAATAATATTCTAATCCTAAAGTCTGCTGTTGTATGCTATGGAGGGAAATAAACACAAATATCAATGTATGTAGTACATTAGCAATTAGTTTGTATTTCAATTATTATTATTATTTTAATTATTGAAGTGTAATGTAATTTTTTTTGTATGATTTACCACCTGTAATTGGGCCTAGGCCTGTTGGTGGATGATGATGATGTAAAATAAAAATAAAAAATAAAAATAAGTACAGACCTCTTTAAAGTCTTCTTGACACACATTCAAAATCAACAATAACTAATTAATTGACAATTTAACTGGTACTTATAGAAAGCTTTTCCTATAAGTATAGTAAAAAATAGATGTTTCTGAAATAGATAGATCATTAAACAATTTCTGGACTAACTTATTTGAACCTCCTGGTAACGCTAACTATCAGCTCTCAAAAATGACCCGATGCACAGACCGAAGGAATTGATGAAATGTTAACATTTTCTTTTTATTTATATATATATTCTGAAGGAGAGGTTCATTGAGTAAGTCTATGTGTACTCCTAGCTCCTGAGGCAGATTCATGTTCCCTTGTGGCAGATAGTAATTTATTCGATTGTTCAGATGCAAAAATGGCTCTGGTTTGATATGCCCAAGAATACCTATCCTATTTGAGTATAGTATAGATTAGATAACCTTTAATGATGGAAAATTCTTGAAATTTCATCTTGAGCTAATCGACGAAGTAAGACGAAATTTGATTTTCTTTATTCCATTATCTTGATATGAATCATATTGAAAAACAAAATTATATGCTCAAGAATTAATTAATAATAAAGAATTAAAGCTGTGAAATCAGGAAATGAACGGAAAGGACTAAATGGCTGACACTATGAGTATTCTAATTACTTCTTTATATTGTAATGTCCAAAATTCATTCTAAAAAAAAAATAACAGAATTTCGGTTGAAAATAGCTTTCTTTAATTGTCAAGCAAAGTACTCAGCTTATTAGATAGGCAGCATAAGCACATAGCATTCAGATTCTAAATAATTTATATATTAAAACATATGAAACGAAAATGGTTCAGACTGGAATTATGATACAAATCAAGTGGAAAGTCGAAATTATTTCCTTCAAACTTCGTATCCTAAAATACAATATATAGAATAGAAAATATTTTCTATTCTGGGCCTGGGAAATATACAACATATCTGGGCAACAGGCAGAAGGAACACAATTAACTACTATTTACAATTATGGATGAATATATATACAACAAAAAATAGAAACCATTTTCAGAAGAAATTTTGTTGAACAAAATGAATTGATAACAGAGTTTAAATATAAAAGAATAAGAAGAAAATATAAATAAATAGTAACTTCATTCTGGTACTTAAGTTCACTGCAAAAGAAGGTATTTATATGTAGAGGGAGAGAGCCATTTTGATTCGGTATAAAGATGGGATACATGGGACTGCCTCCAACTATTGTGTAAATGGATGATATATTTTAAAACTTAGAACTCTTCTATAAATGAAAAGTTTGAATATTCATTGTCAAGTCTTCTGACTTTTCTTAATTACCAAACATCTCTCAAAACATGTAGATTCTGACATGACCTAGTTCCTTATAATTACATGGCCTTCCTTACAACAATTAGCTTACGGTTCCAATTATCCTTCAATGATTTATGAGTTTTTTCCTCCAAAAACTTGTCCCAGTATTCTCCGTTCCACTAGGTCTGATGCCTGAGCTAATTTTATGCCTCAAAGTAGAACCTACACTTCTCTGCACCCCTGGAATCTTTGCTTTGCTTGAGCTATGTATGTAAATATACATGTATAATACAAGATTTTTAAGATGTGGGGGGGTCCTTGCCGAATTCTACTGCTTAGATGAAGGGGTTCGCAAAATTGTGTTAGGTACCATTGTTCTAGACATTTGATATTCAGGAAGCATTCAGTTTAAAAGAAATAAATTATTTAGTAATTATTTTCCCTGAAATTTAATCTCAAGACTTTACCCATAGTGAGGCTCTCTCACCAATAGTTTAACTGTAAAATAAAACAAAATCGTAAAGGAAAATTTTGGAATAATTAATCAGTGAACGTAACCTGACTTTCAGAAAAAAATAATAAAACAATGTGTAAAAAATATATTTTTTTTATTACTATAAAAAATTGATGAGGAAGGATTTTAGCCTTTAAGGCGTACAAAATAAGATTTTTTTTTTTTTTTTTAATATATCGAATAAAAACTTTAGCATTAGCAATAAGAATTTTTTTTGTTATTATATCATAAATGTATTTAAAACAACAAATAATAATAAATATATTCCAATCATCATCATTAATCAGCTGATGCTTTAAAAATTAAGTAATGCATAATAGAAAATAAGTTATAATTTATAGAGCTAAAAAATACTTGAAGAAGTATCCCATCCAGAACCAAAACTATAACTTCCAGTGACAGGTGTCTGTTTTTCATAGAGAAAATGTGCTACTTCTGCTTCAGAAAGTTTATTTATATTGCTGCCCTAAAAATAAATTACAGTTGAAATATTTATGTTAAAAATCATTGATTGAGAGGCTAGTGAGCTAGTAATCTGATAATGAACATGGCTCAAAAGAAACAATACTGTGATATTTTTCACATTAATTTTATTAGTACTCCAATATTCTTCACGCTAATTTTATTTAAAGCTGAACAGAAAACAGTTCTTAGCAGTCGATCTAAACACCACAGTCGTTTACTACAGAATAGAAGCAAGATACTAATTGTTGCAAGAGTTATGCAGGCTTTAAATTTAGAAGTTTGAAAGGCCACCAAAATGTCCTTCAACTCCAAAGCCTTTAGACGCTACTGGAATCAACATCTGGAAAATATTTATGAAGCTTTAATGAATGAAAAGATCTCTTCCTATTAATTTTCCCATTTTTTAAAGTGAATTTTCACAACCTCAAGAAGTTTTAAAGAATATTTTATTCTTAGTATATAATAAAAGTTAAAAAAGAAAACAAAATGTGGGATACAATTTTGTCTTACATTTTTTTTATATCCCTCTAAGGACCTGTAGACCTCCTAGCACTGTAATTATAAACTCTGTGAACATTCACATTCAGTATTCTATAAACCGTTATTTTAATAAGTACTAACATCGAAAAAAAAAAACATTATGCATACCGATTAAAAGTTAAGTCAATTTGCTAAAGGTACAGTCCTAATTGAGCTCTCTAAGTTTACTGGTTCCCAAGACATTTTTTTTTTCGTAGACCTATTTTTTAAAAAATAAAATGGATCTTAAGAATTGAAATAATTATATTTTTATATTTCCCTATTTGCAATTTTATTTTTTATGTTTATTTATTGAATTGAGTATGTGCAAGCGAGATAGATTTTTGGATCATTTCACTCGAAAAAAAAGTTCAAGAGAAACAATAATAGTGGAAAATGTTAAGTTATGTTATTTCAGAAATAGTATCATTATTGTCTATAATTATTACTTTGAAAAACATATTGGAATTTTCAATTCAAAATTTATACTTCTAATTACTTAGTTTTGAGCCCCATTTTCAAAGATCCATTAGAAATTGACCAAACATTAATAAGAAGTGACTAAAAATTGGATTGAAGAATTATACATTGCCTTAATGCAAAAGCTGTTACATAAAGTAAAGAAATAAAGACAGAAATAATCCCCACTGACATACTCTCTCAGTCCAAAGTTTAGGGCCACATCATTTTTGGGGGGAAATTTGGATTATATCAAACAAAATAAACCAAAACAAAAAGAACCTTCAATAAAACAATAAATAAGTGAATAATGAATGAACTTTTCTGAAGGTGTGCGACGAACCATTATCCAACAATTAGTTCCAAACACTTGAAACTTTGACTTATCTGTCTAATGTATGTTTCTCCAATCCTCCACTGAAAATCCATGTAAGCAAGTGCCCAATGATACTTTTTTTTCTTATTGGCTTGTCTTAGAAATGGTTTTAGAGTACCGACACTAACCAATAAATAGGATTCCCTGGGTCTTCTTTTCACAGTAGAAAGCCACACTGACTTTTTCAAGCCGCTGTTGTCCTCAGTCCGAATCTCTGGACCAGTGAGTCTTCTATTCCTCCTGCTTTTTTAAATAATAAATTCATCTTTCTTTGAGAAGATGTTATTCTAGGCCTTTTATAATGAGGTTTGTGGTGATGAGATTGTGTATCTTCATCATGAGCGATTGTTGTATGCACTTCAGTTTTCAAAGTTTTTAGTTGAGCAGTACTCTTGTTCAGATCTGATGTATTTAAATATTGACTTCATTTAACTATTTTACCTAGCTCAAGGTGTGATTAGTGAAAATGTTAGGATTACTGAATATATAACAAGACTTCTGAAGATGGGAGAATATCCCGAAACGTCATTGTGATGAAATAAAAAATGAGTATTAATGGAAGAATTATTCAGCCCAAAATTAACCTTAATAATTAAATGAGCTCTTCCTTGTTTAGAATATATTGATATAATTTTTTAATGCAATTTTCCTTTTTGAACATAAGAGCAGTAATATACATGTATGATATATCGTTGGAAAGCTAAAGATTTTAGAAAAAATATTATATCATACACAAGCTTTTAAAAGTTAATAGAGAGTGATGAAATGAACATCAAACTAACTGATTTTTTAGATTATAATATAATAGATTTTTTAATAAAACACATGTTTCTTTATAAATTAAATTTAATTAATTCCTTAATAGTTTAACATATTTTTATCTCTAACTGTTTTTGAAAATTCTTTCATTGGTTTTAAAAATGGAGGTAAGTGAAAGTCGTGTGTTGCCCGCACCAGATTTTTTTATCTCTAACTGTATTTGAAAATTCTTTCATTAATTTTAAAAATGGAGGTAAGAGAAAGTCGTGTGTTGCCCACACCAGATTTTTATGTATGTATGTATTTTTAATATTTAAAAAGAAATGTTGATGTCTCAATACCAAACACGCAATACCTTGAAAGGTAGTTGGTAATCTATTGGAATATAATCGAGCAGAGAATTATTTCAGTCTTCATTTAAACGCACAGCTTAATTTGGAAAACACCATGTGTAGTATTTGATTTTTAATGAAAAGATGAAGCAAAATTTAATATGTTATGTAACTATTATAAACAATGATGGATTCTTAGAGCATTCCACCATAGACTATTCATAATGGCATCAATAGTTACAGTTATCAAAAATTTAAATGCTGACTGTCTGATTATATCTGACTCTATGAATCATAACTTTCAGGAAAAATACTGTTGTAATAAAAACATTACAAAAAACAATAAATATATATATATATATATATATATATTTTTTTTTTTTTTTTTTTTTTTTTTTGCATCTCATGATAAGAAAATGTTGAGTTACTCACTGTGTATTTAAATGTCGCATGGTAAACATCTTTTCCTAGTTTAATCCATTCTTTGGAGTGTGATGTAGTAAAAGTTTGAACTTGACCTTCTAAGTTTAAAATTTGATGGCAGACTATTTTTTTCTGTTCGTCTTCTAATGGCTAAAAAATATACATATATATAAATGTATATTTTGTGGATTTATTTTTTATGATAAAACAAAGAATAAGTATTGTTTTACCCGATCAATTTCATCCATCATCAAAATGGGAATGAGAAAACTTTTTATGACAGAGAATTTAAATGCAAGAGTCACTAGTAATGACTGGCTGAAAGATAAATTAGCAAGATTCCATGCTGCTATAGAGTTTGGAAACTGTATGCACATTTGAAGGCCTGTAATATCCTCTAAAGCTGGCCACTGAAAAATAAATAAAACTATTGATTTATATCTATTTCTTTCATTATTTTTATTAGAAATTAATTATTGTTATTATTTATCTGATATATTTAAAATTTTATTAATTTTATAAATAAATATGTGCATTATATAAGCTTTTTAAAATTAAATTATTTTACATCAATATAATTAATAGCCAGAGCTATTTGCTTGGTAAAGTTCAGAATTTTTGTGACATTCACTTCTGTTTTTTGTGTCAGTATCTTGACTTGGTTCTTTCCTTATGAAGGCAAGTTCTATACACCATTTCAGGTTACTACATGTAAGTGTGGAGATAATACATGCTTTTAGCATCCTGATGAGTAACACTGATTGTGACTTAAAGTGAGGCTGGGTAGAATCTTTCCCCAGATGTCTTCATGGTGGTAAAATTCCCTTATCTCCTTTTCCACCAACCCGATGACATGTTCTGTTTTTTAGGAACGCTATAAGCACAGTTGCTTCTTGAAAACTTCTCCATCTGATCAGATTTTATAACTCCTACTAGTTCTGATATTCATAAATAAAGTAAATGGATCGCCGTAACCTGGAAGCACTGTTGATAAAAGTTCAGCAATACGTCCTGTTGCTTCTTTTTGGCAAATAATCTTCTTTCGACAGTGTATGGTAGCCAAGCATACTTCAGAAACGAAGCAAAACCATGATGTCCCCAGCAACTTTTATGCCCTCGTAAACCGCTATTTCCACAACAGGCAAAAAACCACGAGGTAGAAGCTTCCACAGAGGAGGTGTTCTCAAGGATCTTCTCCTGATCTTAGTTGGTTTTAGAAGAGAAACTGGGAATCCTACAAAATGAGTGATCCCCTCAGCTTACTACCTACCATAATGCTGTTATGCTTCTAGCGGCAGGGTTGGGGTTAAAAACAGAAGTGGAACATTGTGCCAACTGTTTAGATATAGTCACATGTGTTTGATGAGCTGGAGGTTGCAGTCAAAAGTGGATTATGTTACATGTTATGTGTTAAATTATAATAAATTATTTTGATATGTCTAATCTTCCAATATAAATTTAAACATGGCGCAGTCGAAATCGTCCTAGTGAACTGAAGAAAGAGAAGTGACAGAACATCTACTATGGAATTCAATAAACCCTCGCAATTGGAAGTTAATGTGGATAACCTGTCCGAGAGCTTTAGAAGATTCCGGACTGAGGTGGAAATTTATTTTGTGGCCACAGAAACTGAGAAAAAATCAAGAGAGGTCCAGGTAGCACGGCTAAAAAACTTGTTGGGATCCGAGGGGTTAAAGCTATATTCCACAATAACGACATTAAAGCCAGGTGCAGAAACAGTTAATTTAATTTTAGATGTCCTTGACAAGCATTGTACCCCAAAGAAAAATGAGACAATGGTGATTCATAAATTTTTTAGTAGGAAGCAAGCAGCAAATGAACCAATTGAACGGTATTTTACGGATCTCAAATCTCTAGTTGCACCTTGTGAATTCGGTGACCAGGAGGAAAAATTATTATCAGCATTATCTCTCCCCTCACTACCCAAACTATCCTCAGCTGTTACATTTAGGTTATCCCCATTTTCTAAATCATCATCACTATTCATTTCAGATAACTCTAAATCATTGTGATTAGTTTTAGTTAGCTGGGGTTGAAAATTTATATCATCCCTATTTAAAGCTATCTCAGAAAATGGTTGTTCTTTGAATTTTCTAATAAACCTAGAATTTCTTTTGGCTCAGCCGAGTTTAAAAATTTCGGGCAGAAATGGGCTACAGAAATTAAAACAGTAAGCCCTTATTATCCTCAGAGCAATGGCCTTGCAGAAAAGTACGTTGGTATTGTCAAATCTATGTTAAAAAAATGTCAGGTTAGTGGCCAAGATTTTAATTTATACCTTCTAAATTACAGAAACTCACCAGTAGCAGGTTTAACTAGTTCTCCTGCTCAATTATTAATGTGTAGACACCTAAGAACCAAATTACCAATTCGCAATGATGACCTTCTTCCAAAACCTGCCATAAATAATAATAGTAGTATGCAAAAAGATAAGCAAAAAACTGTATATGACAAGAATTCTAAATCTCCCGATAATTTTGTTCCTCGTGAACCTGTGTTGATTCAAAACAAATTTACGAAATTATGGTCTCAGGGATTCATTGTAAAAAAATTAGATTTCCGATCTTACATAGTTGATATCGATGGGAAACAGTTTAGGAGAAATTCTAGGTTTATTAGAAAATTCAAAGAACAACCATTTTCTGAGATAGCTTTAAATAGGGATGATATAAATTTTCAACCCCAGCTAACTAAAACTAATCACAATGATTTAGAGTTATCTGAAATGAATAGTGATGATGATTTAGAAAATGGGGATAACCTAAATGTAACAGCTGAGGATAGTTTGGGTAGTGAGGGGAGAGATAATGCTGATAATAATTTTGTAGTTAACCATGAAGGTTATGAAGGTTACCAAACTATGTCAGGAAGAATAATAAGAAGGCCTGTAAGATTTCCAGATTGAAGACACTTGTCAGTCTCTGTCTAAAACTGTTAATTTTTGTAAATTACTTAGATTAGTGTTTATATTTTATTGTATCTTATATTATGTTGTGTTCTTGATTTATGTTTGCTGTATATAGGTGTATTGTTTTTTTTTGTATATTTAATCAATGTTTCCTGTATTTGTATTATATTAGATATTAGTATTGTATTATGTTTCTTAGAGCTATAATATCCATATTATTTATTTTGTAAATTTTTAGTTAGTGTATCAATACTTAAAGGGGAGGATGTTTAGATATAGTCACATGTGTTTGATGAGCTGGAGGTTGCAGTCAAAAGTGGATTATGTTACATGTTATGTGTTAAATTATAATAAATTATTTTGATATGTCTAATCTTCCAATATAAATTTAAACACCAACTTGGGGTAAGGGGAAAAAGTTGACTCCTGAGAAGATCTAAGCCATCCTAAAAGGCATGACAGATATGGGATACCCTATCACCTATTATATTGAGAGTCAAAAATACATCCGAGTGAGATAATAACATACCTTGGTGTAAGTTTCGGGAAACATATCACTTGACCTCCTGCAAGAAGATGTAACAAATACATGTGCTTTTTGTAGGCCTTGCCAAGAAAGGGTTGGCAGGACTTCTGGAAAATCTCCAGATAAGGATTCATGGCGGATTACTACCCAAAAAACATATTTTCACACTGTAAAATCCCATCTTACAGCAAAATGGTTTCTTTCAGACTATTAGATATCAGAATCCCTCAAGGAACTTGGGGGTTCTGAGCTTCACTCCATAGTTTTGCCCTGGATATTGATCCCAAATGTCCCACTTCTGGAGGCGGCTTAACATGTAGTCATGACCTATACTGTATTTGATGCGCTAAAAACCAAGTGCTGAACAATGAGAGCCACAGGAATGTTTGTCCTCACTGAGGAATAGTTTCCTTGGTTAGAGGGGGAAATCGAATTCCCGTGGTTCAAGGAATTTATTTACGATTGGAAAACAGCTTTCGGATAATCTTGGAGATCGAAGAGAGAGAAAAATAGGAAGAACAATAGGATAAGGATGCCATTTGATAGCCGAGCAATAGAAGTGGGTAATTTTTATCAGTGCTCTAAAGTATTTATACCGAATCCCGTTTAGCCAAAAGGAAAGAAAGAGATGTGAATAAATAAATAGATAGTTGTTTCTCCATAAGAGTTGGCTTAAATGATGACCCAAATGTATGGAAATGTTCGTAATTTTTTTTTTTTTTTTTTTTTTTTTATGGGAATCACTCAGAAATCTTCAATGCCACCAATCATCTTTTATTTTTTTTGGACATTTCTCTAAAATAACCTTTTTATTAATGTATGATGTAGTATTTTAGATATAAAAGAAAAAAAAAACCTCCTAAAGGTTCTTGAGCTTATTACATATAGAAATTCATACTGTTTCTATACCAACAGCCGTGCAATGAGATGACTAGGCCGCGATCACGCTAAGCAGTAAGATTTCTAGAGGCTGGGTGTGTCCCAAGAGGATCTCTACGGCTTCAATGAAAAAATAACTAAATCGATGGTTGACATTTTCATCTCCAGTACCACCAGCTCCAGTTAGTATTTCACCACTCTGTGCTCTTGTGATAAGTAACTAAGTAATTCTAAATCTCAATCACATTTCATAGAGATATTATTCCAAAGACTTTATTGATTTTTTTCTATTAAATTTCTATATCATTACACAACAAAACAATGAAATTTATAAAATTTATTGCAAATTGAAATATAAAGTTAAAAAGGAATGACTATACACATATTTCAAATGGAGATATTATTATCTTAATAAATATTGTAAAGTTAATAAACATTATAAATATACTCACACTTCCTGATGACTCATCAGTGTCCATAAATAAATTTGCATTCCCACCAGATGTCAATAATTCAAAATACTCTGCAAAATTATCTGACACATTGTTTAGACATTGAAATATGTAACTATGAAACCATTCTACAAAGTTTGAATATATTACATAGCTGAAACCAAAAGAATATATTATTTCTATTGATTACATTATTTTTTTTGTAATAATTTAAATTTAAATTCTTACTTCTTTGTAAAACCAGAGAGTAAACGCTCATATTTTTTATACAAACGAGTAATTTTCTTCTTCCTTTTCTCAATTTCCCTGCCTGCCAAATCTGATTTCAGGATTTTGTTCACATTTGCTAATTCATTGTATAACTGAAAAAAATAATTTTAGTTTTTCATTGATTAATGTTTGTTAACCGAATTTTGCTTTGGACAGCCTAAATTCTGGAGAACTTTACTATAGCTTTTTCATAAATAGATAGAATGTATCCAGTAATTTTATAATCATGAGACAGAGTTCTAATTACTTGAAAGTAAGATGATGACATTAGTATAAGAAAGATTTAGTTCTTTAGCAATTCTTTACTAAACGTTACCCAAGATAAAAATAAAAGATATACATATATGCATATACGCCTGAAATTAGGGAATGCATGAGGCACAGGGATGCTGCAAGGCGATGATTCAGGCGCTCCTGTCTTCCTAGAGATTAATCCACCTTCAAACCTCTCAGAAACAGTACCCAATCCATGATAAGCCAAGCTAAATCCCAATATATTCAGCAATTCTTATCTTGTGCTTCCGACTCCAAAGCCAAATGGACAATCCTGCGTAAACTATCCTTAGGAAAACACACCCATAACCAAGTTATTCCTATTTCTGCTGATGATCTTAATACCCACTTTGCTTCCTGCTCCTCTCATTTATCATGTCAGACACCGATGCCTACACCCATGCACCATTTCAATCTGGATTCATTCTTTTTTTCCCATATCACCCCCGAGGATCTCTTTAATTCTATTCGTAAATCCCAAACCAATGATTAGGGACCTGACAATATCCCAGTTAAACTAATCAAAGCCTCGCTTCCTTCCATCCTTCCAATATTATATCATATCTATAACTTTTCTCAAGACAGTGCAACCTTCCAAACTTCCTGGAACACTGCTCTGGTCCGTCCACTGAAGAAAAATTCAAATCCGGTATCTCCTAATGACTTTCGCCCAATTTCTCTCCTTTCAAACTTTTCTAAACCTTTAGAGCGTCCGGTCCAATCTCAGTTATCCCTCTACCTCGAGCAAAATAACCTCTTGAACCCCTTCCAGTCTGGTTTCCGGCCTGGCTATTCTACTCACTCTGCTCTCTCCCAAATTTCTCAAGATCTCCACAAGGCCATAGATTAGCATAAAATAATCCTTGTTTTGCTTGATTTTTCCAAAGCCATCGATTCTGTTGACCATAATATCCTCCTAACCAAACTCCATACACTCCCAGTATCCACAGGCGCTCTTCAATGGTTTCAATCATTCCTTACCGTTCCCAGTTTGTCTTATCCTAAACAATACTCCTATCTCTTTTCATTCATCTGTCAAGAACTTAGGTATTGCTCTTGATCAAACTCTCTCTTGGAAACCGCACATCCCCCAAATATCCCGCCAAACCATAGCAACCCTAAAGCAATTCCATCGCCTCCATCATCTCCTACCATTCAATATCTGTAAACTCCTTGTTTCTTCCCTTGTCTTTCCCCACTTTGACTACGGTTGTGAGGCAGACTTTCAGGTGAGCTCAAAGCAAAATGAACTGTGCAATACGGTTTGTATTCGGGATCACCAGAGACACGCATATAACCCAGTATTACTCCGAGTTAAGGTGGCTTTATCCTTGTTACAGATGCCAGTATTTCCTAGCTTCCTTCCTCTACCAGGTTATCAGAACTCATCGTCCCAGCTTTATCTTCCAATCCCTTCAATTTAAATCATCTATTCAGTCCCGTTCTACCAGATCCCATCTTTCTGACCTCTACCGTCCTCCTCACCGTACTGCTGACTTTGACAAATCCTTTCTAGCCAAAGCAACCTCTCTTTGGAATTCTATCCCTCCTGAGATCTGTCATGTAAGAACTGTTTCCTCCTTCAAATTGCTCCTTTTCAACCACCTACTCCTTATATTATATTAGTGATAGCTGGTAGCTTTAATAATATGGAGTCTGCTCTGTTTAGGGGTCTATTTTTTTATTAACATACAAGTGAAGACAAAATACAGCACATCAATTAAATTAAATAAAAAATCATTAATAAGAGACAATACAACACTCCAGGACATCTGTATACATATCAAGGTGTCCAAGAGATTCGACATATCTGTACAAGAGATTGCTATAAATCATTTATTGATCCATGTGTAATGCTGTCTACTCTACCAAAACAGATAGCTTTAACTTTGAATTGACTTGTGGTATTAGATGATTGATTTAATGTTAAAATAATTTCACATTTGAAATGATATAAAACTCAGTGTAATAATCATTTATAACAAATTAGAATTTATAACTTATACTCCATTTACTAGAATTAGAGTGAAAGAATAAAACCAATACTTGTCTAGATTTGTAATAATTTTAACACAGACAAGCAGCTAGTTAAGTGCTCTGTTTGGTCAAGTATTTAATAATTTAGAGTTAACCCTCACCCAGCTAATTATAGAGGATGCAGTGTGCAGAAACAGTTGAAAAAACTTAGGCAGCACCTAAGATGAGGTCTTAACTTTTATGGAGGACAGGGGACAAACCAGAGCTCAGTAGAAGAAAAAGAAGAAGCTATAACCTTTGTCCAGAGAAACCGATCAGTAAGTAATCTTGAGCCACCGTCACAATCACTGACAGACTGTATACAAGTTGCTACGCAACCAACATACAAACCATGACCAGGCCACCAAATGGCGATGTACCTATACCTAACCTCACTGCCTAAAATTTACCAGATATTACAACACAACTTACTAACTCGATAGACGAATTTAAAAATCTTGTTACGCCCTTGATAAAGGGTATATTGCTGTTATAGCATATCCTCCTGACACTTATTAAATGAGAGGACTGAAAGAAATTCTTTGGAATGCCAACGCTGTCCTATGCCATAAGAACCAACTTGAAATATGTCTTCGTGACAATGACATAGACGTGGCTCTACTGACTGAGACTCACTTGACAAAATGTAAACCATTTAATTTACCTTCTTATATCACCTACAGGACTGACAATCCATAAATTAAAGTCAAATGACCATCATTCTTGTTAAGAGATCAATCAGTCATCACTTTAATGCTTCTGAGGGGTTCGAGGATTTTCAGGGTGCGTCAATCATGGTTAATGTACTAAATTTCAATTTGAACATTGTAACTCTATATTGTCCCCCTCGTGGAAATTTATCTGTTGCAATGTTTGAGCTCTTGTTACATTCTTTGGGTAAACAGATTCTTATGTGGTGGGGATTATAATGCCCAAGCCTCACAACGCAATTCTTGCTCAGCAATGCAAATTCCTATCCCTGCCCTCACCGACATATTGGCCCACAGATGTTAACATGTTACCTGACATTTTAGATTTCTTCATTTCCAAGGGAAATCATTATGGAATTTGACCAAACGGATACTTCAGCATCTTAAAGTTTCTCATTCACTTTGATATTCTGATGATGCTTGGGCAAAATCAGATGCACAAAAGGCTCAATTGTTTGCTCACCATCTCAGCGATACATTTAAACCTCATGATGATATTAATGATATACTCTGTATGACTTTCATGCAATCCCAACTTAATGTACCCTAAGAAATGACATTACCATCAAAACCAATTCATCCGTACAAACTTCAGGATATTATTAATAGCTTGCCAAACAATAAAAAATATAAAAATAAAAAAAAAAATAAAAATAAACTTTATTCACATATTTACATTTTGACAAAATGTTAACAATGATTTTGGATGAGTCATCCTTACAATCAGAAAATAATTTTGTTTTTTGTGGATTATAGTACATGAGCCTAATGGCAAGCATATGGTGAAAAATTGAGGTTACTTTGCGATTGTAGGAAAAATTATACAAAAAACCTACGCATAAAAACTACACATAAAATAATTGAGAATACATAAAATATTTAAAGATACATGAAATAATTGAAAATACATAAAATAATTGAAAATGCATGAAATAATTGAAAATACATAAATTAATAGAAAATACATAATAAGATTGAAAATTATAAAATTTATAACACAAGAAAGTAAGTTAATTTAATAATACATGTTTTGTTCTCTTATGAGTATATCGTTTTAGTGAAAATTTATTGTAATTACCGATTTCTTTTATTAATGGGTTTTTAGAGACTGGTGTTTTACTGAAGTAAGAAGCTGTTTGTGAATGGACAAGTTGTTTGATTGTAGGAAGCTGCAAGTCTTGGAGCATTGATGATATTTTCGTGTATCGGGGGAAATTATTAATTATCCGCATTGACAAGTTTTGAATTCGCTCGAGTTTATGGAAGTTAGTCGAGCAGGATGAGCTCCAGACTGGAGAGGCGTATGTGATTAACGGGCGGATGACTGATTTATATATTGTTAATTTGTTTTGAGTACTCAAACGGGATTTTCTATTAAAGTAAGGAAACATTTTGTATATCATTTTTTTCGCCTTGTCAATTTTTCTGTTGATGTGGTCAGTGAAAGTAAGTGATTTGTCTAAAGTAAGGCCTAAGTACTGTACAGATTTTGACCATGGGATGAGAGCTGAATTTAACTTAATTTGGTGGTTTATTTTTGAGCGACGTTTAGTGAACAGGATTGCTTCAGATTTGGTGGGATTAATTTTCAATTTCCATTTGTTGCAATACTTGTTAAATTGTTTAAAGTATTGTTTTAAGCGATTTACTACAGTATCAATACGATATGATGAAGTATACAATGCAGTGTCATCGGCGTATAAAGACCTCGTCACAAATGGGTTGGTCGGTAGGTCGGAAATGAACAAATTAAATAGAATTGGAGATAAGCAAGAGCCTTGGGGAAGACCCACCGAGATAGGGAGAGTATCGGAAGTAGATTTGTCAACTTGAATATAAAACTGTCTATTTGATAAATATGAGTGAATAATGTGAATTAGGTATGGCGGAAAATTATATGAGATTAATTTGTATATGAGTCCGGAGTGCCACACAGTATCAAATGCTTTTTCTAGGTCCAGAAGGAGCATACCGGTATGTTTGCGTTCGTTAAAGGCTTTAGTGATGAAGTCAGTGAGTCGTGCCAATTGGTCAACGGTGGAGTGGTGTTCCCTAAAACCAAATTGTTCATCTATTAGTAAATTATTTAGTCTAATATGCTTGTTAATTCGTTTGAGTATTAGTTTCTCTAGAATTTTGGATAGTATATTTAGTAGACTTATAGGTCTGTAGTTCGAAACATTACTATGGTCTTTATTTGGTTTTTTTATAACTATAGTTTTGGAAGTTTTCCAGACTATGGGGAAGTAACTAAATCTTAATATGGAATTAAATATTTTGGTTAAAAAATAAATAGATTTTCGGCTTAAATTTTTTATTACTAGGGAGGGAATGCTATCATCGCCTGGGGCTTTTTTAGGTTTTAGACCTTTAATGATTTTTCCGGTTTCTTTTGGAGAGATAGATGAGAAATTAACAGTAAGAGGTGATTTTAAATAATCGCGGACGGATTTCAGAATTTTTCGGTTGTGGTGATTTGATCCAAAGAGAGAAGTAATTGAGGGAGTTGTTTGGAAATGCTTAGCTAATAGTTGAGCTTTATCTCTGTCCAGATATGCATAGCCGTCATTATTTTTTAAAGGAGGAATTTTCGGAGACTGCTTAGTTAAATTCTTGTGAATTTTCCACATTTTATTATCCCCTGGCTGACAGGATTTCAAAACCGTAGCCCAGTTTTCGTTTTTCCAATTATTAAGACGTGTTTTAATATAACTATTTAGTTTATTATAGACTAATTTGGTTTTTGGATTATTATTACGTTGGAAGTATCTTTTTAATCTATTTTTAATGTATATTAGGGCTCTGAGTCGGTAGGGTAAATCATTATGATAATGTGGATGGTGATAATGTTGTGGAATGGATAACGACATGGATAATTTGATATGTTTATAAAAATCAATTAGAGTAGTGTCGATTTCTTTCGAATCATTTATGGTCGGATTTATGTTGATTCGGGAATCTAGCTCTTTCCTGAACTTTTGCCAGTCAGCGTCTTTGAGCGAAAATTTGAGTATTTTTGAAACTGTAGGTAGGGGAGATTGAATACGAAAAATCACGGGATTATGGTCTGAATTTAGAAATGGTAAAGAGATAAGAGGTGATAAATTGTAAATATTTTTCGTTAGAGCCAAATCGATAATACTAGGTTTGTAATTACGTTGAGTCGGTATATGGGTTGGTTCAGGCGGACTGTGTAGTTGAATGAGGTTTTTTACTATGAAGTTTAGAACGAATTTACCGTTTTTATTTGTTCTGTTACAGTTCCACTGTGTGTGCTTAGCGTTTAGGTCTCCAAAGATGATCACTTGTTTATTTAATTTGAATAGTTTAGTCATGTCTGGAATATTTATTTTATTTGGCGGAATGTACACAGATATTACAGTGGTTGATTTATTGTTAATAATTGTATTAATCGCAACGGCTTCGGTAGACATTAAGTCAGGAGCTTGTATAAAATGGTGCTGGACATCGGAACGGACTAAGAGCATGACGCCCCCACCTGCTCTGCTACGATCTCGTCTATAAATGACATATCCCGGAAGCGAGAAACGATCAGTTTCAGAAAGACGTGTTTCACAAACAGAGACTAAATGGGGTTGATTATGATTTAAAAATAATTTAAATTCTACATCGTTTCCGCGAATAGTTTGTGCATTCCACATCATAAATTTAATTTTACTATTGTCACTAGTCATTAGAAAATTTTGAATGAGTTGTGGCATCTATTATAACGTTAAGGAGAAAGCTTGTTGTGGTAGAGTACGGGATATAATCGCTGATTTTAAGTTTTGTTGAATTAAGGCCAAGGCAAAAGTTGTTTATATCGCCGCTTTTACAATTGTAATTTAACAAGACAGTGTATATAAACAACTTTACAACGCTAACACTCATAAGAGATTTGGATATATAATTATTATGAATATATTTGCACAATAGGATGACCATTAATCAAACATAGAAAGTATGCCTTCTACTAGAATAAAGATTTTTGACATACCGTCTTCGGTGCTTTTTAGTTGTGATAAAATTTTTTTGAAGTTTGTAATTAATTTACTTACATTAAGTAGATTAAACATACCTTTTATTTCTTTAAAACAGTCAGACATCGTAGGTTCATTAGGGTTGTTGTTGACGGTTTTCGGAGAGAACGTGTTTTGAGGCCACGGAGATTTCGGGGTTGGTAGTACTGGAAATTCTTGATCGCTTTGTGTAAATGTTTTTCGTGGAATCGCTCGTAGTGCTGGGTTTTTTTTTGCTTAGCTGTAGTTCGAGATTTCTTTGGTATTTGGAGCATTGCGTGGAGTTTGAAAAATGTTCATCAGAGCAATTGCAGCATTTGGGTTTGAAACCGTCAATTAATGTATTTGGGCAATTCTTTGAAAGATGTTCTCCGGCACATTTCAGACATCTTGGATTTTTGAAGCAATTACGTGCCACGTGGTTAAATTCCTGGCATTTGTAACATTGAATTAAAGTTTTGTTTGACCTATATTTCTCCCATTTTATTACTATGTTACAACAGTAGTGAAGGTTATTTACTTTGGCTAGCTGTTCTTTATTGTCCAAAATTATTATTAATATCGGAAGCTTTATTACCCCGTTTTCGGATTTTTTTTCCATTTGATAGATTTTATGAATGGCCAGGCCTTGATTTTTTAGGTCGGACGAAATTTCTTCTATAGGAAACTCAGGAGGCATACCTTTTAGAATAATTTTTGGTTTTGTTTCACTTTTCGGGGTGAAAGTGTGAAAACCGAGGTTGAGATCTTTGAAAGCACTTTTTACAAGTTCGAAGTCTTCGCTGTTTTGGACGTAGATTGTAGTTTTATTCATGTTATATTTTATATTTAAGTCTTTTACTTTTACTTTTAAATCATTGACAGTACCACTGATATTGTTGTAAGATGAGTTAACGATTATTGGGGGGTATTGGCTTTTCTTCTGTTTATGATTTACAATGTTTTTTAAGATCTCCGTATCTTCTTCATCTAAATCTGAAAGTAAATCATAACTATTGGAGGTTTCAATATTGAACTCACCTCTTTTACGTTTGGTTGAAGTACCTGGTATCTGTTCTGCCATAGTTCGTGCTTGGCCCCCGATCGGGGCGCCCTTGATTGTTCTACTTTGATGAGTGGTGAACAATTAAAAACTAACAGAGAAACACGAAATTTACCACTTAAAACATAGAATAAGTTATAAAAATCCTAGTAAAAAATATATCACTTGCCAAACAATAAAGTTCCTGGTTATGACTTAATTATTAAAAATGTATCATGGAACACAATCCTTTTTTAACTACTATTTTAAAAATCACGTATTTTCCATTTATGTGGCAATATTCTGAAGTTATCATGGTACTAAAACCAAATAAATACTCTGACTGTCTAAATTCCTTTCGTGCCATCAGCCTTCTTCCTTCATTCTTTAAATTGTTCAAAAAAAATATTTCATCGTCTAGATTCTCTAGAAATATACCAATTTATACCCAATCATCAGTTTGTATTTGGAAAACATCATTCTACTGTACAACAATGTCACCGGCTAGTCGATTTCATCTCTAATTCATTAGAATCAAAGAAATATTTTCCAGGTGTTTTTCTTGACATTAGTCAGGCTTTTGACGAGGTTTGGCATGAAGTATTGCTTTGCAAACTAAAAATTTTACTTCCACCAATCTGATATTACTACTATACCTTACAGATAAACATTTTTCAAGTTTTATATTATAGTCATATATATTTTTGATCATAATTCCATTTTTAATTATTATCATATTTTCATTTAATTTTACTTTACCTATTTTTACCTTTAAATATTGTATAAATATAGTCTCGAAGCACTATTACTATTGTCATTAAATGTAATTTCACTAGATAAATATTTCTCGAGAAGAAAAAAAAAAAGGAGAGATCCATCCCCAAACTTCCCAGAATAAAGGATTCACTCTATACTTCAAATTATATAATAAACCATAAATTTTGAACTGCACTAAATTAAACACTTAACTTTTTTGTTAATTTGTAAAATGACTACAAATAGATGCGCATTAGTAAAGTTAAATAAAAAAACAGAAATTACATACTATATTCTGTGTGTTAAGTAGTGTTTTCTTGTTGTTTTTTTATAAAAATGTGTAACTATTAGGAAAGTTAAGTTTAATCACTAACCATTGGAAGTGTCAACTCGGAATATTCATTAGACTGGCTGGAAGGTTTATAACTTTTTTTATATAGAGCTTTGTACTCAGAGATTTTGTTTTTGTACTGAATGATTCTGTGGACGATTTTTTCTCTCCTTCCTACAGAAACATCTAATTCTGAACACTCTTTTATGTCTTCTTCTAATTTAAGTTTCTGTAAAATATCAATCAATTAAATCACTTACTTGTAGTTTTTGATGAAATATCAGTCACAAACAGAAGATTAATTGATATAAAAGAAGATTATCTTTAAATGATAAATATAGACCGAGAAGCAAAATAACGGGCAAAAACTATACTTTGACAAGTGTAAGATATTCCAATGATTGAAAAAATAAATAAGCAAAAATAATATCAGATGGTCAGACTGAGTTATGCTGTCCTGATTTCCAGCAGGTAATCTAAAACTGTAACCTATTTTTTTCAGTTCCATCTTTACATTGTAAAATTTTACCATTTTAAGATAATTTATTATCAATTTTAAACCAAAACATAGGTTCTCTAAAAGTCAGGATTTTTTTCTTTTCATTTTGACAGAGAAGTGCCTTATCTTTCACCTTTAATAAAATATGGTTAATATTATTTAAGTCAACTGGTCAGAAAATATTCTGAAAACCCATTTTTATCCTTAAACTATTCTACAGATTGCGTGAACACTTAACTTTAAAAACCCTACAGCTATATTTTTCCTCTAAAATACCTGTATACATTATTTGCTTTGCGTGTATATATGAATCTTTTTATAGATTATAAAAAGTAGTATCAAGACTACGAGTACTTGTTTGTATCATGGTATGTTGGTCCCAGAACCAAGAATATTTTTGTATTTCAAATAAAAAAATATAACAAAAAAGTCATAATAATTGATAGTTATGTGTAAAGTAACATTTCCCCTTGACTCTTGTCACCAATCACGGGAATATAATTGATGTTTTGCGGAAATATAAGAGGTGTTTAGGTATTTTATTAGCATAATGATTTATACAATATTATTGAGATCTTAATTATTTATTAATTATTCAATCATACCTCTCTGATTAACTCAGTTATCAATTTTTCAGTTTCTTCAATTTTATTTGTTATTATTTTAATCCGATTATCTATTATCTCCTCTTTGACTTTATAATCTTGAAGTTTCTTCTCATGAATCTTCATTTCAGATGTATCAAGTTCCTTAATTTAACAAAAATAAATTAATTATAATTATTAATACTTCTCATATACTAACTTAAAAATTATAAAGTGCAACCTTTTAAAAATATACCAAATTAACGGGCGTAATAATCTAAAAATTTATTGCCTTTAAACACCTTACCTACCTATACCAAATTATTATTTCATTAATTTGGAAATCCATATTATAAAATATATTTCAAGAAGACACGTTTTAATTTTGAGAGCTGGTTTTAGGTCATTTTTGTATTTTTGCTTTTGTACATAATAGTAAATAATAGTTCTTAAGTGAAATATTACAACATTTAATGTAAAATAATTAAAGTAAGTATTGTACATATTCTCTACAAAATAACTTGATATATGCATAGAATTTCTTTATTTTATTTTTTTTATTATTTATTGATATTTACCACTGTATTAGTTAATACATCAAGTAAATTAGCTATACATGAAAAATGCATGAAGAGAAAATGCAAATTGGCATCACTCCACTAGGTAATCTAAACTAGAAGGCCTCGAGGCCATCTTCTTTTCAGACGCCTCAGAGGATTGTTAGGATATAGAAGAGGAAGCAAGGATTGAAACTAGTGGGTTAGAGTGGGAGTTTCAATTTTGGAGGAAGGATTTTGGATTGAATATGGATTTGATGGTTTAGTAGAGCCCCAAAGCTCAACTCTGTAAGTCCAGATAGGCCTTATGATGGTGATATAGATGAGCCTTTGTAGAAAATTGGAGGGTTAGAGTGACTGTCCAGTAAGTGTTGTAGTAAGTGAAAGCGATGAGCAGTTTCTTATCGTTTCAGTCTTGTGTGCGGATTCCATGTTAGACGTTTGTCAAGTAGAAGTCCTAGGTAGCAGATCTGTTCAACTGGCACAAGCGGAGTATTATTAAAGGATACTGTGGGGCATGATGTCATAGGTTTACGACAAATCATAGAATGTTCAGTTTATATTTTCAAATATTGTGATGATAAAAAAAAATAAATATAATATTTACTTACTAGCATATCTTTCAACTTCCTTTGGTGACTTAAATTATTTTCCAACTTCAATTTTTTACTTTCTATAGTAGTCAGCTCAATATTTTTATCGTGCAGAATTTTTTCCAATTCCTTCAGTTCTTTATTAAGCAACATGACTTCACTGTTTGTTTTTTTATTAATTTCTTCAACATCCTTTATATTTGCAGTAATTT
Organism: Piezodorus guildinii; assembly: GCA_023052935.1. Lineage (NCBI taxonomy): Eukaryota > Metazoa > Arthropoda > Insecta > Hemiptera > Pentatomidae > Piezodorus > Piezodorus guildinii. The sequence goes on along the minus strand of CM041292.1, from coordinate 42,998,134 downwards.
TTTTAAATATTAAAAATTGAATTATAAAATTTAATAGTGTGGGTCATTCTTGTTAAAAATGTCTGCTTGAATTTTCAGGCCAGAGGCTATATTCAAAATAGCTCAAATGAATGATACAATGGGAAAATTCATGAAACGGGTGAAGACAAGTTTTTACAATAACTTTTAAAAATTATAATTTGAGTTTAAGTGTTTTTGTGCTTAAAACTGCAACATTGCAGATTAAGTAAAAACATTCCCATTTCATTTATAAAAGACATCTCAAATGAGAATGACCCGTATCTAGAAAGATCTACCAATAATACATCAAACATTTCAAAACTGCCTAGCTAAATCATGGGTTACCTCATTTTTAACTGTAAGAGGTATTACCAGAAGCCACATCTGTTATAGTTATTTATATTTAAATCACCTCAAGAAAAAAATCAAACTACAAAAAGGCATTACATAGCTAATTTAACTTATTAGTGAAAGCTGGACATTAATCTTAAACAAAAGACATAATTGGACATTAAGACATTGTATTTTTTTGTCCAAATGTATCATGTTAGCGATTCATGTGGTGTAGCATGCAGGGAAATTCATGAAATTAAATTCTAGATTTTAAAATAACTCAGTTCTATTGGGTCGTCTGAAAAGCTTGTCGATTTTTTAAATAAAATTTACCTTTTATTTTTTCTGCTAAAAATGAGTCACAAAGCCAATGCTTATTTATATACCTTTAATCATCATGGAATTAACTATATTTACAATTTGTCTTTATTAAGGATCAGTAGTGTAGTTTGTTGCAAACCAACATGAGTGAAGATACAGTTCATTTTCAGCATATTATGCTGTTTTTTTTTAAAAAATGGAAAAATGCAGCCCAAACTGCAAGAAAGATTTTGACATGTACGGCAGAGATTCAATTGCTGATAGCAGGGTTCAGAAGTGGTTTTCGCGTTTTACATCAGGAAATTCAATTTGGAAGACCAGCCCCGGGCTGGCTGGAGTTCAACTCTTGACATCGAGAATATTATGATGGTCATCACAAACAATCCACGAATTACTGACCGTGAGATAGCTGCAGAGTTAAGAGCCTGTAAATCGATCGTTTTTGATCATCATTAAAGAAGGCCGGGTACGGATGTCGTTACGACGTTTGGGTTCCCCATGAGCACAATGAAAGGAACCTTTCACGTTTCAACCAAGGATTTCATGTTATGATTTGTTCCTTTAAAAAAATGCGGAAGATCCAGTTTGGAAACGAGTTGTTACTGGTGATGAAAAATGGATTCTCTACATCTATACCAGCCGAAAAAAATCTTGGGGTTGCCTGGAATGACGCCGCTCGCATCCAAGAAAAATGCTGCTCAGTATTTGGTGGAATTGGAAGGGACCCATACATTTTGAGCTTCCACAAAACCAAACTATAAATACGGACTTTTGCTGTGTTCAGTTAGATCGTTTGAAGGCAGCGATTCAAGAGAAATGGCCAGAGTTGACAAATCGGAAAGGAGTGCTATTCCACTAACACAACGCTAGGCCCCATGTGTCTTTAAGGACTCGGCAAAAGTTATTAAGCTTCAGATGAGAGGTTTTACCTCACCCAGCGTACTCTCCATCTTTTCTGTTCCTTCGAAAATTTTCTACAAGGGAAATCCTAATCGTCAGAAGACGATGTCAAAACGGACATTTTATTGTTCTTCAGGAGTAAGGACAGTGATTTATGGAAAAAAGGGATAATGGACCTTCCAAGCAGTTGGGAAAGGGTAATCGCAAACGGTGGTAACTATTTTATAGATTAAATAAATAAATTATAAGCTGTTCAACAATTTTAATTTTTGTCTAAATTTCTCTACGAACTTTCTGGACAACCCAATACTTAAAATATCTTATGGGAGATAGGTAGTAGCTTTGATCAAGTAGATGTGGGCTTCAATCATGTTTATTAAAGAAAAAGTGTTGAGAATGATTAAAGAAGGAGTCAGCATCAAATATTTTAGTTCACTAGGTCTTATTATCTACTCAAAGTCCATACCTCAGATATTTCTTCAATTAACATCCTTTGGGTTACTTGTAGTTCTCTGACAGAATATTTTTTTCTTTCTATCAGTTCATTAATTTTTATCAACTCCTTTCTAGCATGCTTCTCATCAGTAATCAGTATTCGCAAATTTTCTTTCAGATCAGTATTGAAATGTCTAGCAAAAACAAATCTACTTAATTTATGATACTGAGGAAATGAAAAAAATCAGTTACTTCACACAATAACCTTACTTTATTTATTTTTCAATTTTTCATTTTATAATTTAAATCAATGCATGCTTAATAATTATAATTATTATTCATGGTAATGATTTCAAGGTACTTTGAAATTTATGACCCTATGAGGTAGTAAATTAAGAAATTATAAACAAAAATAAATTGACTTGAAAGAAATGTGTGATGGTACGATTCCAATCTGAATTCTTTCAGAACTCAAAGCCATCTTCTTTTCAGATGCCATTGAAGATTATCTGGAGAATTGAAGAACAATCTAGGATTGAAACTATTGGGTGAGAGCAGGAATGGAGTTTGTCATAGAAACTAGTCCGGGCCAAACCAGCAACATATGGAACATTACGGTCATTGCAGTTTATTTTATTCATGACTGTTGGTAGGATTTCGGAACAATAAACACAAAATTAATATATCAGAAAAAAGTTTATTCTTTTTAATGAGAGGCACACATGCTCATGATATAACTTAGTACTTAACTGAAGGAAATGGGAAGGATACAACACTGTTCTACATCAGGTTGGACAATTCCCAAATTTATCTTTCACCATCCCACAATGACTAGGTAAGAAGTTACGTTTTAAGGATTTGATATGAGAAATAATTGATGGTTTACTTAAGCCTAAAGTTCAACTCTGTGAATTCAGATAGGGCTTATGTTCATTTAACAGAGCCTTTTGTTGTTAAGTGAAAGGCTAGAGTGGCCGTCTAGTATAAGTGTTGAATCATGGGTTTCTTTGAAATTTTAGTTTTTTGTGAGGATTTCAAATTAGAACTCTGTCAAGATGGAGTTCTACTTATCATATCAGATCTGTTCAACTGGGACAAGCAGAATATTATTAATGGATACTGTACATCAAAAATTCATAGTTTTTCGATGAAGGGTAAAAGTTATTTGGTAAGATTTGTTGGAAATGTTGTGGGAAGCAATAATCAGATCAATGTTAAACTATTTATCTATTTATTTTACTTAACTATTTATCTATTTTAACTATTTATCTATTTATTTTATTTAACTATTTTATTTTATAGCTAAACTATTTATCATTAGTTTTTACTTTACCACCAAGGTGAATAAAACAAATAATATGTCATAATATATATTTTGATCAATAATATATAAGGGCTATAAAACTCAGGTACAGATATGTCTTCAAAATCTGTCTCACTAAACTTTGCTTTCTTGCTACTTCACCTCCAGTTCATTGTTATCTAATATTGAGATAAACAATTCTACTCCAGGGTATTGAGTATTTGAGAAGTCGCTATATTTATATTTGTTCAAATTTTAATATTCAGATGGGCTTGTACAGTTGTTAGGCTCAGTGAAGAAAATTCAAAAACGTTATTTTGTGTAGAAACGACTGGTAGGCATCCGAGAGGTATGCCAAGGCGTCAGTGGGAGGATTGTGTTAAATCTGATCTCGGGAGGAGAGAGGGGGGGGGGAGAGAAGGGATGGGCTTAGATGGTAATCGTTGGATGAATCTGCAATATTTGGTGAGATTAGAAACGAACCTTCAGGTTCTCTACGCTTATCATTATATATTATTAAATTTAAGTTAATGTGTTTCACCCATCCGTGTTTTATATTTATTTACGTAGGCAATTTTCTTATATTCTTGCCTATTAAATTTCAAGTTAACAACGATCTACGTATATTGTGAATAAAATAAGGAAGGATAGAGAAAGAGAGAAAAGAGAAATGTATTCCTTGTGATATGGACTGATGAGTATAAAAAACAAGAGTATGGTGATTCCCTAATCATAAAACAAAATGCATATATTCTTACGTTCGAGCACAGGTCTTAACCAACACTGAAGGCAAAATATCTGATAATAAACACCAAAAAAACACAATATATTATGTATTTTATTCACCTTCAATGATTTATTTATTTGTTTACTTATTTAACATCACTTTATGCTACTATGGCTAATCGGACAATGCTACAGTGGGAGTCCTAAATTTGGCCTATCCAGGTTTTATTAGGAAAGGGATCTTTAATGAGTACCTGACATCGCACAGGCTCGGGACGACCTTCTAACGTCCCCTCCGAAGGACGGCATAACTAAGGATTTTTTACTCCCATTAAAAAATCCTAGGACCATCTGCGGGTTTGAACCCATGACCTTTGGCATAGGAGGCTGTTATGCTAGCCACCCAGCTACAAGTGATCCCTTCAGTGATTTATTAAAAACAGGTAAATGATTAATCATTAAATTTTTTGACTATTATTTTAAAAATCAGCTGCCTAAATAAATCAATATGTTACTCATTCTAATAATTATGAGGGTAGAATCAATAACCAAAGACTAGAGATTAATAACATAATTAATGTTAGAATTAATAACCTTCAAGAAAGAAATTTTGATAATAAAGTTGTCTTATAATCGAAATATACCTCAATGTAACAATTTTTGTAGATACTTTGAATCAGTTCAAGTGTTGTTTTTTTGCCTTTAAAGCTTTTACTAAATTATTTAGCTGTTTGTAAATTATAAAATGTATTTTATAATTATTAACTTACTTCTGTTTTAGCTGCTGCTTGTATGATATGCTACGATTAATATTTGCTTCTAATTCATTTATTTTATTTTGAACTTTTTCCAGTTCTTCATTTTTTAATATTTTAGTTTCTTGTAGACGATTGATTTCCGAGAACAGAATCTTGGAACATTTAGACTTATTAAAATACCCACCAGAAATAACACTTTTGGATACCTAAAATAATTTTGATACATGAGACATTTATAATTGTAATAACTATATTAATGTTAATTATTTGATTTTGGGATGTCTTTAATTTCAATATAAATTGAATTATCGACTTAATTTAAACTTGATTGTTTTTTCAAATATACAAATAATTTATTTTAAAATTGTGAAACTTTTAAAAAAAGGAGGAGGAACAAAGTTTAAAAAAAGTTTTTCTCAAATTTTACTGTTTTATTGTTTTTGAGTGAGTAAAAACCAGTGACCATTATTTTAATACTCAAGATAGATATTGACATTTCTTTCTCTTTCACTTTAAAATTTTATTGTTACAGGTATCATTTTAATCCTAATAATGTATTAAATGTAAACATAATGCCTCCCTGTGAGATATTCTATAGGCATTCCTTCAATCAAAATGACACTGTTACCAAATTCAGGTTTTATTGTAGCACTATTGGAAACAGATAGTTTACAGCCACTGAAACCATGCATTTGACGGGACGGACTGTGAGGAATTGGTTTGCTAAATTTAAATCTAAATTTAAATTTAAATACAAGCTTACAAAGGCAGTCAGGCTCAGGGCGACAATTGCTTATGGACAGAAAGGCTCTATGAGATGCAATTAAAGATAATCCGACAAAAAGCACTCGGATGCTTTCCTCCGAACTTGGAGTGTCTCAGTCAAGTGTGAATCGTCACTTACACCAACAGGGGAAAGTGAAAAGATCATGTAGAGAAGTTTCCAAAGAGCTCACACAACACAAAGTGTAGAAACATGTCGTTTGCTTCTTCAAAATCCAATTGACTAATATTTCTTCAAAAGAATTGTCACCTGTAATTTAAATTTCAAAGTAGATTTACTGGCACAATCCACATCAGAACATTGGATAGACCATGGCCAGCAAGCTTTACCGATCGCTAAGAGAAATTAATTTGAAAAAAAAAAGATAATGCTTTCATTTTGTTGGAATTTTGAAGGAGTAGTTCACTATGAGTTTGTGTCTAATAGGCTTTCTGTTGATTCAGTACTATGTTCAGAACAGCTGCAATGAATGTACAAAGTTTTGAAGTGGCGATACTTGGCTTTGGTGAATCAGAAGAAAGTTTTGTTGCAGCAAGACAATGCTCGGCCACATACCTCTCGATACATGAAGTAGAATCTTGCTGAGAAGGATGTCATTAAACTTCTACCACACCCAACATATTGCCCTGATCTTGCACCATCAGATACCACCTCTCACTTCCTTAATTGAAAAACTTTTCGTACATTGGAGGAAGTCAAAATTTGGATAGAAAACTTTTTCAATTCACAGCCTAAAGCTTAGTATCGGCAGGAAACTGAACAGATGGCAACAAAGCATTGAGCATAATGGACAGTAATCTGATGCATAAAACTTATTTGAGGTAAATAGAAAAGCAAGTTAATTTTAATTATATTAAAACGGTCATTTTTTGTTTACTCACCCCAATACAACTAACTTGATATTATTCAGCACCCTGTAGTGGACGGCCCACTGAGGTTGATATGAGTGATATCAAGGCTCTAATCAAACAAGACCAGTCATTACAGGTATGAGGAATTGCAGAGACATTAAAAATAGTTTTTAGAACCCTTCAAAGGCATTTAAAAGAGATAGGTTATGTGTCTCGCCTTGATGTTTGGGTGCCACTTATGAAGACGAAAAATCAGGCCAATATATATCAGACAAATATTTTGCTTTCTATATGGAGGGATTATCATGGTATGCTGCTTTACAAGTTGCTTCCACAAGGAAATGCACATGAAGATCTAGTGCATGCAGCTAACAAAAATTTGACCAAAATTGCAACCAAAAATTGGAACAAGTCAATTTCAAAGGTGTTGCATTCTACCATGACAATGCCAAAACACATCTCGCAACAATTGTACAGCAAAAGTTTGTGCAACTTGGCTCAGATGTTTTATTACACCCACCGTATTCTCCAGATCTTGCCCTATCCAACTGCCACTCATCCTGGTCCCTCCAAAGCTCCTTCAATGGGAAATCGTTCACTGATGAGAGAGATGTGAACACATATCTCAATCAGGTTTTTCCTTTTAAGCCCAAGATGTTTTATGAGAGCAGAATAATAAAAATGTTAAAAAGGTGGCACGAGGTCATTAATAATATTTGAGTAATTAAAAATGGTGAATAAATTATTCATTGTAAAAAAATAAAATAAATGTTTTATTTCACCCTTCAAAAACCATATAAACTTATGGATTCATCCAACAAATAATCCATCAAATCCTGTCAGCAGCAATGCCTTAGTATGGTTCTAGAAAACCCATAATAAGATCATATTGCTTAGAACAAGTATGCATTCAACTCACATTGTCTAGTTTTATATATAATTAACTGAAATAAAATTCTTTTGTATATAATGTAATTATATTCAAACAATTTTCTATCTATCTTAGGATAGACTTGAATATTTATATGAAACAATACCTTATCTCCTTCCAATGTAACACATATTAACTGATTAGTTCTCCTCATGATATTAATTGCAACTTTAATGTTTCTACAAATCAAGACATGGCCAAATAGATATTTCATAACTTTTTCCACATTTGGTTGGAATTTCATTCTGTTGAGAATAGGTTCAGCATCCTACAACAATATTATAATAAGTTTTGGATGAATTTTTGAAAAATTCTAAATTAAAAAGTAATATAAGTATCATTAATATCATTGAAGTATAATTAACTTCAACAACTTTGAAAACCCGGTTTTCAATAATCTTTTTATAAATACTTACATTATATGTTGGATAATTATAAGAGGTCTCAATCAAATTTTCAATGGGTAGAAACATTATTTCACCACCCAGTTTCTGATTATTAATTTCCTTCAAGATAATAGTACCAGTTTTATTATTTGAGACAATATGAGCGAACAATCTTAAAAGACAAAAAATAATTTAAAGGATTAAAAACAACATTATGAAATAAGTAGTTATATAACAGGAAAAGTTTCATGTTCAGAACCTTCATCTATATAAAGTTTTGAATTATATTATATATTATGAATTAGTATTATTTGAATCACAATTTTTAATGAGTATTTTAGAACTAAGACAACAATGGTCAGACTTGAAATGTTTAAGGGAGAAATACTTAATTTAGGATCAATATCTATGATATAACAATGAGTTATTGTTTTAAATGAAATGGTTTTTCAACAATGAATATTTTCTTGTAACTTGTTGATTGATAAATGCCTATTCATGAATTGTGATTTTTTTGTTTTTTTAAGTTAAAGTTATCAATAAGGATGTAATTTTATTGTTGTGTAAATATTGTATGAATGTTATCTTTCACCAATATTATTGATGTCCAAATTGGGACAAATTGTAATACTACTCAATAAAAAAAGTTGTTGAAAACAAAAAAATCAATAAGGACACCTGTTTCCAACGACACTTTCCACAGCTACACTCAGCTCTTCTGAACACTCAAAATTTTCTATAACCATGCCATAGTAACTATCGCTCAACCATTTATGTCTTGGAGAATTCTTACAGGCTTCTATGATTGCAAGGAGGCTCTCAGCTCCAGCTATAATTGCCTAAAAATCAGAAAACGTCGACTCACATACAATATTCATTTTCCATTAACTGGGGGTAGTCTGTGAGAGAACCCCCTTTTTTTATTATTAGCATGACAGATTTGAACTCATAACCTTTGGCTTGGTAGACTAACATGCTAGCCATACAGCCACACTATGAAATGAACGAAAATGAAATGAAATGAAAAGTAATTTTATTCTGGGACGAGTAGTCCCCTAAGAATAACAAGAAAAGTACAATATAAATAATAATTTTCTGGTCGTTTAAGACTTCAGTTTAACAATAAAAGACAGGTTCTGTGACAATGAATAGTTATCATCTATAGCTTTTAAATATTACATATGTTGGGAAGATTGATGCTTTAGGAGTAGTTGGTGTTTAAAAGTGGACAATGATAAGGATTTACAAATGGATACAGGCAAGGAATTCCAAAATAGGGTAGCATGATTAATAAAGTTTTTTTTGAAGGAAGCAGATCTGTGAGAAGGTATATACAAGTTTATAGGTTGGATCTAGTGTTTACTGAATGGACAGAGGAACAAGTAGTAAGCATATCAAGAATATAAGGAGGTTTTTTTGTATGGAAAAATCGGAAGAGACAGATGCCAAAGAGGTACTGCCGACGGAAAGAGGGATAGAGCCAATTCAATTCGGTATACCTTCTAGAAACATGGGAGCGCCTGGGGATTCCACATGTGAATCTAATGAAACAATTCATAAGTCTTTTGAGTCTCATATCGAATTTCTCAGACAGCCGCCATATACGAGGCAACCGTAGTCAAACTGGGGGAAAATGAGCGAAGAGACGAGTAGCACATGGGTTTTAGGTGGAAAAGAGTCACGAAATCTTAGAAATTGTTTTAGGATAACGGGTTGATGGATGGATTTTCAGGTCATTTGAGAAATGTGATTACTCCAAGATAGATTCTGATCAATAATAACTCCAAGATTTTTTACAGAGGTGTGGAAGTGGATAGGTATGTTATTGAGGTAAAGGAGTGGATAATATGGAAGAGAATTTACAAGGTTCTTGGAACCGATGAGAATGGCTTTGGTTTTCCAGCCTTCAACATCAAATCATTTGTCATAGCCCATGCATTGATGTTGTCAATATCTTGTTGTAGTTTTTGGATTGTCTTTAGCATTTCGGAAGGATGGAAAGAAAGATAGATTTGCAGATCATCTGCAAATAGGGGTATTGTGAATGGCGGATGCAGTCAGGGAGATCATTAATGTAGATGGAAAAAAGAGTTGTTGAGAGTAAGGATCCCTGAGGAACACCATGTGTTAAGGTGATGGAGGAGGAAGAAGGTTCATTTGTTATCATGACAGTTTGAGATTGATAGGATAAAAAAGAAATGGAAAAAGACACTAGTGTCTAAAACCTGTGAAAAATTGTCGCTCTCACAAGCGGTATCTAGCACATTTTTTGGTAACTAGATGCTCCAGGCTTGTGCACTTTTTAAGGCTGTACTATGTTGTAAAAGGTATTATAAAGTGATAATAGGGAATAAACATATTACTGATTAGCAATTTAATATAGTTATACTATTTAATCTAAGTATGTTTCCAACCAAAATGAATACACGTTTTATTAAAATCAATTTACAATATTTTTTCAAATTAAAGTATATTTAATAGTTTTTTAAATTTTATTTAACAGTCAAGGTAAGTGAAAGTCGTGTGTTACCTGCACCAGGTTTTAAAAAAATAATATTTAATGCTATAGAATATTTTTAAAAGTAAGTACCCTCCCGCTACTTTTGAGAACTCGCACAAATTTTCTCCTACCTCTTCTCTCACTGTTTAGCATGGTCTTAATTTAAAAAGGGGGCACGCTTGGAGCACCTAGATACCCCAAAAAAGGCACTAGATACCGCTCGTGAGAGACAAATTTTCACAGGTTTTAGATACTAGTTACGGCCACAGGCCTCCCCCTTTTTTTTTAATCCAACAAATTATATGTTCAATGATAAACTCCAATTCAATGATGCCTCAGAATTTTCAATTATTCAGGGAAATGAGATTTCTCCAGAGTTTGGCACAAGGCATGGCTCATGCAAAGTTTTTATGGCAAATATATTTTAACATCTTAACTGATGAGGATTTTTTTTTTTTTTTTTTCCAGCTTATCTGATGCACTGCAGCCTATTATTAGGCTTATTGTGTGCCGTCCAATCTACTGTTAGTACAGATCTAGTGCCTTGGTGAATCTGACTAACCTGCAGGGGTTAATCAGTTCACACAAATTAGGATCAGCAATACGGTCAACGCCAAAGTGGTAAAACTGTATCCTGGCAATCTCTGGACAACTGCATATCACATGAAATGCAGTTCATCTTCCTTCTTGCAGAATCTGCAAGTCGGTGAGGCCACCAAGCCCATATTGTGGAAATGCATGTTAATTTGACAGTGTCCTGTGTACAGTCCTGTTACTCTCCTTAGGGTTGTCCTGTCCATTGAGAGTAGTGTATAACTTCTCTCTTTGCAGGGTCCTTCCAAAAATATCTTAGAGTGATGCTGCTTATCAATATCCCTCCAGTATTGCCTGGATTTATTATCAGCAGCCGCCTTAATCAAACCTTTTGCATTGCTGAGGCTAATTCCACACACAGGTTCAGGTGTGGGAGGTAGCTGAGTAGAACCCCTCCTTGCGAGGCTATCAGCTCTCTCATTTCCTAGGATGCCAGAGTGACCAGGCACCCAATGACCCAGAATTTATTCAGCAAGGAAAGCATATTGAGATTACTTTTGCATTCCTCTACTGATTTGGACCGATTCATGTAATTACCCAGAGCCTGTCTCTCATCCCTTCTGAAATTAGAGTTTGAGCACAGATTTATTGCCATTACTTCAGCCTGAAAGACTGAAGTATGTTTACCTAGAGAGATGGACATCATGGATTGCATTTATCAATTCTCTCAGCCTAACTCTGTCAGGGATCCTTCTGTATAGCAGTTGACTCCATTACATGGTCAGTGCGAGCCAGTCCTATTAATCCCTACACAATAAAGTGTGTACGTATATTTCTTAACTTGAAGATCGGAATGCATGGCTAGAACCGAATCTTCATCAATCCTTCTGAACAAGTAACCATGACCCGATATACCAGGGAGTTAGATCTTGTTCCTAACTTAGAGAGCCTATAGGCGTGTAAATGGTTATAAATTTAAGGGAATAAATAGATAGGGCAACTTTTGAGGATGCATTAGCATGTACTAGCACGGTGCTCCAAAAAATCGAAATTGCCAGTGTCAAAGAAGCAGAAAACAGTTTGAGGCATTTAAGAAATATAAGATGATACACCATTATGGGAACATGTAAAAGTAGAAAAAGTAGGATACTATAATAGTATTTTATTCAGAAATGATATAGATATCAATAGCTGCATGGTTTAGTGGATAGAGCACTACACTACTTTTCTGTGGGTTCTGGGTTCAAACCATGACTGTGGCCAAATGATTATTTATTCTATTATTTCAGCCATAGCCAGGAATCTTCACCATGCACTTTTTTAAGCGGAGCATCTATACAATAAAGTAATGTTATATCTTCTTCTTCCAGGGGCGCGATAAGCCATGTAGGCCCTGAGCCTCGCGGTGTAAACTTCTGCGAGTTTTCACTCATGTTTCACGATGTCATTTTTAGTGTAGGGTCATCACTCCCTACGACTAATTTTGTGAGTGGCCACCCTTTGGCTGACGGGTCTCACATACCCGGGGGAGAGGTTGTGAGTGAATCCACATTTTTTTTACATCCTTATAAAAGCCCCATGCACTGGGCTTATAAAAGCCGGGACTGGGATTCGAACTTAGAACCTGTAGCATGAGAGACTAGCGCGCTAGCCACTCAACCACAGGCTCCCCTAATGTTATATACAATTATATATTAAAATGTTTAGTAGAATGTTAATTAAATTTAATGAATTAAATTATTTTTAAAAAAAAAGAACCTACATTGCCAACTTTTTTCTTCAGCTGTAACCCTTTTTCTTGAATATTCAAAGAAATTTCGGAGATTTTATCTTCTAACATTCTTTCTTCTCTTCGGTTGTCACTAATAGAATAAAAATTTTATAAACTATTTTCTAATAAATTTTGTTATGGTATATCCGATTATATAAAATCGAGAATTATAAAAAAGCAGGCATTTTAAAAATATTCATTTTACAGTTCATTTATAAGGCTAATCAATCAATATAATAATTATTAGTAAATGGAAAAAATATATGAATCTTACCACATAGTATCCAAGAAATTATTCAATTGCTGTTTAGCTTGAAAAATATTTTGGCCATAGGACTCTTCTTGTTCTTGCATTCGTTTATTAAGGTTCTTCGCACCCCAAGATAGAAAAGTTGATGATTAATAATATTAAAAATAATTAACTTGTTCTAAAGTAAAGTGTAATCAGTTGGTCATGAAACTACTTCACAATCTGCTCAGGTGTTATAATTAATTTTTCTTGTTAAAATAATTTTTTTACTTTCACTTATCTTATGAATTATAAAGAAAGGAAAAGTATTGCGATCATGAAAATTTTTGAATTTGAGTTTTCACCAGAAATAGATGTTTTAGGGTCCTCTGAGTTGAAACGACCGATTCCCACAAAAAGGTGTGTGTGTGTGTGTGTCGTGTGTGAAATAGTCTGGCAGGGTTTAAATGCCGATATTTTAAATTTTCTTCCTCTCAGAAAATCATCTTTTTAGCATTGCTAAAAAACAGCTAAATATACAAGATGAACGAAATTGATTACCAACTAAAGGAGAAAAGAGCAAAACTATTTTTTAATGCAATATTTGTGTTTTTGAAAATATATATGTATAATATACTGCTGGAAAGCTAAAGATTTGAGAAAAAATATTATATTATACACAAAGTTGTATAAGGTAATGGATGGTAATGAAAAGCGGATAAAAGTAAGTGATTGCTGTGGACAATAATATAATAAATTATTTAATGAAACACATGTTTTTATTGGGACTCGATGTAATTCTTTAATTTTTTTTTTTTAAATCTTAAATTTATTTTATTTTTATCAGAAGAGGTAAGTAAAAGTCATAGTGTGCACCAGATTTTCAAGATTATATATTTTTATGATCCAAACCTCTAAAAAGTTTCTATGGTCATCCCCTAACCTACCATGCATATTATCATTTTGCCACCATCCACTACTTAATAATATTTTATTTATATGATTTATAATCCCCATTTAACTCTTCCCAGAAGCCGGTACCACTCTGGTGGATCAGCTCATGGCCTGTTTCAAGCCAGGATAAAGGAGGTGGATTGGAGGTTGAGGTCAATTTCCACCCTCTTGTGGTGAGCCAACCAGCTTTGCCGATTCCTGATCCTGACGGCAACTATTTAATAAGAAGGAAAAACTACATCATAATTTTTATTATAGTTGCTATGAGAGGTTACATCAATGTGGTAATAGGTCTCAAACCTGTTAGTCCAAGAATATGCTACCTTAGACTAAATAGGAAATTCAGGAACATTTCCATCACAACGCTCATGCTCCTATTGAGCCTTGAGCCTTGAGCCTTTTCCCCCTGAAAAGCCCTGAAAACACAGAAAAAGATGAATTCTGAAGTTTCAGTTCCTTCCAATATTTGGCTTACAGCTAGATTTACCATACATAGAAACACACCAACCACTTTGTGAGATTTGTTTATTTGAACTCATAAGAACAGGGAAGAATTGCAACAAAAAAAAAATTCATGATTACAATACTTCTACTTGCATGTTCCATTCATCCCGTAAGTGAAAATAAAACTTAAAACATAAATCAGAATAATTTTAAAATAAATTAATCTAAGAAATTTTACTGTGTTATAAATAATATTTATTTATTTTTTATGAAACTTAATATTTTTAGTTATCTATGAAGGATTATTTACCTCTATTTCTCCATTTATATATTGCTGGCTTTTCAGCAATTCTTCTTTTCTATGTAAAAGTATATTTACTTCTTCTTCCATTTTCTTAATTTGTTCAGACAATGAACTGATGAAAAAAGAAAAAACACAATTAATCTTAAAAAAATCAAATATTAAATTGAAAGGAATTGTTTGATATTAATATAACTAACTTTATTTTCGCTTGTAGTTGAAAGTTTCTTTCTTCTTTACTCCGAAAATCTTTAGTTCTACGCAGTTTTGATAATAAATTTAGTCTTATTCCTTCGTTCATCTGTTTTCTATAATCAGAAGTAATTTAAAATAAAATAAACTTAAAACAAAATAAAGTACAAAAGTGTATTTTACAATAAAGACCCCATGATTTGCAAACTATTTACATGAAATTTATAAATTTTTCTCCTCTTAAATTGGATATTTTAAAAATAGATTAATGCATTCTTATTCCATTGAAATTTTTGTAGTTGTACTCAGTTATACAAGCTGGAAAACAACTACTTTAATTTTTATCTTGAAGAGAATAACAATTTACAGCTATTAAAGTTGATCTATATAAATGATTCTTAATGACATAGAATGCTCAGCTCAGATCACTTAAAGGGATTCGGTTCAATTTATGAAAACTGTGATTTTAATAATTCCACTTGTAATAATAGTATAGCAAGCATATTTTTCTTGTTGTAACTATTTCTTTTATTTGTTAGATAAAAAGAAAATATCCCACTACAATCTTTATAATAAAGACTTTTTTGTGACTTCTAACCAAAGATTTCTCATATATTAGTTATTGAATTTATTTTATTATTATTATCCACTCCTGTCGTTAACATTTTGACATTGTAAAGTGACTCAGGCAGTAATGTTCTACCTTACTACTTGCACCAATAGATATATATCTTGGAACTATTCCTGGACTTTTATTTTATAAAAACACATTTATTGGGTTGTCAGGAAAATAATGCAGGATTATAGGTTTTTCTGTAAATCAAGAGATTAATGCAATTTGACGAAAAGACCTTATGGCCGATTAACACAAGAGTTTTAACAAATAAATTAGAAATCTAGCAACAACAATTTCAGGAAAACCCCATGAACAAAATTTTACAAAATTATATTTTCCCAAATTTTTAGATAACCCTGGTTTTCACAAACAAATCTAAGCAAAGACGTAATAAAGACATTTATTAGATTTAGGACTAATAACAGGATCTGTAAGAAATGTCTAAATAAAATAGATGTATTAGAAACTTCACAATGTGACAAATGTGATGGCAGGGAAACCCTAAAACATAAGTTACTAGAATGCCTGACATACAAAACACAAAGAGAAAATGTTTTTGGAAATAGATAAAAATCAAAACATTTTTTTTCTTCTACCTTTTAACCAGATAATATCTTAAACTATAGTTATATAATAAAAATATACTTAAAACTTCTGAAGAATAGTATATAATGAAAGGAAGATATTTACTGTGAATTCAGTTCTGTTAACATTGATTTTTTTGACTCCAACTCTTTGCTAACATTTTCTAATTCTTTAGAGATGAACTTAATCTTTTCATCAGCCTGTGATTCTAAACTGTTCTTGGAAGTTTCCTTAAAATAAAAACAATTATGTATCGATAATTACTATTTATTAACTCATAATGGTCATAACATTACTCACTTCTTTTCCTTTTTTCATAAAATAAATTGTGTTTGAAATGTCTTGAACTGAAAGATGAATTTTTTCTTTATTTTTTATCAACTTGCAATTTTCTTCCCTCAAATCATTTAAAATACCCTGTTTATCATGTAAAGCAGACTCGATTATAGAATAGGAGTGCTGTAATAATGAAACCGAGCTAGAAGAGCTATCATCAAGGTTGCATTTTTGAAGAGAGGATAGGGCACCTTCAAGCTAATAAAATGAGATGTAGAAAGACTCAGGAATAATATAATAGATAATTATTTACAGCTATGAATATAACAGAATTACCTTTATCTTCATTTTAACACATTTTTGTATCTTTCTCCACAAAATTTCTGCCAAAATTTCACTTTTAATCTTTCGGTGTCTTTTTAATAACATGAAATAGTTTTTATCATCTTTGGAGTTAACATCTTGAAAAAGTTCCAGTAATTTGTCGATTTTTCCTTTTTGATCTATTGACAGTTATAACAGCCATACAATAAATGAAATTATTTGCTTTAGCTATAATTTCAATCAAACACAATAAATAACTATTAAATCTACATTGCTGTTTTTTTAATTCACTCAAGTATTCCAACCTGAACAGGAAGAGCAGTTTACTTCTAAAAGCTACCTACTTACTTTACTTTTTGTAAAGATTTATTTCTAAATGAAATTAAAGACACAAAAATTTAATAATTTCTATGTTGAAATTCCACAAACAATTTATACTTTTAAAACAATCATATTAAAAGGTTTAAAAAAATTTAAAATGGGTTAAAACTGAATGAATTAAAAAATTTAAATTCAATGTTACTAAAGTTTGTTTGTTGTTTATTTATTTAACATCCCTTTATGCTGCTATGGCTAATCGGACAAGGCTACAGTGGGAGTCCAAAATTTTGCCTATCCAGGTTTAATTAGGATAGGAATCTTTAACGAGTACCTGACATCGCACAGGCTCGGGACTACCTTTTAACGTCCCCTCCGAAGGACGGCATAACTAAGGATTTTTTACTCCCATTAAAAAATCTTGGGGCCACCTTCAGGTTTGAACCCGGGTCCTTTGGCATAGGAGGCTGTTATGCTAACCACCCTGCTACAGGTAACCCCATGTTACTAAAGTTAGTTGAGACTAAAACTACTAATCATGGTTTGATGTTGAATGACCACCAATGGAGTAGGCAATATTGACTTATGTTTTTACTTTGAGGCTAATATTTTTTTAATGTTTTTAATTTCCATAATTTAAAGATTATTATTAAGGAATGGAATAAAAGACCTGCATCAATAAGGTAAAAATTAGTTAATCTAACACCACAATGCCTTCAAGGTCTATTAAAATATTTCTACTAATCATTACTAAAAGTGTTATAGTAAACTTAAAATAATAATATAGTAAATTCAATATAAAAGTAATAAAGTGCATAAATACTTTTACACCCTAATAGTTGATTTTTTAATAAAATTTATTTATAAATGTAACAATGTAACAGTCCTTAAAATATGAAAATCGGGCATATCCTTTGAAATAGTAAAATTAGTCCTTTTCGTGCGTAACCTACTCTCCCTCCCTTATATAGAGAGTTTGACTTATGATATTTCGCACCGATTCTTGCATCGGGAAGAGAGTTTCTATATTAAAAAGTGTCTTTTTTAGTGTGGTAATCCTAGTTACCAGGGAAATTTTTCTATTTGTATCCTTATAAAAGGAGAATTGAGTGAAAAATGGAGGTTCTCTTCCATTTTTAATCATATCCTAGTTACAATATATGTTAATTGTTAAGAAGCAATGTAAAACTGTTTATCATTGTGGATGTAATTAGTTGACCGTTGAGAATTACTGGAAGGAATTAGTGCGGGTGGCGGTCATTAAATGAAACAACTAAATTTCAACTATTTTACTGTTTGCCAACGTTTCGACCCCCTTTGTGGGTATCATCAGGGCTAAAAAGATACAAAAGAATATAATTTCAATGACATTACATACAATATTATATAACCTATTTAGCTAGAGAACGTCGGTATTAAAAAATAACAGAAGAACTGTATATGTAAAAAAAAAAAATTAATTAAAATACAATGACCTAGTACAATAATGAAAGTGTTATACAGAAAAAATAAAAATGTTCACTAAACAAAATTTACACAGGTATCAATAATTTACATGAAATATGAAATATAAAAATATGAAGTAGAGTGGAGATATGTACCGCATGGTGGGAGAATGGAAACTAGGTACTGTTTGGTAGATGGGGGGTAGGTAGGATGGAAAATACGTAGGAAAAGGTAGAATGGAAAATACGTACTGATTACGTACAGGGTACAGGGTACAAGGTCTGACAACAATGACTAAAATTCTTAATACTACCATACAAAGAATCAATGAAATTTAACTTATTATTATAATAATGATACAGGATATAAAAATTTCAAATTTAATTCTTGAAATATCACCTATATAATAGTAAGAACAGTGATGGAAGATGTATATGGAGAAAAACTGACTGTACCTCCCAACTTAATTATCCCTAATTCTGTTTAAGTTATCCAAGGATAACAGGGTGGAAAAAATAATAATGGAACATTGTAAAATACACTAATTGACAAATCTTACAGGTTGATAAAATTTTTTTTTTTACATATACAGTTCTTCTGTTATTTTTTAATACCGACGTTCTCTAGCTAAATAGGTTATATAATATTTTATGTAATGTCATTGAAATTATATTCTTTTGTATCTTTTTAGCCCTGATGATGACCCACAAAGGGGGTCGAAACGTTGGCAAACAATAAAATAGTTGAAACTATTTAGTTGTTTCATTTAATGACCGCCACCCGCACTAATTCCTTCCAGTAAAACTGTTTATATTTTCCAAATGAACTTTTTATTAAATATTTGAAGGCTTTATTATATTATAACATTTAAAAAAATATTCTTGGAAAATATTAGGTATGATTCTTATTATTATTATTATTTTTTTTTTTTGCAAGTATAAGAAAACTTTTGATACTTATTGTATATTTAAATAAATATTAATATTCCTCTTGATATAAATATAATTAAAACAATAAGTATACCATTATCTCTAATAATAAACATAAAATTAAAAAAAATGTTTAAAAAATAAATATCTCTTTAGCTATAAAATAAATAATAGATTTACTGAACCTTCTAAAACAAGAAAAATCTTTTGTATAGTTTCATATGTTTTCAGTAAAGTTGCTCCGATATTTTTCATTAAATAATCAAATAATTCCTTCCTTGAAAATTTTATGAATTTTTGAACCTACATAAAATGAAATATTTAATAATTAGAAAGCTTTAATTAATTATTAAAAGAAATACTATTTTAATATACCATTATTGGAGTAATCAAAAAGCTTGAATGAATATAATTTAAAGATAATGTTTCATAGAGAGCCAACATTTTATTTTTATCCATTTGTTTCCCATTGACATAAAATCTTATATGAGTAATTAATGAAAATTCTTTTCTGATGGTGATCTCATTATCAAACTGAAATAAAACAGAAAGATATTTACAGTATTAAATAATTTTAAAAAATAGTTTTAAAAATTATGGTAGGGATTAGATTAGTACAAATCGTACTAAGTACCCGTGGCACTTGGTTTTCAGATGCAAAAAATATTAAAGAGACCGCGACAACACCAGAGGAAGACTGCATTTTTAAAAAACATGGACACCGTGAAAGTCAAGAAGATGAATATGTTCTTCAAAAAATATGCAAATTGTAAAATTTAGTTTATGAAAGTTCTGTCAATAGTTCTTGTTCATATTGACCAAATAGGATTTGATACCAAATTTTAAGGGTCATCTGTTATACAAATAAATAAATAGATTAGATTGAAATACCAAAAAAAAATCAATCATATCTATTTGAAGTAATTTTTTAATATTTTAATGAAATTATTGGATTGTACAGGCAATAATGCGATGGTTTTGAATTTATTTTTTTCAAATCACCCTCTATACAGAAAAACTGTTTATGTTTACTGGGTAATTCATTTGAATGAATGTAAAAACGTATTAATCCTCTTTCAAACAATAATGTTTGTTTACCTCCGTAGCATTTTGTTGCTTTGATTTCAGTAAATGCATGATATTAATATAATTCTGTTTTACGACTTTAAACTCAACTTGAACAGTCCAGACGGTCAGAAATATATATAGATCATGTCTGGGGGCAAAGGCAGCATCGATGAGAGCACAGATCATTTTTTGGACACATGAACCACTTACTTATTTGTCAAACAATTTAATGGAAAAAATGAATTAGAAAAATTGCTCTTAGGGAAGAGTGGTCTCTTGTAGTGTTGTTGTACCTGAGAATGAGTTAAGAGGGCAACTATAGCAATTCTGACAGAGGGTCCTGGAAAAAATTAATTAGGAAGTAGTGTTTAAATAGAAACGGGAGTGTTGTCAATTGATTCTAGGATAGTAATAACAAATTTTGACTAAATTATTCACAACGGGTAGAGTTTAAAATATAGTTTATTTACTACACTTATTCTGGTTTCCTATTGGCAAAAATTTAAATAATCTTGTCAGAATTTAATCCTTGACTTACTTATACTCAATAAAAAATCTTTCTTATTCCTAAAAAATAAAGTCTTATAAATTAGGCCACCTTCAGAACATATTCAATCATAATTGAAGAGAAATTATTTATTTTTTTCGAATAATTGTTTTATTATATTTCTCCTTTATTCTATGATCCATATGGGACAGACCTAAACATCCTCGACAACTTGCTTACGCACTGGAGCAGCCTTCTATCATTATACAACAATTCATCTTATAAGCCTCTATATCCTCTGAACACCTGAGTGGTGGTCTACTTTCTCAAGGTGTCACACCATTGTTTTCTTCACCAATCAGTCAACTCCCATCCTCCCCACATACTCCAGCCATCTAATAGGTCCATTTTTGACGAAGATGACAATATCGGCCTATCATTCATAAGTTCCTGATTGTACCACCAGCTCCGCCCACTCCTTACACAAAATTGGGCAAAACTCTGGCCAAGGATGTCCTTCTTTTGAACTTATATTCACATTTAAGGAAGAAGACCTCAATAAAAAGAAAGGATTGCACTCTGCCATTCTACATTAGATTACAAAGCTGAAATCATTCACATGGGTTCTTTCATGTTTACTGTGTTCTTTCATAGACCTGAAGAAATCTTCTTTACCCGCCTTGGCATTGAGATCTCCCAGAATAATTTTCCCATTATGGTTTGGCATGCTCTGATGGGTTCTTCTTAATATGTCAAAGAATAAGTTGTTGGCTTCATATCTACACATTCAGTTGATACTTTCAGAATTTTGTTATGAGTTTTAATGTGCAGATACATTGTTGACCATTTCGAATTTCAATATTGAGAAAAATACTTCATTCCTGATCATAAACCTAGTCCCAACCTGGTTTTGTCTGAGTCCTATATTTATGAAGAGATAGTCTCTCACACCAACAGTCAGCTTGTTTTTCCTTCAAATTCCTTAAGTTGCCATCACATCAATCTTATACCTCTTAGGCACTAGCTTAATATGATTACTCATGCTGACCAGTAAAAGACTTCTAACATTCTATTGGGATGGCAAATAAGTCCTTTCGGTTTTCAGGATGAAATAAAACTCAATGAAATATAAGCATAAAATGTATTTTAATCAACAATATACTGACCATTATTTAATATGACTTTTTTCCATCTTCCCACTAACTGCATAATGCTATGTTCAGAGAATGTTTAGAGTTTATTGTTAAAAAAACAATCCAAGTAGTTTTTGATGTCCTCTCTCTTTTGGAATTTCTTTCCATTCGTGGAGTTCTGTAGAGACTGGAATAAGTGATAGTCACTTAGAGCTAAGCCTGGTGAACAGGGAGGGTAGGGTAAAAGGTCCATCCAAGGCTCAATAATTTAATGTGAGTGACCAATGAGGTGTGAGGTCTAGGTCTAGTGCTGTCTTTAGTGGAGCACAACACCCTTCTGATTTGCTAGTTCTAGGCGTTTATTTTTAATTGATTGGTCCAATTTTGTTAATTGTCAGCAGTATCGAGTTGAATCAATTGTATGTCCTCATAGAAAATGACATCCTTGAAATCTGACCGTATGGAAAGCATTATCTTCTTTGGTACAATCTGGGTGTTTACATTCTTCTAGGAGCCTCACTACTAGATTCCCAAGATTTTTTACAAACTACATTATCATAAAATATCCATTTTTCATCTCCTGTTACCAATGTTATTTTGTTGCTGTTCTGTACTGAATAACAAACAGAAATGCGTGTAGTCAATTTGACTTCGGTTACAGAGCCAGAGACCCAAACATTAAGCCTGAAAACATAGCCGAGCTTCAGTAAATGGCTTTCTATGCTTTTGTGTGGCACATTTAGGGCCATAACAATCTCTCGCACTGATCGGATGTGATTTTGATCATCAATAGCTCGTTTCAATTTCATGTAAGGGACCAGACCATTCAGCATCAATGATGTCAAAATTTCCTGAATGAAATTGGGCAAACCAATTTTAACAGGTGTGTTTGGTTAAGGCACCATCTCCATAAACACTGCAAATTTTTCAAGGAGTTTCTGGAGCACGCTTACATTTTTTTAAAATAATACAATAAAATATGCCAATAATAAATTTTTCTTTCATATTCATTGTGCAATGACAAACACTAGTTTCAACAAGAGTTAACAGATATAGTCGATGACATATTACAAACAGGATAAACAATCCACCTTAGGGATCAATTCATCAGATAAGAAGTGTATCACAGTGACATAAAAATAAACAGAAAAACTGAAATGGACTTATTTGCCAACTCAATATTTTAATTTAATGTGTCTAGCTATTCATTTTTTTAATACTTGTTTTTTGGGTTGGATGGATAATATTGTTGGGTTAGAGTATGCGCCCAATTCCAAAATTAAAGAACCAGAAGGTTTGTAGGGAATATCATTATCTTCCTGGCAAATTACCTACACCTTGACTCTAGAGTTACACCTACTCTCACCACAATATGCCTCTATTTCCACCTTTACAGATTCCATTGAAGATATCAATACTCACACTAACTTAGCCAGTAAATATACTTTTATACCAATGAGTTATTAGTTTTGATACTGCCTTCTCTAAAGCTCAACATGTCTCCCACCCAAACTACAATATTAATTCGAGTTTGGGATACTTACAAGATGATATGAAATGATATAGGAGTTACTCTCCCATCTTTGGATATATAAATATTTTCCATCTTAAATAATAAAATTATTTCATCAAAATATTCTAATTATTATTAATTCTGTCATTTCTTCCACTCACAATTGTAACAATTATAATGTTCTCATTTTTGAATGAGATAATGAAAATAAAAATGGAAATATTATGAAAAATAATATTATTTAAAATTAGAAGGAAAGGTTTCCCATCTTCACATCAAAGAGTAACTTCCCTCTCTCCCCAAAAAACACAAAGAGAAATAAATAACAAGATATTACAAATTAACTAGCTTAGAAATGACAATCCTGGATAATTTCACTTTATTGTGCAATTAAAAGACAAAGATATCTTAGTCTGTAACTAAGCCAAAGAAAAAAAAATTCAAATAACTACAAGAACAACATAATATTGAAGCAAACTTACAGAGCCAGAGACCCAAACATTAAGCCTGAAAACATAGCCGAGCTTCAGTAAATGGCTTTCTATGCTTTTGTGTGGCACATTTAGGGCCATAACAATCTCTCGCACTGATCGGATGTGATTTTGATCATCAATAGCTCGTTTCAATTTCATGTAAGGGACCAGACCATTCAGCATCAATGATGTCAAAATTTCCTGAATGAAATTGGGCAAACCAATTTTAACAGGTGTGTTTGGGTTAAGGCACCATCTCCATAAACACTGCAAATTTTTCAAGGAGTTTCTGGAGCACGCTTACATTTTTTAAAATAATACAATAAATATGCCAATAATAAATTTTTCTTTCATATTCATTGTGCAATGACAAACACTAGTTTCAACAAGAGTTAACAGATATAGTCGATGACATATTACAAACAGGATAAACAATCCACCTTAGGGATCAATTCATCAGATAAGAAGTGTATCACAGTGACATAAAAATAAACAGAAAAAACTGAAATGGACTTATTTGCCAACTCAATATTTTAATTTAATGTGTCTAGCTATTCATTTTTTTAATACTTGTTTTTTGGGTTGGATGGATAATATTGTTGGGTTAGAGTATGCGCCCAATTCCAAAAATTAAAGAACCAGAAGGTTTGTAGGGAATATCATTATCTTCCTGGCAAATTACCTACACCTTGACTCTAGAGTTACACCTACTCTCACCACAATATGCCTCTATTTCCACCTTTACAGATTCCATTGAAGATATCAATACTCACACTAACTTAGCCAGTAAATATACTTTTATACCAATGAGTTATTAGTTTTGATACTGCCTTCTCTAAAGCTCAACATGTCTCCCACCCAAACTACAATATTAATTCGAGTTTGGGATACTTACAAGATGATATGAAATGATATAGGAGTTACTCTCCCATCTTTGGATATATAAATATTTTCCATCTTAAATAATAAAATTATTTCATCAAAATATTCTAATTATTATTAATTCTGTCATTTCTTCCACTCACAATTGTAACAATTATAATGTTCTCATTTTTGAATGAGATAATGAAAATAAAAATGGAAATATTATGAAAAATAATATTATTTAAAATTAGAAGGAAAGGTTTCCCATCTTCACATCAAAGAGTAACTTCCCTCTCTCCCCAAAAAACACAAAGAGAAATAAATAACAAGATATTACAAATTAACTAGCTTAGAAATGACAATCCTGGATAATTTCACTTTATTGTGCAATTAAAAGACAAAGATATCTTAGTCTGTAACTAAGCCAAAGAAAAAAAAAATTCAAATAACTACAAGAACAACATAATATTGAAGCAAACTTACTGGCTGGTCACATCCAGAAAATAATACTTCAACAAAACCTTTTGTTTCTCTTTGACTAAGTAAATTGGCAATATTCCCTTTACTTGATTGTCTATTTTCAAGTCTCAGCAAAAACTCTATTGCTGAAATACCATAAAAATATTAATCATTCTTTAATCATTATAAAATATATATATATTAAAAAAAATTATCTCAATGTTATTATAATTAATAAAAATTAGAGTTGTTCATTATTACAATTAACAGTGAACTATATTGAGGTTGTATGGTCGACTGTTCATAAAATATTAGAAAGAATAATTAGAAGCCTTAAAAGATTTATTTAATTCTGCCAACATTTCGGCCTAATTATGTGAACCATCATCGAGGCATGTGAGTTCTGGGATATGAATGAATGAAAATAAGTTCTTATTTTGGGACAGCTAGTATTACTCTGAGAGTAAAATAATTGTAAATTTAAAATTTATCACCTAACTATAAAATTATTATAATATTGTAAACATAATTTGATAAATTGCATTAAGATTACAATTGAATAAGATATAAAAATAAAGAAGCTAAGTAGCTAAAGTTATAAAGACACGATAGATTGATGTTCAAGGAAATGGATAAATAGTTAAAGTTTAAAGGAAGTTAAGGATAGGGATGTGTAAGGATATGGGTTAGGAATCCCAAATTAAAGATATACAAATGGCAAAGGATCTTTTAACATAAGCACTTAAGTGGAATGGAATAAGTAGGTTCAAGGGCTGGTTGAGAGGTTTTTAGGTTCTGAAGAGCGCAGCGTGGCCTAGTGTATAGAGCAATAGTCTATTGTTCTTCAGGCCCTGTATTTGAATCCTGGCCATGGAAGAATATTATTTATTCTGCTACTTCAGCTGGGGAGAGACCCTAGGGTATGCAGACCCTCCTGGGGCAGACCCAGCCTCCATAAAGTGGATACCCACATAATCAGCAAAAGCCTGACGGCTGTGAATGAACTCAATCATCTTAATTAGGTGATTATTGCGCAGCAGTTGGCCTGGAAACAGTTTTCATTTTCATGTTCATCAAAACATTTTCATGTTCTGAACTCATGTCTAGGAAATCTACAAAGACTGACTCCTATTTATTCTGCCTATCAGTAATAGTGAAGCATCAGAAAATTTATATTGTAAAACGCATAAATTATTGCCTATAAATTTATCTCAAAGACGTCTAAATCTAAAACTAATAATAGCAGTAGAAAATCACAAACATCATCAATAAATTGTATTGAATTGTTGGTTTACTTTAATACCAACATTGAAAACACACATTAGAAGGTGACATATTTTTAAAAATATAAAATAAATCAAGGTCTATACTCTAACTCTAAATGCTTACAAAAAAAAAAATTATTTATTTATTTTTGTTTTATTGATTTTGGTAAAATGATATAGCTCTAAGAACGAGATACCAAATAGAATGAAAATATTCTAGAAAACAAAATCCTAAATATCTGTGTTTTAAACAGAAAAGAATATCTCGTCAGGAGAGAAAAACGTAATTTTTTTCTTCACAAGAATAGTTTGAAGAAAGAAGCTGTGTTGTGTTTTCTAGATACACTTCAGTTAATTAATGCAAAAGATATGTTATAATAAATCATTTATAAATATTACCTTGTAAAAAAACTGATTTCCCAGCTCCATTATCTCCAACTGTAATAAATATATTTAATTAATGAGAACAAATAATAATATATAACAAATAGCAATTAAAAATGAATAACACAGCACTTGGATCAAAGATTAACAGAAGAAATTTCATCACTAATAGGATTAATTTTTTAACTGATATGCATTATAAACTAATTCAAATGAAATTATACAAAATATGAAGTATAATAAATTCAGTGTAACTGAGGTAAAGGGCTGGGCATTTAGAATGATAGAATTGCTACCTCATTATCTAAAAGTCCATCATTAATTTTACTCTTTTTTATATTGAGACAGTACATGACTGAATAGATTTAAAATTATAAACTCAAGTAAAGTATTATATTATTTTTACCTTATCCTTTAATGTTTGTCAGCATGCAATTTAAAAATAAATAGTTAAATTATTATTTTTTATAATAACCATCTTACCAATTACATTGTGACAAGGTTTGATATCTTCAATAATGTTAAAACCATGAAAACTTTTGAAATTATTTATGGTTATCTGAAATGAATAAATTATCAACCAGATTGGAAAACTTATTTTGAGAAAACAATATTGAATCAGAGTTATTAATAATAGGAACTAAAGCCAAATAAATAACATAAAATTTGATGAGAATCAGTTGAATAAATAAGTTCGCAAAAGCAATACTTACGTTTTTAATATGCATTTTACTTTAAAGGTAACTGAAAAAAAAAATCTACAAACGGCACTTCTTTAATTAAATTATGATTCTGGGATAGCGGGAAAATCATGTTAAGTAAGAGCGTCGGATATTTATATTAGATTCAAATGAATAAGATTATTACGTATTTTATCACTATATGTTGATTTGTAATTAGATATATATTAATGACAACAATTTTTTTTTTAAATATAAACTGGAAGTGGACAAATAATAAAATCATAAATGTATGATGTAATTATGAAGACGGCATTTATTTTTTATTTCTTGTAGAGGTTTAGTTTTTATTGCAATTTTATACCAAATATGTAAATTTATTCACTAATGAACGAATTAACTTTATTATACAGCAGTTCTTCCATTTCAGTTATTTCCCCGCTCACCACCTCTCGTCAATATATTCAAATTTTAGACATTTATATTTCACCTAAACAAAACATAAGTTTATATTATGCATTATTAAGGTGAGAAATAATATTTCAAAAACGTTCCTAAGAATTTTTATATTATAAACATTTTGAATAAACAGAGGTATTCATCTATACGTCATGATTTTTTTACGTATGTATGTGAATAAATAAATATAATTTCTCAACTACACCTTATTTCTTCATATTTTTTATTAATCACCTATTAAATGCTACACTTAGGTGGTATTTACAAGCCTTATAATTTATTGGTAATTACAATCTAAATTAGTTCTGAACAGTAGGAAAAACTATTAAAAAAATACCAACACAAGAAAAACTTAATTAAATTTTAAGTAACCTTTTTGGAAAATATTTTCAGAACAGATTAAATTTACACAATTTTCATTTACCTGATTTCTATAAAGTTATTATAAGGTGATCGTGACTAAACAAATAGGGCATTAGTCAGAAATTCTTAATCAAAACAGATATTTATTAAGAAATCGTAGCTGTTAACATACTATGTCTCCTTGTCCAGTCACCAAAAAAAACCTTCCAGTGGTTCCCAACAAAATTTTTTTGCGGACCCCTTCATGCAATTATTTTAATGACAAGGACCCCCTAAATCCTGAATATTAGATATACGTTTAGATTTTTAGTGGGTTACACAGTATCACGTACATTGCGTGCGAAATACCTAAACTTTATATTCTAGAAATGGCCTAGTAGGAGAAATGGATATGAAGAAAAAAACAAGCTCTTGAGGGTTTACTTCAATACGCGAAAAATTTAATTACTAAAATTTAATGGTAAACCTGGCAGATGGTACTGGGATTTATAAATGAAGCGAAAAATTATTCGTTATGTCGTCCCCCAGAGGCAATGGTGGTCCAGAGCCTATGCTGTCAGGTACTCCAAGATCTCCATCCTAATTAAATCAAGATAGGTAAAATTTAGGACTTCCACTTTAATACCATCCGATCAATATTTTGCGTTATCTTCTGCAATAAATCATACATCTTCTGTACATTTGGCTCATTATGTCAGAAAATGATTAATTTTAAGATTGTGACTGTGCAGTAGCAGGCACCTGTCATTAAACACAAGCAATTTATTTTTTGTTTTTCTTCACAAAAAGGCCCTTAAAGACCACGCGAATATCACAAATTTAGTGCTTCCTCTTCATCTGCCTCCTCTCCTCCCATATGCCCTTCATGAGCTCCGCGTGCTTACGTTTTCTCTCCTCAGACCACGCAACACCCTTTCTGGAGCGCTTCTTTCCCGCAAGAACCTGTATTCCCTTGAGCGCAAGGGATTATATCACAAGAAATTATATTATACACAAGCAATTATATCACTTAGAATGTAAAATTTGTCCGTGTAGAGCGTGTGATTCCTATTAAAAACCAAGGCTTCACAAATATCTAATGTTAATTTTATGTAAATTAAAAACTACTTCCCAGTGACATTTTGCGGAACCCAAGGGTTACGCGGACCATCAGTTGGGAACCACTGCTATATAGCCCATTGAAAATCAGTGAGCGTATTTTGATTGGCTACAAGGTCATGTCTTTAAAAATAAAAAAGGGACAGATATTGAATCATGGAATCGTATTTATGCTAATTTATCATCAAAATAGTCGGTTCAATGACTGGAAGGCTTAAATAATTCTTGAAAAATGCGAACATATCCTATTCCTTACCACATATTTCACTTCGGAAGTCATGCAGAAGACTTCCTCTTCCTAATTATAACAGGGACAGCCAGGAGAAACGAATACGCATAAGCTAGCATGCTGAAAATCCTTCATTTTTAACTTCAAGTCGTCTTCATGTTGAATGATATGACAATGTTAGAATTAGGAATCGGAGATTAAATAGATTTTCTCCAGAATTTCACCACCCCATCTGAAAGACCTCTTTCAGGTCTGAGCATGATATAATATTATGCATTCTATTAGGGTTCCGTATCTTGATACTTTAATCCTACCAAGGACTAAATACCTACTTTGGTAATTAGGTGCATTACTTATTTTCATACCTCATGTTATTCCCTAGATTTTTTTTTTTTTTTTTATAGATCATTTCTCCTAGCTTTAACCAAGAAAGCTCAAAACAAAGATTCCTTGTTCTCTCATGAAAATCATAAACAAAATATTGTAAAAGTATATTTCATAATATGATAATAATACATTAACAAATAATTCATAATATGAAATTCAATGTTTTTTTTTGTT
The DNA here is from genome assembly GCA_023052935.1 of Piezodorus guildinii. Lineage (NCBI taxonomy): Eukaryota > Metazoa > Arthropoda > Insecta > Hemiptera > Pentatomidae > Piezodorus > Piezodorus guildinii. The sequence continues at coordinate 42,967,951 of CM041292.1, read as the reverse complement.
TTTTTTATAGAATCGTTTATACAATTGATCCAAGCTTCATTTAAAAATTCACAAATTAAATTTTAAACACACTGTTATAAAAATCTGGTGTGGGCAACAGACGACGACTTTCACTTACCTCTGTTTTAAAAATCGATTAAAGAATTTTTAAATACAGTTAGAGATTAAAATGAGTGAAACCAGTAAAGAATTAATTAAATTGAATTTCTATAGAAACATGTTCTGTAGAAACATTTATTAAAAAAATCTATTATTTTATTATGTTTGTTGTTTATTTATTTAACGTCACTTTATGCTACTATGGCTAATCGGACGATGCTACAGTGGGAATCCTAAATTTTGCCTATCCAGGTTTTATTAGGTCAGGGATCTTTAAGGAGTACCTGACATCGCACAGGCTAGGGACCACCTTTTAACGTCCCCTCCGAAGGACGGCAACTAAGGATTTTTTTACTCCCATTAAAAAATCCTAGGACCACCTGCGGGTTTGAACCCGTGACCTATATATTATTATCTAAAAAATCAGTTAGTTTTATTGGCTTTTCATCACTATTTATTAACTTTTACAAGCTTTTGAATAAGATAATATTTTTTAAAAAAGCATTAGCTTTCCAACAGTATGTTATAATTGTATATTACTGTGGGAGTCCTAAATTTTGCCTATCCAGGTTTTATTAGGTCAGGGATCTTTAAGGAGTACCTGACATCGCACAGGCTCGGGACCACCTTTTTACGTCCCCTCCGAAGGACAGCGTAACTAAGGATTTTTTTACTCCCATTAAAAAATCCTAGGAACACCTGCGGGTTTGAACCCGTGACCTATATATTATTATCTAAAAAAATCAGTTTGTTTTATTGGCTTTTCATCACTATTTATTAACTTTCACAAGCTTTTGTATAAGATAATATTTTTTAAAAAACATTAGCTTTCCAACAGTATGTTATAATTGTATATTACTGTTCTTATGTTCAAAAACAAAAAATTGCATTAAAAAAAATAATTTTTCAGTTTTCTCCTTTACTTGATCATCGCATTCGTTCAATTTATATATTTACTTGTTTTTCATCAGTGGTAAGAAGATAATCCATATTATTTTATAGAAAAAATAACCATTTATTTTTATAGAATCTACAAAATTAAAGGTACTTTAGAGGAAGACAATTTAAAATATCGGCGTTTAAGCCCTGTCAGACTATTTCAATCAGAATGAAACGTACATCATATTAAAGCCCATTAAATTTTACATCCATATAGAGAGTTTAATAATAATCGTTGGAGCCTTTTTGAGAAAATCGTAAAAAGGTGCAAAATACATGGTATAAAGTGGCTCTTATGGTTAACTGATTTTAATAAAAAAGTTTATGTAACATCTCGGGCGTTTAGTTGTCCTAAATATGTAATTTCAGTTTCATAGGACTTTTCGTTTACATTCTGGAGTCACCACACACGGGCACACACACAGACCTTTCTGCGGGACATGGTCATTTGGACTCGAAACCTATAACGTGTATTTCCGTTGAAAACTGGAATTCGAAAATTTTCACGATCACAATACTTTCCCTTACTATATATTTCATATATTGTTAAGCGAAAGTAAAAATGAACTACAAATAAAAATTAGATGGAAAAAATATTTTTTTAGAAATCAAGCACAAGTAGATTAAGTTAGAAATCTTTATTAAAACTCAAGACTCTCAAGTTTTGTTAATTTCTTGAGGCTGTCTTTTGATATTCTTTATAATTGGTGTTGCAACTTATGCTGAGGCCAGCTACACTTCGTGTGTTATCTCTGAGAACCACTGTTCGGTTGTCAGCTCCCACTTCATCACACTATCCAAGTCTTGGTCTGTTTACCCATCTTGTGGCATATAAACAACCTTCTTCAAGTCATATATTGATTCTAAAGTTTCTTTGAACCTACCTAGTCCCTCTAAATCTACCAATTCATTATAAAGTTGCGACACCAGTATCTGGATAGATTGTTAGCTTCCATTTACTATTCCTCCTAATGTTTAATATGGGGCAAAAAAAATCCTCTGAAATGCTGCTGCTCAAAGAAATTCTCAATAGAAGTTTTAAGCCATTTTTAATTTATTTATATGCAACAATAATGACACATTGAAAAAGGATTTGTTTGAGAATTATAAGTTATTAATAATAGCAATGGATAATATTTGCCCAAGAAATATTTTTTATTTTTTTTTCAAAGATCTGTCCAACTAGGAATATCTGTATCTTCTGATACAGTTTGATGCTATCCTACCTGATAGTTAACTTTCACTGATATAAAACTATGATTCAATATAATTAATTTTATTTAAACTTAATAATCTTGCTAGAATAATGAATCATCATCTATAATTAGAAAACAGTCAATGAATTAAGGTCTTAAGGTTTCAATAAAACTTAGCAGTGAAATAATAATTATATTATAATGAAAATAAAATATAAATATTTACATATAACTAAGCTTCAGTGATTTTAAATTCTCAAACATCTTATACATACATAGATGTACATGTGTGGGAATACATAAACATTTATCACTAATTTTTTAACTAATAAATATTAGTTTCCAAATATAAAGCATTCAAAAATACAAAGACATGTTGTGATTTATATCATATGTTTCCTGACAAAATATCTTTGGACTTTCAGAAAAAAAGAAAATAACTGACATACATTATATGGACCATAATATAAAAATACGATCAAATATGCATTTTAATTTAGGTAACAATCAATACATTATTTTCATTATCTTTCACTAAATAATATTTAATACATTTTTAAATAATATTTTAAATACATAAAATCTCTGAATAACAAGAATATCAATCACATAATTATACTTAAATTTATACTGCTAGTATAAAAAAGTAGCTTTTAAGTATATTGGAATGAGAAATGAGAGCAGTTACTATTACAAAATACTCCCTTATAGTTGACAAATAATTTTTTTTTTAATTTAAATGTCACTATAATTCATACACTCCTTGATGTATACGTAACTTTAAATGTATAACATATTAATATATCAGATTACGTATTACGGATTTTTCCGGGAACATAGTTTTTGTCTATGACTGGCTCTTGAAGGAACATATGTAAGCAACGCTCATTTTGGGCAAGCGGATGACCTGCTATTCTGCAAATATATAAAATGATTTAATGTAGTAGATCAAGTATATATAAAAATGTGTTAAATATGATTCAAATTAATAAAACAAATCTTACTTGTTAACAAACACTTCTAAACCTTTCCGCCTCTCTTCAATGAATTCCTCTTCAAAGATACCATCATCTCCTCTAAAAGGCATTTGTCTTTTCCAAGCCTTGCCAGGTAATTGAGGTACAACAATCTAAAGAAAAATTGAACATTAATGACATTAACACTAAAATAATAAAAAGGATAAATTTAGGTTGGTGATAACATGATAATAACAAATGCATTCAAATATGCAAGTAAACATATAATAAATAAAAATGGAAATGTTCTTCAATCATAATAGGAATGAATTTCTGTATATAGTTATATAAGAAATTTATAAATCCAACTAACAAGACCGAATAAAGGGGTACGAATTGACCAACACAATAAATTACTATATTAATGATAATGTCTAAATTCCTTTTTTTTTTTTGGTTAAATGTATTTATTTTTCATACAACTAAAATGAATTTTTTAATGTCAATGTTCAAATACAATGATGCAGATAAATAATTATATTTTAATATATGCATGAAAAGTAATATGAAAGATATTATTAATACCTAAAAACATGATCGATGTCACTAATAATACTATCAACGTTGAATATTATTTAACAGATAAATAATTTATAAAAGAAATTTAATAGACTTTTATTGGAACTCAAATAAAGTTTTAAAATGTTAAGTAAGTAATATTAATAACAATAAAAGCCTTAAATAATATTAAAAATCTTGATTAGATAAGAGAAATATTAGTTGATTGTGACTGAAGGATCATTTTTATGCAGTTGAAAATACATATTTAAAAAAATATTAATATTTCTTTATTATACCTTTCATGCAGTTGACAATAAGTGAATGAGGATATTAATAAATAGAAACAAAAATAATCTTTTCAGTGATTATAAAATAGGGTCATTCCGTGTCAAATCAACACAAGGTCTAAAGCTTACCATATCAAAATTTTTTGGCACAGGTATTAACTTGGAAATATATCATTTTATAGGATATTCTATGCCATATACAACGCCTCTAAGATCAAGTTAGATGAATTATTTTTAAAACCTTAATATTTAATTATTACATGTATAAGTATATATTATGTTCTTTTGACTGCACCCTGAACTAACTTCTCTCACTTACTCACACATTCAACCATTCTCACTTCACTAAAAACACTTTATATTCATCCAGCAATGTTACATATAAGTCTTTCACCCGTCAACAAACAATGGTTTCTTATATTGTTACCCATTTTATCGAAAAATAAAGTTCACCACATAAAATTTAACTTAAGAGCCAACATATGGAATAATTATTAGTGAAAGTATTTTCGTTTGGTTCTAATATTAATTATATATCTTATATTTTTGTTTAAATAAATAGATTCTATTGTAATTATTTTTTCTATTTCTAAAATTTTTGGTTGTTTAAAATCAAATTTATGATACTGTGATGTTGAATTTTTAGTTATTTTGATTTTGAATTTTTAGTTATTATGAATCTGCACAATTAATTTTATTTTATTTGGTAATGATTTTTTTAAGACTCACAACCTATCAAATAAATATCTAAATAATATAATAAATTATTACTTTAAATTCACTAAATTGCACGAATTGAACCTTCCTGAATTCCCACTTTAAATATATCTATAAAATGATAAGTCAACTTGGAGTATCCTGTGTGAAGCTTAGGAATGCCATCAAATGAGTCTCGTTTTAATTATTTGATATCCTGCTTTTAGACTAACTATTTGTATTTGAATAAGAAATAAAATATATAAAACCCAGTGACATTATAAATAATATAAAGATGAATTAAAAATCAAATAAAATATACAAATCAATATACATACTTTATTTTACGAAGACACCAATTTGATCTTTTAAAAACATAATAAATATTAAAAATTATAAAACCATCAAGAAACTCCTGTAGAATAACAAAACAAATCAGAAAGGAATAGATAATACAAAAAATCCAAAACTAAACAACAATAATTATTAAAAATGAGTCACTTATTGTAATGATGAAAAAGTTATGTTAATAATATACTGTTTATAATAGAAGCCATGAATGCTTGAGGCATAACTTATGGTGGTGAGAATTTTCTTTTTTTAAGTCTAATATGGGATAAAACACTAATAGCCATTAAAAGATACAAAATTACTATAACCAAATTAATGTAAGTATTTTACAAGGCATACTCGAAATTTCCTGACAACTCAAGATTTAGAATTTCAATGTTATGGTATATTACAATAAAATTAACTACCCTCTTATGAGAAAGAATTTAAATGTCAACATAAAAATAATCTTACCAATGACAAATAAATTGAAAAAATATAATAGTGGTAATTAATAAATAAATACATTGCACCATTAAAAATATCACTATTGAGCATGATACAGAACTGACATGAAAGTATTAAAACCATTGAAATGAAGAAAATTATGTAGTTACCTTGCTATCCCTTTCTAATTCATTCCTAAGCCATTCAAAGTCACTATACCTCCTTCGAACACTTGATTCCTTAACTTTAAACACTGGTAAATTTGTCTGAAAGAAAAGAAAATTAATTATAACAAATCCAAAATAAAATTGTTCCTTAACTAACTATTATCAATGAAAATATACTTGACATTTCTGTAGTTAAACAAGACTTTTAAAGGAGTAATCATAACAATATTATAGTTGTGAAGACTTTTCTACATTAAACACTTAGAGGAATGGAACAAGTATAAGGAAATGAAGAGAGGGAAGTCATTTCTTATCAGAACACTATGAATATGTTTTGTTCTTAATGACCCTAAATTATTGTTATGTCATACAAAAAAAATTCTATAATTTTAATAAAATGTTTAACATTTTGCATAGATCAGTTTAACTATTCACAGTGATAGATCAATGTTGAGTAACCATTACATTTATAGAACATGGGCATTACTATCCTAAGGTAAAATTAGAAAGTTTAACAAGACATAAAACAATAGAGTCCAAACAGTTATCATTGATTATAAAACAATTATCAAGTTAATCTAATAAACCTATTATCAATTATCTAAAGGATAATAAGTATCTAAACTGTTTTAAGCCATTGTAATATAATGATGGGTATGCAAGTAAATGATGTCAGCATATTTTAATGAAATTTAACAGCACTCACTCTCATTCTAACTTCATAGTCGGTATATCTTTTCTTGGCAACTCCATGGGTTATCGGATTTATGACATCAATTTCCAAAAAGTTTGCAGGAGCTGCATATGCGTCGTCCAACGTTTGTTTCTTTACATTTAAACGACGAGTTGCATCAACTGTGGTATCAGCCATTATAGTCATTTACTGATGGATAAACTAAAGGAAACGATCACAAACAACTTGCTATTATACTCGCCATTAAACAATGGTCAATGGCACAGATTGAGGCAACCACGTACTTGATACTGGAATCAGATCTATTTCTTCAAACCGCAATAATCCTCTACAATGAAAAATAAAATTGTTTAATTCATCAAAGTATTTTTTTTACACATTTTTATTAATTACTTATAGATGTCGTTATGATTCTTAAGCGTCATTAAAGTTTATCTAATTGGTCAGAAACTTTTGGAGGAAAAGTTTCATTACTTTGAATTATTTCGTTATTATGAATTGGTTCCTGAAGTATAATTTTGAATAGCTGTTAAATTTTTAAATTGTCTAAATATTTTTACATCAAAAGTATCGTTATTTAATGTTTTTTTATTGATATTCGTGTACTAACGTGAATTGATAACTAGTTTCTATGTCATGTTTCTGCCCACCTATTTTCGTGATAAGACTGACAGATGTGGATATATATTAAAAGAAATGTTGCTTATAATTATAATTATGGAAAATCATACAAATTTAATCGATTCATTATCACCTGAATTTTAAGATATGCTGTTAATTTAAGCTGCTTAAAAAATTAAGCAGTAAAATGAGACCATTGTTTACATTATCTCTTTCAGATACTGTAGTATCAGCTTTAGGAAAAGCTGGATACCATAAATGTGAAGAACTCTTTGAAGGTAGTATAGGTAATACACTTTCACATTTCATTGGTTCTGATTCATAAAATGAATTTCATATATTAGTCTTATATAAGTATTCTATAAACTGTTTTTTGTAATTAGAATATCAAAAAAAGGCATTAAGTATTCTTAACTCATTTAATCTTAACTTTGATGACATTAAAATCCTTATGCAAGGCCCTGGAGCAATAACTGCAGCTCAGGTTTTACGGGTGAGTTGAGTTACAAAATATAGTGTTTTAATGTAATGTTTTAACTGCTTTATTTGTTATTGCTATTTTAGAATGAGCAAATGAATGAGCAGATACCTACTTTCAGTGAAACATTAGATAAAATTCTGGGTGGAGGAGTGCAAGTTGGATCACTTCTGCAAATTTGTGGTCCTCCAGGATCTGGAAAAACTCAGTTAGGGTAAGATATGGCAAACATGAAATGGCATTACAATCTAACTTAAAAGTATTTTATATATTTTATTAGGCATACTAATTGATACAATAACAATGTTACGGAAATGAAAAATGGTCTACAGTTTTATATTTATTGCAATTACATGTTTTATTTATTTTTTTCAGGCTGCAACTGTGTGTAAATGCTCACATACCGTGTGCCCTAGGTGGATTAGAGTCAGAATCTGTTTTTATTGATACAGAGTCAACCTTTTGTGTGAATCGCTTGAGAGGTTAATATTATTCATATATATATATATATATAGGCATATTATTATCATATAATTTTATAAATTATACCAAAAATTTAAAAAATGAGGTGTACAGAGAATATTAAAAGTATGAAGTGCTCTATACTAAAATTTTCTTGGCCAAAAGCGAATATTAAGATTACTTAGTATATTAAATAATAAGACTATTTATCATTAAATAATCCTTAGTTGTAAAGTAATAATCACAGTCCTCTTTAATTTTCTTGGTAATTTAGTATTTGATGGGACAATTGAAATATTGTCATACAATATACTATCCTATACAGTATGAATAGGATAGTATAGTATTACAGTATATTTATGTATTGGATAGAATTTTTGTAGCTTGTTGATCCTTTTGGCTCCCTCGAAATGGTGGCTGGTTGGAGGTGGATGTCATCCTCAAAGCAAGATGGAAGTGTCCAGATTTATTTAGCAGTATCACCCTTTAAGAATTTAACTCTTGGACATGGTGATATAGTTCCCATAAGCCAAGCTATTATTCTGTTAAATTTATAATAATTTAATGGCACTGCGGTCTATGAAGGAACCTAGGTTTCTTTATTATTTTGTTCCATTATAATAGCTTTATTGTATTTTTAGAGAGTGGTGTAGTAACAGCCTACCATACCCAAAGTCACAGGTTCGAACCCGGATGATGGCCCTAGAATCTTTTTAAGGTACTTAAAATCCTTGGGTGGCCTCCTTCGGAAGGGAAATAAAATGGTGATCTCAAGCCTATGTAGTGTAAGGAACTCATTTAAGATCTCTATCATAATTAAACCTGGATAGGCAAAATATAGGACTCCCTCTGTAGTATCGTCTGATTAGCCACAGCAACATAAAGTGAGGTTAAATGAATAAACAAATACTGCATTAAAAAGTGTCACTACATTGTTGTTAAAAGTTTTTTCTTTAAAACATTGATGTGCACCTAATTGTTTACTGAGCCGTAATGCAACTGGTATAGGAGCTTTCTTGAAAAGTGGCTTACAATTTACATTTCATCTAATCATCACTGATAAATTATTTACTTAAATCTCCTGTTACATTAGGCTTGCTAACAAACCAGGTTTTTATTCAGTGAAAAGTGTAAATTTTCGATTAAAGTACAAATAACTGAGTTATGGCCTTAATGTTACAATCATCAAAATCTTTATATATTCTAACTTAGACAAGAAGAGCGAGTTATCCTGCCAGTAACTAACCTCTTCCAGCCAGAATGAGAAGCTCATGAATAATTCTGCCTAACTCTTATTAAATTATTTTGGTTTTGTAATGTTAGAGATTAGACTGTCTTAACAGGATCACTTCAGATCCCACCTGTTTGATAGAGGATTCTCAGAATTATTAAAGTAATGAAATAAAATAAAAATTTAATACTAATAGATTGTTTTATTTTCAATTTTAGAGATTGCTACAGGGGCTAGCTTTCATTGTTCTAAAATAGCCTCTATCTATAACTTAAAAGAAGATATGACCAATTTCACACCTGATACAATTTTAGCAGGAGTTCATTACTTTGGAATAGAGAACATTTTACAATTCATGGCTATCATTGAACAACTTTTTGAACTTGTTAGAACAAACAAAAAAGTAATTTGTTTTAAGGCTGTTTTTAGTATTACAAAATCAGTGCTTTTATTATTTTTATAAATTGATAGTGCTTTATATTTAAAACATCCTTCTTGTAAAATATAAATGTACATATATATATATATATATATATATATATATATATATATATACACACACTGCCAGACAAAATTAAAGGATCACTTACAAATATTTATATTATTATTACATAAGGGGGGCCCCGTGGCTGAGTGGTTAGCGCGCTAGCCTCTCATGCTACAGGTTCTGAGTTCGAATCCCAGTCCCGGCGGGGCTTTTATAAGGATGTAAAAAAATGTAGGTTCACTCACAACCTCTCCCCCGGGTATGTGAGACCCGTCAGCCAAAGGGTGGCAACTCACAAAATTAGTCATAGGGAGTGATGACCCTACACTAAAAACTGCATCATGAAACGTGAGTGTAAACTCGCAAGAGTTTACACCGCGAGGCCCAGGGCCTACACGGCCTGTCGCGCCCCTGGATGATGGATGATTACATAAGAAATAAAAATAAGAATTACTTTGTCCCAGACTGGACTTTGTGTTGTATCTTATCAAGTTAATCCTCTACTTGTTTATATTCCCACCCGTTTATGGAGAAAAGGGTCAGTTAATCCTCTTCTTTTCTTTCTTCCTATCAGTAAATGGTTAGTTGTTAGCAAAGATTCATCTTATTGAAGATTTTCTAACATTTAAGAGACTTTAGTTTTTACTTGTGAGTTTAGTAAGAACATTGTGATGGCCAACAGAAGAGCATTGACCAAAGAGGAATCAATTCGTGCTGTTGCTTTGAGTGAAGAAGGGTTTTCTCAAAGGCATATTGCGCAACGGCTTCAGCGGTCACAATCCGTAGTGTCCAGGGTGCTTAATAGGCACCGTCAAACTGGAGGGCATACAAGAAGAGTCGGACAAGGCCGTCCGAGGTCAACTTCCCACCGTGACGAGAGATTTTTGCAACTGCATGCTCTTCGGGATCGCCGATCAACTGGTAACAGTCTGCGTGGTCTTCTCTAGAGGTTCAGGAAGGTGCAAATTTCAGAGCGAACCGTGAGAAGACAACTCAACGATTATGGATTGACCTCCCATCCTTCAGCTACTAGACCTCTTCTCTCCAGGGAACACCGGGTTGAGCGCTTGAGGTTTGCTCGGGAACACCTAAACTGGACTCAGGAGGATTGGAGCCTTGTATTATTCAGCGATGAGTCAAGATTCTGTCTCTGATCTCCAGATGGACGGGAAAAGGTATGGAGAAGGCGTGGAGAGAGGTATGCTCCATGCACTTTTTCTCCAAGGGTTGCGTTTGGTGGTGGGTCAGTGATGGTGTGGAGGGGCATAAATTTAAACTCCCGTTCAGAGTTGGTTCTTGTGAACCGTGGCTCTATAACTGCTGACAGATACATTAGGGAGGTACTTGAGCCACATGTCATACCTTTCGCCAGAAATATATCACAGGTAACTTTATTTTTATGCACGATAATGCCCGACCTCACGTTGCTCGATCAGTGCAAAATTTCCTCAGACAAGAAGAAATTGAAGTTATGGTTTGGCCACCCAAAAGTCCAGATATGAACCCAATAGGACATGCTTGGAACACCTTTCCGCGCCCGAGACCCACAAAATTTGGCAGATTTAAGGAAAATGTTAGTGAAAGAGTGGAACACCATCCCAGAACAACATGTAAGAGCTCTGGTCGCTGGAATGGGCAGGAGAATGGAAGCAATTATCAGAGCTAGAGGTGGGAATACCAATTATTGATCGTTTTCCTCGAATTCTTCCGTTTTATTCAGTTTTGTTATTTCATTTCATTTCAAAGATTTACTTTTTCATTTTGAGACTGTAGGATATTTTTATTTTTTGATTTGTTTTCCTATTAAAAATTTCTAGAAAAGAATTTTTTATTAGCCTTATAATAAAGTGTGACTTCCAAAGAAAAAAGAATATTTTCAAAAATACCCTATACAGTTCAGTAATTTTAAAATATTGAAGTGATCCTTTAATTTTTTCCGGCAGTGTATATATATATATATATATATATATATATATATATATATATATATATATATATTATAATATGCTTATTTTTAAAAAACAAATATTTCTTAAGGAAACAACTAATTTACACAATATTTAATAATCTAAACTTTATTTTCTCAGGTCTGGGTTCATAACAATCAGGCACAATTTTTATAATTAACTTATAATTATAACTTACAAAATAAATAAGTAATGAACAGGCTAACAATGTTGATATTAACTTCTATTCTTCTGACAGCAGCTCTAACTCCTGGAGGTCCTCACACTTTCACAGTCAAAACAGATCTACCTTTTCTCTCTACCTGGTTTCTCTGGGTTTTCTCCGGGGTTTTCCTTTTCCCTCTTCACCTCTAGCCAACAAAATTAAGTTTCTTCTTTAACAAATGTTTTATTTTTGATTCTGGATCTTCTTTTTAAATAATTGATTCTTCTATTATAGTGGATATTAAAAACTGGCTTGTGGAATATGTGAATTTCATTAATTAAGACTAGAAGATAGATCTGGCAGTGGTTTTGGTTAGTATCCAAAATGGAGTCTACATATTTGTAATAAGCTTCCAAAATAGTGACCATAAACATACAATTAAAGCTGTCAATACCTAAACATGATTGTTAGCCTGCATAACACAATATTAATTATAAGATTGTTAGCCTGTCAAAATAAAATAAAAATAATTCTAACAATAAAAAATTCCTTCTATAGTGGGTATATTACATTTCTCCCCACTCCTAAGTAAAAAAAAAAATATATATATTTTTTTTTTTTTTTTTTTTTCAATTTCATTCAAACTTAAGGAGTCACAATTCTAAAATACTTTTTAACACATTTAACATAAATAATTAATATACAATATTTGTACATTTATTTTATATCTAAAATTAAATTCATATTACATATATTATAAAAATATAAATCCTAAAGCTATTTACATAGAAACAATTACTCCAACACTATATACAATTAACAGCATTTTACTAGTTAAACCTAAAACATAAACTATATACATAAATGTATAACATTGTTGTATTTAAATTCTTAACAATTACATCAAGGTCCATAAAAATATTAATCTAGAAGGAAATTATCAACAATCTATAAACTAACTTTTGTGTAGACCCCAATGATATATGGTTATGTAATGTTTTAGAAAGAATAGAGAGCAAAATTTAAAAAAAACAAAACATGGAATATTAATATAAACAATCAATCCACACGAATTTATTCATGGTAAGGCTTAAGAAGGCTGGTGTGAAAAAGACCCCTTTTATTTCCATTTGGACCAGCTATTAAAAACGAGTGTTTACCTAATTTATTTACAACTTCATAGGGCCCTTCAAAAAGGGGTAGGAGCTTGGCATTTACAACTCCTGGTATGGGTACCCTCAATGCCTTTAGCAGTACCTTATCTCCAACTTTAAAATAGGTAAATTTTTTGTTTTGATTGTATTTCAACTTATTTTTCTCCCCAAACTTTTGGATTTTATTTTTGATCAATTCCTGTATCTGGTCAGCGTTTAAATTTAAAACCCCTGGTTCATCCCCGATGTATGAATTCCAAAAACGTAGTGGCTTTATCCCAAACATACCCTGTATAGGTGTTACACCAGTGGTGGTATGGTATGTAGTGTTCATAGTTTGCTCTATCTGGAATAATTTATTACTCCATTTGTTTTGTTTTCCATCAAGCAGGAGTCGTAAATATTGCAACACATCCCTATTAGTTCTTTCTGAGATATTACTGATGGGATGTCTAATGGAACTTAAAATGCGGGTAATATTCAAACTAAACAGGAAATTCTTCCACCTCTCAGTGGTAAAGCAGGTAGCATTATCGCTTAAACATTTTGTGGGAGTACCAACTTCTTCAATATATTCAATCATAGATTTCCTAGCACCGAAAAAATTAGCTTTTCTGGTAGGATATAATTTAACAAATTTGGTGAAGTTATCAATAACCACAAAAAATATATTTATTACCATTTGAGCTAACGAATGGACCCAAATAATCTATTGATACTAAATCTAATTTTCCCCCCACTTGAATGCTTTGGTATGGAGCAACAGAGTAGGGACCAATTTTATTGAACTGGCAAACTTTGCATGATTTTAGAACATTTGCAATTAATTTTCTCACTTTGTGACTATTAAACCTTTCTCTAATTATTGATAAACATTTATTAACTCCCGAATGAGAAAATTTCTCATGTACTAATCTAATCAATTCATTCATCCATTTTTTATTTAAATAAATTAAGAATCTATCCCCTAGACGTTTGCAAATAAAACCATCTAAAATTCTAAAATTGTTTGGTTCATTTTCCATTTTATTAATCAGCTCAGGATCGTTCTTTTGATTTTTAATTAAATCTTGAAAAAATGTTGTCTCATTTAGAGCGTTGACTTGAAAATCAGTACCTTTCTGTTCTGGTTCATCAACTGGGTGTCTACTTAGAAAATCAGCTATTTTATTTTGAACTCCCGGTATATGTTCATAAGTAATGTTTAAAGGATCCAAATAGTTAATCCAACGGATTAAACGACCAGGTGGATTCTTACAAGTATGCAAAAAAGTGATGGCTTTGTTATCAGTTCTAACTGTAATTTGATATCCAGCGATGATGTTATAAAATTTTTGAATGCAATGAATAACTCCTAATAGTTCTTTTTCAGTAGAATGGTAGTTTAACTCAGCCCCTTTAAAGGTTCTGCTACAAAAAGATATAATTTTCCTATAACCCTGTTCATCTAATTGGTACAAAACACCCCCAGAAGCAAAATCTGAACTGTCTGTATCCACATAAAACATTTTTCTGAAATCAGGGTATTGTAAAGTGATATCATGTATCATAGTGTCTTTTATGTTTTCAAAAGCCTGTTGGTGTTCATCTTTCCATTTGAAATTGGATTTAATTGAAGTTAATTTATACAAGGATTTTGTGATATCTGCATACCCTGGGCAGAATTTGTTATAAAAATTTATTAATCCTAAAAAACTTTGTAATTCTTTAACATTGCTAGGGACCTTAAAAGATTTAATGTCTTCAACCTTGCTAGGATCCTTCTCTATACCATTATCCGTCAAAACATAACCCAAAAACTTAACAGATTTTCTAAAAAAATTGCATTTATCCAAATTTAATGTCAACCCATTTTCCTGAAAAACACCAAATAAATCCTTTAAAGTGTTTAAAAATTCATCTATTGTTTCTCCGCGAATTAAGATATCATCTACATAAACTTTTATGTTATTAAATAAATAATTTGGTATAACCTTTTTTAAGGCTTTAATCATTGAACCTAGACTAACTGATAATCCAAAAGGAACGCGCTTATAATGGAAAGTCTCATTTAGAAACTGGAAACCTGTGTATGGCCGGCTAGATTCCTCTAGGCCCACTTGCCAAAAACTACTTTTAAGATCTAAAGTTGCAAGATATTTAGCATTGGCACACTGAAAAAGAATGTTATCGATACAAGGGGAAGAATCATAAAGAGGGACAAGGCGCTTATTTAAAAACCGTCCATCGAGGCAAACGCGGACCTTTGAATCTATCACATCGTCTGAATTAGGATCTGTGTTCTTCTTTTCAACCAAAATTATGGGATTAATATAAGGAGAATGAGATACTTCAATAATGTCATCTTTTATCATTTTTTCAATTTCTATTTTAGCCAATTCAATTAATTTAGGGTTTAATTTGTACTGAAATTGTTTGTATGGTCTACTATCAGTGACTTCTAGAATGTGTTGATAATTTTTAATAAGACCTGGTTTATCTTGAAAAATAACTTTGTTATCCCATAAAATATTCTTAAAATCAGTTAATTGTTCGTATGTTAATAAATGTTTTGATTCCTCACATATTTTACAAATGTTATTCTTTATTTTTTCATCATCATTAACATTGAAATCCCTTGTTACAGAATTAATGTTAACATTATTATTAGAACTGAAATATTGGGGATGTTTTATATAGCCTTTCATTGGGTTATTATCTTTACTTTCCAAAATGGAATATTTTAATGGTTTATCCACAAAATTGATAAAGTTAATAACTGATATGTGACCATCCGCATTTTTTAAACTGATAAAATTACTTTCAAAATTCAGTACAGCTGAGTAGCTAATAAGAAAATCTACACCTATAATACATTCCTGGGCAATATCATGAGCTATGAGAAAATTTGCATCATAATAATATTCCCCAATTTTAATTGGTACAAAAATTTGTTTATTTATGCAAGCACTCTTTTTACCTGTTACGGAGATAATATTAGTCTTACTAATGGGTAAGGTTTTGAATTTAACACAAGCTTTAAATTTATCAAAAAATGATTTTTTTAAAATTGAAACTTCAGCTCCACAATCAATGAGTAAACTAACACTTAAATTTCCAAAATTAGCTGTTATTTGTGGAGATGGAAACCGAATTTTTCTAAAGGGTTGGTTTTCTTCAAGGAATATATTTTCTTCGAATAGGTTGTTTAACAAATAATTCTCACAAGTAAAAAGATCATTTTCATTTCATGATTGGTTGTTGTTAGAATTTTGTGGTGGTGACCTTATGTCATTTGGAACAAGGAGTGGTTCACCAAAAGTGGGCCCATTATTCAAGGACTGAATACATTCACTTCTAGGACTTTCTTGTACCATAGTGTTCCTTACAGCATATTCATTACTTCTATTTATTTGACTATTCGAATTATTGTGGAACCTAGGGTTCCAACCTCGTCTTGAATCATAAGTCTGTCCACGAAAATTAGTATTGTAATTCCGTCCTCTATAGTAATTCCTATATTCTGTTCTACGAAAATTTTTTGGGGAATCACTACCTACAGGATTTTGATGTTTATCATTTCGTCCTATACTAGTTTGATCTTGATGATAAAAAATTTTTTCTTTTTTAGAATTTCTCAGATCATCAATAATATTTTGTTCTGGAACCATGTTCAAAACATTAAATAATTCTGAAATTGTATCCACCCTTCTATTTATACAAATGTCATATATTTTCTCCCCAAAATGTCTTATAAATAGGCTACATAAGGTATTTTCATCTATTACATTGGCCGTAACCATTCTTGTGGAATAGTGTGTAAGGTATTCGGCTGGGCTCATTTTAAAATCATTATTATATTTTCCATTTAAAATTCCTAATAAATATGCCTTATACGAATTTGATCCAAAATTTAAAATGAATTCTGTCTCATATTCCTCAAAGTTTTTAAATTTATTTTCATTTAATAAGTGCCAACAATATGCTGCTTCTGAGCAACATGATTTTATTAAATTGTTTACTTCTTCCCAAGACATAAATGATTTAATTAGGGATTTTAATTTTGTGATAAATTGGTATGGGTCATCTTGAATATTGTCTCTAAATTTTAATTTATCAAGAAGTCGAGTATTTATTATTGCTCCATCAATGTTATGTTCATAAAGCCTAGTATTACGGGTCTCTACCAATTTTTCCTTCAATTCCCTTACTACTTGATAGTGTTTAGATTCTAACAATTCTAATCGCTCTTTTGTTTTGTTATATTCAGAGCAAAAATTTTCAATTTTATTTGATAATTCAATACTTTTATTGTCACATTGTTTAATTTTTTCAGACATCACCGAATTTTGTTCAACTGATTTTAAATTTATATTTTTTTCTACTGATTCTATTTTTGATTCGAGTTCTATTTTTAAATCAAAGAAAGCTCTTGAAAACTTTTCATTATAGTCCTCCAATTTTTTGTCCATTTTTGTGAACATAGTCATCATTTGTTTTAATATTTCTGCATTAGATACATAATCCGAACTACTTTCTACTTGTAAACGACGGACAACCGTCTCTTCTTGATTGTCTTTTAAAACTACGTCCCTATCACATTTCCCCAGAATGACATCCTTGGGGTCTACACTGTCAGACAGATTTATCTGGTTATCCATATTATTGTCTAAATAATAAAAACTTTTAAGTAAAGATTTGTGCTCTGATTGCTGTGTCTTAATTTTTAACAAATTAAGCCCCACGTTGGGCGCCAAATTATATAATATGCTTATTTTTAAAAAACAAATATTTCTTAAGGAAACAACTAATTTACACAATATTTAATAATCTAAACTTTATTTTCTCAGGTCTGGGTTCATAACAATCAGGCACAATTTTTATAATTAACTTATAATTATAACTTACAAAATAAATAAGTAATGAACAGGCTAACAATGTTGATATTAACTTCTATTCTTCTGACAGCAGCTCTAACTCCTGGAGGTCCTCACACTTTCACAGTCAAAACAGATCTACCTTTTCTCTCTACCTGGTTTCTCTGGGTTTTCTCCGGGGTTTTCCTTTTCCCTCTTCACCTCTAGCCAACAAAATTAAGTTTCTTCTTTAACAAATGTTTTATTTTTGATTCTGGATCTTCTTTTTAAATAATTGATTCTTCTATTATAGTGGATATTAAAAACTGGCTTGTGGAATATGTGAATTTCATTAATTAAGACTAGAAGATAGATCTGGCAGTGGTTTTGGTTAGTATCCAAAATGGAGTCTACATATTTGTAATAAGCTTCCAAAATAGTGACCATAAACATACAATTAAAGCTGTCAATACCTAAACATGATTGTTAGCCTGCATAACACAATATTAATTATAAGATTGTTAGCCTGTCAAAATAAAATAAAAATAATTCTAACAATAAAAAATTCCTTCTATAGTGGGTATATTACAATATATATATATATATATATATATATATATATATATATATATATATATATATATATATACATTTTTTAAAATTTATTTTCTAATATTTATTAAATTTACAGATTAAATGCATCGTTATAGATAGTTTTACCTTTCCTTTTTTAAGAATAAGAAATCACATTGACAGGACTAGATACATCTGTATGATAGTACAGAAACTTCAGTATTTAGCTCTTGAGCATAGTATTGCAGTAAGTATATATTTAATTTTAATTGTTATTTTTAAAATTTATTCCTATAATGTGTTGCTAATCATTAATAATTTAATTAGTATTTTATCAGAAGGGCACTGCATGCTAATTTCTTGGGGTTCGAAACTAGTCTGTGGCAAGATGATCATTTATTCTGTTATTTTAGCTGTGAAATAACTCTCGGGTCGGAAGACCCTGGATGTGAAAAGAATAAAATGGTTACTCAAACATTGGGGTGTTATTTTTGCCTAGTAACCATCTTGTACCACTGCTGTTGGTATAAAAACTGTATGGAATCCTGTATATCCATTGAATTCAAGAATGACGGTTTGTAATTTTACAAGTATTGTTTAAAAGGGAGAAATTAAATATCTTTTATCTATGATTTTATTATTGATCAATATTAGCCTAATATTGGTTATTTAAATCCTTGATTGCTTGCATCAATCAAAAATTTTAATAAAGTGAATTTTAAAAAAGTCTAATCAGCATTTAAGAAGGCTCATGTAAATTGAAGTTCAATGTGGGAAACATGTAGGGCAACTGTTCAAATCTACTTAACAATCTTTAGAAAGACTCAATTCTGAATCTAATGATTCTATGAATATAAGTTAAATAATATTGCAGAACCAATAATTGGCTATAAGCCTATAATTGGATCATCATTATTGTTACTTGATATTACTATCTCCCATTGTGTTTTAAAATGAAGGCTGAATAGGATACTTTATACTACTTTAATTTACGGAATAGTGGAAAATTATTCTTCCAAAAATGTTTTAGATTCCATACACATAATTGCTTTATTTTTTAGCAACCTTGGTAATCAACCAGGATATTAATAACATTAACCTCCCATTGAATTTCAGATATTATGTTTATAAATTTTAGCATCTATTTAACACATTCATGCCAGGGTGACCCACTGTTCCGTGGGGCGGGATGATCCACCGGGGGGTCATGCTTACTATCCCGTGCGTGGGTTGACGTGCATCACAGGTGTCACTTGTTTTTAGAAAATAAGTTAATTTTATTTTGTCTCAACATTAAATGTTGTAATTAACAATCATAAGGGTTTATTTATTAAATATTTTATAACTTTCAGCATGCTCCCTCAAAGGACTCTTATTGGTTAATTTCATTTGATTACTCTTCTTAAAGAATTTTATTTTGCTGTGCGTAATTTCATTTCATACTTTTATACCCATAAATAAGAATATAATATAAGAATTATTTTTAAAAATAAATGATAACATAAGAATTATTTTTAATAATAAATAATAATATAAGAATCTTTTGTAAGTATATCCATAATTATTCCTTCAAGTCATATGTGTATGACAAAAATGTTATTAAAACAATATCGCATTAAACACGTTTTAACTTGAAACAGCCCCGCCCCACGAAGCCTAAGTAGATAACACAGTCCCGCCCCACGGGAAAAAACATAGATATTAGCCCCAGCGTGAATGTGTTAAAAAATCCTCGAAAGACGCCTTAGGAAACCAACGTTAAGGGAAGACCAATATGAATTTAGAGGAAATAAAAGCACCCAGGACCTTATCTTCACTCTAAGACAAACTACGGAAAAGATCATTGAGAAGGACAAGGAAGTCTTCACCTGTTTTGTCGATCTCACAAAAGCCTTTGATAGGATAAGAGAAGAGGATATCATAAGGGCTCTTAGGGAGAAGAAGGTCAACCTGGGACTACAGAAAGGAATCCTAAGTCTTTACAAAACACAAAGAAATGCCGTGAGGACGTGTAACCAAACATCAGAGGAATTTGTAGCTTCCCAAGGTATCAGGCAGGGATGCAGCCTAAGTCCATTAATTTTTATTTTAACTCTATATTCAGTCATGAACAAAACTAAGTCGAAAATGAGACTTTGCCGACGACATAATTGTCTTTTCAAACAATTGTAGAAACCTACAATTTAATTTACGCATCCTACAAGAAGAGTTGGGAATGATACATATGGAAATAAATACAGGCAAAACCAAGATCATGAGGATAGGTAGAAAAAGCAAGCAGGGAGATTGAGTCGTAAGACTAAATAACCCAAGGTTAGAGTAAGTGCGGGACTTTAAATATCTTGGTGCTCACCTTAATGAACATGGCTGGATAGATGGCAAAATAAATCAAAGGATAAAAGCTGCCAGCAGATGTTTTAGTTCCCTTAAGAAAGGATTCATCGGTAAAAAGAAGTGTTTTTTTCTTACCGACTCCCATATTCAAGTGAATCTTGGACTCTAACCAAAAAGCACAAGAGTCAGCTACAAGCGATGGAGATGAGATACCTAAGAAGAATGGAGGGGAAGACCAGAAGAGACCGAGTGAGAAACGTAACAATACGGTCAAACCTGGGACTTCAGCCTGCTCTGGATATTATTGAAGAGCACCTATTGAGATGATTCAGCCATGTTTTCAGAATGGCAGAAAAGAGAGTAGCAAAGGCTGTATATGAGACAAGGATGGAAGGTCTAAGACCAAGAGGAAGACTTGGGAAGGCGCGATTCAGAAAGCCTTTGACAGATTGGTACAGGAGAGAGATTTATGGATTAAGCTCTATAAAAATGATGCTCACACTGTTGGCGGTAGAAGAGTGGAAGATTAAATAAATTATTTTTAAAAATAAATGATAACATAAGAATTATTTTTAATAATATAAGAATCTTTTTTAAGTATTTTCATAATTACTCCTTCAAGTCATAAGTGTATGTCAAAAATGTTATCAAAACAATATCGCATTACTCATTTTAACTTGCAACATCCCTACCCCATGAAGCCTAAGTAGCTAACACAGTCCCGCCTCACGGGAAAAAATGTAGATATTAGCTCCGGCGTGAATGTGTTAAAAAATAATTTTGTCTAAGACAACTATGCTAATTTTTTTGCGATTTCATGAAATCCACAAATTACCTACCTGAATATGATCTAATAAACTTTATCTAGTATTTCATTTTTATTATCTGTTATGGACATTGGAAATTAATTATATATTTTTTAAATAATAGAAATCAGGCTATTATTTGTAGATATATGGAGTATGATCATTGGTATTCTTTACACATTTCTATGAAAACTTTTTAACTGTTGCTTTCCTTTTTTACTTTCACTTACCTATATATGAAATATATAGTAAGGGAAAGTATTGCGATCGTGAAAATTTTTTAAATCCAGTTTTCAACGGAGATATACGTTTTAGGGTCTCCTGAGTCCAAATGACCAAGTCCCGCAAAAAAGTCTGTGTGTGGTAACTCCCTGGAGAAAACGAAAAGTCCTATGAAACTGAAATTTCATATTTAAGACAACTATATGTCCGAGATGTTACAGAATCTTTTTTATCAAAATCAGCTGACCAGAAGATCTACTTTATATCATGCAGTTAGCACCTTTTACGATTTCTCAAAAACAGCTTTAACGATTTCGATTAAACTGTATATATCGATGTAAAATTTGATGGGCTTTAATATGATGTAAGTTTTATTCTGATTGAAATAGTGTTACAGGGCTTAAATGCCGATATTTTAAATTTTCTTTCTCTAAAGTACCTTTAATTTTGTATATTTAAAAAAATTTGGAACATCATCTTATTAGCATTGATAAATACTGGGTAAATATGCAAGTTGAGCGAATTTGATTAACAACTAAAGGAGAAAAGTGCAAAAATATTTTTTTATGCAATTTTTGTGTTTTTGAACACAAGAATAGTAATATAGATGTATAATATACCTTTGGATAGCAAATAATTTTAGAAAAAATATTATCTAATATACAGAATTTTGAAGGTTAATGGAGAGTGATGAAAAGCCGATAAAACTAACTGATTGTTATTGATAAAAATATAATAGATTATTTGATAAAACACATGTTTCTATTGAAATTAAAATTAATTAATTTGTTTACAATTTATTTGTATCTTTTAATGTATTTAAAAATTCTTAAATTGATTTTAAGAACGGAGGTAAGTGAAAGTCATGTGTAGCGCTCACCAGATTTTTTTTGTTACATAACAAACATTTTTACATCTTAATCCCTGAACATTTTAGAAGCTTATTTGAGGGATAATCTTGTTTTTTATGAAAAAAGAAAAAATAATTGAGCAAACATTACTAAAAATTTATCAAATATATATTGTTTCTGGTATATCAGTCATTCTTTCTGAAAATCAATTTGGTATAAGTCATGAATAATATTAATATAAGTGTGATGATTTGCAGCATTTTGTATTTAACGTTAAAACACTTCTTTTTTTTTTTTTTTTAATATAGTTATGTTATAGATAATATTGAACAATCACCTGACTACAAAAATAAGTCAAGAAACTAAAGTCTTATCACCAGCATTGGGTGAAAGCTTTTCTCATAGTATACCAAATATTTTATTGCTTGGAATCGTGGATAATTCATTCTCCGCAGTAATGTATAAAAGCTATAAACTTGCTGAAGAAGTAGTACTTTTTAAGGTATGTGCTATTAAATATTTTCCTTATTTCTTTATCAGATTTAGATAGTCACAATATTTAATGCTGATACTAAATATAAAACTGACAGAAGTACAGTTCGGATCATTTTGAGTCTCATAATCATAAATGATCAGACTCGTAATAAAGTAAGATAGGCAGTTGAACAGAGAAGCTTCTATCAATTTGAAATTGCATTTGTTAAGGGCCTCGCGCGGATCTCATTACCGCGTATGGGAAGCGTCCCACGGGTGGCGGATGTGGGGATGGTCGGTGGAATTTCCTCGGAAGCTCCTCCCGGCTAAGTCCGATGGACTCGCTGACCAACAATGAGAGCGGCCCCCCAGGCTTGCTGGAGGGTGTGACGTAGGTTCGAACGCCCTACTCACATATTTTAGTTCACAAAATACCACCAAAAGTCACGGATTCCTCTGAGGTAAAACGCTCATTATCTGGAGGTAAACTAGTCCCCCGTTCGGGTCTCCGGGTGGGGACTGCTTCAGGTAAATCATGGCGCAAGATGAAAATTAGGGATCTAACAATAGGGACATGGAACGTTAGAAGTTTAAATATGGCAGGTGGGTTAAATTCGGTTGCGAATGAAGTTAAGGGGTACCATTTAGATATCGTTGCATTACAAGAGGTTCGCTGGCCAGGGGAGGGTTCCTAAACAGAAGGAGAGTATACTATTTGGTACGGGGGGAGCGTTAATTATTGTTTAGGTACCAGGTTTCTGATTAGGAATAGATTTCTTTCCGCATTACGGGACGTACAGTTCTTTAGTGAAAGAATATCGGTTGCTATATTTCAAGGGCGTTGGTTTAAAATCGCGTTTATAAACATTCATTCTCCCACCGAAGACAGTGATGATGAAGTAAAATGCGAATTTTATGATAAACTAGAGTCGGTTTACGATAAGTTACCGCGAAATTACATTAAGATAATACTGGGCGACGCAAACGCAAAGGTTGGAAGGGAAGAAGTATATCGTCCTACAATCGGTAAAGAAAGTTTGCACGAATATAGTAATGATAATGGGACCCGACTAATAAACTTTGCCATTTCGAAAAACCTAGTAATCAAAAGTACTACGTTCAAACATAAGGATATTCATAAGTATACGTAGACATCGCCGGATGGACAAACACGGAATCAAATCAATCATGTTTTAATACAAAACAGATGGCAGAGTAGCATAATTAACGTGAGATCGTATCGGGGTGCAGAATGCGGTTCTGATCATGAATTAGTAATCGCGAAACTTCGACAAAAACTAAATACATAAAAGAGAACACCGAACTATATTAGTCCCGAAAATTTTGATTTAGTTAAATTAAACAATCCCGAAATTAGAAAACAATTCACGATAGAATTAAAAAATAGGTTCGAAGCTTTGAAATCTTCAGACGAGGAACACGAAGATGTAAACAAATTATGGGAAGGGATCAGGGATAATATTAAAGAGGTCGGTAATTTATGTCTTGGAAAAATCGAAAATAAAAAGAACTAACCTTGGTTCGACAGGAATTGTCAAAATATGTGCGAAAAAAGAAAAACCGCTAAACTGAATTCCTTAAAAAATCCAAGCGATAATAATGTGGCTTATTTTCGGTTAGTAAAGAATGAAACTTCAAAACTCTTAAAAAATAAGAAAAGAGAGTATCTTAAAGACAAAATAATAGAAATAGAAAAACACAGAAACGAAAATAACATAAGAGAGATGTCTTCTTCTTCTTCTACTGGCTCAACAGGCGCATGAGGCCGCCCTTGGCCTGCTCAACAGTCGCCAACCATCCTTCTCGATCCTCAGCTCGTCTCAGAGAGATCCCGAGCTGTCTAAGATCCTTCCCTACACCATCCTTCCATCGACCCTTCGGCCTGCCACGCCGGCGCCGGCCATCCGGAACATTCCTGTACACTCTACTTGCAACCCTGTCACAATTCATCCTCATCACGTGCCCAATCCATTTTAACCTCTGTATCTTAATATGAGAGGAGATACTAATATCCTGGTAGAGCTGAAACAATTCCTTATTTTTCCTCCGCCGCCATTGACCATCCTCAAATATGGCTCCCAGGATTACCCGTTCAAACCTATCAAGCAGGTCCACATTTTTGTTGTTGAGGATCCACGTTTCTCCACCGTACGTAACCGCTGGTCTTCATAAGAGAGATGTACAAAGGTATAAACAAATCGCGTAAAAGATTTGAACCGCTATTGAATGCGGTTAAAGATGCAAATAACAATATAATTGCGGATCCTTCTGAGATATTAAATAAATTTAAACAACACTTTGACGGTATATTAAATACAGAAAATAATAATCAATCTCCTCTCTCTGAATATCAGAGCGCTGAACCATGGATAGACGCACCGAGTAAAGAGGAAGTCGAAATGGCGATAGGAAAATTAAAACGTTATAAGGCTGCAGGAAATGATAATATCACGAGTGAATTAATCAAGGCATGTGGAGAAGCGGGCGTTTCCAAAATACATTTTTTAGTTAAAAAGATCTGGGAAACTGAAAAAATGCCCGAAGAATGGAAAGAATCAATACTTATTCCGATTCACAAAAAAGGACCGAGGTCGGATTGTAACAACTATCGTGGGATCTCTCTTCTCCCAGTATGCTATAAAATATTCTCGTCAATTCTAACTAGTCGAATCACGGAATACGCTGAGGAAATTATCGGAGATTACCAATGTGGTTTTAGGCGAAATCGCTCGACTATTGACCAAATATTTTCCTTACGTCAAATATTAGAGAAAAAATTGGAATACAACAGTGTAGTCCATCAACTTTATATCGATTTTAAAAAGGCTTATGATTCAATAGACCGTCAGAAGCTATATAACATCATGATTGAACAGGGAATACCTAGAAAGTTAGTAAACCTAGTAGAGATGTGTTTGTTGGAAACATTCCATAAAGTTAGAATCGGTCATAATTATTCCGAGAGATTTGAGGTGCAATCGGGTTTGAAACAGGGTGACTCCTTTCACCTGTGTTATTTAATATAGCTTTAGAATATGTCATAGAAAAGGTGATGTGTACCGAGAAAGACTTAAATATGGGTGACAAGATTCCGGTTTTGGGGTATGCCGATGATCTGGTACTGCTAGGTGAAGACACGGAAACCATACAACTAAATACAAGTGTGTTAATAAAAACCGGTAAAGAAATAGGACTCGAATTAAATACCGATAAGAAGAAATATATGATTAGTAGCAGAAACGGTGTCAATCTTGGTGATATTGATGTATCAGGGCATACTTTTGAACACGTAGAGAAATTCAAGTATTTAGGTTCAATTTAACTAGAAAAAATGAAATCCAGGAAGAAATAAAGTCCCGGTTAAAGGTGGGAAATGCGTGTTATTATTCAGTTGCTAAGTTACTTAGTTCGCGGCTTCTATCTAAAAACTTAAAGATTAGAATTTATAAAACTATTATTCTTCCAACGGTTCTTTACGGATGTGAAATGTGGCCGCTTACTTTGAAGGATGAACAACGGCTTAAGGTTTTCGAAAATAAGGTATTGCGTAAAATATTTGGTCCGAAGAGAGATGAGGCCACTGGGGAGTTTAGAAGGTTGCACAACGCGGAATTGCGGAACTTGTATCTTGTGAATATAATTGAGCTGATTGCATCGCGGAGACTCAAATGAGCAAGTAAAGTTGTTGGGCTCGATGACGAGCGGATTCCGAGAAGGTTGGTGTTTGCTGATCAGACTGGTAGGCCGAAGCGGAGATGGGAGGATTGCGTTAAGGCTGATCTCGGGAGCTTGGGCTTGAATGGTGAACATTGGACCAGTCTGTGTAGGCGGAATTTGGTGGTATCGGCATCGATGCTAAGCCTATTATTATTATTTGTTAAGGGCCATAAAATTGGACTTTTTAAACATAAAGAACAAATGTTTTAATTTGTAAAATTTACGTTTTTAATAAAATCTGGCTTGAATAGTCATAAGTTTAAGACTTATTAAAATGATTCAAGATAAAACCAATGTTCAAAAATTAAGCAACTGTATCAACCTAATGATCTACTTGAGAAATGTTAAATTTTCTGTCTTCAAGTATATATTTAATTAATTTTTATTACAATTAAAAGTTGTTTGAATGAATAAATGTATTGTTTGGTTCCTTTAATTAAAATGATCCATTGTCATTCAACTCATTTTATTTTCTTATTTTTTTCTCCCTACGTTTCGGCTTTTTGCCATTTTCAAGGGATCTTTAAAAATCATATATTTTAAAACTAAAAGATAAACAACATTATTTTTTACATTCTTATAAAGCAATTTACATACCTTTTAATATTCCATCATGCACTCATATAAATATATATTTTGTCACAATTTAAAAAAATAAAAATAAAACTGTTATAGGCTGACCAGCCCTGTCCTGGTTGTTATCATCCACTGGATTAAAGAAATGTATTCCCTCACTCTTAACTATTGATATCAAAACCAATATATACACATACATTGTTTTATTTCCTCCTCTAATCAATCAAGTCCACATTTGTTTTCACAGCCAAATTTTTCTTTTAAATTTCTTTAATAAATTATTACCACATATAAACATATACATATGCACACATCCACACATACATATACCCATACACATAATATATTCATGCACACACACACACTCACTCACATATATACACACACATACATATACATAAACAAATATATTAATATCTAATTAAAACCAAGATAAATCACTTAACCACAAAATTCCAAATATTATTCCATTATATTAAGTTATTTAAAATTTATTTAAGAAATTCAATTTACTTAAATTATATTATTTATTAATTTTGCTCAAAATCTCAGCATAATGATCATTTAAATTCTTTGTGTCCGTTTTGTAGTTTATACTATAGTCAATGTGTTCTGAAATATATATTGCCTCTAAAATTTTCCTTTTAAAATCATTGCTTTCTTTATGTACTATCATAGTATTTTCAAAGTCAAATTGATGTTTTTTATTTATTACATGCTGTAGTCTTTTTATTCTCTTTTCTTTATTCTTAACATCATTTTGGTGCTGATACACCCTATCCTTCAAGAACTGCTTTGTTTCACCAATATATACTGCAGGACAATTCACATATGGTATTTTATATATCATTCCAGATTGAGAGTTTTTTCTATTTTATCTTTTAGCTCACTATAGTAATTCTTATTTTGTTTCTTGTTTGAAGGCAAAAGTATATTTTCATATCATATATTGAAGGATTTTTTAATTTTCTCAGACTCGTTATATTGCAGCTTGGAATTTGGGTTGTCTTTAGTTTGTTTATTTTCATCATTGCTATTATTTATTTTTAGTTCTAATATCAATTCCATATGGTTTTACTATTTTTTTGGTAATATTTTGAAAAAACTTTTCTTTAACCTTTTTTAATCTTTCATTATCTGTAATTGTGATAACTTTTTTGCAAAAATGTTACTATATTGTACTTCATATGATACAATGACATAATTTAAGAATTTTTACTAATTTTCTTTTCCCGAATTATTCCTTTTTTTCACTTATGAATCTTATTTGTCTTGTTTTATTTATTGTAAACTCATCATATGTATTAACTTTTTATTTTTAGTATAATAGTTAATTCAAAAATGTTTAAAGTCAGTATAAGTAAAGTTTTAGAAAGGTAGATAATATTTTTCGAAAAAACTGTTTTTTAAACCTTAATAATTACCACGAAATTGAGGTACTATGGAAATTGAAAAACAAATTGTTTACTATAATTGTATTCATAGATGGGATGAGAATTGTAGTAATACAATTCTTAATTATTTTTCATGTCATCCATATTATATGAAGTACAATATAGTAAACAATTTTTGCAAAAAAGTTATCACAATTACAGATAATGAAAGTTTAAATAAGGTTAAAGAAAAGGTTTTTCAAAAAATGTTTACCCCCAAAAAATAGTAAAAACCATATGGGAATTGAAAACAAATGTGGACTTCATTGATTAGAGGAGGAGGAAATAAAACAATGTATGTGTATACATTGGTTTTGATATCAATAGTTAAGAGTGAGGGAATACATTTCTTTAATCAAGTGGATGATAACAACCAGGACAGGACTGGTCAGCCTATAATAGTTTTATTTTTTTAGATTGTGACAAAATATATATTTATATGAGTGCATGATGGAATATTAAAAGGTATGTAAATTGCTTTACAAGAATGTAAAAAATAATGTTGTTTATCTTTTAGTTTTAAAATAAATGATTTTTATAGATCCCTTGAAAATGGCAAAAAGCCGAAACGTAGGGAGAAGAAAATAATTGAGTTGAATGAAAATGAATCATTTTAATTAAAGGAACCTATCTATATGTTTAATGTTATGAAGTAGAATTTTGTTCCAATAATTATTTTTATTAGCACTGAACTATGATCCAGCTTACTAAAGATATAGTAATGAATTTTTTTTAATTTCATACTTTCCTTTAATGTTTCAGATCTGTTCACAAGGAATCCGTGATATTCAAACCTGATATTAAGTGCGCCTACTTTTTTATGTGATTTTATAATTAATTGATTTAAAATCACTATTATTTTGAAATGTTTTTGAGCTTGAACTGGCAATATGTTAACATTTTGTGGCCTATAAATAATTTATATTTTTAACTATAAACTTAATAACATTTTTATATAACTGCGTTTTGTTATCTTTTACTTAAAGATTTTAGGTAAAATTTTATCTTGTATGTATAAAAATGTTATATCTATGTACAAAGTAGTGGAAGGTAATCGACAGTGAAGAAAAGCGTATAAACTCAAGTGGTAGTTGTCAATAATATTTCCTGTTATTATTTTAATTAATCAAAAATAAATGTTTCCATCAAAACTAAGTGTAGTTCATTGAGTCTACTAAAGTTATTATTTAATCTTTCTGTTGCTCCTTATCTTCTTAATTCATTTCAATGGGATTATATTGATATTTGGGGCATGGAGAATGCAATATGTTATGAGCTATGGGATTTGGATACCAAATATTCTATTTAGATGAGGAAGATGGTTGGGGGTGCGGTCATAATTAAAACCACACAATTAAAAATAAGAGTTATTTTATTATGTGCCGACGTTTCGGCCTACAATGTGGGCCTTCATTCTATTTGATTTGGATGACAGTTCAGAGATATTAAAGAGTCACAATCGGTCATAAACAGGCCAACTTTTACTCTTTTTGGAAAGTGGCACATCCAATGAACTGCAGTGAAACAGAAAGTAATAAATATACACAGTCGCGCACGAGAACACCTAAAAGGCGGCTGAAAACTGTTAAGTTTTTTTTTTGTTTTTTTTTTGAAAAATGACATTTTAAAAAAATTATGACGACGCTGGTGAAAAGCGGTAAAATTAAAAGATAATTAAGATGGATATGCATGAAGCTTGAAAATGGCCCTAGAGGCTGAAACGTCGCGATACTGGAATAAATAAAGTGTTTTAAAAAAATATCCAAGAATTTCTTTTGCAAATCGGCCTGATAATTAACGAATAAATATAAAGAAAATATCACGCATAAAACAGATAAGCATAATGAAGTAAAAACTTCAAGGTTTTGCTTCCAAAAAAAATGAGATAATAATAGAATACAGATCTATGTTTTTATAATTATAATACAGACCTCCAATGAATAGAACCGAATAAAAAATACATATAATCAATAAAAAATATTTTACTAGGACACATATAAGGATTCTATTATGGTTCACAATGATTTAAAAAAAAAAAATTGAATAAATGCTTTTGAGGTTAGATACTCTGCATTTTCTTAAATAAATGTTAATTTGTCCATCGTAAAATTTTAAATTAATAAATAGCGGAAGTGGATGACTAAAACATTTGTAATACTTTGACAATAAACTTAAAATAAAAGCCAGCTGATTGTGATGATATGGAGATAAACAAATATGTTGGCATTACACTTAAATTTATATCAATTAGTCAAACACTTTATAAGTAAACAAAATTACTTAATCTCACAGTGGTAAGGCATCATTAATTTACATGACATACAGTAAGTCATTAAATTGTTCAGTGCTAATCATTTCACAATAAATGCAGGCTATGCTAGAAAATGCCTTGATTTAATTTATGAAACCCTGTTTTTAAAACAATAAAGGTATTTATCATTAATTGGTGATCGTCTGACATTTGAATGAGACAGTTTTCAGACATTAGAGTGAAATAGCATATGAGATGACTAATAAGAATTATTCAACAATTATTAACAAAGGTAAAAGTGTTACTTAATAACAATAGACACAAGAATTAGATTTAACAGTAGATTATTCTTAAATAACAGATAAACCTGCATTCACTTATAAATTAATGATTTGTATAC
The DNA here is from genome assembly GCA_023052935.1 of Piezodorus guildinii. Classification (NCBI taxonomy): domain Eukaryota; kingdom Metazoa; phylum Arthropoda; class Insecta; order Hemiptera; family Pentatomidae; genus Piezodorus; species Piezodorus guildinii. The sequence goes on along the minus strand of CM041292.1, from coordinate 42,936,541 downwards.
TAAAAAATAAAATTAAAACATAATCTTTAAGACGGTAAACAACAGTCGTTTTTGAATGTCTTAAAACTTATTAATCATAATTTAAAATATTATGAAACTAAACTTTTTCTAGCCATTTCTATTGCTCCTTGTCTAGTATTATTGCCCCCTATGAAACCAGAGCTATGAACAAAAATACAGCCACTGACACCAGAAATTTTACATAACTCTTCATCCCTTAAACCTCTCCAATCTTCTTTTAGAGGTACTCTTAACTGAAAACTCTCATCTTCTAATGGAACACTTTGCACTCTCCATACAGTTCTTTCTTGAGACGCAGGGAATATAACATACTTGATAGTTGGCTCAAGTTTCATTTCTTTTTCAATTTCAAATAAATGGGTAGACCAAGGACAAAACTGCGACAATTCAATAATTTCACCGCTAACATGGAGGTTATATCTGTTGCTAATGGCTTCTTTAACAATAATTCTGGCTGGCCACCAATCTGAATACAAGTTCTTTATTTTGTCTTCAAACTCTTTTCCAACCAATTTCATTGCATCATGAAATGCACCATCAACATCTGCATTTGGTTGATTCCAGCGAGGATTGAGATGTTTAACACGAGCAGACAAGTGTGTTGAAATGTAATACCTTTGCTCCCCTTCACTTATAGGGATGCCATTGTCTATAGCATCAATTTCAAGGATAAAACCTTCATATACTCTGTGAAAAATGCTGTCCACTGCGCTTTCATCAATATCTTCTAATACCTTCTTAATGATTTCTTTACCATAATGGCAATAGATTAAACCAGCACTGCTTAGACGAATAGTCCAAGGTTTCCCAGGTAAAAGAGAACTCGCAGAAAGGGTAAAATCTCTCTGATGGTGATCAAATAATTTTTTTTCAGGGTTATAAACACCTCCAACATCAACCACAACATCACATGTATTTAGAACTTCCTGGCTCCTGGACCTTACAACTGCAGCATTAGGACTGAGTAATCTAATCATATAACATGCTAAAACTTCATCACAATGAAAAGTTCCATCATGAGTTCCAATCTTTTTAATATTATCCATTGTTTTCCAATGAAATAGGCGACCTTGTGACAGTGATAAACCCGATTTGACGGTCTGAATAAGACTGTATCCAAGCCGCATATATACAATGACAAAACAATGGAAAAATATCAATAATTGACTTTGGCGCTCTGTACCGCACTGTGCACGTGAACGTAAGAAGTAACACTATGAGGAGGTTATTAATAAATCGAAGTCAAGAGCTTTAAACTTAAAAGAAAACCAACCATCATTGCATCAAGTGATAAATAATAACTTTTTGGTTTAAACAACTTGGAGCATTCATGGAAATTAAATTATCGCGTAGTAGATCTATGTCAAGATATCAATCAGTGACTGTAATTGTATTTATCTTTATCATTACATGAAGTTAAGGTTACACGAGTTCCTACCAAGGATATAGCACTTATCAACTTGTTTCTAACAATTGGTTTAGTTAAACGAAATAGAGAGATTAGTACCTCAAGATCGGTCATCAATTTTCGTTTTCGTGTTCGTGTTCGCTTACCACACACACGAACTTAGACCTGTTTGCGCGGCTTGTTCATTTGGATTCAGAAGACCCTAAAACGTGCATTTCCGTTGAAAACTTGAATTCGGACATTTTCACGATCACAATACTTTCCCTTACTATATATTTCATAGGTTGAAAATATAAGGACTCACAGCGGATCCGTCCTATATATCTTTATTTACTGTGTGAGTAACACATCGTTATAAATCTTGCCATGCACCTGAGAGATGAAAGGTACTGAGCCAGTTCAAGGCTCGGGCCTTCCGAGCTAAGTAATTCACCAACCAAACACCTACAAGAAATATTGCTCCTTCCTTCAGTCTACCTCCGCGAAATCAAAGCAGAGCATCTACAGTTCATTTCGCTGTATTTTCGCGGATTGATTTCTAACGTAAGAACCGGTGGTAAGTTCCAAACTAGACCTCACTCATCACTGAATAGGCTTTAATAAATTAGGGCTTAGAGAGCTATCTCTTCTTTTTAGGCAATCTACCGTTGTTGTTGTTTTTTCGATGAATATATCCTATTAATACAATCATTGAAAATTGCCTATTGCAGATCTTCGGCATAAGATAAAATGTTCTTTAAGATCGTTTTGTCCTTATCCTTGGAAATACAATGATCATTTATGTCCCATAAAGAGCATAAGTCTCAGCATTACTCAATAAGCAAGGATTGCCTAATTATTCTACTTTCACTTATCTGAAATACGAAGACTGTCAAGACAGTAATGGCGGCGATACACGATGAGAATTAGGGTGTGTGTAGGTACTCACATACTTTCAACATATTATAATAAATATTCAATTACCGAATTTTCTATATTACTTCATCATTTATTTTTTTACCTTTTATTATAAATAATGTTTAATTTCTTAAAATCGAGTTTCTACATTAAAAAATATGTTATCATGGTGTGTATAATAAACTTGTTTGTTTTGACATAAAATTATCATTCAGTTTTGTAATCTTTTTAAAAAAATAATATTTAATGATAATATAATGTTTTTATTTACAATACTTGCTTTCACCTCACCTACACGTACCCTAATTCTGACCGTGGATCGCCGCCTTAAAAGACGTTTTGAAATAAACAATGCACAAATTGAAAAACTCAAAGTTTATTTTTATTATCTTCACGAAAAGGCCTTAAAGACCATGCGAATATCATGAATTTAATGCTTCCTTTTCATCTGCCTTCTCTTATCCCATATGTCCCTTGAGCCTCATATCCTATGAGCTCCGCGTGCTTACGTTTTCTCTCCTCAGACCATGCAACATCCTTTCTGGAGCTCTTCTTTCCCGCAAAAATCTTTATTTCCTTGAGCGCCTTCCTATACTTGTCTCTGTCAAAACAATCTTATTCCATATCATCCTTAATCTGTTTGAAATACCCGGTTGAATTTTTATAACTGTGGATTCGCTGAAAAATTTAATGGTTGTCTCTCAGAATTCATCCTCTTCATATGACCATAGAACCTCAGCCTTCTTCCCCCCTACCGTCAGTTTCTAAATCTGTAGTTTCTTCATTTGACCTCAACATGTATCCTTCAGGTGTTCTCTTAGGTCGAGTATTGTATACATTTGAAAGGTACATTCTTAAGCTATTTTATAATTGTCATTGAAATTGAGACATTTATCATACCTTGGAACAAGTTTTTCAATATTCTCTCTGTACAAATCTGCTGCCTGCAATTTCAACCACTGGTTTATATCGGCATGCAATTCAGCGTCTGTATCAAACCGCAGTTTAACGAACCATTTTTTTATCTCTAGGAAGAGGTGATACTCGCTCGGCGCCAATTTTGGGCTGTATGGTGGATGGTCAAACACCTCCCATTCAAAACTATCCATGAGTGCCCGGGCTCGAGTGGCCGTGTGTGGTCATGAAAAACAACACCTTGGTGCTAGATTTTCCCCGAAGCTTATTTCGTATGGCAGTTGTTTCGAGCCAAGATGGCGGCTCTATTCCACTCCCCGCCAAGATAGTCTAAAACGTTTGTTACTTCCTGGACAGCATTCGTATACAGTAAGAGAGAGCATTGCGATCGTGAAAATGTTTGATATCCAGTTTTCAACAGAAATACAGGTTTTAAGGTTCCCAGAGTCCAAATATCCAAGTCCCACACAAAGGTCTGTGGTAATTCTAGCACGTAAACAAAAAGTTGTACAAAAACTAAAATTTCATATTTAAGACAACTATATGCCCGAAATATTTTAGCAACTTTTGCAACAAAATCAGCTGATCAAAAGTACTATTTTATACCAAGCATTTTGCGCCTTTTTATGATTTTCACGAAAACGGTTGTCTCGTGTCTTAATGTCTCGCTCGATAAAATCGTTTTAAAATTTAACGGGCTTTAGTATCGTGTAGGTTTCATTCTGATTTTAATATATGGCAGGGCTTCAATGACGATATTTTAAATTTCCTTCCTCCAAAGTATCTTTCATTTTATAGATTTAAAATAATACACCATATGATCTTGTTAGCACTGATAAATAACGGGTAAATATATAATTTGAACGAATTAGATATTCATATAAATGAGAAAACACCAAAAATATTTTTTTTTATACAATTTTTGTTTTTGAATATTGGTAATATTAGAAAAAAATTCTGTTGCGGGCAACACACGACTTTCACTTACCTCCGTTTTAAAAAGTTTTTGTAAAATCTCGGGCGTATAGTTGTCTGAAATTTCAGTTTCATAAGACTTTCCGTTTACGCGCGGGAGTTACCACACACACAGACCTTTTTGCGGGACTTGGTCATTTGGACCCAGGAGACCCTAAAAAGTGTATTTCCTTTGAAAACTGGAATTCGAAAATTTTCATGATCGCAATACTTTTCCTTACTATATATTTCATATATAGGTAAATGAATGTAATATTACCTAAAAAAAAAAATCTGGTGCGGGCAACACACGACGTTTCATTAAAAAATCTATTATATTATTATCTAAAATAATCAGTTAGTTTTATGTTCATTTCATCACTCTCTATTAACTTTTAAAAGCTTGTATATGAGATAATATTTTTTCTGAAATCTTTAGGTTTCCAACGGTATATCATACATGTATATTACTGCTCTTGTGTTCAAAAACCAAAAATTGCATTAAAAAAATATTTTTTCTGTTTTCTCCTTTAGTTGGGTATCGAATTTATATAATTACCTGTTTTTCATCAGCGTTAACAAGATAATATAGTTATTTTTATTGAATCTACAAAATTGAAATATCGGCATTTAAGCCCTGTCAGACCATTTTAATCAGAATAAAACCTACATGATATTAAAGCCCATTAAATTTTACATCGATATACGTAGTTTAATCAAAATCGTCGGAACCGTTTTCGAGATAATCGAAAAAACGTGCAAAATGCATGGTATAAAGTGCCTCTTCTGGTAAGCTCATTTTGATGAAAAAAGTTTTGTCACGTCTCGGGCGTATAGTTGTCTTAAATATGAAATTTCAATTTCATAGGACTTATCGTTTCCGCCCAGGAGTTACCACACACACACACACATCTTTTTGCGGGACTTGGTTATTTGGACTCAGGGGACCCTAAAACGTGTATTTCCGTTGAAATTGGAATTATAAAATTTTCACGATCCCAATACTTCCCCTTACTATATATAGTAAGTGAAAGTAACAAACTTATAAAAGTTAATGAAGAGTGATGAAAAGCAGATAACAGTAACTGATTGTCAGTGATTATAATATGAGAGATTATTTAATAAAACACGTTTCAATAAAAAAACAATGTAATTGTTCCTTTAACAATTTATTTCATATCCTTTAACTAAAACTGTCTCTAAAAGTTCTCAAATTGGATTTTACAACAGAGGTAAGTGAAAGTCATGGGTGGGGCGCACCAGATTTTTATATCTTATATTTTCCCTAATACAATTATTTTTTTCTTAAATTGGTGTAAATGATGAAGCTGATACATCTTGCTGATTGACATGCTTTTAAATTTAAAAATTTGGTGTCTAGTCATAGTTGGCAATCAGTATCACTGTATTATGATGTAAGTACACTAACATGTTAAATTTTTTTCTGAAACTCTTGACTTCGGAATAACTCCTGCTCCAATAAGAAAAATGGCAATAGTTCCATTTTCAAAGCTGCTATTATTATAAACTTGTTCTCTTTACGAATTTTCTTTATTCAGGTTATGTGATATAATTATCAATAAATGAGAAGCCCTTCGCATCACTTTCACTGTATATAATACTGACTATTGTTCTCCATGTCTTATGTTTGAGCATGGCTATGATAGAATAATTATTTATTCTAACCTTTCAGCTATAGAGCGATCTTGGAGTAAGACCTTTTTTTGGACCACCTATCCTTAGTTGAGTGGGTACCCAAAAAAAAAGATAAAAATTCTGTTGGCTGAGCATGATCTCTGCCTAATCAGCACATTCGGCTACGAAACAGTATGTTTATTTCTATATGCATAGAATCCAAGACCCTTCTTGGGTTTTAGAGGTATATCAATATATATACACACTTACATAATGTGGGTCAATAATATCTTTACAAAGTAGCCACAGAAATGGGAAAACATCATTAGCTTTATTAAATAATTGCTTTTCTTTTCATAATAATAAATTTAAAAATATTTACTATTTACAGCTTTCATACCAAGGAAAGATATCTGGACCTACCACCATTGGTTTATTATTATGTATTACATGGGGCAGTAAAAGAGGTTATTTTAAAACATGGTTGTATTTAAATATGACTGCTTTATAACAATAATGAACACAATTTAATATGCAATTTACACCACTATGAAAAGAAATTAGTTTGGTTAAAATTTACAATTTGGTAATTTGTATGATACAGTTCATATAATACATTTAAGATCACAACACTTAATATTAAAATTTACATATATACAAATTATTTCATATATAATGAAAAAGTTAAAACTTTATTTAATCTGGTCCCTGCTATATTTTAACGTACATATAAAACCAATTGCACTTATAGAGAAACTTTATTTGTTTTATTATTGGTTATTAGCTAGATTTTCTAAAAGCTCAAATACCTATGTTTCAAACAAATTATAATTCAAGCTTCTCATAAACAATTCTAAACGTTTCTTTTCATATATTTTTGTGTGTGTGTTTTTTAGTGTATAAAATCAAAAGATATATAAACTAACTTGTAATACGTAATCTACAAAATTAAAAAAAAAAAAAACTCACAAGGGTGAAAAATAAAATCAGTTCTGTTGTTTTTTTGAACTCTAAATATGAATCAGCTAATGATATAAGAAATGGAAGAGACAATGACATACAAAAATAAATCTGTATATTTGTGTCCAACACAATAATACCATATACAAAATACTTTCACCCACAGAATATGACCCAGCCCACACATAATTCATACAGCTATGTTTCAGAAATTAAAATTATAGCAAATACACATCGGTGGGAATTATAAGTAAATTAAAATATGTTACAAATCATTTAAAATGGAAAAAAAAAAAAAAAATCTTACAAAATATCAAACTATTACATGTGCTGGCTGGAATCTTGCTACAGTGCCTATCAATAATTTGTTTAAACTATAACTGAAAGTAAAAAATTTAAGGCATTTTTCGGACTAATATAAATGTTACTTTTAAATAACTGTACATACTTATAACCTAAATTACTGGAAATTGTCTAAGGCGAAAATACAAAATTTTAAATATTGCGTTTATTATAGAAAAATATGACATTTTCTATCTTATACGGGATAACAATATGATATAATTATGTAATGATCAAATTATTTATAACCAATGAACATATTTAAATAACAAGAATGCTGCTAAAGGCTAGCAATCAATAGGTACAAAAATACTCCATTATCTCTCAAAAGGAGCTTTTTCAAACATTTTTAAATGTTATTTATGAGGACCTATTTGTGATTTAGAATAATGTGATAAATAGTAATATAAAATATAACATTATAAAACAGCAATGACATTGTGGTAACTATATTAAAAACAGTGGGGAAATATTTATCATTTAAAACAAGCAACATTTTCTTCCTTTTTTTTTTTTTTTTTTAAATTCAATTAAACTAAAAGGTTTTCTGGAAAATACGTATATTGGTAGTACAAAAAATGAGGTTGAAATAGTAATAATTATATTATTATCATAATATAATGTAGAAATAAAATATGGGTAAAAAAAAAAAAATAATAATAATAATTATAATATTGAATGAGAGTTAATTTGAAAAGTTGAAACATTTACTGACAAGGTACATTCATATGTGACACAGACCAAACAACATTTAAGTATATTTGATCAACAATTAGTTATGTTAGTATACAGTATTTTAAATACAAACAATAATATAAAGGCAATGTTATTTTTTATATTTTAAAATTTATTTTGGAAAAATTACTGAAAACTATTGGCATTTTTAAAGAGAAGCAGAATATACCTCCTTTTTTTTCCCCAATGAGGAATGATGGAAATAAAAATATTGTTGGAATAACTTCTGATAAAAATATTTATACATATATAGAGTTGAACAATGTTATGTATCTTATTTTACCTTGTATTGTGATTTTAATATATTTGAAGAGATTAAGTTTGTAAACATAACGATTGTAAATTACAGAAATATAATGAAAAAAAAAAAAGTGACTCCATTTCAGAAGGTAATAACAATATTAAACAATCCCTTGAAAAGAATAATATAAATTGACTTCTATTTTGAGAATCTCCTTTTACCTTTGAGCAAAGTTTTTTTTTAAATATTATAAAACAGTACAGTACAAATATCATTTCAACTCTATTAATATTTCAAGTTTAAAAAAAAAAACCAAAAAAAACCTGCTGTGAAAAATATTGTTACTGTTCTTAAAAATTCTTATTAATGTTCATAAATTGTTAATTGTTTATTCCCTTTAACTCTAAAAATGTAACAGTAATTATTATTAAAGTGTAAAATTGCAATTTTGCAGTACATATATTTTTTTTATATAAAGAATGTTTAAAGATAATAATTAAATTGATAGTTTACAGAAAACATAAAAAATAAATTGCATAGGACTGTTATTAACATCCATGGTATTAATGAATGATTTGCGAATAAATAACTAATATTCAATAAAAATAATAGTTAAAACTGTATAACTGCTCATAATTAATTGCTGCTGTCTCAACCGAATCCGTATGTATAAATTTGGCTTAAATTAAATTTTAGGTCTAAATAAATTTAGACATAGCTAAGCGATTAGCCCTCATGAAACTTTACTTAATAAACAAATATGGTGAAAATTCACTCCATTTTTATGTGTTCAAATAATAATAGAGTTTATATAGATAGATATATATATATATAACTTTTTTTTTTTTGGTTTTAAATCATTTAAATATTAACATCACTCAGAGATCTTTCACGAACAAAATTCTCCAACATTTAATGTTGCAGCTTACAATCAACATCTGATTTACTTAAGAGCAACCAATAACATGTAAAAAAAGAAAAACAAAACAAAACAAATAACAATATTTAAATCCATTTATAATAATAAATTCATACCTATTTCATATTTCACAGATACAACATCTTTGATACTGTTTTATTATAAAGGAAAAAAAAAAATTTACATACGGAACCCACCAGTTATATAAAATAATTATATATTTCGTAAACAAAAGAAAAAGTAAATGTATATATTTATTATAAAATAAATATATACATATCAGAACTTATTTGAGTGGCACTGACAATTATACACATCCACTCACACACATTCATATCATAAGGTATTATTGATGATAATAAGAAAGAAGCCAAACTATCGATAAATTATCGGGAAGTAAAGCAATTATAATGCAAATTCTCATAAACGTATTTATACGAAGTGCCTAAGAAGTAATGAATCGCTGATATGAGATAGTCAACTGATAAGTTATAAGTTATCTAACTTACTAAAAAATTGATACCTATAAAAATAAGCTCAAAAAATATCATGAACTTAAAAAAATAAATTAGGCAACTGTTTTGTTTTTTTTAATCGAACCTACTGGATCACAAAACCTAGAAAATATAGATTTTAAATTTTTCAAAGCTAATAAAAACAAAATAAAGTTAAAAGGTTTAACATGACCAGGAATTATTAATAAATAAATTTAAAAAAAAAACATTTTATCAATCCTTATTTGTTTTTGTTCTTCAATAAATAAGCTAAGCATGAACATACATAGGTACGTTTTTATAATATATGTACTTGTGTATGTGTAATGTAATGCAGGCTTGCAAACCCCTACTTTAATGTACACATACATAAAACCATGAACTTACATTGGAAATTCTGTACCAAAAGAGCAACAAAAAAAATCCAACTGAACCAGAATCTTATTTCACAGGGAAAGCAGGAAATTAATATTTTGTGTTCTTTTAAGTCACATAATTTTTTTTTAATACAGTACAAAATCAATCAATAACTATTCAAGTTAAGTTCTAATTCCAATATAGTAAAGCATACAAAATTCTCTCTAAGAAATATAATTACTTCTTATCTCAGCTAAGCTTTTGGGTCAAGTCAATTATTAGCAAAAATTTTATTTCATTTTTTTAAATTATGCTCTCTTTGGGACTTAACTAACCTTTAATGTTGTATTAATTAAGTTCAGGTTTCTTTTGATATTGGTTTAGAACTAGCTTATTATTTACCAAAAAGTGTGGATTAGAATTAGAATTACATAACAAATACATTTTTAGAGAAAGAATTAAACTAAATGCACTCCGTTTCTTAACAATGGATATACAGAATACAAATATTTTTGTGAATTAAGACAGAAAAAAAGAAAAGCCACTCGAATATATTTTAACATAGATACGTTATATCAAATTTACCAGACCCTTTGGAAATCAAGACTAAATTCCAAACCGTTCACATTGTTTAAATGAAAGTTTGAAGGTAAGTGATGAAATTACCAATAATAGTATTCAAGTGATCACTTTATATTTAACGAGCCAACATGACTTCTTTGAGAAAGCACAAAACCTTAATTTTCTGCTTTATCTTTGAAAAAAAAAAAAAACATGGCTCATATTGTTTCTTTTCCTGGGCGTTATTTGGTTATTACTTGCATTAAAAAAAAAAAAAAAAAAAAAAATATATATATATATTAGTAATTGAAATGTTTTCATGTTCGATGAATAGAAGTTGAATTGTTTCTATATTATATGCAAAATGCTAAAATGAAAATTTATACCACAAGTAAAAATTTGAATGCTTCATTTTTCATTTGCTAACAGTATATATAATATTTATGCATATGTACTGTATGCTTGAACTGACTGTAATATGATGATAGTTTGACATTCTCATTATTATTGTTAATGATTGCCTTTACATTATGTTTTTTAAATAAAGATTGGTCCTGTAATGCACTATACTTGAAGATTAGATGTCAAGAAATATTTGGCAAAAACGGAATGCTGTTATTAAAGGTAATGACTATTTTAAGTTGAAAAATCAATTAGAACTTAAAAAAAAAAAAAAAAAAATGTATACTATATTGACTGAATTAATTTTAAAAAATATATATTTTTTTAACATTTTAATACCTTAAGGCTAATAAACATTGAATCTGTTTGGCTTCTTACGTCAGTCAAAAGATTTAAACATTCAACAAAACAAACTTATTGTAGATACCACTCTAAGATGACTAAAAAAATATATATTAACAAAGAAGATATAACATAAAAATAATTCCATGAAAAAATCTTTTATTATAATAGATTCACTATAAATAGGGTAACTGGTATACCGCTATTAAATTAACTATAAAATGCTAACCTATGCCGAATACTTAATTTACGAATCAAAACTGTACAAATTAAACAGTAATTCAATAATACTAATTACATGAATTTAAATAAATACCCAGTCAGTCAGCTTTAAAATTAAGACAATAAAATCTTGTGTTTTTATAAATACAAATTTTCTTTCACAGGAAGAGTGAATAATTCTTTTAAAGTTTATACAAGAATTGAACGTATATCTATTTGCAATATATATATAATATATAAAATCTTAAAATAATTTTACTATACAAATATACATAGCGTTTTGAACCAATTCTGTTTCGATTATGTAAAAAGTAGCATGGATATTTTTTATTATTATCACAAATTAAAAGGAATCAATAATTGACTCTCAATAAAACTGCCTCCTTTATATTCCCCAGGTGATTTAATAGCCATAATTAGCGAAATTTATGACTCTTTTCTGAGATTCAGTCAAGTTTGATGCCATACACTTGGAGATAGAAAGGCAAAGGAGAGAGTAATTTGGATCAGACCAAATACTGTATCACAAATTATTTTTAAAGGGTCTCCACTATTAAGATATGATCACTTGAAGTACGATTTATATAACAACAAACCCCGGCATGTTTCTTTTTCCTGTTCCATCAGGATGAGAAGATCCCGAAGGCACACTCGCTTAGTTCTAGGCCTCAGTACGACCTGTAAATAAGTATAAACAAATAAATAGCCAGGCTTTTCATTTACCAAATTAAATTTAATACAATTTTCTAGAAGCCAACAGACTTAAATGCACTATTGGGTAGTCCAAAAAGTTCGTAGAGATTTTTAAAATAAAATTTACCCTTTTTTTTTTTCCTATTAAAAATGAATGGCTGCGATTCTATAGCTGATAGCATGGTTCAGAAGTGGTTTTTATGGTTTAGATCAGGAGATTTAAATTGTGATCGGGGCAGGCCGGAGTTCAATTCAACTCTTGACATCGAGAATATTATGTTATCGCAAACAATCCACAAATTACTGTCCGTGAGATAGCTGCGGAGTTAAGAGTCTGCATATTGATAATTTTTTATTATCTAAAGAAGGCCAGGTACGTCTTGACATTAGGACGTTTGGATTCCCCATGAGCCCAGTGAAAGGAACCTTATCAAAAGGATTTCATGTCTTGACTTGCTGCTGAAAAAATGTGGAGATCAATTTTTGAAAAAGTTCTTACTGGCAACGAAAAATGGATTCTCTACATCAACACCAACCGAAAAAAATCTTGGGGGTTGCCTGGACCGATGCCGCTCGCAACACCAAAGGTCAGCTTGCATCCATGAAAGGTGATGCTCAGTATTTGGTGGGATTGAAATGGACCCATACATTTTGAGCTTCTTCCACAAAACCAAACTATTAATACGGACTTTAGCTGTGCCCAGTTAGATCAATTGAAGGCTGCAATAGAAGAGAAATGGCCAGAGTTGGCAAATCAGAAAGGAGTGCTATTCCACCAAGACAATGCTAGGCCCAATGTGTCTTTAGGGACTCGGCATAATTTATTAAGCTTCAGATGGGAGGTTTTACCTCACCCAAGGTTCTCTCCTGACATTGCTCTTTCAGATTTCTATCTTTTCCGTTCTCTCAAAAATTGTCTACAAAAGAAATCCTACTCTTTAGAAGATGACTTCAAAACGGACCTTTGTATTTTGTAGACAAAATAAATAAATTTTAAGCTGATCATCAATTTTAATTGTTGTCCAAATTTCTCTACAAACTTTCCGGACAACCCAATATATACTACATTTAAGTATACCTTGACTTAAAAAATGAGAAATTTTAAATATTTTATCAAATTTGAAACAACAGAACAACACTAATGATAAAAAAACTTACTCCTGCATTTGTTGAGGAACTCCCTAAGCCAGAAGTGGAATTGCTGGACCCATCTTCCAACTTAGGCTTCTTTCTGGTTCCAATTGCTAATAGAGCAGTTAAATTGGCTTCCCTTTGTCTAAGCTCTTCCATTTCAGCTCTTTGCATCTGGAAAAAAAAAAAAAAAAAAAAAATTCATGTCAAAAAGCTAGATAAGGAAAAATATCTTTTCTTCAACTGAGAAGTATTGATTATGTGAAGAAAAAACAAATATAGAGAATTCAGTTGTTATGACTATCTAAACTAATAAGGATAAACAAGTTATAAACCTCTTTAGCCTTCGCCTTAAGCTTCATCTGTTCTGGATCCTCAGGTTTTGTCCTAGATTTGGCTGCCCTTAGAAGGAGTTCTCTCTCATGTTCTTCATGTCTCTTCCTTTCAGCCCTGTCTACTTCTTCAAGGCACTTGAGTTGGGCTCGTACATCATGGCTCACTTCATACCTTGGATCAGCCTAACAAAAGTATACAATAAATAATTATAACTACATAAAGTAAACTATTTCTATATAATTTCATAAAATTGAACCATAACAAACCTTGTTTAAATCTATCCTATGCTCAGCTATAACAGCTAATTTCTCCACAAGATTTTTCAGCCTTTCTTGTGTAGCATGTGAAATTAATGAAGCTACTTCTAAACTAGGTTCTTCGAGCCCATGTTTTCTAGCTAAGAAGAGAAATACAAAATGTTTAATAACAAATTTGTCATTTATTATTTATTTGATAGGATAAAAAAATAAATAATACTAATCTGTACCTATTCGTGCTATCCTATTCATGAGTGGTAATGTGTGAAGATAAAGCTCATCCTTACAAGACCGTATTTGTGTTCCGACAAATTCGGTAGATCCTAAAATCCTTTGGCTTTCTTCAGCAAGATTAACACCACCCATAGCAGCAACATCATTGATATCATCATCTCCTCTGAAAATAAAAACACAAAGGGGATATTAATTTAAATACTATAAATTGTATTTATTAGCATAACCGAGACCGAATAGCACTAAAATTAGCATGCAATCATTATTTTCTGATTTGTTCTCCTCTAACTTATTAGGTATTAGGCTATATGAGGCAGGAGGTGAGAATAGGAGATCAATACCAGAAGTAAAAACCCCTAAACAACAAGAAGCGAACTCATAATTATTTAATTGCGGTTATCAGGTTGCAAGGCACCTGTCCCACTATCATGCTATCTATTTTAGTGTGAGGCATCATAGGTTCTTATCATAAGTTACTTAATATTATATAATAACAGAGGATTTTATAAAAGATTTTATTTGAAACCCTTTGTACATTAGTTAAGTTCAAATTAAGACAGAATTTCCCTTTAATTATTTTTTATGTTGTTCTGTTTTTATTATTTTATTCATAACTACTGAAGGTAAGGATATATTCATGAAGGAATTTATTTTATATTCATCAAAGAAGTGATTCACATTTTTCATTTGAGAAATAAAAACTTGCTCTCAAGTTTATAACCAAATTTATGAGTCAGGCATAACAACCACTACTGTTAATTAGACAAAAGGGATCGTGTATATCATATCAATTTTATTAAATTCTACCCACTACTTTTTCTAATCTATGAGAAATAATATTTTCCTACACAGTACTTAAATCTTGAAATTAAATTCATGATTTTAACTTTAATACTGTAATTTCAGAACATCTATGTAATCTTTTTACTTTCACTTAACTATAAATGAAATATAAATTCTTTAATTATTATAAATAACGGAGGTAAGTGAAAGTCGTGAGTTGCTCGCACTAAAATGATTAGATATTTAACAGGGAGTGGTTTCAACTAATTAAAAGACTTTGAATTTTATTGAATAAAAAATGTAAAAATATTTTATTATTACTTAGTTTTTTAAGAGTGCAGTTCGTTCCATCACTAAACAATTCATTGGGTTTCCTTATTTCACGATTATTTTAATTATTTTCAATTTCAATTTACTTATTATAATTCTGTAACAATAGAAATTCTGTTTGAGCACAAATTATTGAAATTAATGATGCTGAGTTCATCAGCATAGGGATTGTTTATTAGGTGTTTAAAGATACAAATACCTGATTTAATATATATTTTTACTTTCCCTTACCTATATATGAAATATAAAGTAAGGGAAAGTATTGTGAACATTTTTGATCTCCAGTTTTTAACATAAATACACATTTTAGGGTCTCTTGAGTCCAAATAACAAGTCCCAAGACCCGAAAAAAGGTCTGTGTGTGTGTGTGTGTGTGTGTGTGGTAAGTCTAATACGAAAGCGAAAAGTCGTACAAAACTGAAATTTCATATTTAAGGCAACTGATCGGAAGTGCTACTTTATTCCATACATTTTGCATCCTTTTTACAATATTAATTAAACTTGCTATATCAATGTTGAATTAAATGAGCTTTAATATCATGCAGGTTTTATTCTGGTTTAAAAAGTCTGAAAGCCGATATTTTAAATTCTCTACCTCTAATGTACCTTTAATTTTATAGATTCAGAAGAATTGCCCAAATCATAACATTAGGATTAATAAAAAGTGGCCAAATATAAATGTTGAACGAATTTGATAACCAACTAAAGGAGAAAAGAGTAAAAATATTTTTTTTATTGTCATTTTGAGTTTTCTGAACATAAGAACAGCAACATAAATGTATAATATACCGCTGGAGAGCTAAAGATTTTAGAAAAAATATTATCTTATAAACAACATTTTACAAGGTAATGTAATGCGAAAAAAACAGTGCATACATTTATTTCCAACAATTATTATTAGGTTACAATTTGATATTGCAATATTATTTAATCTAAATCATATTCATTTTTATGTTAATTAACTTTAAAATTGTTAAATTTCTGTATATTTAATAGTTCTTAAATTGATTTTAACAGCCGAGGTATGTGAAAGTTGCCCACAAAAGATTTTTTTCTTTTAATTTATATTTAAAGAAATTATTAAAGTTTTATTTGCTATGATTATTAAGGTATTTAATGAATCTGATCCTTTTTTTTTTCTTTTTCTTTTACATTATTTTTCAGAGCATGTAGAGTATGCCATATACCTCCAACTCAAGTTCTATTTAGTACTTTAATTTTGTCCAAATATCTTTTTTATAGTAGAACTTTTGAGTGACCCTCTTCTGTATTTACTTTTTGTGAAATGTCCAGCCCATCTGAATTTAAATTATTTCATGGGTTGGATTAAATTTTTCAAGAGGGTTAATTTTCCCACATTTTATTTTATTGCTTTTACAACAGACATGTTTACTTCCCTTTCATCTCCTCTTCAGCACACAAACTCTTTATGCTATGGCTCTTGTTCAATAGCAACACCATAGTAAGAAAGCACAGGAATCTTCCATATAAGAACCGTTATTCATACCTTTTTATATTTTCTTTCAGTGAAGGACATGAGTTTTCACTTAATTAACATATTTCATCTCACCTCTTATTAGGAATAACTTTTTTAACATATCAGTCATAATTTTAGTTCATTTGGATTCATTATTTCTTGTTCATTAAAACTAACATTTATAGATACTCGAATTTTCTATGGACTAAAACTTATAACTGTCCTACTGAAAGTCTGTAATTTAAGAAAAAACAGCTTATCTAAAAATTTAACATACTTATTTAAAAAAAAATCTGGTGCGGGCAACACACTACTTTCACTTACCTCCATTTTAAAAATTGATTAAAGAATTTTTAAATACAGTTTTAGATAAAAATTAGTGAAACTATTAAAGAATTAATTAAATTGAATTTCTATAGAAACATGTGTTTTATTAAGCAATCTATAATATTATTATATAAAATAATCAGTTAGTTTTTTTCATCACTCTCTATTAACTTTTAAAAGCTGTGTATGTTAATATTTTATCTAAAATCAAACGGTATATCATAAATGTATATTACTGTTCTTATGTTCAAAAACAAAAAATTGCATTAAAAAAATAGTTTTTCAGTTTTTTCCTTTAGTTGGGTATCAAAATCATTCAATTTATATATTTACCTGCTTTTCATCAGTGGTAACAAGATAATATAGTTATTTTTATAGAATCAACAAAATTAAAGGCACTTTAGAAGAAGAAAATTTAAAATATCTGCATTTAAGCTCTGTCAGACTATTTTAATCAGAATGAAACCTACATGATATTAAAGCCTATTGAATTTTACATCGATATAGCGAGTTTAATTAAAATCGTCGGAACCATTTTTGAGAAAATCATAAAAAGGTGGAATATGCATGGTATAAAGTGGCTCTTCCGGTTAGCCAATTATGATGAAAAAGTTTTTGTAACATCTTGGCCGTATAGTTGTCTTAAATATGAAATTGCAGTTCCATAGGACTTTTCGTTTCTGCCCGGGAGTTACCACACGGACACGGACACATAGACTTTTTTTGCGGGACTTGGTTATTTGGACTCAGGGGACCCTAAAACGTGTATTTCTGTTGAAAACTGGAATTAGAAAATTTTCACGATCGCAATACTTTCTCTTATTGTATATAGTAAGTGAAATTAGAAAAAAAGTGAAAAAGAAAGCAAATGTAGTAATATTATTGATGTCAAGTCGGTTTGAAAATGTTATTTCCATATAATTCCATATATAATCTTATCAGCAGAAGCAGTAGAACTTAGAAATAATAACAGAATCTTTTAAAATTAAATGAACAAGAATGCATAAGGTATGTATGAAGAATTATTCAGAGCAATAGAGTAAGTATTAACAGCTGAATATTAGAACATACACAAATCCAGATGATGAAAATGTCCGTTTTTCTTTGACTGGTTGCTGTGGTTGACCAGATTTGATGACAAGAGAAGGTGAAAACTGGGTTGTGGCTAATATTGGTCGGGTTCCAAATGGTGTCTTGGTTGCAATCGTTTGCCCTGGTCTAAGTGTTATTGGTGTCCTTACGATCTGGGGCCGCAATGCACCGGTTGGTGTCCTGATTGTAGCTACACCAGTTTTAATTCCTGCAGTATTAACAACGCTGGTTCCCATTCGCATAGGCTAGAATTGAAAAACACATATAATTATAAAATATTAATAATTTTCTTTGTCTCTATCCTCTAGACAACAAATAATTAAAAGTATTTACCTAAAATAAAGTAATTTTGTGAGGTTAAAATAAAGTAAATGTTAGGTTTAACAAAGTTTTCTTCCAAAACATTATGAAATTATAAAATCCATGATTCCTGCCCTCTTTATTAGGATTACTCCAGGACAAGTCAGGCTGAAGTATAGCTCAGTAAAATGGATATAATTATTTGACCATTGAGAGCTACAGGAAGAAATTAGTCCAGGTGGTTGGCGGTCAGTAAAAAGAAACATT
Source organism: Piezodorus guildinii (assembly GCA_023052935.1). Classification (NCBI taxonomy): domain Eukaryota; kingdom Metazoa; phylum Arthropoda; class Insecta; order Hemiptera; family Pentatomidae; genus Piezodorus; species Piezodorus guildinii. The sequence continues at coordinate 42,917,909 of CM041292.1, read as the reverse complement.
AAATAGTTTTAACTGTTCTTGTCTGCCATTTGGATCCCCATCATCAGGGCTAAAAAGATAATAAAGGAATACAATGAGTGTATTATATCATACACTTAAATGAAGAGGGATCACTTGTAGCTGGGTGGCTAGCGTAACAGCCTCCCATGCTAAAGGTCACGGGTTCAAACCCGCAGGTGGTCCTAGGATTTTTTAATGGGAGTAAAAAATCCTTAGTTACGCCGTTCTTCGGAGGGGACGTTAAAAGGTGGTCCCGAGCCTGTACGATGTCAGGTACTCGTTAAAGATCCCTATTCTAATAAAACCTGGATAGGCAAAATTTAGGACTCACACTGTAGCATCGTCCGATTAGCCATAGTAGCATAAAGTGACGTTAAACGAATAAACAATAAACAAACTTAAATGAAGAAGGAATAAAATAAAAATTAAAAAAACAACAAAAAACCTTTTTTAGATATTGGTTGGTGTTTTTAACTACCACCAGAATAAAAATTTTAATTATGTCAAATTTTAAGCATTTTGTGATCAGAAAAAATTAACATTGTAAGATTGCATGAAGTGGAACAATTTTCACGGAAAACAGAAGTGACACGAATCAACAGTTGTCATAGTATTGAAAATTAATATTATAATTCATTTTACGAGAGAACGTAAACTTCTATATATTTTTTTCATTGACTTTTATGTGCTTTTCTTTAATTTTTAATATATAATTTTTTTGGGTAATCAGCATTTTTTAAAAACATGCGGTTATGTTTAATTTTGGAAACATTTTGTTTATAGGGTGATACAATTCCTATGACCACGGCTGTATATGTGAAAGAACAATTAAAGAGAATATGGAAATACAAAAAAAGTTAAAGAACTTATAATTTTTTTATAATTTATGTACCTTTTTTTGTATTTCTATATTCTCTTTAATTGCTCTTTCACATATGTAAGTTGCTATACATTCATTGTATTACTTTTGTGTCTGTTTAGCCCTGATTAGGACCCACAATGGGAGTCGAAATGTTGGTAGACAATAAATAGTTACAATTATTTAATTGTTTCTTTTAATAACTGCCACCCGGACTAATTTCTTCCTATAGCTCTGTATAGTTGTCTCATTTGTATTAAATATAGTTTCTCTATATTTAATATTTGTTAATAGCCCATGTTATATATGTTAATGTTATATGTTAATAGCCCAGTAGAGATAGTTTAAAAAAAAAGAGCAAAATCTGGAATGATTTTATTTTCAAGTATGTATTGATTCTCACAAAATAAACCCAAACTTTCGACTTCCCGTCCCATGTTGACCTCCTTTATCTTGAAAAATCTGATAAGAAAAGAAAAGGCACTTATTTCTGATTTTTCTCAGTAACTCGCTTCAAGTACATTTACATAAAAATAAATTATGTTATTTAAGTATCCTACAGGAGATATGGTTGATATTAAAATAATATATCACACTTAAATATGCAAACTTTAACTTCCTTTTATTCTATATTTATTTTCTTTCACAATTTTTTACACTTTAACGTTTCAGGGTTCTTTCCCCATTATCAAGTCTTTTTTGAAGACACTTTTAAATATATCGCTCATTTTTCACATTTATAGATTAGAGCTATTCGTCTACATCGAAGTTTATTGGCTGACTGTTTCGATGCAGTCGTGAAAAATGAGCGATGTATTTAAAAGTGTTTTAAAAAAAGTCTTGATAATGGGGAAAGAACCCTAAAACATTGAAAAATGATGTAAATAATTGTGAAAGAAAATAAACATATAATAAAAGGAAGTTAAGGTGTGCATATTTAAGTTTGAAATATTAAATAAAACTTCCAGAAAAATTAAAAAATAAAATAATACAGTGTGACCTGGATTTAAATGGCAATCTTTAGGAGCGTGTTCATTTGTTGGGACCAAAAAAGATGGCAAAAAGCCTTTTAGTAATTTGCTCGCTTATATTTCATTTCGGAGAAAAAAAAATAATAACATGCTTTATATATTTTTTTATTATTTATTATTAAAATTCCTTCTTCTAGGTTCTCCATATTAAAAAGTACACGGGTGTCATGCTCATCAAAGAACTTATTTAATGGCTCATGAAAACCCAGAGATATAACAGAAAACTGGTTTCAGCATGAATTAGGTATAAACCTTTGGCTTGAATTTGGAAATGATTGCTGGTGGGATCATATACCTGAAAATATAGCTTACCTGAAAAATTGAATGGAATCATCTTTAAGCATTTTTTAGAAGATGGCTTCTCTAATTAATCAAAAGCAGAGGATTGAAATGTGGTTCCAACTAGATGGATGCCCAACTCATAGTAGAGCTGCTCCTCCATCTTAGCTGAAGATAAATTAGCCACAAAGATGGATTCCACATGAAGGCTTTGTACTTTAGTCAACTCGATCACCTGATATGACACCTAAGGACTTGTTCATAATGGGAACCTTGAAGTGCAGGAAGTTTATTCGGTGCCAATTAGCTCAAGAGAGCAATTGAGGAATGGGATCATAGATGCGGTATACCAAATATCACCAGAACAATGTCTAATCACATTAGTGCTATCTGTAATGCTTCCATTGCTGGAAAAGGGCTACATTTTGAAAAACATCAGCATTCAATATATGATAACAAAAATTAATAAAATGTAAATAAATGATTAAAGAAAACTAACTTTATTTATTTATTTTTTTACAATTATCTCAAAAATTAAGGGAAAAAATGAAAAATAAAAAAAGGGCTTTTTGACTTAGTTTTTCAGTCTCCTCCAAGGTCCTGAAGTTTTGCCATTTAAATACAGGACGCCCCTATACAATTTAAAAATACAGATATCTTAATAATGGGATAAGCCAGGATACGTCAATGATCTAAATAAGACTGCTAGATCAACTTAAAACATTTTGTTTATTGTTTAACTTATTAAAACCAAAAGTAAGAGTATTTGTCTGATTTTTTTTATTAACGGTTTGTAATTCAAGAAAATATATAGAGAATAACTAGTAAAAATATGAGCAATGATATGTTGAGCAGCAAAATTAATTAAAATTGTACAATTGACCTTGAGGAATGATTGACCTTTATATAATTACCTACTAATAGGCTGTTACTAAGCAGATGTATTAAATATCTTTATGCACAAATATAACTGTATGTAAACAATTAAAGATGTGCTACTGCAAGAGGTAGGCATCTAATATCCTTCAGTTTCTACTGAAAACTTTTTTATACAACATTCATGTTTGACCTTAAATGTGATATTACATTACGAAATACTCTTTATGTTTTAAAATTTCTTTGAGCCTTTTGAGAAGAATCACAAATTATATTTATTTTTTAATTTTATACTTTCTTTAAATTTGATATCTTTCTTCCCTCCTCCCCTTGCTCTTCCTATATATATTGTTTTAAAAAAATTTTGAGATGAAATCAATGAACAACTTTTTTGGAGATTCCCACAGTCTTTTAAAACAAAACTTGATTTAACATGATATGCATGAATCTTGCATTGAATTCAATGATCATTCAAATTTACAACAATAACACTTTATATTATGTGGCCCAGAAGAGAGTTACTTAAGAAAAGCAGAAAAAAATGCCTTACCTTAAAACTTTTTTTAGATGATAAAGGTCAAAAATAGGGTATTAGGTTAAAAACTTGGATTTTTTACTAATCTGCAAATATATACATGATGATGAACAGTGGAGAAACCTTTCAAATTTCTCAGTGACACATGATGACTAAGGAATGGATACACAACCTTTTGTCCTAAATTTTAGGTCTTCATCGAAGCGGCTACCAAAGATTTCTTAATCATTTTCTAACTTAATAATTCAATTTTTTTCTGACTGGAGATCCCTCTTCTATTGCCCCTCAAATCAATCTGCCCAAAATTTATAGCTAAAAATGATATTGATATTTGATATTGATATCTGTATTTGATTACAGATTGGTTGTCTGTGTAAAGGAATGATTGAGCTATCACTAAGTCCAGAAGAGCGTAACAGAGTATTATAGGCTGTTAGAGTACTTCCTGAAAATCTTGGATGTTACGACAAAGAAATGGACACAATAATTGAAAGATTTATCCATTGCACATTACCATGGCATAACTCAACAAATAGACAGTATTACATAAAATATATGTAAAAGGGACCTCATGATATTACATAAAATTATATAGAGGTAATTTATATATTATTCCTTATGTGAAGCAATTCATCACTTGACATTTGATCTTATAAATTAACCTAGCAGATAAATAAACTGAGGCCATCTCATACCCTACCACTTTATTAAAATGTTTTAAAAGATTACATTTCGGCTATATATCATCCTCAAGATACAAGTGTGGCACCATGTCAAGCCGAGTAGAGTGAGCTTGCTTGGCTACGTACCACACAAATCTGTTACCTACGGGTAGCATACAGCCAAAACATAGTCTTTTAAAAAATGTTAATAAAGTACTGGAGTATGAGAAAGTCTTATTTTATATATCAGCAATACATTTCAACCTCCACCTTAAAAATCATAAAAATTATGCTTTTATTCCCAAAAACTACTTAACATATTATTTCTTGCAACTACTGATAGATACACTACCCGTCAAAACTATTGCAACACCCATAATTCTCGAGATTTTCTTGGTTTTGACCTTAATCCAGACTTAGTTTATATTTATTAAAGGAAATATATCAGGAATTAGACATATGATTTGTATTCACTATTAACCAACAAAGGAAGGAATTTTGTTTCATTCATATCAAATTTCCTTTCAGTCCATGTTTATTTTTTGTTTGCCTCAAGTCTGTTCTCTCTTTTCTCTTAAGTATAGTTAAACAATTAATTTTATTCACAATGAATCATTTAAGTCACGATGTTTCGGTCAGAATCATTACTCTCTATGAAGAAGGCGAATCACCTTGGGAGTCACTATTCTACTGTTTCAAGGACCATAAAAGGTACAGGGAGACTGGTAGTCAATCAAAACGACCAACGTCAGGGCGTCCCAGGGTTACTAACTCCATAGATGACCGCTTCATTAAAATACAAGCACTTCGGAAGCGTAATTCTAATTCTTCCATTAAAAACTTGATCACTGGTGTTCAAAGGTTATCAATCTTGGAGACAACGGTCCTCAGAGGACTGAGAGATTCAAACCTCAGGCAAGAAGGCCGGTGAAAGGTCCTCGTATCACTGCAGAACACTGTGTAAAAAGAATAAGATTTGCAAGGAAACAGCAATCTTGGACTGTGGCGGAATGGAAAAAAGTTTTATTTACTGATGAGACGAGAGTGGCCCTTAACAGTCCAGATGGCCATGAAAGAATTTGGAAAAGGCGTGGAGAACAGTATAGTCAGTGCTCCGCTCCACGTTAGAAACTGAGCCATTTGGAGGGGATTCTATCATGTTCTAGAGTGGCATATCCCAGGAAGCGCGCACCGAGTTAGTGCCAATGCCAGGAGGGGCTTTGAATGCTTTGAGGTATGTAGAAATGATTCTTCAAAGATCAAGTGCCTTTTATGCCATTCATATGCTCTGAATCATTGCTCATGGATTATAATGCTTGTCCTCACAAGGCAAGATATTCATATTCACACCATTAATTGGCGAGCAAGAAGTACTAACCTTAACCCAATCGAGCATGTTTGGGAGGGATTATCTCAAAAGAAAGGTTAGGTCATGCACGAGATTCACCTTCTACTACCCTTGAAATGCTAAAGGCAGCTGTATTAGACAATATATCCTATGATTTCCTTTAAAATCGTTTTACAAATATGTCAAGACAGGTGGAAGCAGTCATTTAAGGCAGAGGGGGCTATACTTCTTATTAAATGTTAATTAACAATTAAAATTGTAAAAGAGGAAAATTTTACATAGTAAGTTTTCTAAATTTTTTGTTTATTTGAAGAAATATTGTAATTTATTTTAATAAAACTTGTTTATTTTCAGTTTAAAAATGTTTATTATTGACTTAAGAACTTTATTATAAAAAAAGAAAGAACGTTTTTGTAAAATTCAAATATTTTTAAGTGTTGCAATACTTTTGACAGGGAGTTTAGAAATAAGCATTTGCTTTATGTTGCCTCAAGCAAGCACACCACAACAGCATGAATAAGGTTTTATCAGAGCAGTGTATAGGAAATTGAATCTGGCTTAATCAAATTAGTAAATAAAACCATAACCAGTTCGGTCCATGCTACTCATAACAAAACATAAAGTTCAGTCAGAAATGGATTGCAGTACATTACATTCCAATCTAAGGTACAAATATAGTAAATAAATACTTAATGAAATAATGAAAATGCTAGATTTGCATAATAATCAAATCTAAAAAAAGCTTTATGGGCAACTTAAAATAAAATCACTACTTATTTTAAGCAAAAAAAATCCAACAAGCACAAATGTCTCATATAAATCCCATCTTCGTTTAAACAAAAATAGTTATAGGTACATTGGGGATGGTTGATTGGCAAGAAATGTGTTTTCATTAATAAAGTGTATGTATTATTTTTCTCAAAGGTCAAGTTTATTACAGACAAACAAAATATGAATAAAGCCATTGCAAAATAAACAGTATCCTCCCACCCAATTTATTCAAACACCTCAAAATTAGAAGTCTGAAGTGATAATTTTAAATCTAACTTCAGATAACTCTCAGGCTTTTACAACAAACAGTTCACTGACAAAGTCAAAATTATATTTCGAATCATAAACTCTACAGTAGAACATAAACCTCAATCGTTATACAAAATGACTTTGGTACTAAGAATCATCACCAATCTCAAAATAACTATCTGATAATAATGATACTGGGAGACCAAAACCTGGTAGGAATTTTAAAGTAGGACCAAATTCTATTGTATAACGGAATAGAGCTAATGGAGATAATAAACTAAATAAACTCCAAGTCATCCTCAATGATGTGATATAGATCGACCAAGGTTTCATGATTCCTAGCAAGGCATCATGTACATATATACTTAAAAATGGATGACGAAAACTTGAAAATGGCCTAAACATTATAATAGCTTAAACAAAAAAAAACTTTAATGACTAATGCACTCTAAATACATAAAATATAATATATTTAAAGCAAATAATAATAATAATTCCACAGACTATCCCCACATCCGCCACCCGTGGGACGCTCCCAATACGCGGTAATGAGATATATAAAGAATATTTAAAACAAATGAAGAAAAAACCTATCTCTAAATTTTTTATGGCAAATATCAACTCAAATTTAAGAATCCATAGGCTTTGTAATTAACTATATTCATGATTTTATTCAAACTTTTTTTCGGCATATGACTCAATTTAAAAATAAGTTGCATAATCATGCATCAAATTGATAACTTGATTTTAAAATATATTGATCATTTATTAATAATTAATTTTAGATTGTTAAAGCAATGTGTATTGTAAAAAAGTTAGTTAATATAAGGACAATTACACAAACAGATTGTATGAACAAAACAAAATAGATTATACTGGCATTTCAACTACATAATACAAATAGAACAAAGATAAATAAAAGTTAGGTAGGGAACATTTAATAGCTTTTGTTAGTTTACATTTAAACTGTATCAGACCATCATTCAAATAAACATCCTCCTCACTCATTTTTTCATCAAAGCACTTAACAAAGTTAATGGGATAGACTGCAAAATCTATGTGGAACCTTCCTTCCTTTTTTGCAATGCTTTCCTACAGAACTGTGATAACTTCCACAAGATGTGGCTTGTTTAATGTACTTTAATCAAGCCAGTCTTCCCACATTGTCATCAGTTCTACGACCATTTGCAGAATCCCAACTATTTAATAGCCAAAAGAACAAACAGCAATGTCACTCAATGGACGAATGTAAAGCGACACTGTCCCTAGTTCAATAGTCCTTTAATAACCTGTTCTACGCCCTCTTTTATAATTTATCTTGAACCTTTAAACTCTTAGCTTGAGTTTGTTATCTTTTCACCGTTGATGAAAAAAGGAAAAGACTACCAATTGACTTTTTAATCCAAAATTAAGAAGAATGTTAAAGAATTTATATAAGATTCAATCAATCTTAACAAAACAAAAAGGTTTTGATCCAGTATTTATACTTAGGTCACTTTATAGACCATTAGACATGAGATAATAATAGTTTTTTTTTAAAAAGCTATTAATATAAAAACTTACACTAATTATCCTATGCTGAACTTGTTGTCCGGGTCTAAGAGCTGGCTGTGTGATCACCCTCATCTGTGGAGTAGTGGTCATTTGGATTTGGCCCCTTATCTGTCGAAGGGGCAAAAATATGGTACATTAGTCTGCTCTAGCTGAAAACGGGGCATACAATAACAGTGTAAAATACAAAAGTAGCCACTTTACTACAAACAAAAAGATGAAAAACTAAGCTTTTATTTCTTTACGATCATTAATACTATTTTAAAAGATTAAAAAAAATTATTGATGGAAAGTGGCTTATATTTATATAAAACAAATAAATAAATAAAATAAAAAACTTACTAAAATAAAAAAACAACAAAAAAACAATGGATATTAATAAAAAAATTTTGTTACAATATTTAAGGTCAAATTAGTCTTTGACTGTAATCCAATTCTAGTTTAAAAAAGTAGTGTTATTTGAAAATTTTTGTTTTTAATATTAGTTACATAATTAGTTGAATGATACTATCATGAAGAATACGCTCTTAGGCAGAATTTGGGAAAATTTTATTTCAAATAACAATACATCATCTAAAATCATCATTTTTTATTTATTATTCAAATCTGTGAATGCATGAATAGAAATACACACATTGCAAAACTTGGTTATAATGCTCGCCTAGGGCCGAGAAAAATAAGATACTATTATAGTGAAATCATAAATAAAAACTTTTAACTTTTGAAACACATCCCTTATTTATACTAATTCTATTTCATTCAGTTCTTCTTCATTTTATGCTATTTTGATAAATTTTGATCATCATACCCTGAATCAATTATAAAACTTTGTTAGTCATGAGGTTATCATTGCAATTATCAAAATCTTTCATTTATCCATAAAAAATATTTTAATTTACAGAAACATCTCACTCTAACAAACTTGAATAAGTTGAGGAGCTATGTTTGTAGAATTAATTACATTGTTTTTCTGATCGATTTTCTACTCTATCTAGTACTTAATTGAAAACATAGATATTTACAGAACAGAATATTTTCGATATATATCAGTCCTCACATTCTATATTTACAAAATAAAACGACCCATATTAACAGAAATAAATGTTAAAAAAATTAAAGAAAAAAAAAAGAAATTGTTAAAGAAAAATTCATTCAAAGAGTAATTATGTAGGCGCTTGTACCAAGAAAAAAGAACATTATAGTTTAGAAATTGTGAAAAAAAAAGGCCAATAAAATTTGTATGACATACACACCGTATTTGCACTATTCAGAGTTGATGAAAAAGATATTGAGCTTGAAGAAACTTGAACATTTATGTCACTTAATAGTTTATTATTGTTTCTCTATTTACAGTTAATATTAATAAACGATAGTTCATCCCCTGATAATCAGATATTTTGGATACTGAAAACGCCATAAAAAAAAAGTAAGATAGATAATCTCAACAAAAATTACAAGAATTATATTTGGACCAACCTGTAATCGAGCAAATACGTTGTGTATAATGTATTAATTTGTTAATTAGTTATTCAGAAATTAAGAACAAGCAATAGAGGAAATATTTCCTATTATTATGTAATGAAAGTGAAATAAATTTACTTCCATCACAACTGAAATCAATTAAAAAGCACTGAGCAATAAACATCATTCCTAATTAAAACTCAAAGAATGTGTATGAAAAATGTTTTAAATGATGAACAACAATTATTTGTGATTAAATAAAATTTCATTGAAATTGTTTCAAAATGTACTATTTCATTAAAATAAATAGTAGAGAATATTTCATTAAAAGTAAATATACTAAAATGGGGTCATATTATATTTATTACTTAATAAAATTATGCCAATTTCAAAAAAATTATAACTGAAATGATAAATGTATACCAATGTATGCTGTAAAAATGCATAACATGTAATCAAAATTTCAATAAAAAATATGGAATCAAAACACCTAAAAACTTAATTAATAACTTTATATAGATGAAAACAGATACATGCATGAACAAAAATCCTATTGAAAATTTGAGGATATTTATAGATAATCTCTAAAATATTAAGCAATAACTATCTGAAAAAATTATCAACAGAATTAATAGATCATTATTACATATATGAAACGTGGGATCACTCTGTCGTGATTAAAAGCAGAATAGAGGGCCAGAGATGCTTTTCGTAAAATGTCAAAATTGTTCATATGCCATATGCCATGATCTATCACTGACAACTAAGATCAGACTATTTAAGTGTTATGTCTTCCCAGTGCTGCTCTACGTGGTCGAATCCTGGACTCTAACTGAAGCTTCCAGTCCAAAACTTGAGTCGTTTGAGAAGTGATTATACCGACATATTTTAAGAATCCCATGTACCGATTATATCACCAATCTTAGGGTCTTAGAAAGAATGGTAAAGAAAAAGAGCTGTTTTTTTTTCTTCAATAAAACAGAATCACACCACAAACATAAATTTAAATCCGTCTAGGCCTTAGTCAAACCAGCTCCATATGAATCTGATGCAGCCAAGGAGACAGCACAACTCCACCATGGCCTCAAATAATGATTAATTCAACTTCATTCTGTTCTATTCTATATCATCCGACGATATTCAGATTTATATTTCCTTTATCCCAAATGACTTTCCTGATGCTATCTCTAAACTTCAGGAGGACATAAAAATATAAGTGCTTGGACAAACAGCAACAAACTCCTGCTAAGCGCTGAAAAAACAAAAGCCATCCTGATAGCATCACCTGCTCTCCTTAAATCCTTTCCCAGCTCCCCCAACCTTTTCCTAAACAATACTCCTATCTCTTTTCACTCATCTGTCAAGAACTTAGGAATTACTCTTGATCAAACTCTTTCTTGGAAACCGCACATCTCCCAAATATCCTGTCGAACCATAGCAACCTTAAAGCAATTCCGTCGCCTCCATCACCTCCTACCATTCAATATTCGTAAACTCCTTGTTTCTTCCCTTGTCTTTCCCCACTTTGACTACGGTTGTGAGGTGTACAGCAGACTTTCAGGTGAGCTCGAAGCGAAACTCAAGCGTATTATGAACTGTGCAATACGGTTTGTATTCGGGATCACCAGAGACACGCATATAACCCAGTATTACGCCGAGTTAAGGTGGCTTTATCCTCGTTACAGATGCCAGTATTTCCTAGCTTCCTTCCTCCACCAGGTTATCAGAACTCATCGTCCCAGCTATATCTTCCAATCTCTTCAATTTAAATCATCATTTCAGTCCCTTTCTACCAGATCCCCTCTTTCTGACCTCTACCCTCCTCCTCCTCACCATACTGCTGCCTTTGACAAATCATTTCTAGCCAAAGCAACCTCTCTTTGGAATTCTATCCCTCCTGAGATCCATCATCTTTTCAACCACCTTCTCCTTACCCAGTCAAACAGACAATAACTCCAAACTGCAGATGCTATAAATACCAATTATTATTTTTTTTTTTTTTTTTTGTGTGTTAATATTACTTAAATTATCACTGATGAATTAGCTATTTCTGTTGTTTTTTTTTTTTTGTTTTTTTTTCCATTCTGAAAGTCTGACTTGTAAAGATGTACATATATTACGGCCTTAATTATTTTTTTAGTTTAGTAATTTGTTATTCTAAACCACGACCACATTGTTCCGGTCATCAATTATGTATGTTTATTTTATTCTTAAGGGACTTTAGTCCCAGGATAATAAAGAAGTTTTTTCATTTCATTTCATTTCTATATAGAAGCAACTACTAACAGTTTCTTTAGGAATAAATTATTCTCTCCTCTCATCCTGATGATATTTCCAATAAATTTGTATTCCATGTAGTCCTGGAGTATACCTTTTATTAGGAAGTGTATATATAGTTGGGTACAGGAATTTAATGCCTGTGCAGCTTGTGCTCTCCTGTATGCAAATGACCTGGTCTTGATTGCAGACACCCCAGAAAGACTTCAGATAGCAATCAACAAATGGTCAGAAGAGTTCCAGGGAAGGGGATGGAAATAAATCCTACAAAAAGTAAAGTGATGCTTGTCGGTCGAGATGGAAGACCCGATTCTCAAAAAATGTTATAATGAGACATTAGAAAAGATTGATAACTACCTGTACTTGGGAACTATCTCGGGAAGGATCAAACAGGAGGTTTTAAATAGAATCAAGAAAGCCAATGATGTGTTCTACTCCATCTAATAGAATCAAGAAAGCCAATGGTGTGTTCTACTCCATCTGCACAATAATATTAGGGAAACAGAAGATCAAGAAGGAAACAAAAATAGCATTGTTTAAAACAGTATTTATGCAGTCAGAGAGTTAGAGGATCCTTGAAAAGTTAGCAAGCAAAATAACAGCTATAGAAATGAGATATCTCAGGAGAGTTCTAGGTAAAACGCACAGACACTGATGAAGGAATGACAGAATAAGAGAGGAATTAAGGGTAAGGAGTGTTAAAAAAGTTATAGAAGAGTGCCAACTAAAGTGGTTTGATCATGTGCACCGGATGGGCGATGACCGAAAAGTTTAATGGTTCCTGAAAGCTAAACCAGAGAGTAAGCGACCTAGAGGCAGCACTGTGCTGGATATGAGAAGGAAGGCCAGTTACAAGGATCAGTGGGCAAGATGGGCTGAAGCTGTTCCTTTGCTGATAGATCTAAGGAGGTAGCGAGAGAAGAATTATATATAGTCATATATAACTTTTATATCAATAAAGTCATCACCATAACACAGACTTCTTGAAAAATAAGATTAGCTACCTTCTCATATTGAAAAGGTCAAATAAAACCAGTTTCGTTAAAATAACTAACATCTCAGTTTCACTTTCAGTGATTTAACAATGATCAACTGACCGCATCTGTCTCAGATAACATTAACTAGTCACTTTATATCGCTGACTACATTAACTTATATAGCAGGAGGAATTAAAATATATCATTCCTAAATTGTTATATCAAGTAAATATTGATAGACGAAACTGAGAAAAAACAGTCAGACTAGATATAATTAAACGGCTGAAAGTCAAACATTAATGCTAAAATCATATAAATTCTATAACGGTTCGATATAATAAATAAATATTTGTTAATGGGAAATAATAAAAGTACCTGGGCAGTAGTTGTTGGAGCAGATTGCGCAAGGATTGCTGCTGGAGGAGGCCTAATTCCGTCAATTATTAGCTCATTATTAACCATAGATTGCCTAAGGAGTGGTAAGCTTTTCTGCAAATCAATAAAAATAAAAAAATCATAGGAATAAACAGATTAATGTGATGTATATCAGTCTAACCATCATGATTATAAAATTTTAAAATATAAATGTATGACTAGGGGCAGTTCAACTTGTTTCACTCATATTTAAAAATATAAAAACAAAAATAGCAAAGAGACAAAAATAAGAAGTTAAAATAAAAAATTGGCACTACATCTGTAAAACATACTATGTACTCCTCATATAATCTTTTGAAGACAAAAAATTTAACCTTCCTCCTTTTTAGACTTGAAGGTAATTTGAACTTGCTAAAAATAAGCGAGTGATAATGCTGATAAAGCTAATGACATAAAAATGATCTACTCCATTCGATCCCTAAAACAATTGTTTTGTTTTAGAGATATAAATATTTTATTTTGATTAAAATTGAACTAAGATCATTTTTCAGGTATACTGTTGAAATATTAGTTGTAATAAGATAAGAAACAAATAAACTTTTTCATTTACTTTTATGAGCCTATCTGACTTGTGGATTGAAGAGTGGAGGTAAAAAGACATGATGAGAAAATAAGAAGGGTAACAATGTGGTAATCATGCTTGGGAGGATTTTCAAACGTTTTACGAATGAGTTAGGAAGGATCGTTCCTGTGTTACTGCATGATAAATATTTTGGATGATGGAATTATCGTTAACTGTTAAAAATATGTGATAGAGAAGTGGTAGTATGTGATTAAACTAATCAGAAAAACTAATTATATTGCTTTATGATTATATTTATTTATGATGCTACAACGGAAGTCCTAATTTTGCTTATCTAGGTTTTTTTAATAGGATAGGTATCTTTAATTAATACCTGACAACGCACAGGCTCGGGACCATCCACCATTTTTATGTCCCATCCGAATAGTCCGGTTAATAGAGGTTGAAAAGGAGGGTTCACCCTACAAAAGCTACGTCATTTAATTTAACTTTTTGATATTGTTTAGGACCATTAGGTAGTGCTTAATCCAAGTTTTTGTCTCCCCTACCTTTTTAACACAAAAACACTTATTGGCACTTTTTGTCCTCTAGCTCATTCCAAATGAATTTTTCGATTTTTAGGTTTATTTATAAAAAGTTGACAACAAAGTCGGTATAGAGAGATTTTTTGCAAGACTAGCCATATTCGAGCTACAAGAAAGTGAAAATGGAGGAAATTTGGCTATTTAGATTATAAAACGCATTACCATGGTAAACAATGTACATTAAAATAAGAACATACAAAACAAAGGAAGAGGAGAGGAGCTATTTCAAAAGTTGGAAACGCTTCGTAGGATATTTTGAGAGAGCTGACCCATCGGCACAGTCGTAGTTTCCTAATCCTGTCGACGGGTCGTAGACGTTCTCATCGTTGACAATCAACAGATATTTGTCGCAGGACTGTCTGCGGAAGAACTTGAACAAAGTGTGGAATAGTTCAGACCCGATTTCCTTCATCCACATTCTTCCCTGCAGCCTGCAACGTACCTGCATGAAACTGTCTTTAGTAGGGACAGAGTAATAGTATCTCTTTTTGTGAGTGTAGGCTTCTTGATGGTCATCTACACCATCATTGGTTGGTATGAGCTCATAGAGTGGTATCGAGCTGCATCAGCAGTTAGGGCAGCCTTGCAAGATTCAAGTTTGTCTTGGAGGCAACAAATTTTGAGTATTGCTTAATATTTGCTCTCTTGATTTGGAGATTTCCTCTATGGTGGATTCTGGATCCATGAGGACATCACTTACATCCAACAATAATGGATTCCTCTGAAAACGGGAACACAATTTTGTTTTGTTTTTCAAACCCATAAATGCTTGATGAGGTGCCACACCCACTGATGGTGTCGATGAGAAGCAGATTCTCGGCGAAGTCATTATTAAATGATGAAATAGGTTACATAAGGTAAATTACCTCTTCCTAGTTTTTTTAATGTACAAGTTTTTCATTATAATTTTAGCCCCAGTAAGGATGACTAACAAATAGATGTCTTCCCCCACATCATTACAGCGTTTTACAAAGAAGCCATCGATGTTGCAGTAGTAATAATTTTAACTTCAGCATCCTCCTCAGCTTGCTTGTTCATTATGTCTGATGCATTAAGTTTTGTTCTAAAAAGTGCAAAAAAATAGGTTTTTATTGTGATTATTGGACAGAAATTTGTCTTGAGGAGTGAATTAAATATGCCTTCAACAAATATGTCATCTACTGAGGCGTTCAGCTTGGGCCATCTTACTTTTTCTGCATGCTTGTAACTTATCTGAAGATTTTCTGGGCACCTGTCAAAGATGACCAACACCACTGTACAATAATGCTGGTGGATGTACTTGATGTAATCTACACAAAGTTGCTCGAAATTTGAAACCAAATATCTTGTGGTTAGGCTAAGATGCCCAACATCTATGGCTGTGGGATGATTTGATGGGAGCTCGAAATCAATGGACAGCGGTCTGAATGCATTATGTTAAAACATACTTTGTTCCCATCTGCATGCCATTTAATGAGGACGTAAGGAAAGCTGCAAGCTTATAAAAGAGGTATTCTTTAAGGTCCTTCTGGGTTGATTTTGCACACATCCTGTAATAGAGAGTGAGATAGTTGGTATACAGCTGTCATCTTCTCCCCAACCTTCAAGGAGTTCTTGTCTATTTCAACCTTCTTTTTGAATGAAAATTCGCAAAAGGCGGTTCCCATTATTCATGAGAGTCCGGCCATCCGGCTGAGCCTTGTAGCAATCACCTGCTCGCTTCAAACTAGCTTTGAGTTTATGCTCATGATTTCATTAGCCAGTAAAGGGAAGGGGAGGATGTTTTGAAAACCAATCAAGCAATATTGCACATCATGGTCATTGTGCATAAATTTGGGTGGTTAAATCATATATGAGCCATTTTGTATAATATACATATATTTCTGAAATCAAATATTGCTTAGAATATCATTAAAAAACAAAAAAAAATTACCAAACAGCCTTTTAGGGCATGATCCCAAAATAGCATTGTTCTTGATTTTCTTAAATTTACACCCACTCCTACCATTGCTAGTAACAAAGGTTTTTAAGACAAGGGTTTTAAAGGCTTTTAACTGAGATCAAGTCTTTTCCATTTTTTTGCGTGGAAAGTGGAACGAAGATAAAAAGTTTGCAAAATCACTAAATTTCCAAAAGTAAATTTCCTCCATTTTCGCCTTCTCGTAGCTCGATTACACCGATTAGTCTTGCAAAAAATCTTTCTATACCGAATTTGTTGGAAATTTTGTTGTCTACGTTTTTACAAATAAACCTAAAAATCGAAAAATGCATTTTGTGTGAGCTAGAGGACAAAAAAAAACCGAAAAAGTGCCAATTTTTCAAGATGGTGGACGAAGCAATAAGGTGGGGATAACGAAAACTTGGATTAAGCACTACCTAATTAATGGTCCTAAACAACACCAAAAAATAAAATACAATGAAGCACCTTTTGTAGGGTGAACTACCTCTATTGACAGGGCTAGAAGGAAAGCATAAGCAAGGATTTTTTTTACTCAAATTAAAAAATCCCAGGTTCACCAGCCAGGTTTGAACCCACGATCTTGAGCATAGGAAGCTGTTAAACTAGCCACTACATCACAAGTGAATCCTTTATTATTATTTTTTCTTTTAATTGTATGTATCATCATTTTGTTTTTCTTAGCGTTAAAGAAGGCCCATATTGTAGGCCAAAACGTTGGCACATAATAAAATAAGTTTATCTTATTAGTGTGTTTTTCTTGCTGACCGCACCTTTAACCGACTTCTCAATCAGATAAATATTTTGGTAATTAAAAAAAATAAATCCTTCCTGATGACAGATCTATTGCAATATATTAAAAACTGGTGAGACTAGCATTAAAAAATAATTTAGATCCTTTGCTAAATCAGAAGAAATATAACTCCTTATGTTAATAAAAAAGTTTTTGTTTTATTATTTGGGCTCATTAAAGATATAAAAAAATAAGAGGAGAAAGTATTGTGACAGGAAAATAAATTAATTATGTTCAGGAACTTAACATTGTGTAAGTTGATTAATAAAACCAAAACAGGATAAATTTCAAGTGATAACAATTAGAACATATATAATAAATAAGTCATTTAATCCATACCACTCTCTCATTCAAGTGAAAATTTAGTGGATGTCATACATCCACTATTTAAAAATAATGAGTTTATAAAGTTACAATATCAAGAGAAGGCTAAGTCATGTTATATAATACAAAATACAAAAACACTATTATCTACAATGTTATTGCAAAAGCTAAAATTTTACATTTGTAAGCTGCACCAAAAGTAAATTGAACACCTTATAATAAATAAATTTACAATATGAAATAAAATTATGTAATTGAAAAGTCATTTAGTTAAAAAGCAGCAGGAAATATCTTTTAGTTTTTAATTTAGTGATAAACAAAGAATATTTATCCCTGAAAGAAAAAGGATAAAAGTTTATGTTTCTTAAATAAATAAAAACATTTTTTGGATAAACCTAATCGCTAAAAATTCAAAATATACTAAAAAAAAGTCTTATTATCAGAACAAGAGAGACATACACGATACTAGTATAACCCCACTTGAAAGATTAGAAAATATAATTTTGAGACAAATTCTTATACTTGTACATGATAATACAAGTCGGTTTCCCAGACGCAAGAATGTTGCTTATAACATGGTCAGCCGATGATTATGGTCATATAATGAAATGTCTTGATTTATTTTAATTAAACGGACTATTTTATTACCAAGATTTTTAAAATGTTTTTTACTCATATTAGAGATACTTTAACATTAATTATTTTCTTTAGAGGATGATAGTATTTTAAAAAAAATTCAATTGAAGAATCATATGGTTATTTTCAAATCTATAAAATTTTTATGAAGTAAGAATGGTTGACTGTGTGTGTATATGGGAGAAGTTAGTAGACGGTGCAGTCAAATGAACACAATTAAGTATATACTTAATTTAAAAGTGGCAACGTTTCGGTAAAGTTTATACTTAATAATTAAGTATATACACTTTTACTTTCAGTTACTATATATAGTAAGGGAAAGTATTTCGATCGTGAAAATTTACTAATTCAAGTTTTCAACGGAAATACACGTTTTAGGGTCCCTGAGTCCAAATAACCAAGTCCCGCAAAAAAGCCTGTGTGTGGTAACTCCTGAGCGGAAACAGTAAGTCCTATGAAACTGAAATTTCATATTTAAGACAAATATACGCCCGAGACGTTACAAAACCTTTTTCATAAAAATGAGCTTACCAGAAGAGCCACTTTATACCATGTATTTTGCACCTTTTTTCGATTTTCTCGAAAACGGTTCCCACGATTTTGATTAAACTCGCCATATCGATGTAAAATTTAATGGGCTTTAATATCATTTAGGTTTCATTCTGATTAAAATGGTCGACAGGGCTTAAATGCCGATATTTCAAATTTTCTTTCTCTAAAGTACCTTTAATTTTGTTGATTCTATAAAAATAACTATATTATTTTGTTACCACTGATGAAAAACAGGTAAATAAATAAATTGAATGAATTCAATACCTGACTAAAGAGAAAACAGAAAAATTATTTTTATAATGCATTTTACTGTTTTTGAACATAAGAGCAGTAATATACATGTATGATATACCGTTGGAAAGCTAAAGATTTTAGAAAGAATATTATCTTATACTAAAGCTTTTAAAAGTTAATGTAGAGAGATGAAAAGAAGATAAAACTAACTTGTTATCTTAGATAATAATATAATAGATTTTTTTAATTAAACACATGTTTCTATATAAATTCAATTTAATTAATTCTTTAATAGTTTTACGTATTTTTTTCTCTACCTGTTTTTGAAAATTCTTTCATTTAATTTTAAAAATGGAGGTAAGTGAAAGTCGTGTGTTGCCCATACCAGATTTTTCAGTTTATACTTAGTAATTAAGTTTATACACAATTAATTTTATACTTGATTGTGTGTTCATTTTACAGCACCCTGAACTAACTTCTCCTACATACACACACAGTCAACCATTCTCATGGTTGTGTTGTGGCTTTACTCCTTCAATCGCCCTGAATTAGACCTATAAATTTAGGCTGAAATGTTAGCACTATTAATTAAGTTTATTCTTAATTGTGTTTATTATATTAAATTAAGTGCATTATATTAAATTAAAGTGCACTATTAAATTAAGTTTATACTTAATTGTGTGTTCATTTGACTGCACCCTCAAATAACTCCCATATATAATTTTTATTAGCTTAACATTATTCATTCATATTATTATGACAAGATTTA
Source organism: Piezodorus guildinii (assembly GCA_023052935.1). Lineage (NCBI taxonomy): Eukaryota > Metazoa > Arthropoda > Insecta > Hemiptera > Pentatomidae > Piezodorus > Piezodorus guildinii. The sequence continues at coordinate 42,898,247 of CM041292.1, read as the reverse complement.
GCTATTACAAATCAAAATGTTCCCTCTTCTTTAACATCTAATCTAACATTTTACGTGAAGCCTCAGGACAGGATTTACATTCCTTTTTCTTGCCATATAACTGATATTCTACTACATTCAAATCAAGTAACTCTCAATTGCTTCCCACAAATTTTGACTTATTCCTTCTTTACTTTCACCATAATTGTTATAACTAGAGACCGGATTTTCGTGCAGTAAAAAGCACATGCAGTGAAAACCCCGAAACATGCAATATCGTGCAGTAAAAACCCCAAAATACTAAATTGAAGGTATATACACCTTTCATGTCCAACAAATTAATTAACCTAAATCTATATGGAAGAGGAAATTAACCTTTAAAAGTGGTTTTCTTAAGAAATTACTACTATATAGTTAAAAATAAAAAAAACACGAATCACGTAATAAAAGATATATGTTTGGGATTTTTTTTTTCTTTCATCCCACTGATTCTGACTGATCACAAGCAACGTAAAACAGTTTCCCATCAGATCTAAGCTTGGGGTATTTAGATAACCAGGTTTTAATTTTTGTGTTATCCTTTTGGCATTATTTAAACATTGATATTTAACTTTTTTAAGCTATACAAATTCAGAAGAAAATCTGAAATTTTAAATCGCACTTCAAACGAGAGGATTCTGATGGGTTGTAACCAAAGGATTCAGTATAACAACAACAATGAAGGAATTGGTCCTTTCAAGAAGTGCTAATTCGAAAATTACGTTAAACGAATAAAAACAATGAAACACATTGTTAGTGGGATATTGTTTGATTAATTCAATAGTAATCATAATATTTTCCACCATTTTTGCTTTTCTTAACTAATAATTTAATACTAGATTTAAACAGAGAATGATGATAAAATAAAATTTTTAATAATTATTATTATATCTATATATTTTTATAACTGAAGATTTGGTTCAATCATTTGTGATATTAAAATTTAATAATCAAATTTAACCCAAAAGGGCAGAAAATACAATTTAATGCAATAAAAATAAAAAATGTGCAATTTAGCCCAAAAAGGGCAAAACATGCAATATAAAATTGCAACAATATGTTATTCCCTAATACATGAACGGGATAGCTGTCCGGATTCGGAGCTGATACGTACAAGCAAATAAAGCATGCAAAATCATGGAAATACGGTCTCTAGTTATCACTATGTTATGAGGAACCTGTATCAAATCAAATATCTTTTTGATGGAGTTTTTTGTTGACCGTTGAGAAATTAGATGAGGAAGATGGTTGGGGGTGCGGTCATAAATTAGAAACACACATTTAAAACAAGTGCTATTTTAATTATGTGCCGATGTTTCGGCCTACAATGTGGGCCATCATCAGGGCTAAAAAACACAAGATTTAAAACAAGTACTATTTTAATTATGTGCCGATGTTTCGGCCTACAATATCTTGTTTCTTTTAGCCCTGATGAAGGCCCACATTTTAGGCCGAAACATCGGCACATAATTAAAATAGCACTTGTTTTAAATGTGTGTTTCTAATTTATGACCACACCCCTAACCATCTTCCTCATCAAATATCTTTTTTTGGTCTGTAACTGTACCTAATACACACATCTGTCATGATCAAAGTGACAGAAATGGTGGAGGTGTTGGAGAGCTAAAATCCTATTAAAATTTCTTTCTGACATGACACACGTTAGGAGTACCTATTTACCAAAATATTCATTCTAACTTTACCTTCTATGTCATTCTTACTATGCATTGTTCCCTCTTAAGTCATGTTCTCTCTTAAGAAGCAAAATGTCTTTAATTCACACATTGGGTTTTTTTTTTAAATTACCGATAATTAATAGTTCAACTATTAATTAATTATAATAGGGAAGTGCTAGTTACCCTCTCTCATTTTAATCATTTTGTCTACAGATGTTTGACTTTTAGGAGAAAACAATATGAGACTAAAATGATAAATGATTGTTTCATTAGATTTATTTATGATCAGCACAGTCTCTGGTATTCCAATACAGGATGGCTTGATCCTAATTTCCAAAGACAATACCTATTTGAAATATTTGGAAGAAACATAAGATTTTCCCACGTTCTTCATCTCTTTGCTATGCTTTCATTAATTTCTTCACTGATTTATATATTCAAGTCATTGATTCCAACAGATTTTATTTTATTCATATTATCTTGTTTTGGAATTCCTTGTCTACTTCCATTACTAAAGTTTCCTTCCAAATCTCACTCTAACACAGACATCTTCATGAAATTTATATATATATTTTATTTTATTGATATACCTAAGAATTTATAATTTGTCATCTAACTGTTTATTTACTTATTTGAAGCTAGACTAAAGATACTTAAGATGTAAACTTTTTATTGTTCATAGGAGACCTTAAGGTACTACAAACAATTATTTTATTTTATTTTTTCATTCCATATAATACCAGGTGTAGAAGTATGAAACTGGAATTTCCCTATAGATGGTGCTCACTATCAGTTTAAAGACCGTAAGACCGATTCTGTAGCACCATCTTCTCCACTAACAACTGACAAAGTTTGTCAACACACAATAGTTAAGTTTCATAAATGTGTATTTTTTTCTATAACCTCAAACATGTAGAGTTTTGTGCTTATGAACTATGATTTGGAGAAAGCATTGGTTTTCTGCTATCATTTGAAGAAAACTGCTACAGAATGCTTGTTGAAGCATACAATGAGCATGCTCTAGGCAAAACTCAATGCTTTGAGTGGTTTAAAAAAAATTAAAAGTGGAGGTTTTGAGGTGAGAAACAAGGAGCGTGGGAAATCACTGAAAAAGTTTGTAGACAAGGACGTAAGCCTTATTGGATGAAGACGACTCAGACTCAACAAATACTAGTGGAACAACTAAATGTGATGCAAAAAGCAGTATCTCTTCGTCTGAAAGCTATGGGAAAGATTCAGAAAGTGGGAAAATGGGTAGCACATGAACTGAATGAAAGACAGCAAGAAAATTGAAAAACCACTTGTCAAATGCTCCTCATCAGATGTAAAAAAAAATTATTTCTTCATCAAATAGTGACAGGTGATGAAAAGTGGATATATTTTCAGAATCCTAAGCATCATAAATCATGGGTGAATCCAGGCAAATCATCAACATCCACTGCAAGACCAAATAGTTTTGGAAAGAAAACAATTTTGTGCGTTTGGTGGCTTCAAAAGGGTGTAATATATTATGAGCAATTAAAACCTGGCGAAACCTTTAACACTCATCACTAGCAACAACAAATGGTAGATTTGAATCGAGCAATACGTGAAAAACAATCTCAATGTACAAAAGGCAACATAAAGTCATTTTGCTTCATGATAATGTCCCCATCACACACAGCAAAACGGGTCACAGATACAATCAAGGTTCTTAATTGGGAAATACTAGTGCATGCGGCTTATTCTCCAGACTTGGCTCCATCTGATTACCATCTAATCACATCATTGGGACATGCACTCGCCTAACAACACTTAAATTCATATGAAAATTTACAAAAATGGCTCGACGACTGGTTCTCTTCAAAGGAAGAATTGTTTTTTTTGGCGTGGCATTCATAACCTGCCTAAGATATGGGGAAAATGTATATATTCCAATGGATACTATTTTGAATAAAACATTTTTTATACTTTTCACAAATAGCAGACATGTAATTTTTACAAAAGAATTCTGGTTTCATACTTCTACACCTGGTAACGGCCATTAGTAGCAAAAACTAGGACAGTGGTCTCTTTCAGCTAAAAAAGGATCTGACCATCTCCTCATTAACCCTTTCGAGACCGATTACATACCTTGAGTGCAATAACAGTAATGAGCAATTATCAGTTATTTAGAGTAAACTAGTCGTACTGTAGTAGTGTAAAGTACAGGAAAACAAAATTTGGCATTGGTTTTACTGTGTGCCAAAAAATATAAAAATTATCTGAAGCCTTTCTTACAAAGAAAAACAAATTTTAGCTCCTGGGGACCGTGTTAAAAAAAAAAATCGACGTCTGGAATGGGTTAGCAGTTCCTGACCCTTCCCCCCCCCCAAAAAAAAAATGAGAAACAATAGGAAAATATTCAGTAGGCAGATAATTTCAATTTAAATGATAAGAGAAAAGAACCATAGATACATCAATCATTAATCAAGGTGTAACAAGTTCACTGAACTTATTAGATATGGAGAAAGTTGTTTTAAAAAAATTATTAATATGATTTCTAATGGCACCAATAATTAATTATTTTTGGAATGGGCTCGAACAATAATCGTTTAAAAAATAGAATAAGTTTGTTGACAAATATTGTGGACACCATGGTAATCGTACAAAAAAAAAAGCGTGCTTAAATAGAAAAAATATCTTGTCTAATGGGAGTACTTTAAAAGTATCTTGGAAGCTACTTAAATTTTCACCGCTCCCAAAATATACTTTGCATACAATTAAAAATCTTCAATTGAGGAGAACAATCAATGAAGAAAATATTATTGGTAAGAAAATATTTAATTGGTAACAACGCATTAGCTAAACTAATTTTTTTTTTTTTTTTTTAGAAAAAAATATTTATTTTTTGGATTTTAGATAAAAATATTTATTTTGGGGATTTTAGATAAAAATATTTTAAGTTCTTATTAATAGTTCAATGTTTCCTCTCCCATATTTTTCTCCTGAAGATTATTTTGAAAATGATGGGTTGACCTTTATTCAAGAAATTATGGTAATTAATTTATTATTGACTTAAAAATTGAAATATAAAACTGATATGAAAAATAAAGAAAACTCTACCACACGTTAATTAACCTTACCTTTAGAAAACCAATCAAACAAGGCTGAGGTGAAGCATTGAGAAGTCGTTCCAAGCGATCACAAAACTGCTCAGGTTCCACCTTCATGTCAACAAGTTCTTGAATTAAAGTCCTAACACTTTTTTCAACTGCCTTTGGTTCTCTTGATGAAAGTTCTAGCAGATTGGCAAGGAATTTTCGACATTTTTCTTTAGTCTGGTCTACGGCTCCTCTTTGCGTTACATTATTCTAAAGAAGAAAATAAAAGGGATAAAAAAAAAAAGAAAAAAAAAATAAGAAAAAGGAAAAACAAGAGAGGGAAAAGACAAATGAAAGGAACAAAATTTAGAATCACTTGACACACTAGTTTATGGGTTACTTTGAGCTATGTAACTATAATTAATAATAATTTTTTCATACGATCAGAAACAGTAGGGAGACAAAACAGAATTTAATTTTAAACCTCACATTAGATGGAGAAACTAATTTTTAATTCACGTTTATAAGGTATGAAGAGTCCGTGGAAAGAACCAGATAACTCACTTTTTTTTAAGTCGAACTTCCATTCCTTCATGCTATTATAACGGCTAAAAGTGGGCTTAGAACTATATTGTAAAAATAAACCTTAAATAAAACTGGTTCTTTCCTCTAACCACTATTAAGATAATAAATGGACATTTTAAGTCAGACAATTTATAAAATATATTCAAGTTGATGAAATGATAACATACTTAAGTACTAAAATGAAAACTATATAAATTAAAAGATGAACCTAATTAATGATGATTTCTGCATTATATCAGTTAAATCAACATACCAAATTAACAGTGCAATGCATTGTTTTCAATGAGGAATGCTTATTTTACACATTTTAGACAAGAGGACAATCTTTGAGGTTTTGAAATATTCAGCCATAAGAATTATTTTTTTGAACTCATAATATAAATTAATTAAAACTATGAATTACACTACACAACTAATTTAACAATTATAAACATCCTAAAGTATTTTCCTTTTCACTTAACATTACTTGAATGTCATTAGAAATGGTAGGAAAACATTGATCCAGAGAAATTTTATCACATTTAAGATATAGCGCTAGATAAAATCAAGTAATTTGAATAAAAAATAAATCAATAGCAACATTAATTTGCTTAGATATAATGGCAAATACAGCGTATATAATCTCATGAAAAAACTATTCTATTCCATATAAAAATAAATATTGTATTACATCATTGGGAATTCAGACGATTGGTCATAACCTTAACATACTTGATGTGTGTGTGTGTGTGTGTATATACATAATTTTTTTTATTTAACCGGTGATAAATGTGTTGAAAAATATTTAAACGAGATATAATTAAACTTACCACAAATATTATAACACAATTTTTATCCATTTTTTATTTTAGAACTATCAGTAAATAGGATTTTATCCCCGGCTAAACAGAATGACGAGGCTAATATGCGTATACTAACAAACACTGCTTCCTTTATAAATATTAATTTTCATCAAAACTTTAAAATAAATAAATAAATAGATTACGTAATAAACAAATTCAATAAAATATTCTAGTAAAAAGAGTTTTAAAAATTCAAGTTGACTGTCATAAATATCGTAATCAAAAGTAATAAACCTTCTTTTCCACGTCACTATTATGCCAATGGAATCAGCAGAAATCATAATTATATACTTCAAAATTAAGTTTACTATTTATATTAATTCTATAATAAATATTCATTCTAACAATATATCACATTATTTTTATTGAACAGCTTAAAGTAGCTTATTTTATTGAGTAGCCTGAAAAGCTACAGTAAATATATATCTAACTTAGTCCATGTTTCTAAATAATTAAACTGGAAGTCTTAGTTCATAAAGCATATCAAATTGATTAAACCAAGAACCATCTCTTATATTTAGAAGTTTTACCTTACTTTACTTTATATTGAGATAAATTTAGTATCTTTGCTAATATGGGTCAGGTCAGTTTACATGATTATATTTTAATTTTTAATTTGATAATTTGATCATTTTTCGGATGAGTAGATATAGTTTTTTAAAAAACTTGTTTGCTTCTTCACCTACTAAAGGCGTATCGAGCAGGAATTGGGGAAAAAAAAGTATGCCCTATTAATTGAAAAATATTACTTGTATTCAACATTTAAGACATCAGACCACAAATTAGATCTTGTGGCTGTCTGTCGTTCTATAGCGAAATCAATGAGACAGGCACAAAACCTACTCTTGATTGCCTGATTTTAATGAAATTTACAGGAATTGTGGAACATGAGTGAGTGGTAAGAAAGAAACATAAAAGTTCATATGACCCACAACATTGAGATAGGCTTTTGCTGTTATAATTTTTTTTTTTTTTTTTTTTTATAATATTTGATTTTCCACCCTACCCGTTGAGAATCGGACAATTGGAATGAACTTTTATGTTTCATTTGAGGTCTAGTATCTGCTCCCAAAATATGACTATAGACATTTATGAGACACCCTATATATTTATTTATGGAAAATTTGTCCATCAACCCTTCTTTAGATCAAAAGGAATTCAACTATCATTGTTTTAGAGAAACAAATGAAAAGCTTTGCACCCCTTAAAGCTCCTGTAAAGTTAGATAGCTGAAAATCATTCTGTGAAAATCATAAAAGCGTCTTTTAGAGGCCTTGACTTTCCTTTTTGAAATTCGTCTTTTTCAACTACACAACCTTTCCTAATTTATTGAAACGATGGAATAAGATTATTTTGTGAATTGAGTAGAAATGAAGGGAATTTTAGGAGTTTTAACTTTTCATGTACTGATATATTCAGAAATTATACATACACCATTTATATTCTGCTTTAAAAGCAAAATGATTAAACATATAAACATAAATCTTCTGAGGATAATAAATGAGTAAAAGGGGGGACTGATAACTAAGTAATAACTTGGCTCACATTCTGAATTATATATTAATTGCAGGATCCAACTTATTATATAAATATAAATTATTTCAAAAGTCAGTATTACTGTTCTTTATTTGTTTCTTGTCACATTTCAATAAAAATAATTGTTATATTTTAAGAATTATACAAGGAATATTCCTGTTATATTATAAGAAGGAGGTTAAACATATGAAGATGTTTATTGATACTGTATTTAATTTTATTGTAACACTTCCAGAGGTAAAATTATAAACCCCTCAAAAAAAAAAAAAAAGTTTAAAATAATGTCAAATCTCTACCAAAAAATAAAATGTTAAGAATAAATTATACTACATATAACTGCATTTCAAGTAATAATATTATCACACTATTTAATACAAATAAATAACAAGATATAATCCAAGTATTGTAAAATTATCATTCAAATTCATACGAACATAAATTCGTTCTAAAACAATAAATAAACAAGAGAAATGCAGTATTAAACTAGAAAAGGAATAACAAGAAGATTCAGGTTACAGAAAATAGGCAAACAGATAAAGAAAAGGGAATGATTTAGGTTTCTGTTAAGGCATTACAGTAATCGAAAAAGTATAACTTGTAGACAATATGTTTTGCTCAAGGAATATCTATGATAAAAATAAACAAAACTTTCATTTTTTTTTATTAAAATTCTGTAATATTTAAAAAATATGGAGAAACAGTTTGATATATTTTTTTAATGATACTACCTACAAGCTATTAGTATAAATTAATACAACAGAATTTCAAACACAATGAATCAGTTAATAATTACTATGTTGTAAGAAAAGAATTTAAGTGAAATAAAGAAATTAATGACATAATTTTGACAGTCAACACTTAATAACTTATCACTAAAATTAACAATAATTCACAGCTGTTTGACAACAAATAAATAAAATTCTGATTATTATTCCAAAAAAACACTTCTGAATTCATTTAAGAAATTCACTTTATAAGAATTGAACAATTCAATGTTAGCCAGATTGATTTAACCTCAATGGAGGTTATACTGTTAAATAACCAAGTGACAGGTTCTATAGTTGTTCCCAATTCACCATTCAAAACTTGATTTACAGTGTTTTAGCTGTATATCCTGATAAATAATAATTTAAGTTTTTTTTTTATAAAATGTTGTTATAAAAACTCATAAAAAAAAATTAATGTAGAAAATAACAATAATGATGGTACATAAATCTATCTCACTTAGTAAAACATTTGAAAAAGCTCAAGTTTAAAATAAAATTGAACTTATATTGTTAAAAATACCAACAACATTGAGATCAAGTATAGATTCGTATAACTACAATTGAGGAAATAATCGATCCATAAACTCTTGACATCATAAGTATTTAGGAAAAACTACGTTGTATCCATTTGAGATTCAAGAATATCATTAAACCACACTGAATCAATAACAGTCATTTGATTACCACTTTGCAAATTAATAAATAAATTACTTACAGGAGTGCCTGTCCCTGAGCTCTGAGCTGCTAGTGCAGGAACTTGGGTTTGAACAGCACCTCCAGGAGTATTCGCACCCTGTACATATTACATCATTAAATAAAAATAGTTATCAGATTTTATGGATTTCATATAAATAGCCAAAAGAGACTTTCAGGAAGACAAAAAAGTTACTGAATTTAAAACAAAAGATTAATACAGTGTTCACACATAATAAGATTATATTGAGCCAAACAACTAGGGAATACAGCTATTCACATCAATAATAGTAATAACATCGATAAGCCATGTCATACTACCTAAGCATTTATAACATAATTAAAGCACAAATAAATTATAAACACAAATGATCTAATGGCAAAAAGGATCAACAAAATAGCAATGCAAAACAAATCTCGTGTAATTAATATTAATTCAGGCAAGGTTAAAAATAAAAAGCTATATTAACTGATATAATATAACAATAATTCTAGAGAAAAAAACATGATACTCACAGAAATTGTTTGAACTCTAAACGCATTAACATTGTTTGCAGATATTGGAGCTCCTTGAGCTTGCTGTGCTCCCCCTGTTGCAGGTCCAACTCGAAGTAGTTGGTATTGGCCATTTTCAGTTTTCAACAAAAGATGACCCTGTGTTCCTGGTGCAAGTCCTTGAAGAGTTTGAAGAGTAATTTGCTGTAAAATGGGGAATGAACATTAACACAACTTCAAATCAGGAACTTATGAATTAAGTAAAGATAACATTGGTGTTGTGACTGAAAAAAACAAAATTTGCTTGGGATTATAGAGAAAATACTAAAGATTATATAAGTTACAGAAAGTTACTTACCCCAGGTTGCCCTGGCCGTGCACCAACCATTTGCGGTGTACCTATCATAACCCTCTGAGGTAATGTTTTCGCACCAGGTTGATTTGGAGCAGCAGCCCGAACAGCATTGACATTTAAAATTTGAACATTAGCAGGAACTATTTGTGGCGAATTACCTACAATTGTCTGTTGTGCTCCTACAGCTTGATTTACAGGTTTAGTTAACACTACACCAGACACTCCCGAAGTTGTTGTTACACCTAATGTATTAGTGTTCCCCGTTAAAGTCATTGTTGTTAGTGGGGTAGCACTTTGACTAGAAGTAATCATTAATAAAGTTAGAAGTTACTCTATAATTTTCAAAAAATACTATTACCGGTGCGTACTTGAGATAGTTGAACTAGAAATAAGGAAGAAAAATAACCCTATTTTTTCAAATAGCGTAGTAACTGCTATTTGAAAGTACGCACCTGAAAAGGTAGAGATTTTTCTTCCTTAATCATTAAAAAAATAGTACGGGTGAAACAGGGCGGGGTATAAAGGCAGTGGAAGAATTCTTTAAGCCCTAATAAAGCTTATTTGTTATTAAAAATCAACGTAATGTTAGCTTCTTCCAACGAATGTCAACAACATAGTCAGCCATAATGGTATTTCACATGGGGGTAGTGGTGGGCACAATCGACGAAAAGCAAATGACTCAATATTGGATGAGATAAAAGAATCGATTGTAAACGATAGTTCAAATCGTTTAACGTAGATGCTTCTTGTTTGATAAAAATACATTTATTTAATTTGAAAATTAATTAAATTAGAATAATAATTTAAAATAATATACTGGTTGAAATAATCGAAAATTCCCCAATGAAAATGATTGGCAATATAAAACCTCTATGATCAGTTGTATTAGTCATGGGTAAAATTTTGATTTTATCAGTTGAATGACAGATTGTCTGTAGAAGGGACAATTTTGAAATGCTCTAGTGGATTAAAAATGAATGTGGCTAGTAAATTAGTAGAAACTTTTTGTTTAAATTTTTATATTGTTTCAGTTAAACGATCATTAACCTTATTTGTGTAACAAATTTCAAACCATAGGTAGTAACTTACATACAAGTGTTTTGAATCAATTTTATAAATATGATCTTTATACTAATGAATTTTATTTTGATTAGGAGCTAATAACGAATCTACATTCCATTGAATTACTTGCTACTATTCATTATATGCTGGAATAATTCTTTATTGCATTTCACTTTTTAATTTTAACACGCAATGTTTTTGTTTATTATTTTGTAATTTTGCAAGAAAAAAATTAAGTGAACAAATCAACTCTACTTTCTAATTTTAATAAAAAATATATAGTGTGTTCAATTTCAAAATGAGTGACCGTTAAGACATTCATGAGTCATTTCGACTTCGTAATCGCTAACAATCGATTATTAGTGTACTGACAATATAATCCTGAAAGCTGATATTTCTGACATCAGATAGTAATTTTTATTCATATTCAAATGAGAATATCTGTTACACTGTTTTAGTAATATTTTATTATTACTAACTTAAACATGCAGAATTTAAGTATCCTTTATAACCTGCATGGAAAGTATAGATAATATACGTTTCTGTGGCATGATAATTTAACTTTTAAAAAAATGCTTGTCATTTTCCGTAGTTAATATTTGAAAGATGTATTTATTGAAAACTTAATCATATGCGTGTGTGTGTATAATATGTATTTATTATATTATATATATATTATTTATATATATATATTATATATATATATATATATATATCTTTGATGAAAGTAATACACAAGTTTAAATAGAGAGATCGAGATCTTTAACGAATACCTGACATCGCACAGGCTCAGGACTACCATTTTACTTCCCCTCTAAAGGACTGTATAGATTGTTTACTCCTTTTAAAAAATCTTTAAGGCCATCTGCCGGGTTTGAACACGCGACCTTGGTCATAGACCGCTTTTATGCTAGCCACTACACCACAGACAACCACTGTAAATTGTATCTGAAATACATCTATTTATATTCTGTTTTTAGAAAACTTCGATAGAATATGCTGTTTCTTGTTCATATATTAATTGTGCGAGTGCCATTGAGTTTTGGCTACATTATTAGACAGTTTGCCAACCTCTTATGACTTTAATATAGATGTTTTCTAAGATAATAGTGGTTATCTAAATACCACTAGATTATGTGATCAAACGATTTATTTCTAGATAAAAAGTATTATCGTATAGTATAAGAAAATATAAATGCCTATTCCCTACCCAGCTGATATGTATATACAATATTGGTCTATTATTTTCAATAATGAACCTTTGTAATCGATCTAAATAAAAATTACTCCCTCCCCCCTCAAAATTTGAGAGCTTACGTTTCAAGATACTTAGAACCCGAATAACGAATTTCCAAAAAAATCCGTTCGTCCGCAGCGTTTCTCCGAAACTACTTTATCCTTTTTTTTTATTCACCACAAAATTTCCATACAACGAGACGTAGACGTTTTGTTTTTTTAATTGGTGGCCGATTAAAATTTATTTAATTCAATAACCCACTTATTTTTTAAGATTGAGAAAAAAATTAGTAGTGTTTTTTAACCCATAAGCCGCGAATAATTATAAAAAAAAAAATTGAAATTTTATCTATAAATACGGCTATAACTCAGTTATTTTTGAGATAGTGCAAAAATGTATTGAGTTTTAGGATCAGGACACCATGATGTATAAAACAAAAATTACATTTCAGGCAGTAATAGGGAATGCCGATAGAAGTGAAAACTTTTTAAATTCTCGATTAGCGCTGGAATTTTGTTGGGAACAAGAGTACGTTCGTTAAAGTAGATTATATTGAGAATGCATGTTTGTTATTATTGTTTCATTTAATTGTAAAACACCATCACCCTGTAGAGATATATCATCTTGAAGTATGTCATCGTAATCTTAATGTAGACATTTAGGAATCAGCTTCATAGTTGTTTCACAGAGATAACCTCAGTTTCTTTTCCAAGTAAACACAAAGAAACTCATTAAAAAGTAGCACTACTTTTTAATGCATGTTTCTTTCTGATGACCACCCCCTACCATCTTCCTCATCTAATTAACTTTATATACAGTAAGAGGTAAGCTCTAAGACATAGTTTATGTACCATGTCTTTACTCGTTTATTTGCAATTGATTTTAATTCTATTAAATACCAAAATATCGGTATTTTGTGCCGATATTACACCGGTATTGATAACGTTCACGGAAATTAATATCGTTTTCTTATTTCTAATAGAAAGGTATACACAGAGCGCATTCGCCAGTCTAGAGCATGTTGGTGACGTTACCATGGTTACGAATTCAAATCTTTAACCCCTGCCAAAATCGCATAACGCGCCTAAAGAAGCTTTCACTTCAAAACATAAAGTAAAACTAAATCTTGCCTGTATATACGCCTCGACTCAGTTATTTTTGAAAATAACAAATATGTATAGAGTTTTAGAATCAGTGAGTTTAGAGTGGTGCGTTTTGAAATTAGCAGTGGTTATATGCCATTTTCCTTTCATTATTTATTGTTTTTATTTTTAGTTAATTGCCTATAAACATCTATATAAAAAGTTATACCCTAATATAGTTCTTTGGAAATAATAAAACAATATGTAATGATTTGCAGGGTGTTTTTTTTTCTTACATTCGTAGAGGCATACATCATAGCATGTCCATGAAATCTCCAATTGTCAAGAAATAAAAATTAAAAAAGCATGCACCTATTGGAAAAAAAATATATAAAGACTGTTGAAATTATCAGATGTAGAATAATCGGGAGTCAGTCGTGTGAACAAATTTTAGTTACTTAATTAGGTTTAAGTAAACTTACAAAGAGGTGTAGTTCACTGGATTGGACACAATACTCCTTATCTCCTGACCCCAGATTCGAGTCTGGCTGAGACAGGATAACTATTTATTCTGTTATGTCAGCTGTGATCCTATTGGGGCTCATCATGTCTCAACAAAGTGGATACCCACTAATTGGAAAGATATTCTGGCGGTTGGGCGTTATCACGGCTATACCACCTCCTCGGAAAGAGTATCTACTGAATATGTATTCAACCCAAATCTTTATAAGTTATTGTGAAACAAGTTGTTTTCTCTCTTTTTTAAAAGTAAACTTATAATCCATTGCAAATTGTTGAAGAATTTTCATTGTGCCATACAAGTTTTTGAGTTCCAATATGTTTTATCCTTCTTTTTATCCATATCTGATATAATTAAGTTAAATTAACGAATGGACGGCATCTCAAAGGATTTTCACTCCCATAAAAAATGCTAGGACCATCTGCCGGATTTGAACCCTTGACTTTCGGAATTCATCGCCTGTTATGCTCGCAAAATCGCCCCAGGTGATCCCCTACAAATGCTTTTTATTAGATACGTATTAGTTCCTTTGTATTTGTCTTTACATAGTTTATTCTCATTAAGTTTTGGAAGTCATATTCACTGTACTTTTGCTCTCCGACCTCAAGTTTTATCTTTTCAGCTGGAGTTCTAAAAGCTGAGCTAACATGATGTCATAATAGCTAATATAATATTTTATAGAAGAAGCAGTTGGACTGGATGCAGTCACTGAAACAAGTCTATCGAAAATGTGTGCCAACGTTTTCGTCCGTCATCTGGGCTGACAATTTTAATGTTTGGAACGCATAGCAAAGTTATTCTGAAAACAACTTTTTTTTTTAACCATTCGAGAATGTTTCTAAACTCTGCCTTATTGCGTTTCTCCATTAAATATTTCAAATACATAGTCACATGGTCATTTTTGATATATATTGATGACTTTCTACATAGTTTTGCTGATCGGATCAAAGTTTATTAATGTTAGGGAATATCCTCTCCCTAAATCCTCCATGGCTATCATTTCCATTTCCTGTCCTTCTAATCCTTCCCAATGTTACCTTTATGAAATATTTGCTACGCAGCTCCATGTTAGGAATCATTGAATACATAAGGTCGACTGTAAATGATCTAACACTGATGTCGGTAAAAATGATTGTTTTGCCACCTCGATTTCGACAATGACCCTGAATATCAAATTTATGCTGCTTCATTTACTTAGAATTTTATGTTCTTTAATGGTTGAAATAAAACCTTATACTACTGATGTGTTTCCTCTCCTTTTGAAAGAATAGAAATACCTGTTTTTCGGAACGTATGAGTAGAAAGTTTTAGTGGGACAAGAACACTTGAACATCGTTCACCTGGAAGGAGACGACCGTAGAACGAAAAAAATAAAAATAAAATCATGGAAGTACAAAGAAGAGTATTTCAAAGTATTGTGATTGTTTACAGGC
Organism: Piezodorus guildinii; assembly: GCA_023052935.1. Lineage (NCBI taxonomy): Eukaryota > Metazoa > Arthropoda > Insecta > Hemiptera > Pentatomidae > Piezodorus > Piezodorus guildinii. The sequence continues at coordinate 42,882,884 of CM041292.1, read as the reverse complement.
AGATTAAAAAATTATCTTTGAAATAATTGTGAGCGTAAGTCATGGAAGGGTGTGAATAAATAAACTATAGGAAAAAATATTCTATAGACATCTATGGTTATATTTTAACTTGTCATGACTAGGGACATATCAAAGATCTGGTGTTAATCTGAATGAAGACTATCTAAATCTGTAAATTTTAATTGACATTTTAACAACCTAAAATTGTCCTAAACATAAAATTCTTAGAAACAGTAAAATTACTATAATGTAAGTAACTCTTATAATAATGTAAATATAAACATCTATTTTATTGGGTCTTCGACGAATGAGAATAGCATGACCAGAGTGTGCCCGATTCCCAATTACTTCGTTTTTGCAAGTTTCGAATTTTTTGTTTTGCAATTTAGTGATTTTAAGTGTGTGTCACTCATTCCTTAATTTATTTTTAACAAACGATTCAAGTATTCACACTTCGGATGATTTAAACATTTTTATCCGTCAAACAAATAATTATGTGAATAATTATCGCTCTTGTTTGATAAATTTAAATTATTAGAAATCTATTGTCTATCTCAGATTTAAGGCAAATATGTGAGGTAAAGAGACTGGAGTATAGCTAAGTGATTCCAGATTGGCATAGATACTACCCCCTTATTCTGTAATGTTATAAGCTCTTTGTGCTAAAAACCATGTTTACAGTTCGATATCATTGAGATGTCATAATAAGGGTTTTCGTTTAATTCATAATATCTAGGTTGAGCTGTATAATTTTTAAATGTTTTAAATTCTCTCCTTTTTAAGAACTAAGAACATTTTAATCTAGTACTTCACAATGGAAGCCCTATTTCTTGAGGATGATTTTCATTCTCCAACTACTTGCTCTTCACCAGATATGACTTCAGGAGATGATCTCTCTGATTCTTCAACTAATGTTCCTGCGAGTATTGTTAATGCTTCTAATTATATTACTGTTAAAGAAGTAAGTTGATGGACTTTGTTGAAATTGATGTTAACTTTTATTATCTATTGGTCATTGTCATAATCTCTAAGCTTAATAACTGTGGAAATGTATTAATATGATTTATTGGCATTTTATTATGTCATTTCAGTCTATTGGTCAGTAGATTGATTGATTTTACACTTTTATACAAATATTGTAACACCAGGATATTAACCGTTAGTGGTAATTACTAGGTCATCTTTGTCATATTTGCCATAGATAAATTTTGTACTGAAAGCAATTTTTTTTGTGCCCATTAAATTGTATTTCTTCTCACAATTAATTTTTTTAAAGTTTGAGCATATTTATAATTGTGATTGTAATAATATCTAGTGGATTCTAGCTATTTTTAATTGTCATAATATTTGCTTACTAATTCAAAGAACTACTGGATGTGTTTGTTTTTTTAGATGTGAACATTTTATTTATTATTTATACATGGTGAAAGAATCCAGTTTACTTTGGCCTCTCTTGCAGTCCTCCATCAGTCTTGTTGATTTAGAGCCCTAGATCTTGAGCCCTTTACTCTTAATTATAAGTTTTTCCTCTACATTGTATAGCCATTGACCAGCAGATTGTCCTTGTCTGCTTCTTGTTATAATTAATTTGTAAAGAATTTTTTCTTGTATGTGAAATTGACTTAATTTCTGCGTTATGGCCTAACTACCCAAGTTGGATTGATATAATAATGTCTTGATTTTCAAAAATTGAGTTTATTTCATTATTAGTGGATATAATTAGTTGACCGTTGTGAATTACTAAAAGGAATTAGTAGGGGTGGTGGTCGGTGAATGAAACAAGTAGGTTACAACAGTTTATTTTTTGCCAACGTTTGGACCCCTATTGTGGGTCATCATCAGGGCTTAAAAGATACATTAAAAGTAAGATTAAATATACTGTTTTAAAAAGTATTGCGCTAGAGAATGTCAATATTAAAACATAAAAGGAACTAGATGTGTAAAGAAATCAATTAATTAAATTACAATGACAAAGGTATAATAATGAGAGGGCTATACAGAGCAGATAATAATTAAAGATAATGTACGAATTTATAAGAAAATTACATGAAATAAAAAACATTGAAAAATGGAGTACAGTGGAGATACGCACTGTGTTGTAGGCGAATGGAAACTAGTTACATTTTGGTAGTATGGAATGTAGGCAGGTAGATAGATAGATAGGCAAGTACGTATGAAAGGTTGGGTAACATGGAAAATACGTACCGCATTTTTAGACGGGATAACCTGCTCACCTGCTGTACTTAGTACTCTTTTAATGGATAGGTATTGATCGATTGGATCAGGCTTTTTTACAGTTTCATTTTGGTACTCTTAAATAGAAATTGAGACCCTATTAGTATTTTTTAAAAACTATGTTTGCTTTCACATATTTCATACTCAATCTTGTTTTCTATTTTTATCTGCCCCACAGTAGATGAAATCTGTTACATTCACAAATGTATTTTGACCATTGGTCAGGTCAGTTCAATTACTTAAATACTTAATTAATAAAATTTATATTAATTTGCACCCCAATGTCTTCACCTTCCTTTTTGAGCTCTATGAATATGCTTTTCAATGCTACTTTTCTTCATGCCATTATTGCATGAATTTGTCATGATGCCATTTGCATAAGCTTGCCACTGAGCCATTCTGTCATCCGTGGGCTCATATGTTTCCAATCCTCAAATTGCCTTATGCAAAGCCAGAATGAACAACAGTGATGATAATCCATTTCCCTGTCTTACACCACTTTTACTTGAAATTATTTGCTTGTCTTATTCCTTTTTATGGCTTTTGCTTGGGCATGGCTGAATTTGGTTTTCTCAAGATTTATGATTTTATCTACTATTTATATTTACCAACACCTTGTAAAGGAAATGAGAAGAGAGGGTTGTGAGATTAAATTTAAAGTCTTCTAAAAATCAATAAATCTCCGTCATGGGTATATCTAAACTGTATTCTTGAAATTTCTCTAAGACTATTTCCAGAATAAATGTTTGGTCAATAGTGCTTCTTTTTGACCTGGATCCACTCTAGTAGCCTGATGTCCTTTTCGACCTGTTTGCTTGGATGTTAAAAAGTGATTTATTCCTCTTCTTATATGATGGGGGATAAGTAAATTGCTCAGTGCTTCTTTTTGACTTAAACCCTGCTGGTAGCTAATATTATTCCTTCTGATAATGTGCAGAGCCTGTTTGCTCGGATGTTTGATGATATTTTATACTTAACATTCAGAGAAGTTATAAGTTTGTAATTCTTTCAGAGTGACTTGTCCTCTTCCTTTAATGTCAGAGATAATTCTAATGTTCCATTCATCGGGCTTTGACTCATGTTCCTATGTAATGGAGATGATATTTAAAAACATCATTTTAAGTGAGGGCCTTCTTCCTTTATGTGCTTTAATATCATCCACTCCAGCTGTTTTCTTATTTTTCGTTTTTGAAATTGCTTCCGCTACTCCACCTCTAGGGATGTTATCTTTATTAGTGGCCATGCTGCCTGAATAAGTACATGTAGTATAACATGCTCTTTTTGACCTATTAAATAATTCATGTAGAGTTGTTGAAAATGTTTTGCCCAATACTCAAGCCTTTTATTATTGAATATTGTTTCATTTACTAATAAAATGAAATAATCTGTAGTCAGTCTAGTAAATAGAATTTTATTGATTTCAGGAAAAATTGAAATATTGTTTACTTGGCTAACTTCTGATTATTTCTTCATATTATCATCTCAACAGTTAAGGCAGCGCTACACGATGAGAAATAGGGTATGTGTAGGTGATGTGAAAGCAGGTCTTGTGAGAGTTCACAAAAGTAGCAGGAGAGGGAGAAGGCTTATTTAAAAAAAAAAAAATTGGATAATGACATTAAATATTACTAGTAAAAAAATTCTATAATATCATTAATATTATTTTAAAAAATAAATAAAAAACTGAATGAAAAAGTTATATCAAAATAAACAAGTGTAATTTACACATCATGATAACATGTTTTTTTAATGTAGAAAATCAATTTTTTAAAATTAAACATTATTTATAATAAAAGGTAAAAAAAAAAAAAAATAAAAAAAATAAATAAATGTTGAAGTAATATAGAAAATTCAGTAATTAAATATTTATTATAATATGTTGAAAGTATGTGATATACACTTTCACCTAACCTCACCTACGATTCACGAATTTCACCTCACCCACACATACCCTAATTCTCACCGTGTAGTGCTGCCTTTACCTTTGGCTACAGTTGGTATAATTTTAGTTCACCTATCATGAGATATGAAATTAGAAACTTTGACAGACTAATTTCATTAAGTTTTCTCTGCTTATTAACTTCTTAAAATTATATGTTTTATTTTTTATCCTAGGGCTGCCAGTCTGCCTTTACTACAGAAGAACTGAATTTAGCTATAAACCAATGTAAAAAATTAGTACTCGAGAGTGAAGAGTGTTCTGATGAAAGGAAATGGTTTGTAAGACGTTTAATCGAGCTACGGCATAGGCTTCAACAAGCTAAAGAGAGTGAAGAAATCAAAACCATTGAAGTTCTTGAAGAGTCATTTGTGAAGTTAGGTCATCATTTTAAATTTGAATATTTACCCACTTCAGCAACAAAAAAATATTGTGATAGGTGTTGTGGTACTATTTGGAATGTTGTACAGTCATATTATCAATGTACTGGTAAGTATAATTATTTCTGTTTTTCACAAAATGTTCAGATTAAATATTAAATTCTGATAATCACTCTGTTCCCTCCACACCACTATGAATGGAACAGCTGAAGTCCTGTGTGGAGTGGTTAGAGTATCTGAAATTCCATTGAACCTTAAAGCTGATTATTAGTGTGTACTCAAACGTTACACTGATCTCTAAAATAATTTGTCTTTTTCATTTAATGCATTTGCTATTGTAAAGTCACAATAAGACATGTTTACTTGAGCATAAATATATTTTGGTAAACAATGGAATGGAGTGATCATCTGATAATAATATAATAAAATAAAAATACTCTTAACTCTTTGTATATTAATGATGTAAAATCCCACCTAACAGCTTTAAAAATCAAATAAATTTTCTCCTTTCAGGACTGATTGATATTTTTAGCATATATATTTTAAGAATGCTTGCTCAGTCTGCATATGGGCCATTTTATATTGTATGAAAGATACTTTTAGCATTATTTAACCCCTTGTTTAAAACCCACTCATGGAACGATGGAGTATGTGTTGACTGCAGAGAATATTTGATGGAGAAGTTGGTCAGGGTGCACACCCCATGAGCGCTCATTAAGGAGTAACACGCATAGAAGAGAAAAACTTGTATTTGTGGCTGGAAGAAATTGATCCGGGTGACGGTCAGTTAATGAAAGATTAAATAGTTACAACTATTTATTGTCTGTCAAAATTTGGACCCCCATTGTTGGTAATTATCAGGGACACAAAGATACAAAAGGAATTCAATGAGTTAGGCCCGGTTGCACTGACCGTGTTTAACTTTAACTTTACTAATCTGGATAAGTAAATCACGGGTTAGCAGAAATTCCATTGCACCAATCATAATTAGCCCTAACTCTATGTTAAGTGATGGTGTTAAGTTAATTCACCTTCCTACCTCGATTATCCGATGTCAATGTTACCTTTCTACTGTTACTTTAGCTTTCAAACTTTGTTTGTGTCAATTTGTTTGTTTTTTTCTGAATATTTTCGTGATATTTATCCTAGTACACCGAAGAAAAATGAACACAATCTCTCTTCAGATGAATACTCAACATCAGATAAAGATATAATACAATTGGTAGATATACTTTCTAGGAACAAGCTTTACAAAGTAAGGAGGAATCCATTTGAAATTTACGATGATGTGGAATTCATAAGAAGGTATAGATTTCAAAAAGAAACAGTGCTAAATATGATTGACATTTTTAATATTAATGATTTTGCATCATATTCTACTTAACCTCAAGAGGTATTATGCTACTAGTAGTTACCAGCAGGTTCTTAGCGACATCATTAATATTGATAAATCTACAGTTTATAGAATTATTCCACACATAACAGCATTAATAGCCAGAAAGTTAAGTGATTTAATTAAAATGTCTGTAACAGAAGTTGATAAAAACAAAACAGTGTCAGATTTCTACAGGATAAAATGTTTTCTTTGAGTAATTGGTGCGATTGACTGCACTCATATTAAAATCCAGTCTCTAAGTGGAGCTAATACAAAACTATTTTGAAATAGAAAAGGGTGGTTTTCATTAAATATACAAGTAGTGTGCGATGGGAACTTGAAAATCCTGACTCTGTGCATGACAGTTGGATTTTCAATTAAAGTGCATTACGAGTGAGATTTGAGTCAAGAGAATTTGGAGATTTTTGGCTTCTAGGAGATAGTAGTTATGGCTGCAAAACATATTTACTGACACCAATTTTAAACCCAACAAATGCTGCTGAAGAAAAATCAATTGTCACACAAAAATCAAACAATCATTGAGAGAGCGTTCAGTTTTATGGAAAGAAGATTTCCTTGCCTTGCCAATGGAATTCGAATGGATCCAAAAAAAGCCCTAAATATTATTGTAGCTGTAGCTGTCCTCCACAACATTGCAATAGAAACCCAGGACATCTACAACGTACCAGAATCAGAAGATTACTTTCCTGATGTTGTTTCACCATCAGAAATTATATGTGAAAGTGATATAGCTTTTCACAGAGCACTTGTCGACACAAATTTTTCAAGATGAAAGGAAATGACATAATTTTGTATAAATTGCAATCTGTGTTATTAAATCAATTAACCTTTTCCTCTTTTGTTGTCAAGTGGTAATTTATTTGTTTATATTTATCAATAAAGTCTGATTTTTGAATTTTATTTACATATTTTTTTCCCTCTAATTCAGTAAATTGATTAGTAATAGAAATAGGTTAATTGGAAGAATGAAAAATGATAATAAATAATTTGTAGGTTTCTAAATCTTCCAAAAACAGTTTATTACAATTAACTTTAAAACAAGCTAACATTTCGAGGGCCTTCCCCATCATCAGGACTCACTAAAATACATCAAAAAATTATCAATTAACATTATAAAATAACTTTTTAAATATTAACTAAAACACATTACCAAAAATATGCATAACAATGTTACAAAAAAATTATATTTACCCGAAATTCATTTAAAATTAAAAAAAATTATCCATTTTTGATTAAAATTTGTCATAAAATTGGTTTGTTTTTTAAATTAACACTAAGGAAAAAATACCCATTTAACTGACATATTCTTTGGCCCCTGATGAATTAGGGTCATACTATTTACTGTAGTAAGTATACACTGATTTATTATTAAATATAGGTCACTAAGGTAAGGTTTACAAATTTTAATTTCCCAATTGTAGCAAGAACTGCTTGTGAGAGGTGTTTTCAATCTGTTTTATAATTTATGGTATCTTTTATATTTTTGTTTATATATAGATTCGATTGTTTTTCTATATCCAATATTGTAGGTTTTTCAAAATCAAAATTGTGATTAAGCTGAAGACTGTGTTGTGCAAATGCTGTAGTGTTTATATTTTTACAATTATTGCTGTGTTGTTTGACTCTAGTTGTGATCTTTTTAGAGGTTTCTCCTATGTATATCTTATCACAATCTATACAATTTATTTTATAAATAACATTCAGTTTTTCGTGTGGTAAAATCTTTAATGTTTGATAAATGATTACTTAGTTTATTATGGTTATATAGTCCTAATTTTGTCTGTGGTGAATTAAATTCAACAAGTGTTCTCTTAATTTCTTTGGATAGATGAGGTATAAATTGCATTTTTGATAATGGTATATATTTCTATTTCTTCCACTTATCATGTTTATATTTATCGCATTATTGATATTACCTATAATTGTTTTTTTTATTATTTTCATTCTGGTAAAGATCTGTTATAGTTTTTTGTTTAGGTTTTACTATTTATTGTTTATATTGTCATCAATTTTTGGTTTATTATTGATCAATTTATTGTTATTAACGTTAAGGTTTTTTGTCCTGGGTTCATTTTTAATTTCATTGTACTTGATTTAATTTATTATTTTTTTCGAATACATCTAATAACATTTTATATACTATAGTTTTTATTCCATTTAGGCCCGGTTGCACCAACAGCCTGTGTTAAAGTTAACTTTTGCTGTTAACTAACCCGGGTTAAAAGCTAATCATGATTAAAGTTTTTGTCCAGTTGCACCCACAAATTTTTAATTCGAGTTAGTTAACATGGGTTAGCGCGGGACGTCATCATATTCGTGACGTATTTAACAACTCCAAACCCTCTAGACAGAGACAGTTAGGTTATATTGAAATGATTGTTTTACTCTGCCGCTTAATATATATTAATACAATAATGGATATAATTAGTTGACCGTTGAGAATTAATAATGAAACATTTTAAGATCTATTGAATATCAAGGAAGCTGGATTGTATTGTGAAACCAGACAGACAACGAGTATCTAAATGGAATAAAAACTATAGTATATAAAATGTTATTAGATGTATTCGAAAAAAAATAATAATTAAATCAAGTACAATGAAATTAAAAATGAACCCAGGACAAAAAACCTTAACGTTAATAACAATAAATTGATCAATAATAAACCAAAAATTGATGACAATAAATAGTAAAACCTAAACAAAAAACTATAACAGATCTTTACCAGAATGAAAATAATAAAAAAACAATTATAGGTAATATCAATAATGCGATAAATATAGACATGATAAGTGGAAGAAATAGAAATATATACCATAATCAAAAAATGCAATTTATACCTCATCTATCCAAAGAAATTAAGAGAACACTTGTTGAATTTAATTCACCACAGACAAAATTAGGGCTATATAACCATAATAAACTAAGTAATCATTTATCAAACATTAAAGATTTTACCACACGAAAAACTGAATGTTATTTATAAAATAAATTGTATAGATTATGATAAGATATACATAGGAGAAACCTCTAAAAAGATCACAACTAGAGTCAAACAACACAGCAATAATTGTAAAAATATAAACACTACAGCATTTGCACAACACAGTCTTCAGCTTAATCACAATTTTGATTTTGAAAAACCTACAATATTGGATATAGAAAAACAATCGAATCTATATATAAACAAAAATATAAAAGATACCATAAATTATAAAACAACACCTCTCACAAGCAGTTCTTGCTACAATTGGGAAATTAAAATTTGTAAACCTTACCTTAGTGACCTATATTTAATAATAAATCAGTGTATACTTACTACAGTAAATAGTATGACCCTAATTCATCAGGGGCCAAAGAATATGTCAGTTAAATGGGTATTTTTTCCTTAGTGTTAATTTAAAAAACAAACCAATTTTATGACATAAATTTTTGACAAAATTTTAATCAAAAATGGATAATTTTTTTAATTTTAAATGAATTTATGGTAAATATAATTTTTTTGTAACATTGTTATGCATATTTTTGGTAATGTTTTTAGTTAATATTTAAAAAGTTATTTTATAATGTTAATTGATAATTTTTTGATGTATTTTAGTGAGTCCTGATGATGGGGAAGGCCCTCGAAATGTTGGCTCGTTTTAAAGTTAATTGTAATAAACTGTTTTGGAAAGATTTAGAAACCTACAAATTATTTATTATCATTTTTCATTCTTCCAATTAACCTATTTTTATTATTAATCAATTTACTGAATTAGAGGGAAAAAAAATATGTAAATAAAATACAAAAATCAGACTTTATTGATAAATATAAACAAATAAATTACCACTTGACAACAAAAGAGGGAAAGGTTAATTGATTTAATAACACAGATTGCAATTTATACAAAATTATGTCATTTCCTTTGATCTTGAAAAATTTGTGTCGACAAGTGCTCTGTGAAAAGCTATATCACTTTCACATATAATTTCTGATGGTGAAACAACATCAGGAAAGTAATCTTCTGGTTCTGGTACGTTGGAGATGTCCTGGGTTTCTATTGCAATGTTGTGGAGGACAGCTACAGCTACAATAATATTTAGGGCTTTTTTTGGATCCATTCGAATTCCATTGGCAAGGCAAGGAAATCTTCTTTCCATAAAACTGAACGCTCTCTCAATGATTGTTTGATTTTTGTGTGACAATTGATTTTTCTTCAGCAGCATTTGTTGGGTTTAAAATTGGTGTCAGTAAATATGTTTTGCAGCCATAACTACTATCTCCTAGAAGCCAAAAATCTCCAAATTCTCTTGACTCAAATCTCACTCGTAATGCACTTTAATTGAAAATCCAACTGTCATGCACAGAGTCAGGATTTTTAAGTTCCCATTGCACACTACTTGTGTATTTAATGAAAACCACCCTTTTCTATTTCTAAATAGTTTTGTATTAGCTCCACTTAGAGACTGGATTTTAATATGAGTGCAGTCAATCGCACCAATTACTCAAAGAAAACATTTTATCCTGTAGAAATCTGACACTGTTTTGTGTTTATCAACTTCTGTTACGGACATTTTAATTAAATCACTTGACTTCCTGGCTATTAATGCTGTTATGCGTGGAATAATTCTATAAACTGTAGATTTATCAATATTAATGATGTCGCTAAGAACCTGCTGGTAACTACTAGTAGCATAATACCTCTTGAGGTTAAGTAGAATATGATGCAAAATCATTAATACTAAAAAGGTCAATCATATTTAGCACTGTTTCTTTTTGAAATCTATACCTTCTTATGAATTCCACATCTTCCTAAATTTCAAAAAGACTCCTCCTTACTTTGTAAACCTTGTTCCTAGGAAGTATATTTACCAGTTGTATTATTTCTTCATCTGATGTTGATGAGTATTCATCTGAAGAGATTGTGTTCATTTTTCTTCGGTGTAATAGGATAAATATCACGAAAATATTCAGAAAAAAACAAACTGAAACTGACACAAACTATTTGAAAGCTGAAGTAACAGTAGAGAAGGTAACATTGACATCGGATAATCGAGGTAGGAAGGTGAATTAACTTAACACCATCACTTAATTTAGAGTTAGGGCTAAGTATGATTGGTGCAATGGAATTTCTGCTAACCCGTGATTTACTTATCCAGATTAGTAAAGTTAAAGTTAAACACGGTCCGTGCAACCGGGCCTTAGATACTCATTGTCTGTCTGGTTTCACAATACAATCCAGCTTCCTTGATATTCAATAGATCTTAAAATGTTTCATTATTAATTCTCAACGGTCAACTAATTATATCCATTATTGTTTTAATATATATTAATCGGCAGAGTAAAACAATCATATCAATATAACCTAACTGTCTCTGTCTAGAGGGTTTGGAGTTGTTAAACACGTCACGAATATGATGACGTCCCGCGCTAACCCATGTTAACTAACTCGAATTAAAAATTTGTTGGTGCAATTGGACAAAAACTTTAATCATGATTAGCTTTTAACCCGGGTTAGTTAACAGCAAAAGTTAACTTTAACACAGGCTGTTGGTGCAACCGGGCCTTATAGTGATATATCTATGTGCTAGAACAATTCAAGAGAAACCAGAAAAAGGGTGGTATATATGAATTATTAAATACAATATGGTATATACTATTGAGTTAAAGAATGTCAATATTTAAAACATAAAAATAGAAATAGATGGGTAAAGAAATTGATTAATTAAATTACAATGACTTTAGTGTAGTAATGAAAAGGCTATAGAGAACTAATTATGACAAAAGATTTATTTTGTTTATTTATGATTGCCTGCCAAAACCAATAGTTGAAACTATTTAATTGTTTCATTTACTGACCACCACCCAGACTAATTCCTTCCAGTAATTCTCAATGCTCAACTAATTATATCCATTATTGTATTTGTTTGTCGAAGTATTAAGTTTTTACCTTATTGGCGTGTTACTTCTCTATTGAATATTATCATAATTATTTACTAAGTTATAATTATTCATCAAATTTTATTTTATATTTCCTATGAAGTAATCTTAATCAATAACTATGCATTTTTATTTTTGAAATAATTATCTATTGAGTTAAGGTAATATATTTTTGTATAGGATATTTACAAAATAATATTAATTGTCAAGTCATCTTTCAAATAATTTTTCCCCAGGTTTTGGGGTATAGGACTGTCTTAGATGTGATGTGCTGATATTTTAGTTTTCACGTTTGTTTAGACTTTTGCTGAGCTAGCTGCTTACTTCCTTTCCAACTTTTTTGTCCTTTACAACTGCTGTAATCTTGTCTGCAACTTTGAAGGTGTCCACATTATATATATAGACTCAAATTGAAATTAGAAATGTTAGAACATTTAAAAGTGCTTTGAGAAAAAGTGTCCAACTACTGTAAACGTTGTTTCCTTGACAACTTTAAAATTTTAATAAATATGAATAATATTTAAGTGAAAAAAAACATGACACTTTTTCGACTTGATATAATATAAGCAACAGCAGTATCATAGTAACTCTGTCCTTCAAACATGTCTGCTAGAAATGAGATTCAACAATGTTTTGTAGGTTATTATTTTAAAGATTATGATTATGGTTAGTAGTCATTAAGAATAAACATTCGTGTGCAGTACATTTTGTTTGTAACAATACATCCACTAACTACAAATTAAGGAATCACACATTTTTTCCAATTCTACTTCTGTCAGGTTTATGCATGCTTAGGAATCTAAAAGTGTGCACAAAAATTGGAGTGTTTACAATAATTGAACTCATAAACAGAATCATGTATGATGAAAAAATACTTATGTAGGATATTAGGTAAAAAAAGAAGTGGCTGTACTAACGAAGGGAGGATAAGAGATGAAACAATGTCGTAACTGTGAAGGTTTGAGTAGACGAGTCAGAATCTAGGACTGATAAGATAATACTTTTGACCATGAGGTACCAAATCTTAAAGACTTTAGGGATTGGACTGTTTAAGGGAAAAGAAACCTGAGCAAATGAGATGGTTGGTACTGTGCTGGTAGGACTGTATGACAAACATGAACTATATCTTCTTTGAATTTAAGAAACACATAGGAAAGGAGAGAATGAGAATAAGTGGTGAACATTCATCCTTCTTAGACTTGCATTTATAATTTCTATATTTATTTATAAAATGTTAATGCCTAGGATTTAAACCTCTGAACATAAATGTGAAATCTAATAACATATGTAATATTGAGTATTATAAAAAAATTTAAATGTTTATCAATATTAAGTATATAATTAATAGACATATAAATATGTTGTTATTTCATTACTCCATAAATATATTGTTAATTATTCATTTTTATTAAGAAATATTTATTAAGATATATGATTATTATATATTTTTTGTGAATAAAGTTAATTTTCAAAGTTTTTTTACATTTATATATATATTTTTAAAATTTTTATTTATTTATTGAGATATATTACAATTTGTTTCTATATGAACATTAGTAATAGTGATATGAGATCACTTTCACACAATATATACAGTATACAATGATAAAGTCAAACTCTGGTCTCCCTTCAAAGCAAATAAAGCTTTCGCATTTTTTATATTAACAATGTTTATTATCAATTCCTATTATTCATACTAATTTGTCTTTTTTCAATTTTAGACTGCCAGTATAAATGTCACATAAAGTGTGCTGAATCTTTATTTAGGGTTTGTGCGCACTTATTGATGTCAGAAAATCCAAGTTATATAGAAAAAATCTGTCCAGAAGTAGGTCTTGACACTCAAGGATATAGATGTTATGAATGCGATTCTAGAATTAACTATAGTAAGTAACTCATTTTTTAATTTATTTTATGATCACCTATCAATTTCGAAAGTTTTATATATTATTTGTTTATTCTTTCCAGATGTACCTAAAGGTTATTATCCATATTTATTCTCAGGTAATTATTCTCAATTTATTTCTTAAATATAAATTTTTGGAGTGCTACCAATGATTAATTTCTTGACACGAGTATCATGTTATACATTTAAATAAACTAGCTGTAACCCGCTAGTATATTTTTATTTTTCAACCATTCAAAACATCGCGAACAAACATCGTGACACGCATTTTTATATATATATATATAAACATATTTTATTACTAGGAGCACTGATGTTATTACTCATCTTAACTAATTGATGTTTTTAGTAATCCTTAATTAAAGAATAAGTTAAATGCCAGAAGATGAAATGGGTTTACATTTAGTAAACAGTGGTTTAGAAAAACACATGGATAGCTCTAACGTAGCTTCATAGGACACAGATTTGATAAATATATTGTTTTAATTAATATTATGTAAGCAGCCATGCCAGAGCCCTTTCTGCTTTATATAATTAAATTTTTTAGTGATTTATTCTGCTCTAAAGTTTGTTCATACTTTGAAGATTATGGTATCATAAAGATTTCTTAATATATATTATGCTTTGGTTGGAAGATATATTTAAGAATCAAAGATGATCTAAAATCTATTTGGAATATTCAAAGTACTACATAACTTATGATCCGTGCTTCTAAACTTTTTTCAAAAAAACTGCCTTGAAATTGATGCATTATTATTGATTTGAATAGTTTTACATGTATGTTCATTAATAATACTCTTTATGCAGAATTTAACTTTACTATGTTTTGTGTGTTCCTTCCTTATCAGTTTTTATTTACTATTTATTTCTTGTTAAGATACTGATGTTGCTGAGGCAAGACTATGTAACTACAATGGCCACCACTATTGTCCATCCTGCCACTGGAATACTCCATCGATTATTCCGGCAAGAGTGATGTTAAATTGGGATTTCGAACCTCAAAAAGTGTGTAGAGCTTCTTACCAATTGATACGCATTACAAAATCCCGACCTCTCATTACTCTAGATGAAAATCTGTACAATTTCGTTGATGAATTAGCAACCATTAAGGTAAATTCAATAACATCTTATTAAGACAGATTGTTTTAAATTTTCATTATTAATTTGTGGATATTCAATATGTTTTCAAAGAAAAAACGAGAAGAATTGGGACTTATGAAGAAGTACATTGCTACTTGTCGCCCATCTCTAGAAAGTGGACTTGTCATGAGGGAGCTGGAATGGGGGAGGCATTTGATACATAGCACGACTGTCTTTTCTCTTGATGATCTCTGTGATGTCTATAATGGAACTTTTATTTCCAAAATTGAGGCTGTGCAAGAGGTTTTAAAGAAACACATAAAAGAGGATTGTAAAGTAAGCTTCTTTTTACTTTATCAAGTAATAATTTAAACTTTCCTTGAATATTAAATGTTTGACCATATGTACCATAGACCATAGTTCGAATGTGGTCTAATGAATCGATCATTAAATGATTTTCCAAAATGGTGTAGACCAAATGGGGCTATCAACATTTCGACGCACACATTATCAGGGCTGAAAAAAACCAAGGTAAAATATGATTGTGGATTGATTCACAGATTTCTCACATAGTTCATACTTTAAGTCATCATCATGATGTTGAAATGGCATGAGATAGTTACTTAATATCAAGTGTCGTAGAGCATGGTGTTCTGTTTCCTGCCTAAATCCTTCTTTTGAATTCTTCCATTTCATTTGCTTCGCTAATCATTAATGATCCCAGGTACGGAAACGTCGACTCTACTTCAATATTTTCCTCGCTTAAGTTATAATAAGGTGGGTGTTGCTGCCTCATTCTTTGTACTATCATCAGTTTTGTTTTGCTGACATTTATTTCTAGAGCAGTTTTTCTGCTTCCCTTAAAGTTAGCATATGCCTCTTTGATTGATTTTCTGCTTCTCCCCTAAATCAATTCATCATCTGCATAGGCCATTAATTGCAGTGATTTGTTTATTATTGTGCTATTACCCACTATATTCATTTTTTAAATAACCTTATCAAACACCAAGTTAAACAGCAAGGGGGCCAGCACATCTCCTTGTCTCAATCCATTCTTTATTTCCAACTTCAACAGTTCTCCGTTCACTCTTACTTGACAGTCGGTGTACCTCAGAGTCATTTTCGTTAAAACTATTAGTTAAGGAGGATCTTTTCTTCTTCCATAGCCTTATAAACCATAGATCGATAAGTCGTGTCATATGCAGCTCTGAAATCAATAAACAATCGTAATGTACCCAAATTATACTCCCATATCTTTTCATTAATCTACCTGAGTGTGAAAATTTGGCCCATGTTTGATCTGTCATCTCGAAAACCACACTGGTATTGGCCAACTACCCTTTCATAATATGGTACTATTCATGCATTCCTCCTTCCATATCCTTTCTATGAGTTTTTGCAGCTCTCTCATCATGTTTGTTCTCAGGTGTGTGAAGAGCTCGGCATTTATTTTGTCCATGCCTGATGATTTGTTTCTTTTCAGTGTTTGTATCACATCTTCCACTTCTTGATGAAGTCATTTCTTTTTCCCACCCATTTTCTGCTTTAATATGTGGGATCTCCACTGCACCATTGACATTTCCTTGGTCACCAGTCAATAACTCTTGGAAGTGTTCCTCCCATCTCTGCATAACCTCCTTATTTGAAGTCAGCAATTAATCTTCTTTTTTCTTTACCCAGTTATTCACAGGCATATAACCTTTCTTAATGCCTCATATTTTCCTGTTAAACTTCCTGCTTTCATTCTTACTGGTCATCTCCTCAATTTTTCCTTCTGCCTTGTTTGTCCCAGCAAGCACATCTGTCAGGCAGCATTCCTTTTTCCGATGACTTCTATGCATTCATTATCAAACCATCCATTTCCTCTTCTAGGTTTTATGTTTCCAAGGGTCTCTGCGGCTGGGGTTAAGATTATACCCCCTAGTTTGTTTCATTTGTCATCAATAGTAAGATTTTTTCCTGATGATACTCATGAATTATCTTGTCTATATTTCCGTTAAAACTTAATTGTTCTTTACTTTTTTCTCGTTTAAGTACTCTTATCATGGTGTATAAACATGAACTTCTGTCTTGCTCGATGGTTCATTTTTTTTTTTTTTTTTACAAGGAACATGTTTTTTCAGACATATTAGAAAATCTAGAATAATGAGGAAGGGGAACCTAGAAATATATCATACCATCTTGGTTTTTAGTACATAGTTATTGTTCATTCATAAATAAATTGAAAGTGAGATTTCGAAATTTTAAGAAAATATCATCTTTTAAATGTCCAGTGGAAAATGATCAACAATATTTTATTTCCAGTAGATACATATTAATAAATCATTTGTACTAGAGGTAATAATTAAATTATAGAAAATACTTCTACTACTTCAATACATTTAGTATAATATAAAGTATGATCTTATTATTGTGTTTTTTTAGGTGTGTAATGGAAGAGGGCATATCTGTGAATTATGTGAAAATAATGAGGTGATATTTGGTTTTGATAGCAAAACATATACTTGTCCAAAATGTGAGACTGTTAGTCATAAGACCTGTTGGAATGTCAAGAAAACTTGTAAAAAATGCCTGCGTCGAGAACAAAAGTTGGAAGTTGAATGAAAGAAATAATTTATTTACTTATGTACATATTTTAAAACAATAAATTTTATATATATTTTTATTCATTTTTTACTTTCACTTGCCTATTCATGAAACCTACAAGTAGTTTCAATAGAAAGTATTGCTATCATAACTATTTTTGATGATAGATGTATGCCAGAGATGTTTTAACTTTTTTTTTTACAAAATCGGAAGCTTTTTCAACTTTTTAGGATTCCTTGAAAATGGCTCTGAAACTTTGGATTAAATTTGATGTATCTAGTTATAATTAAATGATCTTTAGTCTCATAACTGTTTTATCCCATTCAAATAGTCTTGACTGAGCTTAAAATGAATTTTCAAAAGTTCTTTCTCTAGCATATTTGTATGTTTGTTCATTTGAACTAATTGAGGATTTTAAAATTATGGAAATTTAAGATATGAAACAATTAGATAATCAACTAAAAGAAGAAAAAAGATAAATATTTTCATATGCTGAAAATAGAGATTGTAATAAAGATTTATTCCATATTGTTGGGAAGCTCATGATTTTAAGCAGATATGAAATAAATTGAATGGAAAATGACAAAAATCCACATGTTTCTATTAATATTTTTTAGTTTTAGATCATGTCAATGAAAAATATGTGTTTACAACTTATTTCAAATAGATTTATTTTAACTAGAAAAAATGCGAAGTAAAATTTAAATACCCTTTATTGTTTATTATCATAATTATGTTCACTAAAAATAATACTACATAAACTATACTACAATTTACAGTACATTTCTTTTAAAACATGGTTTGAAGAAATAGAATAATTTAAAAAATATATTTGCATTTGTCATATTCAGGTAAGGAGCAAATATAAATTGTTTTGTAGGTAGTTATAACTTAATAATAAAGTATATTAAATATAGGTACTACATTGTTAGTGTATAGTAGAATGTTGAGATAATAACAGGAAAAAATATAGTTACATGTTCATAATATCAATTATTACAAAATCTATATAGTTTCAATTTAATATATATATATATATATATGTTTTTATCATTCATTATTCTTGTATTTTCCTGTACTATTTGTTTTTAAAACAAGTCATGTACCTATATTTGTTTATTTATTCATTTACACCACTTAGAGCTACTGTGGCTGATATGATCATCCTGTAGTGGGACTTATATTTAATTTACCTTAAAATTATGTCTATGAAAGAACTAAATATATGCATTTTAGGAGAAGTTAGTTGGGGATATTTCATTAAAACACTTTAAATAACAAAAATGGCTATTTTTGGAACGTTATTTAACCTAATTTTATTAGGATTATTTTTAATAAACCTGATATAAGTGTTGATAATTTAAGGTGTAGGTCAATGATTTTAAATAAAGTTTTTTTGCACCTGAAGAAGGCTTTTTAGACCAAACTTTGTGCATTGTTTAATAAAAGTGGTGTAGTGGTATACAGGCTTCAATTTTATATTTAAACCTGATATATGTTTTTGAACATGTTGAGTTCGTTGTCCTGACAATTGATTAATGCAGATAGTCTGTGTAAAAAAAGAATCAGTCCAATTACGCCAATTATATTATCTGGATAAATGGATAAAGATCGCTTCAAGAATTATTTTCAAATCCATTTCTATTCAAATTGAGAAGTTGAATGACACCACTCTGAATAAATCAAATGATTGCGATAGTGAATGATTTTGAATCCTAGGTTTCAGGAGAAATTAAATCATTAAGGTCTCATTATGTAGTTACCACTTTATTTAATGCTAACCAACTTTAAGAAAAACTATCGAAAATCGCCTTTTGATTAAATTAAATATCCAAGAATGTTATACGTCACCGAGAACTTGCAGAGAAATGAGATATGATGTAACTTTAATTTGTACATCACTCAAAGATTACGCAATAAATGGCAAATTATGTAAATGATTGTAAGAAAGTTAATCACAAAAAGATATATAAATAATTTTATGTATCTTTTTGATATTTCAGTTTATCTCGATTTAAAGGTTTTGGTTGTCCTTAGGATTTATTTCATTGCCCGTTTTATTATTTTCCCCATTTTTTCCTTTTAAGTACATGACGTCGGACACCATTACCAACAATTTAATTTTGAAAAGCATAATATGAGAAATGCTGATATGCAAAAAATCTCTCTGATATGAAGATACTAATTGTTTGAAGATAAAGTTGTTGTTTTTTTATTATATAATCATCTCGGTTATACTTATTAGTCCCGTAAAAGGATGAACTTTCTGAGCGTTAATTCATGAAAAGCCAGATATCTATTCAACCACTTCATTTAACATACATCCAAATGAAGGACTATGAATTTTTTCTTTGTGAACATTCTTTATTTAGTTACTAGCTTTATGCCCAATAATAATAAAAAAACCTTTTATGTTACCGAACAACATAAATTGCGAAGCAGATATTACACAATAATGAATGATGTATAAGTTTAAAAAATAAAGAACGATTTTTGTTTTAATTTTTTCTAAATATGCATTAATTTTTTGTAGAAAGGGAGATATATGGAGCTGATTATACGTTTATGGATTGTTTCGCTGCTTTGCTATTCATACTATCCAAAAGATTTTCTTTAATTAACTTCTTCATCAATATGGAAATACCTTTTACTGGTAGTGTTAGGTATTGTAATCAGGCCAAAGTGTACAGTTATCAAAAGATTTATACAATCTATAAAACGTCAGATTATTCCTGATTACGTTTTATGTTTCAAAAAAATTGTGAAAATAGTGCTCCCAAATTTATGGACTCTAATTACGTGACATAAGACAACACTGATGTCAATTTAAATACAATTGAGGAAACCACATCTTTCCATGAAATAGGAAGAATTCAAGTCACACCATTTCTGGTATAGCTGCTGTCATGTGATCTGGGAAATACCGGTGGAATTCCAAAAAGCTGGCTGCTAAAACAGACTAATTACTTGTTGCTTGAAAGTTAATAACAGTACTGTGTTAAATGGAATAGACTTTCTAGGACTCGTAAATGATTTGGTTTTATCGAGACGTAAACAAATTTAAGTTCTTCTAATTTAAATACCCTCTATTTGTACTTAAAGTACATTGCTCACTGTTGCTTATAAAAATAAAGATTTTGTTGCTTCTGTTGCCAGATCGGAACTGAGTATTATTGCAATGTAGAAAGAGCCATACCTCAGGAGGAGTGAAAAGAACGGCATATGTACAGGTTTTATTTTATTTTAAAATTTGCTTAGCTTTAAATCCCATTCAGTTTGAATACTGATCACAGTTTATTTATTTATTTTAATTTTTTTATTTTGTTGCTATTTTGCTGTTGAAGTTGCTGCAGAAAACTCAGGATAAGAATCGGCTTGTCATTCTTGGGGACTTCAAAGCACTGCATACTGCCTGGCTGTGTAGTAGTAACAACTTGGTGAGAACCTATATTTCTAAGACCAAGATGAGCATTTCCGTCCGGGTGCTCACCTTCAGGCATGCGTCCCGATTTGGCTGGACATCCACACTGGTCCTGCTCCTGACCACAACGGGCTGTGCTCTACATTTTTGAGGGCATGTTAGCCAAACCGCCGTCGAGAAAATATCTATTTCTGAAGGCCGACTGGAAAAGACACAGGATCAGTGTTCATAGCTTCAGCCAGCTCAAGTCGGCACTAAGGGTAACAAATCTTCTGGGTGACGACGTCACTTGCAAACTATTGAAGATGCTTTCTAGGATAGCCTTCCTACTAAATATTTTCAACTCGTGCATAATGTTATCCTACTTTATTACTGCCTGGAAACGTGCCTTCGTAGTGCCACTACTCAAGCCTGAGAAGATACGAGACTCAACGGAGTATTACCAGCCGATCAGGTATATCTCTTGTACATGAGCTAGATATTCAAGAAGCTGATCCATTACCTTCTGATTAAACACTGATGGGAGGAGAAAATCCCACCAGAGCAGACTCGCTTCCAAGGAGTGTCGTGCAAACAACACCTGGTGAAGTTATTGGCCCAAACGGCGCTGATCTTCCTGGATTGCCCGCTGGCCTTTTACAGCGTGTCACACGATTTCCTACTTCGCCGACTGGAAAAGTACAGGTTTCTCGTTTCTCTCTTTCCTCTCTGGTGATTGATGAGAAGCTATATGAAAGGAAGCTCTTTCGACCTATGGATCGGCGAGGATCTGTCGAATTCATGTGATACCATCAGCGGAGTACTTCAAGGGTCTGTACTGGGGCCTTTACTGCTCGTCATTTTCTCGGCACCAGTGGTCTCAGTGAAGCTTCTAGGAGCTATGGTAGCAGCATTCGGAGAAAACATCGGAATCTTTGGTTCATACACCAATAGTGTTCGACAGCTTCTTCGAAGACTCGGGGAAGATTAGGATCAGGGTGAACCCAGCCAAGACAGATTCCATCGCACCGTCCTTCCAGAAGGGAAAAAGAAAGCTTCTGACAGACCACTATGAAAGATGAAAAACTAGATCTATCAAACAACATTGTGTACTTGGAATTAACGCTTGACAGGCATCTAACCTTTTCCAGCCACGTCCGTCAGAGACTTAAGCTGCCTGGTCGAAGTCGTATAGACTCTACCATCTGCTGATCTCGTCGCATTTCTCGCTTCGGTTTAAATTACAGATATACAAAGACATCATTAAGACCCACTCTCCTCTATGATGTGGTTGTTTGGTTCATGGTTCGTTGCTTGTATAAAGCTACCCTTAAGACTGTAGCACTTCCAGAACTCCTTCCTTTGGCAGATAGCCAGAGGAATCGCTCCAGAGAACAAGGAACGCCAGAAACTAAGAGGAGTTCCAGATATACACGGTTTTGAACAAACACTCTGACAGGTATTGGGTGGTGAAAGACTCGTGTTGGAACAAACTTATTATAGTTTTGTAGAAAATAGTTCCAAATCTATACACGTCATGCCGATATCGTAACGGTAATTTTTAGATACAAATACCCATGATATAACTCCTTGCTTCTTTTTTTTTCCGTTGTTACAAAATTATTTTAGAGCAACTAATGAGTCAAATTACGTATTTTCATCTAAGAAATTTTATCTCTCTTATGCAATATACGATATCTATGACGTTTGTTAAAATATGATTTTATATTTTGAAACTATATATATTTAAAGTAAGTTTTTTAATATTCTTTAATTTAAATAAAGTTTATGAAAATGAGTTCTTGGTCTCGCGTCTAAGTTATATATAGTATAAAGTGATTAACTTGTCATTTTAATAATAGGTAAACTTTTCGTTGTAGTATATTATTAAATCTCAAATAGATTATTAATTTGAATTTAAAGATTATATTTGTTAGGTTACTTTAGATGGCACATCATTGCCATGTCAATAATTAAATAAAGAAATAGCATTGCTAATTAGTTCTATGCACATACAAATCTAGGCTATTTTACGTCACACTACTTTCTTGGGTGAAGTCAAGAATGTGTTGGTATTTGTGCTGTGCATGGCCGTTTTGTAGTGCGCCTCTTTGAATTGGTAGCGGCAAACTAATTAAAAAACAAACTCATTATTAGAGATTGTTATATAATATCCTATTCATTAAGAGCTTGGGGACTAAGTTGTCAGTTCATAAAAATGAGGTACGTCAAGAGGTGTAATTAATTATTTCATTATTGTTTCACTAGTCTTGTTAATGTTCGTTTAGCGGTCTATTACCTCTTGTAAACGGCAGTGAATTATAAGTTCAGTGTGTCCAGTAAAAATTATCTTATCCGTATTTGTTATTTCCATAGATATGTTCGTTACTGTTCAAATAACTCTCTTGCCTTGCTGCTTTGTCAGTGTTCTACTCCTTGTCGAGGTCCGTGCGTATAAATTGTGACGTTCGAATTTGTGTTTTTAATAATCATAGAGAGCGTGATAAGTATCCCATAAAAAATTATCAATAAGTTCATGGTCACTAAAAACTGATACCGGCCTATATCTAGACCTAGACCCCCCTCTTTGTTTGCTAGGTATCTCCATCTTTATAAGATTAGTTTTCTCTGCTGGTGGTTTCATTAGTAGCTCCGATTCTTTTGGTGGATTCGTTTGACTTATATTCCTTCTTGACGATTTCATATATTTCCAGTGTAAGTTAACTGTAAAGTGATTAGAAAAATACCTCTTAGCAAAATTTCAACAGGTGGTTTAGCTAAAAATGTTTGTTTACTTCTGCTTCACGTAGTTTGAAAGTCCATCCTATTTGACTGGTTTATTAAAGTTGCTTTATGTTTGTTTTAATTGTGTGATTAGAGTTACAATATTTTGCGTCTTTTATTATCATTATTATCTTAATGGTTTTAGACGAGGAAATCGTCATATAATGCGTTTTTGCAAATTATTGATCAGTTGATCTCTAACATCCTTTTTGTATAATTCCGAGAAAATATGTTCAGGACAGCATATAATTTTGTTTTTATTTATCAGTCTCCAAGAAAATTGTTAGCTTCACAAAGGTAAAGGTTCAACAACATAGACATTATACTTTTAATGGAACATGAAAATTTATGTTGTTTTTAGATTGAACTAGATGAGAAAGGTTTTAGTTGACTGCATGACAGTATGGATTATTAATTCATTGTGTTAATAATTATATTGATTTTGTAGCGCCAGAAATCTTACAATGGGTGTTGCTGACAACATTTTAAGTCAAAATGTTTGGGATTCTGACCCAGAGCTCTTTCAATTAATGAAACAAGAAAAAGAAAGGCAGAAAAAAGGACTTGAAATGATTGCGTCTGAAAATTTTACTTCCCTTTCTGTATTACAATGTTTAAGTTCATGCCTTCATAACAAATATTCAGAAGGTCTTCCTGGGAAAAGGTAAGATATTTTTATTGAGATTTTATTTATAACTCAAAGAGTTTATGCTTGGACATGGCTCAGTAATGCCCCGATGATGGCTCACAAGCTTGAGCCGAAACGTTGGCAAAATTTTCAAAAAATGACTGATTCCTGACTATTCCACCTATAATAGTAAGATATTTTTGTTGAAATATAAGTTTGTTTTAACAATATGTACTGATTAATTCAGGAAAGTTTACTTTGATTAACACTTTTATTTACATAAATTAAAAATAAGTCCAAGAGCTAGGCCGAGCCATAGGTAGGACAATTTGTTAAAGTCGCATTTTGAGTGCTTTGGATAGTAGTTATGTGATCTAACTTTGTAGGCAAAGATTGGTGGTATTGTCATCAAACTCTCTGGCTCTCTAAGCTTATTATTATTATTTACATAAATTAAACTATTGGTTTCCCCAAAACCCTTAATAGTATTTAATCTTTTTTCATTATTTTTTTCTTCTAAAATTAAAACTGAAATTCTCCTTTTTTTGGCCAATGGACAATTATTTTGCTGACATTTTTCATAATTGAGACGTTAATTTCTAAAAGGTATTAAAGAATGTTTTTTTTTACAAAATCAATATTTTGACATATTTGTATTCTCATCGTTTCGTTAATCTTCTATCTAAATCTTCTATTTGATTATATCTGATGAACTTTTTAAGTCCTTGAAAAAACATGAATTAAAAGTGCAGTTCTTTTCTAAAGGTACTAATTATGCAGTTAGTTTCTTTACAAATCATAATATAAGATTTTATTCCATAAGATAAAGTTTTATTATGTAAGTAGTAAAACAATTATAGATTTTGTTGCGAAAAGAGTCAAATAAGTTGGTTTAGTAATATAGTAATTAAAGAGTTTTCTGCTTCCTGTCTCAATTGCTTTCTAACTAAAGCTATGTATACCATTGATTGAAAGGAATAACTTTATTGTTTTTAGTATCAGTCAAATTTTTAAAATCCATGATATATGTTTTTAAGACATTACCTAGAAGAGCTCTTGTCATCTAAGTGTAGATTAGAGGATTATACCAACTGATAACAGAGAAAAGACATTTAATATCAGCTTTTATGGCCTTGATGGCTGTAACATATGATAGAATAATCCTGAGAATCAGTAATCTAGCTTTGTGATGCTATCTCAGTTATATAACTGGTTCATGATGATGGAGGAATTGTTGACCATACGAATAAATTATAGAAGTTAGTTATGGTCAGAGTCATCAAATAAATCATACTTAATAAGTAAATTTACTATATCTTTGTGCTGACGTTCCAGGCTAAATTTCAGGCCTTCAAAAGGGCTAAGAAAAAACAAATAATAATTTGTTAATAAATAATTAAATAATAATTTAACAGTCGACCATACATCCTCAATATTTTTATTTTATTTCTACTAGCCTTTTTTTATTGTTATTTGTTTATTTTTATTGGTTATCTTGTTTTTTAATAGTCCTGAGGCAGGTTTAAAATTTAGGCCAAAACGCCAACATAAAAATATAATGAGTTAACATGTCAAGTAACTTATCAATTTTTATGTAAGTGATTGTAATCACTAGCAGGGTCTAGCTGCGAAAATAAAACTAATAAGTTAGTCTAAATAATTGAGACTGGAAGGATTTATGTATGTTTTGATTGTTGTTTCTTTTTCCAAGCCATGATAAGGGGAGAAATATACTAGTTTCTTTTTCCAATAGACAGTGTTAACTATTGGTTAGACCATTTTGATCAGCAAATATTCACAACTAAACTTTTCATAGTAATGGTAGTATGAAAAAAAAAAATGCTGCAAATTATTAAACAATGGTTTATTATTTCCAAATAACTATATCTGGGTATAACTGTTGGTAAGGGTATTTATAGACGGTTTACTAATATGAAAAGCAATAAATAATTCAAAGAAAAATGGCCTAAAATAGTCTGTCTCCACTGCTAATATCAAAACGCCATATCTTTGCTATTTCTAAACCGATTTCAATGATTATTTTATTCGTATTGTAGGAAATTTAATTCTATATTGAATAGCACTAACAGCATAATTTTGGTATTTATTTGTTAATTCGACCCTTTATATATTAATCAATTTTATCTCCATCTTCTCTCATATATAAACAAGATTTCAATTTTTTTTTTTGTTGGTCACCCTGTACTGATTCTAAAACTCAAACATATTTTTCCTTATCTTCAAAAATAACTGAGTTAAGGGCATATCTATGGGAAAATTTCATTTTTTTTTTTCTATTTTTTAATTATTCGTTGTTTCTTCGATAAAAAAACTAATACCTTTTTCTCTACCTTAAAAAATAACTGAGTTATTGAATTAAACCACATTTAATCAGCCACCATTTTAAAACCAATCGGCTGATATTAATATCTAGGTGTAAGGATCATCATTAGATGGTATTTTTGTGCCAAATTTAAAAAATATTGGTTCAGTAGTTTCGGATAAATGCCACAGACAGTGGACAAATGGGGTTGTTTTTTTTTATTTGTTATTCAGGTTCTACGTATCTTGAAACGTAAATCCTCAAATTTAGAGAGGAGAGGTAATTTTTTTTTTCCATTACAGAGGTTCATTATTGAAAATAATAAACCAAAATTATATACAAAAATATTTTTGCTCATTTCTGCTTTAGTTGGTTATCAAATCCATGTTGTTTTAAATTATTGTTTGGTTCTGTCTTGAAGATGACCATAATGATTAAAAATATCTGAAAAAAAACTATATTTGTATGTTGGTCACTTTTTTACTGGACCAAAACTCATAAATATGATGACCTTCCTGGGTTTGAGCAGTTAGTATTCTTTAGCTGTGGTGATCTGTAATTCTAATGATGTAGATTGCCCTTGGTATCTGCACCTACTCTATTTCTTAATTGTAGGTGGTTTCTACTGGTTCTTATACTATTATATATTTCATCATAAGTTTCTTAAAGGCAAAATATTACAAGTATTATTGCCAGATCTTATCTAATAATCTAACCTTGATAAACAATTCTGCTTCTTATTGTTGTATTGAATTTTTTTATTTTACGGCATTCATTTTTTTGTATGATTGTTATTATTTAGCCCAAAATTATTTCATTTCTTTCAACATAGAATCCACATTAACTTTGTTGGTACTGATAGCCAAAGTGTTTTTTTGCCAATGGAATAAAAACAACCAACCATGGTTTATACATCTGAACTAGTTATTTCATTTAAAATACAGCAATATACCGCAATTGGGTTCAGATTTAGTTTTTTTTTTTTTTTTTTAAATATAATTTGTATGAGAAGACCTTTATAAAGTTTCAGTATATTACTGTTGAATGAGCTGTGTGGTATGCTGAATATAGCATTAGGTTACTGTTCTCCGGGTCACGGGTTCGAACCCTGGCTGAGGCAAATTATTTATTCTATTATTTCAGCCATGAAGCAACTCTGGGTTATGGAGACCCTTCTGGCGCATAACCAGCCTCTATGAAGTGGGTACTCGAAATTGGGGGAAAAAACCTGGTAGCCTAATCACCTTCTTACCGTGGCACTGTGGTGCCCTTGGCCATGAGATACAGAACAAATCTTTATAAGTACTGAACCTGAGATCCTTCATGGGTTGTAGAGATAGTATACTTTTTTATATTACCGTTGTGAGCTAATTAGTAACGTATCAGTTGATTATTTAAAAAACTGTATGATTATATCCTGCTCTATGAAGGGCATTAAGTTCAGTAGTTTATAATGACCACAATGCCTATAAAATGGCCTAAATTATGCTCAGTTGTTAAGAGAGGATTAATTAGATTGGATCAATCCCAGGTTTGATCTTTTGCTGATATAATATATTAAATGTTTCTGATTTATTATCACTCTAGATTTTAAGAAGTGTTAACATTGCTTTAATAATCAAATTTGTTAATTATGATTTTATATAATTTATCATTCGAAGATTTTATATTTTATTATTGCCACCACTCGATTATTTTTTTTTTTTTTTTTTTTTATGTAAAGCCTCTTAATTTTAGATACTATGGAGGAAATGAATTTATTGACAAAGTAGAAGTATTATGCCAAAAAAGGGCACTTGAAGCATTTGGTCTCTCTGAAAATGAGTGGGGCGTTAATGTTCAACCTTACTCTGGTTCTCCTGCGAATCTTGCAGTATTAACCGGTGTACTTGCTCCTCACGATCGGATCATGGGTAAGAATAAATTTTAATTTGTGTGTTTTTAATAATTTTGTTTATATTTGAAAAGATTTACTCTATTTAGTTGTTGTTTTATAGGCCTTGATTTACCTGATGGTGGTCATTTGACACATGGGTTTATGACCCCTACTAAGCGAATTTCCGCGACTTCAATATTCTTTGAATCTTTTCCTTATAAAGTTAACCCCAAAACAGGACTGATTGATTATGATAAGTTAGAAGAAAATGCAAAACTTTACAGGCCAAAACTCATCATTGCAGGTAATTTACATGTTTTCATTGTAATCCGTAGTATTTTCATGTTTATTAGACTAGATCCTAGGTTATGATTTTTGAATGGGTGTTTTAACAAACACACATCTGTATTATCCTTTCATTGGTTTTAAAAATATTCATTACATATTGATTGATCTCATTTAATTGTTTTCAATTTCAGGTATTAGCTGCTATTCCCGTTGTTTGGACTACAAGAGGTTTCGCCAGATAGCGGATGAAGCAAAAGCCTATCTGATGGCAGACATGGCTCATGTTTCTGGGCTTGTTGCTGCAGGTGTTATTCCTTCTCCGTTTGAATATGCCGATGTTGTTTCTACTACCACACACAAAACGCTTCGAGGTCCTCGGGCTGGAGTTATATTCTTCAGGAAAGGTAGTTATACCAGTTCTTTTCTTGTTTACTTTGAAAAATTTACATGTTTTACAGTTTTTGATATTACTTGTTATGGTAAAATAAATAAGAATAGATACATTGAGTACTAATGGTTACTGACACTATTTTATATTGTTTGTTTGTTTATTCATTGAGCATCACTTTATGCAACCGTGGCTAATTAGACAATGCCAAAGTGGGAGTTCTAAATTTTTCCCATCCAGGTTTGATTTGGATAGGAATCTTTAACGAGTATCTAACTAACATCCTATAGGCACAGAACCACCATTTAACGTCTCCTCGGAAGGACTGTATGGCTAAGGATTTTTTACCTTCATCAAAACATTTGAGGACCATCTGCCAGGTTCGAACCTGCGACTTTAGGCAGAGAACTATTTTGTATTGTTTCAAATTAAGGTGGATTTACTCATGCATTTAACTCCATCACAGGGAACACCTTTACCACCTCACCCTGAATGTTTAAACGTTAATTATGATGAACATTCATGTTATGTGGTTTATTTAATAGACCTTTTTTTTCCCAACAAATGAAATATAGAATAGCTTGTTGTTGTTTATTCATTTAATGTCACTTATGCTACTGTGACTAATTCTTTTTTTTAAACAATTCCTAATATTTTTTTCATTCAATCCAATTTATTAAAATTATGTAACATAAATTAAAATTAGTAACTTAAGTGTTTACAGATTTATTTTACCATATCCCTCCTTAGCACCGCTGTATTGTGAGTATCATGAGATAATTCATAACAATTGGGTTTTGCCCTCCCTTATCTCTTGATCATTTATGTTCCTTTAATGAGAGTTCCTGTGTAATTATTTTTTAAATTTTCTTTTAGGTCTGAATCCTGACATTGAAGAAAAAATAAATAGTGCCGTTTTCCCTTCTCTTCAAGGAGGACCTCATAATAATACCATCGCTGCCATTGCCACAGCAATGAGACAAGCTACGTCTCCTCAGTTCAAGCGTTATCAACAACAGGTGGGTTAGAATTCATAAATGAATCGTTCACAAATACATTTCTGCATTCAGAATAATATATTGAACAAATTGTCTCATATTCATTATGTTCTCAGGTTTTGGCTAATGCTAAGAGATTGTGTTCATCTCTGAAGGCTGCTGGTTTAGAGATTGCCACTGGTGATACAGAAGTTCACTTGGTTTTAGTTAATGTCCGCCCTTATGGTCTAACAGGAGCAAAGGCTGAGTACATCCTGGAAGAAGTTAATATAGCCTGCAACAAAAATACAGGTATTTAATTAATTAATTAATAATATTATATATATATAATAATAATAATAATAGGCTCAGCGAACCCGAAGGTTCGATGCCGATACCACCAAATTCCGCCTACACAGACTCGTCCAATGTTCACCATTCAAGCCCAAGCTCCCGAGATCAGCCTTAACGCAATCCTCCCATCTCCGCTTTGGCCTACCTTTTGGACACCTACCAGTCGGATCAGCAAATACCAACTTTCTCGGAATCCGCTCGTCATCGAGCCCGACAACTTTACTCGCCCATTTGAGTCTCCGCGATGCAATCAGCTCAATTATATTCACAGGATGCAAGTTCCGCAATTCCACGTTGTGCAACCTTCTAAACTCCCCAGTGGCTTCATCTCTCTTCGGACCAAATATTTTACGCAATACCTTATTTTCGAAAACCTTAAGCCGTTGTTCATCCTTCAAAGTAAGCGGCCACGTTTCACATCCGTAAAGAACCGTTGGAAGAATAACAGTTTTATAAATTCTAATCTTTAAGTTTTTAGATAGAAGCCGCGAACTAAGTAACTTAGCAACTGAATAATAACACGCATTTCCCACCTTTAACCGGGACTTTATTTCTTCCTGGATTTCATTTTTTCTAGTTATAATTGAACCTAAATACTTGAATTTCTCTACGTGTTCAAAAGTATGACCTGATACATCAATATCACCAAGATCGACACCGTTTCTGCTACTAATCATATACTTCGTCTTATCGGTATTTAATTCGAGTCCTATTTCTTTACCGGTTTTTATTAACACACTTGTATTTAGTTGTATGGTTTCCGTGTCTTCACCTAGCAGTACCAGATCATCGGCATACCCCAAAACCGGAATCTTGTCACCCATATCTAAGCCTTTCTCGGTACACATCACCTTTTCTATGACATATTCTAAAGCTATATTAAATAACACAGGTGAAAGGGAGTCACCCTGTTTCAAACCCGATCGCACCTCAAATCTCTCGGAGTAATTATGACCGATTCTAACTTTATGGAATGTTTCCGACAAACACATCTCTACTAGGTTTACTAACTTTCTAGGTATTCCCTGTTCAATCATGATGTTATATAGCTTCTGACGGTCTATTGAATCATAAGCCTTTTTAAAATCGATATAAAGTTGATGGACTACACCGTTGTATTCCAATTTTTTCTCTAATATTTGACTTAAGGAAAATATTTGGTCAATAGTCGAGCGATTCCGCCTAAAACCACATTGGTAATCTCCGATAATTTCCTCAGCATATTCCGTGATTCGACTAGTTAGAATTGACGAGAATATTTTATAGCATACTGGGAGAAGAGAGATCCCACGATAGTTGTTACAATCCTACCTCGGTCCTTTTTTGTGAATCGGAATAAGTATTGATTCTTTCCATTCTTCAGGCATTTTTTCAGTTTCCCAGATCTTTTTAACTAAAAAATGTATTTTGGAAACGCCCGCTTCTCCACATGCCTTGATTAATTCACTCGTGATATTATCATTTCCTGCAGCCTTATAACGTTTTAATTTTTCTATCGCCATTTCGACTTCCTCTTTACTCGGAGCGTCTATCCATGGTTCAGCGCTCTGATATTCAGAGAGAGGAGATTGATTATTATTTTCCGTATTTAAGATGCCGTCAAAGTGTTGTTTAAATTTATTTAATATCTCAGAAGGATCCGCAATTATATTGTTATTTGCATCTTTAACCGCATTCAATAGAGGTTCAAATCTTTCACGCGATTTGTTTATACCTTTGTACATCTCTCTTACGTTATAATATTATATATATTACTACTTTCATGTTTGGATCATTCTTAAAATATAGACAAATCGTTCATCACTTTGCTTCATTTTTTAAATGTTTTTTGTTTACTTTAGCTATTGAAAATTTATTTTATTTAGGTTTACATTTTTTGTATTAATACTTTTATAGTTATGTAATTTCTATTACATCGATTTGTGAATATTAATAATTTTGTTCAAATGTTTTAGCTAATGACAAGGACTAATTAAGTGTTGCATGTTATTTTTAAAATTAGGTTTAAAAAAAGTGTGTTATAGTTTTATTGAATATTTAAAACTAATTGAAAGCGCATTCGTTGCACCCTCAAACATAGTGTGTCTTAATCCAGTCTAGTGTCTGAGTATGGATGAGGTATCTCTTCTGTGCAATCGTAGATGCTAATGCTTTTCTTAAGCTTTAGAAGTGTGTGTTGTTGGGCAGATGATTTTCTCTCCCAAATAGAACTCTAAAAATTGTCGGATCAATCTTTTTATGGACTGCATGGGTTGGTCATGAAATATTGGTGATCATTAGCTGTCCATGATTTTATTAAACCTTTCTACTTTGTAATCTGACTGGTGATGCAGCCATGTCATCTTTCTGATCATTTGGATGCTTCCTCATTAGGGCAGAGGCTTAAGGCAGCACTACACAGTGAGAAATAGTGTATGTGTAGTTGAGGTGAAAGCACGTCTTGTGAGAGTTCACAAAAGTAGTAGGAGAGGGGGAAGGCTTATTTTTTAAAAACAAATTTGGATAATGAAATCAAATATTACTTTTAGAAAAATCCTATAATATCATTAAATATTATTTTTTTAAAAAGATAAAAAACCTAAATGATAAAGTTATATTAAAACAAGCAAGTGTAATATACACATCATGAAAACATGTATTTTTTAAATGTAGAAACTAGATTTTAAGAAATTAAACATTGTTAATAATACAAGGTAAATAAATATAAATAATGAAGTTATATAGAAAATTTGGTAATTAAATATTTATATTATAATATGTTAAAAGTATGTGAGAGTGTATGATTTTTTTTCACCAAACCTCACGAATTTCACCTCACCTACACCTATCTGAATTCTCACCTTGTAGTGCTACCTTTAAGCTGAGTTTGTTCTCCGCAACCTGTATATGATTTCTTCTCCTCTTTGCTGGCAGCATAGTCTTATTCACAACACCAATCGGTTACATTCTGTGACAGTACCTACCTAGTAGCAAGCATAACCTCTTCCACACCAATTTGGCATTCTTCTTGTTCACCTCCTGTCTTTTTGGTTAGAACGACTTTTCTCCTTTCTACTGTCCTTCAGGTCCTGAGTATGAATCCCGGCTGTGAAAGAATTATTATTTTTCATGTTATTAAAGCTGATGGAGGAGGGGGAAGGTGAGGTGACCCTGAGGTATGGAGACCCTCCTAGAGCTCACCTCTATAAAATGGCTACAGCAAAATTAGGGAAAATTAGGCGGCTGAGTGTGACCTCAGCCTGATCCCTTCCATCCATGACTGTTGCTCTAGACACATTACGAGTCTCTATATTATCTCTCTCTAAGTTATTGTTTTAACCCGTAAAATCAAAGGCAGAATTTTTCACTTGGAATTTTATAATATAGCTTTTTTCAGTCAAATTCACATTTGATGGTGCTATAGCGGGAGTCCCAAATTTTTCCTACCCAGATACATTAAGAATAAGGATCTTAAATGAGTACCTGACATTGCACAGGTTCAATATATTGGTTATATATACAATATACAGGTTCTATTAGAATAAGAAATTGTTAATCCAATTGTCAAAAGAACCTTATCCTTAAAATACCTGAATAGACAAAATTTAGAACTCGTTCTGTAGCACAGTCGGATTATCCAGAGCAATGTGAAGTGATGTTGAATGAATAAACAACAACATGATTCAATAAAAAGATTTACCTCTGAATAAGAAAACCTCATTAAATTAACTGTATAAAATAGGTTCGAGAAATTATGAAATTAATTGAAAAAATTATGAATTTGACTGAAAAAAGCTATATATTGTTAGATAATTTGCCAGTTCTTAGCATAGATTTTCTTAGAGTAGAACTTACTAGCATAATCTGGTTTACGATGTGATTTTACTAACTACTTGTTTTCTAAAGGTATTAAGAATCGGTTATATTTCTGATTTAGTAATGAATACTTTTATCTTATTTACTTAGTTCCTGGAGATAGTAGTGCCTTTAACCCGAGTGGAATCCGACTGGGTACTCCTGCTCTCACCACAAGAGGATTTGTCGAGGAAGATATGGATAAAGTAGTGCAGTACATTGTAAAAGGTAAAACAGTTCAGAATTAGTAAAATATTTCTTTTTCTTAATTTTAACATATAAAAAAAAGGTAACAAACAAAAAAGAACTGTGTTTTGTATTTAATCTTAACTTTGTATTAATTTTTTTAATTTATTTTATTTTTGAAAGGAATTAGTCCGGGTGGCGGTCATTAAATGAAACAACTGAATAGTTTCAACTATTTTATTGTTTGCCAACGTTTTGACCCTCATTGTGGGTCATCATCAGGGCTAAAAAGATACAAAAAGGATACATTTAAAATAAGATTAGAAATACCATTTAAAAAAAATAACTATTGCGCTAGAGAATGTCAATATTATAATATAAAAGGAACTAGATGTGTAAAGAAATCAATTAATTAAATTACAATGATAAAGGTATACTAATGAGAGCTATACAGACCAGATAATGACTAGAGATAATGTACAAATATATAAGAAAAAATTACATGAAATAAAAAACATTAAAAAAATGGAGTACAGTGGAGATACGTGCCGTCTGGTAGGCGAGTGGAAACTAGGTACAATTTGGTAACAAGGAATATAGGCAGGTAGATAGGAAAGTACGTACAAAAGGTTGGGTAAAATGGAAAATACGTACCACATTTATAAACGGGATCTGACAACAATGAGAAAAAATTGTAATATTAACATAAAAGGAAGTGTTCAGATTAAACCTACAATATTAATAACATCATAACGGTATTGAAAGATGTTTTAACAAACTTGTTGAAGTAAAAAAATATAATACAATAGTAAGAGATAGAGATAGATAGATAGAAAAGTCTGTTTTTATTTTTCAAAATTAAGTACATCAAATAGCCAATAAGCAAATAAAAATAAAATAAACAAATTACAAATTACGAAATACAATAATAAAAATCAGACACACTACATGGTCTGTTGACCGTCCGTGGAGTCTGTGTTTATTAACAAAATTAATCCTTAATCTATCAATATAAATAATCAATAACAAAATAAGAAACAAACACTTCCCATGCTATTTATTTACTAAAATTAATTCACAAATAGTCAAATTTACAATTAGTTAAATTTAATTTAACAAATTCACTAATAGTTAAATTCTCTCGTTAGTAACATTCTATAAGAAAAAGCCGATCTGGAGAAATTTACTAACACCAGCCAATCTTTTCCATTTATCAACTCTAAAACTTGATCCCACGTTAAATTTTTAGAATTCAAATTTTTTTTTTCTGAACTCAGTAAGAATCGGACAGGCAGCCAAAAAGTGAAAAAGATCTTCTGTTTCATTTGTATTGCACAAACTACAATTATTATTTTTGTTTACATGAAATGTTTGTAATTCAGGTTTAATACATCAGCTCTTATTTTAATTACCCATCTAATCACCTGCAGTGAATATTTGTTAGTAATATAATTTACTGTGGTTAAATGTGGATAAAAGGGAGAAGTTTTAGAATTTTTAACTTTAATAATATTTTGAGTATAAATATCTTTTTGCATTTGAACTCTTAATGCTGCTAGACTGTTTTTCCATAACTTAATATCATCACAGTTAAATAGATTTAAGTTAAAATTTAATCCATGCGATTCTTTCAGATAAAGTATGTTTTTGAACCATGCTATTTTTTTCTTAATTATATGTGATGCTAATATCTTTGGATATCTATGTGGTGGTAAATTCAAAATTTTAATAATATAATCGAAATGCATCTTTAGGGTGAATATAAATATTGGATCTATTGTTGTTTCAAAATGAAGAAAATGAGTGGGAGTATATTTTGGCAATTTAAATAGTTTTTTAAGAAAAAATCTTTGTAGTTTTTCCACGGCATCTTGACTAACCCCACCCCAGACTTGTGCTCCATAGCACATAACTGCCCTACCAATGGAATTAAATATCTCCAACTTTTTTGACAGAACTATGTCTTTGTTTTCCATAAACTGGCCCCAAATCAAATTCAAACCCACCTTAGCTTTATTCAGTTTTTCTTCGAGGTGTTTTGTCATTGAAAGAGTAGGCGTAAGAGTGATCCCTAGATATTTGTACTGCTGTACTACTTCAATATTTTCTGAGCCTAAGAACCATTTTTCTTTACGCGCTGGCCTACCACCAATAGTAAGAATAATAATGTATAAACTATATGTAGTAAAACTGACTGATTATAATTATATCCACAATTATTTTATTTTTACTATTATTATTATTTTTAAGTTATATACACAGGCAATGCCCATTAAAATTTTTATGATACAGATAATTAGGCATAATTATAACCCCCAATATTAAGAAAGAAATTACAATAATAAATATAATTATTAGGATAAACATTGATAGAATTTTTAAGGAAAAATTAAAATAATAATCAACAAAATTTAAGCGTTAACATAAAATAGTATTTATAATCAAACCTTTTCACATAAAAATTAGGAATAAAAATAACAAAATAATCTTCTTATGTATAAAATGGTATAAGATACCAAAAAAGAAGTATATTATAATAAAATAAATTAAAAGAGACTAGTTCAGATCAGATGTGACTAGCGAAAGCTTTTTACATTTGGTTTTGAAAACATGAGTACTGTGGCACAAGATATCAATCCTATTAGGCAACTCATTAGTGGTTCTCACCATACATGGGATAGTTACTATATTTTATTATATATTTTTTACTATATTTTATTACTATATTTAGTTCTATATTTATTATTATATAGGGATCATATTTTGGGACACGTTTTATAAGTGATCAGATTTGTGTCACTGCTTCTGCATAATTAATTGAAACTTATTTTGTATGTTTTTTGTTCTTTTTAGCTTTGAACATAGGAGTTGAAGCGGCTAAGTCAGCAGCAAGTCCTAAACTAACTGATTACAAAAAGGTTTTATCAGAGCCTCCTTTGGCAGATAAAGTATTAAGTTTGAAAAAAGAAATTGAAGAGTTTTCTGAAAAGTTTCCTCTTCCTGGACTTTCAGAATACTAATATATCATAAGATTTATTATTAATTGCAATTTTGTATACTATCAAAAAGTTGTAAAATTAACTAATATTTTTGATAAATCCTTTTTAAAGTGTTACCAATTTGGCTTATGTTGGTTATATGTTATGTAAAAAAATAGAGTAAAATTTTAAGTTTTACTCATTTGAAATTATTAATTAATTGTTAACATTAGTACACTGCTTGTTAAACAACAGTGTATTAAAAAATGATAGTATTTTTATTTTGTATGGTTTGTTTTGTTTTTTATAAGTATTAGGCCTTATTTAAGACATTTTATGATCTGAAAAAATATGTGATTTATTTTAATTATTTCATTGAACGAAACATAGTGTTTATTTTCTCATAATGGTAATCCAGTTCATTATAATTATTAATAATGTTTATGATTATTCACACTTGCTTATTTTGCATCAAGTTATTACACAAGCTAATATTCCTACTACAATGTAATCTAGGTTAAGTACATTATCATTCTACATCTTATTGTTTAATTATTAAAATATATCTTCTTAAAAAATAATAACCATGTTTTAGCAAATAATAAACTTTATATTAGATCTTTGTTATAAATTATTGTTTGTAATGTATGAATTATTAGCTGAAAATCAAAAATATTAAAAGACATTTTATGTTATTAAGTTTTTTTTTTTTTTTTTTTTTTTTAAATTCAGTGCAGTAAATGTATATAACCATTAATGTTATTCAATGTAGTTTATTTTTGTATTTAAAATAGAATCTGTGTAGTTCATGTTTCTTGTATCACTTGCTTGACCATTACCTTGTCCTCCTGAAAGCCATTTATCCCCTAAAATCCTGTTTACTTCAAAGCCAGATCAGTATGAATTTGTCTAAAAACATTAGCTAAATTTAAATCCTCATACTATTATTTCATTACCTATTTTGACATTGCATTATAGGTTGAAGAACACAAAGAATGTATTACTCGGAATAAATAGGTGCTTGTTGGATCATGAGAAGTAAGAAAGAAGCCATGGATAGATTAAATGGTGAGTGACCACATAGAACCCTGATTCGGAAGATTCCTCATCGATGTGGTGGCTTCTACTACTTCAGGCACATAGGGACCACTCAAATCCTTGTGATCTGTAGGGTTCCATAACTTAATGTTTCCTCGGCTCCTAATCTGGTATTAAAGTCTTTCCTCAAGTTATAGAAAAATTAATAAAAACTTTCTACAATTCTATGGCTTGATTATATTGTATTAAGCAAGAGAGAGAATACTGAGAAATCAAAACTGCAACTTATTGTATTATCAGTATACTTGACTGCTCCCTTAGCTTTGGGTACCAGTCAACTGACTTTATCCTAAGAAATTAAGTCAACTTTTCTGATTAAACCTTAGGACATTAGGCATAGAAGGATGTTATGCTTGCACTATACTACAGGCGAATGACTGTGTGCTGTACTTGTCTATGTAAAAAATGTTGCATGAAACTAAAATCACACATTAAAGATAATTTATCCCTTTGGATGTTATAGCACTTTTTTTAAATCAACTTATCGGAAGTGTCACTTTATATTACCAGTTTTTGTAATTTTTTCGGAATAGCTCTATTTTGATTAAATCTTTTATTATTGGTCAAGTAAGTTTCATCTTCATAAAAATAATTTGACTCGGCTCAAATGTCAATTTTGATATATCTTCATCTAAAATTATATTTATTTAAAATAATTAAGAGTCTCTCGTGTTTAGTAGTAAGTAATAAATGCTGAAAATTATTTACATATTATCACTTCCCTGAACGCAGTCGTATAGGGCTACCATTTATGCTGTGTTATGTTTATGCTATGTAGCTTTATTCTTATGAACCAGGTTGGTTCACATGTGCTATGATTATTATTAAAATGTTACATGATAGTTATTTCTTCAAATATTTATAAAAAATCAAAAATTGTTCTTTTGATTTCTTATGACTGGTTTTTCATGCGACATATTTGTGTCCAACATCATTATTTTCGAAATCTTAGAAAATGAGAAATTTTAAGATTGTCATTTTGCAGTAGCAGTCACTTGTCAGTGTTCATCACTAGCTGTTAATTATATTATGTAATAGCTCGTGTTTATTCAGTTAAAATGTCAAATTTGTCTATGTAGGGATTTTCCAGTTCTTATTAAAAGCTAAAATTCTTCACAAATATTTAACGTCAAGGTACTTTGAAATTATTTTATAGTTACATCTTCAGACCCTTTGGGCATCATCTATGGACTGCCAGGGGTCCCCGAACCACTTCTTGGGAACCATTGGTCTAGAGTGTCACTTTCTCAGTCCATCGAATGGCGTAAACTCAGTGCGAAGAATTATGAGGGTTCTTGACTCGGGAGACACAGGCACTCACTAAAAGGAGCCGTAAGTGATTAGGCTTAGAACTATGCTCAGACGCCAGGTTTTCCCTACCCACTTAAATAGATAGAGGTAGGCGAACTCCAGGAAGACCTGCTTAAAGTTGGAATGACAGAATCAATAATTATCCTGCCACAACCAAGTTCGGAGCCGGCACCAGGAGAATAGTAGTAATATCCACTGGGACAATTTGTAGTTTGCCTTCAAAAGTGTCTCATATAATACTAAAAAAGTAAGGTGTTAGTTTTTGCTATGATGATTATATTACGTCAATTTTTTTTTTTTGTAGTCCTCAAATAGCTGAAGTCATCAAATATATAATATTTCAATATATATAATAAAATATGATCACTAAGGGCTTTTATTTACACATTTTTAAAAAACATTACTTTAGAATTTATTAAATATCTTAATGATAATTCTGCAGCTGCTGCGTGAGAAACATAAAAAATTAGTTATTTAAAAATCAATATATTTAACATAATTATTCAGTAATTATATTGAGTGAAAAATGAAAACTAAATATAAAATAAGCTTTCACGGCAGTCACAAATAAAGTTTTTGCGAGATAGTTTTCATTTATTTTAAATACTAAACCAAGATGTTTAAAATATAAGTTAACTCCTTATCACTTAAGATTGTGCTTGCTCTTAACGTGATATTTTAGAGTTCCTAATTGTACAGCACTGTAGGTACACCTTGGGCAGTGATGAGGCTTCTCTTTGGTGTGCCTAGCTAAGATGTGCCTTCTTAAGGTCTCATTCTGAGTTGCTTGATAATTACATTCTGTGCAATGATACGGCCTCTCATTAGTGTGCTTAGCCATGATGTGCCTCCGTAGGGTGCCAGATCGCCCGGCACAGTACCTGCACTCTGGGCACGGATGGTAAACAAACTGCCTCCCGTCGAGAGGCCTCGCCTTCTCCCTGAGGTAGTGGTACGGCCTCTGGTTCTCATGGCAGGAGCACATGTGCTGTCGTATCCTCTCATTATCTGAGGTCTTGAAGCTGCAATATGGGCAACGAAAGCGATGATTGATCTTGAACTGATGGTCGCAGGTCTTTGAATCCTTGGGATACATCAACTTTCTTGTTACAGGTATCTCTGCTAGATGCTTCCTCAGATGGTTAGAGTAGAGTGAGTTGTCATTGGTTCTGTAGTCACAGTAACGACATGAGTAGATTATGATAGCTTCATAGATTTTGCTCTGATCGGATATCCTTTTGGGGCCAGTGTGAGTTGTTTTGATGTGAGCCCTCAGCTTCTTAAGGCAATTTGATTCATTGCCACAGTAGAAACAGGTAAATTTTGAATCTCCTGGTTCATTTCCTATAACAAAGAAAAAAAAAAAAAAATAGTTTGAATGTCGTATTTTATTTCAATTAGACAAGTCAATATTTATTTAATCTTTCTAGTCAGACCAAAATCATATTGCTTTTCCCCAATGACAGGTTCAGAACCAATATAAAAAGTAAGAGACATAAACTGCATTCCTGACATATTCCCTATATCGCCTCAAATTTCAATTGCAAAGAATAGGTGTTATTGATACACAAAATATAATCGAAATGATCCCAGTTAGTAATTTCTACAGTTGCCACTGTGATATTAATTTTACTATTCAGGATTTTAGACTTGAAATGTTGAATTAATTTAAAGGTTTATTTTTCTGAAAGTCCAGATTAATTAATATTATACTTAAAAAACATTAACCCTTTTTTTCAAGTTCTGCTAATGATATTTTGCGAAAACATCTATACATATCTACTTAAACATATTTTGTAATTATTACTAACAAATGGAAGACTTTTTATGTGGGTCATTATCACATTATGGTACAATCTGAACTAATTATTTTTCTGAAAAGGTTCAATTGCTTTACAGATAGGGAAGACATTCTCTATAAAGATTGGTGGGATGAATACAAATAAAAGATAAAAACTAAAATAAGCTAAAAGGGGTAGTTAGAGACTATTTTTTACTTTCAAACACTTAATTAATTTACAAATTAATATGTGAGCTGTCTGTTTGGAAAAATTAACCCTAAGGAAAATCCCGGTAGCCCCTTGGACTTGGCCACCATCATTAATAGATACTAATTATCCGAAATACAGTATTTGAGAAAATAGAAAATGTACAATTTACTCATGAAAATACTTTATTCAAAACAAATAATTCACATCAATTGTATGGCTGCTCACCACAAATAATCAATATTATTTCCCGATGTGGATTTCAAATTTTAGTAAATATCTTCTTGAGAAAGATTTTCATTGTATTACATTCTTCTCCGGACAATTAAGAATCCATGATGTATCTACTCATTTTATTATCATCTAATTGCGATAAAATATCCGTGTTAAACCAACTAATTTTATATTTGGAGTAATATAATAAACGCTTAACCAGAAATGTTCAGAAAAGTAATGATGATATTTTAAAAACTTGTATATTTGTGGTTTTTTTTTTTTTTTTTATTTTTTTTTTTAGATAGATTTATTGCTATTTACAACTGTATAATGATATACATGTAGTAAATGAGATACAAGATAAAAATGGCATGGATTCACATGTGGGAATACTACCCATTGGCAGCTCCCCAAAGACTATGTTAAACTAGAAGGTCTCGTGGCCATCATCTTTTCAGACGCCTCGGAGGATTATCGGGGATTGTAGAGGAAGCAAGGATTGAAACAAGTGGATTAGAGTGGGAATGGAGTTTGCCATGAAAGGAGTGGTACCTGGTTCGCGCCAAGTCAGCAACATAGGGAACGTTAAGGTCTTTATGGATGAGTTTATTTGTGACAAAATAAGGAGCGTTGAGGATTTTTCGAAGGATTTTTGATTGCAAGGATTGGAGACGGGAAGAATTTGATGGTTTAGTAGAGCCCCAAATCTCTACTCCGTAAGTCCATATCGGTCTGATGATAGTCATATAGATGAGCC
The DNA here is from genome assembly GCA_023052935.1 of Piezodorus guildinii. NCBI lineage: Eukaryota > Metazoa > Arthropoda > Insecta > Hemiptera > Pentatomidae > Piezodorus > Piezodorus guildinii. The sequence continues at coordinate 42,840,056 of CM041292.1, read as the reverse complement.
TTTTGTACTTAAGTGGAAGGTTAGAGCGTTTGTCTAGTAAGTGTTGAAGTAGTCGAAAACGTCGGGCAGTTTCTTGTCTTTTCAGTCTTGTATGAGGGTTCCAAGTAAGACGTTTGTCCAGGTGCAGTCCTAGGTATCGGATCTGTTCAACCGGGACAAGAGGAGTGTTATTGAAGGATACTGTTGGGCAGGATGTCATAGGTTTACGACGAAAGGTAAAGGTGATTTGGTGGGATTTATTGGAATTTATTTTTATTCTCCAGTTCTGACACCATACTTCAAGGTCTTTGATGTGTGATTGAAGAGTTTGGGAGGCAATAGTTGGATCGTTGTTGACTGATAACACACATGTGTCATCAGCATAGGTAGAAAGGAAAGTGCTAGGATGGGATGGGATATCAGCTGTATAAACTGTGTAAAGGATGGGTCCTAGAATACTGCCTTGAGGAACACCTGCATACTGATTAAAAAGGGATGAACAGGAACGGTTATGATTTACTTTGAAGGACCTGTCTGTGAAATAGGACTGGATAGTAAGGAAGTATGTAGGTGGGAGGAATTTACGGAGTTTGTAAAGCAGTCCCGGGTGCCACACTCGGTCAAAGGCCTGTTCTACATCGAGGAAGGCTCCCGTGCAGTACAATCCGCGCTCCAATGAAGACGAGACAACGTCCACCACACGATGGCATTGCTGGATAGTGGAGTGAGATGTTCGGAAACCAAACTGATGATCTGGGATAATGTGATTGGAATCAAGGATGGGATATATGCGCTTAAGCAGAAGTTTTTCAAGGATTTTACCCATGATGCATATGAGAGAGATGGGGCGGTAGGAGGAAGGGTATTCTGGAGGCTTTTTGGGTTTGGGGATCATTTTAATGATGGATAATTTCCAGGAAGCGGGAAAATATGTGGAGCGGAGAACGGCATTACAGATGTAAGTAAGATATAGGATGGCTTTTCGAGGAAGTAGTTTTAGGATACGGGAAGTTATGAGGGAAGAGGTTTTCAGTCATGTTAAGTAATGTTTGAGTTTTGAATTTACTGAGTTCTGATTTTAGTTTGTTGGTCAATTTTGTATAATTAGTTTTATCTGAAGGATATCTTGTCCTATGCCACTTCGATCTTGCTCTGCGTTTTTCTCTTAGTAAGATACGAATGTGCTGTGGCAGTACAGTCTGTTGAGTAGTATTGATGTTGAATGTGGATGAAGTGTTATCTTTTATACTGTTAGTTATTGAGTCTGTCAGTATTCCTACAGCTTTATCAATGTCATGTCTAGTCTTGAGGGGAATTTTTAGATCCAATGTATTCTCCAAGTCGCATCGGAATCCGTCCCAGTCCACACGTCCTGTAATTAATGAGTTGATTGGGGGTTTAGGAACATAGCTCGAATGCAAGGATAGCAGAACTGGACTGTGATCTGATGAAAGGTCATTCAGGGCTTCGATCATAGTTTGGGAGAAGGATATCTGAGAAGAGACAAATATATCGAGGAATAAGTTATGTGGTCAGGGGTATTGACAGGAGACTGGATTAGGCGCGGGGTACGAGGATGTTCAGTCCTCTGTGAAACTTCAGGTAAGGGTTTCGGCTGGCTTGGCTGAACAATAGGACGGGGTGTGATTTTCTGAGGGTGTTCAGGAGGTAGTTTTACCCGCAGGGATTGGTGGTGGGAAGGAATTGGCCGAAGTGGAGTTTGTGGATGTGGATGGGATGCAGGAGGCTTGGTGTGGGAGGTTGTGCATCTAGTGCAGGTACCTGGGAGCAAGTCTTCTGTTCTATTCTTAATCCCGGTGTATTTTGAGATCGTTGCCGAAGTAGATTTTTGTAAACAGTGCAGCCCCTGTAGCTCGCCGGATGGGCTTCGCCACAAAGAGCACACGTTGCTGTCTCAGTTCGAGGCTTCGGGCAGGTTTCAGAGGCATAGGGACCAGCGCATTTAACGCACCTTGCCGGGTGAAAGCAGTATGTCTTTGTGTGTCCCAAGTTTTGACACTTTGTGCATTGAACAATGCTGGTTTGCTTCCTTGGTTCTTCGAAACGGACTGTTGAGTAGACTAATCTAGTGATATTAAAAATTTCCGAGTAGTTTTTGGCCGGTTCTAGATCTACGAAAAATTTTTCTTTTGGATGTACGACGGGTGAAATCTTTCTAACAACATGTCCAATTTCTTCCAGGTCGCGTTTGATGGCTTCTGTAGGTGTGGTTGCGTGGAGTCCTCGTAAAACCACTCGATATGATTTTTCTTCTTTTAATTGGTAGCAATGGAAGTCATAATTGTTTGTACTTAAATAACTGATGAGCTTTTTATAACTTTCTTTGCTGGTGGTGTTGATTTTTATGTCACTCTGTCTCGAAAAGCAACGAAAATTAGACTGTCCGATCAACTTTGCCATTTCTCGACCGCAGGACATAAAATCGCTGATTTTAGAGACAAATATAGGAGGTGGTTCTGGATTTGTAAACCCTTAGCTTGGAACTTCGTTGACATTTTTGGCTGTAGACTGAGCGGTGGATGTTGATGGGGCGGCAGTCGTTAATGTAGCGGCTGACGGTATAATTGTTTCATTTTTGTTGGCTGCAGTCGTACTGCGAGTTTTAGGAGGAGATATAATTTCTTTAGGTGATTGTTTTATCTTGGCCTGTTTATTTTTCTGTTTGGTTGGCGAATTCTCCAGGGATCCAGGGTTTGAGTGGCGGTTTCTTTTCTGAAGTGACCGGCGCTTTAAATATTGCGAATCAGATTCACTGATTTCTGAAAATGGTGTCTCTTCGTCCGAGTCATCACACGATGTAATCATATCTGGGTCCATAATCACTAATATAAGAGAAGAGAAGAGAAAAAAAAAAAAAAAAAAAAAAAAAAATATATATATATATATATATATATATATATATATATATATATATATATATATATATATATATATATATATATATACCTGCAATAGCTAATAAACAAAAAATTTACTTAAAAAAATCTTAAAACTAAACTATCTACATTATATACACATAAAAACATAATTAAAAGAAACATATCTGATTTATATATAGAAACAAGTAAATAAATAAAAGAAATACACAAAAATAAAGAAATAAAATAGTTCGAAATAATAACTTTAAGGAAATATAGTCTTAAAATCACAAAAATTAAACCAGATATGAATAATGTCCCGGTTACGAATTGGGAAATGACAACAGTGCTGGCCAAGAGCTTGTAAACAATAGCTGGGCAGAAGGAATTAGTAGCCTCTCGGCAGGTGCCGAAAGTAGTCTCGTAGCACTACTTCCAGGCTCTAGCGAACACCAGTCTATTACGTGCTTATAAAAATTAACTGCACTCACCTGTCTCTCCAGTTGTGGTTTATTAAGTGTTTAACTGTTCACTAACTCACTATTCACAAAGTTTGAGGGCTGTTTACTCAGTAAAACAGAAATGGCAAGGTAACAAATACAGAGCGATATGAATATAGAACTGTAGGTGCGGCCATCTTGTTGATCATATTGTGGTTGATGTCATTTTAACAAGTTTGTTTTATTTTCTAGCAGTGACTGAATGGCATGAAGAACTTCGCTGGAAGGAAATGCAAATTAATACCAGCAAAAGCAAGGTGTTGCAAGTAGGAAGACAGATTAATGATGTTCATATACACTGCAATGGAGGTGAATTGGAAGTGGCCACGGACATCACCTGTCTAGGGGGAGTTATAAAAAGATCTGGAAATGTAGACTTGGAAATATCTAGCAGAATAAAAAAGGAAAATGCAGTCTACTACCAGATTTGTAATACTACTGTAGGAAAGCGAGAGCTAGGAAAGGAGGTCTTGCAAACCGCCAAATGAAATAGTTTGTTCATGTAATTAGGAAGGAGGAACATAGGGACCCATCAACGGCGAAGAACTACGCTCTGGATGGCAGACCTCCAGGACGTCTAAGGATGTCCTATCTCGAATATTTCGACAAACTATGTGGTGGAAGAGGATAAGATCCCAGTAAGGACAGGAGCCTAACGAAGAACAGAGAGCTATGGAATTTGAGGCTGTGCTTGGATTAGCAAAAAATATATAAGTTTTATTTTCTAAAATGTTAGAGAAAAAATACTAATGATTATTTACCAAGTTTTGCTTTCGATAATATCGTGAAGAATCAATAGATATTCCAATACTATCTTCAACAAAATATCGATATTAAAATAACGAATGTCTAGGCGAAAATATTGACATTTCGATAATATCGATATCTATAACCCAGCCCTTATGGGAAGACCAAGGCTACGTCTGGCAGGCTTTGTTGGAGGACACACTAAAAACAGGAGGATTAGATGTTCCAGGGAAAAGGTGGCAATGGATGGAAAAACCTGGTGTATCTTGTTGCAAGAAGCCTGGGCCCTGCATCAGTTTGTTGAGCCATAAGAAAAAAAAATCTTTGTGTTCATACAAAAAAAAAGAAGAAAAGTATGCGAATCATTATCATTAAATAACAGTTAAGGTCTAGGGAGTTGGCTCCGATTGAATAGAGCACATCCCCATATTGTTAGGGAACACCTTTGAACTTAATAATAGAGCTGAAAACGTGGCTGACATCATGACTGCGTGTCATTGTTGTCTTCAACCTTGAGAGAAAGTTGAATCCCAACACTTTTATAGCTGAATGGAGGAATCGAATTGAATCAAGAATTTTCTGTTGTGTCGTAAAACTTGTTTTTCTATTTATTCACCTATCTGATATAATAATGCGACAATTTAAAGTAATTTTATGACAATAAGTAATTAATAAAAAATAAAGGTAACTTGTGATATGTTCAGGGAGATAGGAAGCTAGGGTTGATTCATTTAAGTATCATTTAAGCGTATATTGTTGTACAAAAAATTAAAGCAATTTCATCAAAAGGTATTAATCTATATTTATAAAAGAAAGTTCCATTTACCGCACTTTTCGGATCATCGCAGTATCTCAGCTGAAATTTTCCCTTAAGATTCGTTTTACCCCGTAATGTTGCAGTATGGCAGGGGTTTGGGAACATTTGTTGAGAAAAAATTGATTTCTAAAACCATTTACAAAATTGGTATACCGATCACTCAACTATAAGTACTCACTCGAAAGAGGATTGAATATCCAAAAAGACCATCTTAATCTGGCAAGTATTGGCATATTCACTAAATTTATAACAAATATATTTAAGCAGATTGGGTTTCGTATTCATATATCCAGTGCTAGTTCTAAAAAAAAGTGTTCAATTCAATCAATGTTTTTTTATAAATTAATTTTTAGTCACAAAAAAACATCCATTTTTAAGAGCACAATAGAACATTTTTTTCTGAAACATAAAAAAAGAAAAAAACAACAACGAAAATTACACATTTATATTGCAACAGAGTTCTGACGATACTGATCGGTTATTTTAAAATATAAATCTTTAGTACTGGATAACCTTGAGTGTGGCTACTTACTACTTTATGCTATTGTAAGCATCACCTATAATTGGGATTAATTCACATTTATGTTGCTAACGAATTGTGACGATTTACAAATATAACGATTATGTTGTTATAAAAACGTATTTAGCAATTGTGGGTATACCTACACTGCCAAGGTGTACTAATAGTCCTGTAGAAAAATAAGATTTTGCCTGGAAAAAGGTGGGGTAATTTTGATTTTTACGTATGATTGTATGAACTGATCCCTCCTTTGAAACGCAAGTTTTCACACTTACAGACCTTGTGCGTTTTTCGCCATCTTGAAAATCCGTTGAAGATAATATTTTATTCAAACCCACTAAATCCAGAAAAAAGTGGAATTATAAATTTTCTATTCATGTCCTCTGAAATTGTTTCTTCCGAATTTCCTTATGATTTTGACAGTATTTACAAATATTTTGTATATTTCTTATGGGAAATTTAATCTTCTACAAGATGGGTTATTATGCATTTCACTGCAAACTGCATTAAATAAAAGTTAATTGGTCTAAATTACTGAGATGACTTTTCAGTTTTTTTTGCAATTATGTCAGATTTTAGCCACCTCGTGTTTCAAAAGCAGTTCTAATTACTTCATTATGTTAAATACAGAATTCGCAGTAAATTTAATGAACTTTATGATTGTTTATGCCAATGTTTTTCATAAAATGCACTGGAAGCGAGTTATTTAGGAAAAACTGAAAAAAGTTCTTTTTTTAGCGTTTTTTTTTCAAGATGGTAGAATTGAAATGAGAAACGGCAAACAACTCGGAGAAACAAGGTCCATGAGTGTGAAAACTTGGTTTTTAAAGAGGGGATCAGCACATACAATCATACCTAAAAATCAAAATTACCCAACCTTTTTCCTGGTAACCTCTTTTTTTGAGCTAATTCTACTGTTAGGCTATATTCTAAATTTGAAAGTTTGAAATGAAGATCTGGAACTAAGTAATAACTATTGGTTGTACTAAAAATAGTTGAAAAGTACCTGATTAACCGAAAGGGGAGTTATGTATATTATAGTTACTCTTTCCATAATCACATATTTTTGTAATTCAATCCAAAAAGAAATATTAGCGGGCAATGCCGGTGGTTACAGCTATTATTAATGTATTTTCGATAGATCAATGTAGAAATAACCAGTTAGGCATAATTTAGCTGTTACAACTGGCTGTACCTTCCTGGATAATGGCCCATATAATTTAAAAATGATTGTTCACCTTCATTTAAAAAACACGATTCATTCCTATCCTGTCCTTGCTCTTCAAAATAGCCAAAGCTCATGGGGTCATCTGCGGCAGAAAGGAGGATTATGGTAAGTAAAGGTATCTTTTCAATTGCCATAAATAAAACTAACTTTATTCTATAAACGGGTCTATTCTGTTGGAGGCGGGGTAGTCGAGTTGGTTAACGCACGTGGACAATCCGTGCGTTGCCAAGCAAGCAGTTAATAGACTTTGATAGAGTTCGAATCTCGGTGCGAGGGGATTTCATCTCGGCATTAATCCCCTGCCCTCATCCCCTAGGACCGGGAAACCCCCGTATAGCCTATAAAGGCGGGGTAGGAGAGAACAAAAAAAAAAAAAGTGTCTATTCTTTTTCGATATATAGTAACGGTTATATATCGATAACCGTTACTATATGATGAAACTGCTACTAAAAGCAAAACCATTGTTATTAATAAATAAAAACACATGTTATTTTCTATGAAATAAGTTTGGTTCATACACGGTTTATGAACAATACTGTTCGGGTTAGGACATTCCACTGTAGTAGATCTAAACAACTTATTAGAGGTATGTGCGTTTGATTTCTTAAAACATCTAACCGTTATAGGCGGTTCTGGTAACGTGGCAGTAATCAATGAATCAGTTTTCTCGAGGTAGGAATTCTCACTAAGGAAGACAATACCGGCAACAGTGGGTTTTCGGAGGGTTATCGACGACTGCAAAGGAGTGTGTTTATTTTCAGTTTTCGATGGAAGTGCCCGTACACTAGTTTCCATCATCAAGGCCCATATACGACCCGGAACAACCATTATTTCGGATCAATGGAAGACGTATGACGCATTAGGTCAGGAATATTAGGGTCATTTAACCATTCCATACATTTCGTCGAAACGCGCAGGAGCTCACAAAAATTCTGTAGAGAGTATATGGGCATTAGCAAAAAGGTTAGTTGTGGAACGCATTGGGCCCTCATAGACAGCTAACTTGATAACTTGAACGAATTGATGTGGAGGAGCAACGTAGAACAAGATTTGTTTCAAACAATTTTACAAATGTCAAGGACTTCACGGCTGCAGACTTCTAATTCACAACTTAGATGTTATCATTTTATTTTTTAATAAAGTATATTTTGATTTTTTTTTTTTTTAAGTTATTTGTAGTAGCGGTTTCATCATGTAGTAACGGTTACTGATATGGGTATAACCGGAGGCAGGGTCACCTGTAGCATAGTGGCTAGTATAACGGCCTTCTATACCCAAGGTCAAGGGTTCGAACCCGCAAGTGGGCCTAGGATTTTTTAATGTGAGGAAAAAAATATTTAGTTATACCGGCCTTCGGAGGAGACGTAAGAAGGTGGTCCCGAGCCTGTGCGATGTCAGGTACTCGTTAAAGATTCCTAATTAAACTTAGATAGCCACAATATAGGACTCTCACTGTGGCATCATCTGAATAGCCACAATAGTATAGATTGACGTTAAATAACTAACCTAACAATATAACCGGAGGCCTGGAAATAGAATAGACACCTATCACCTTTTAATAAACTAATGTATGATAGATTAAATGAATGAAATTATATAACTAACAGAACTCGCATTAGCAACATTTGTTTCACTTCAGAAAAGTCGTAATACTGCTCATACATTTACGTTAGAATTTGCATGAACTATTGAAACAATAAATAATACCAAGGAAAATCAAATAAAAAAAAAAAAAAATACACTATTTTGTAGGTAATGAAATAGAGAATATATAAAATATATATAAAAAACAATAAAGTATCATAGAGTAATCGATTAAGCAATTTACCTAGTTCTGGTTCCTTATCCAATGTCACATCCGTTAATTCTGACTTGAGCCATATCACCTCTCCTGTCAATTAAACAAAATGCATTAATATTAATACTCTCTAATAATATTAAGTTATATTGGTTTGCAGGAGGGAGAATGCCTTCAATGAAAATTTTGTTTATTGGATGTCAGCAATAATATCACAGCTAAGGAATATATAAGTCAGACGTGGCTTAAGGCAGAGGAAGAGGTCATAAAGTTTTTGGTGATGCAATATAACGGCGGTTTCTATTAGCATTGATGACTAATACTCAATGGTTGGTTGAACACTTGTTCTATGTCTTACTAGTTGTGATTTTAAAAATGATATATCTGGTATCGAAATAAAATTTATTTATGAATTAACATTTTAAAATAAACACACAACTTTCACTTACCTCCACTCTTTAAATCAATATAAAAATACTTCAATTTGAAAAATATTTTAAGTTGATTTTAATAAAACGTGTATTCATTTTCGTTGTTCAGTAATAAGTTTATTCAATATTAGTCACTTTGTATTACCTTTTACAACTTTGTGTGTCAGATATATTTTTCTAAAATATTTCTCTATCCAACGGTACATTATACGTACATCCAAACGTACATTATACTGTTCCTATTATCAAAAAAACAAAAATTAAATTTAACAAATAATAGTTTTGCTCTTTTATCCTTTAGTTGGTCATCAAATAAGTATATTTAGCCGTTCTTTATCAATATCATTAAGATGATAGGTTTAATCTTTTAGAAGGTACAAATTTAAATGTACTTTAGAGGAAGAAAATTTAAAATATCGACATTTAAGCCCTGTCAGAATATTTCAATCAGAATCGTTAAAGCCGTTTTTGAGAAACTCGTAAAAAGGTGCAAATTGCATGGTTTAAAGTACATCTTCCGGTCAGCTGATTTTGATGAAAAAGATTCTGTAACATTTCGGGAGTATAGTTGTCTTAAATATGAAATTCCAGATTTATAGGACTTGTCGTTTTTGCCCGGGTGTTATCACACACACACACACACAGACCTTTTTGGTCATTTGGACTCAGGAACGTGTATTTAGTTAAAATTAGACTAAAATAAAGATAAATATAGTTAAATAGAAAGATAGTTAAATAGACTAAAACGTGTATTTCCGTCGAAAACTGGAATTAAAAAATTTTCACGATCGCAATACTTTCTCTTACTATATATTTCATATATAGGTAAGTGAAAGTAATATAGTACTAAATATAGTAAAAAAATATATATAAAATATAGTACACCTAACCCATGTATGGTGAGAACCACTAATGAGTTGCTAATAGGTTTGATATCTTGTGCTACAGTACTCATGTTTTCAAAACCAAATGTCAAAAGCTTTCGCTAGTCACATCTGATTTGAACTAGTCTCTTTTAATTTATTTTATTGTAATATACTTGTTTGTCCTGGAAGAAGATTCACCACGTTTCTCGATGAAATTTTATAAGGGTAGAGTCATCACTCCCAACGCCTATTTTTATGAGTGGCCACCAGTAGGCTGACTGGTCTCACATACCCTGGGGAGAGGCTGTGAGTAGCTTGATGAACCTCTGCTTTTCTGACTATAGCCCAGTCAATTTAGACGTTTCTGCTTAAAAAATGTCGGGTACTTGGTTTGATTTTTTTATTATTCTTAGGTATATTAATTAATTTTTGGTACTCCGAGGGATGCCTCCATTTCTCCTTTCAGTGGGGAGGTGAAGTGTCTTTACCCCGCTTACCGCTGTAAATATTTCCTGACTAAGTCCTAGTATTTCTGATCTTTAATCTTCGATTAGTAATAGTTCTCCGAGGCTTCGGGAAAGAAGATGGTGGCGAGACCTTCTTGTTAAAAAAATATACTACAGTGCTGTCAATGGATAGTTTCTCTACATGTCAGTTTCATATCATTTGTCTTACAGATTTTTATTCTTGTATTATCAAATAAAGCTGTAAGTTACGAGAAAGAAGAATAAGGGGAAAAAATAAGCAATTTTAGTTTTTTAAATTTTCCTTTGAAGTGCTTAAGTTGAATTCTTCACAAGGGTTTTTCATGGGGTCACCTGTTGTGTAATGGCTAATATAACAGCCTCCTATACTCAAGGTTGCGGATTGGACCACTGCAGATGGTCTTTGGAATTTTTTAAACGGGTTAAAAATGCTTGGTTATGGCATCCTTAAACCTGAATGGAAAAATTTAGGACTCCCATTAGCATCCTCGGATTAGCCACAGAAGCGTAAAAGTGACAAACATTAATTGAATAAAAAAAGAATATTTTCATAACATTCAGCTTCCCAAGTTAGTGGAAAGAAGCTCTGATGAAGACCCGCATCTTTGATCGAAACGTTGGATAATATATAGTTTTTTAATATATTCCAATCTTCTATGTCCGCCACCCGATTCATCTCATCCTACAATTATTGCATTATTTTTTTTTATGAACAGTTGTAAATATCAATAAATAAATTTAAAAAAAAAATCATATTATGGAGTGCTAACATTGGGTTGTTTACATTTTTTTCAAGTCAGTTTATCATTGTGTATATTAATTATTATAATATATTCTTTGGTATTAATTAATACATTACCAGACAAAAACAAAAAAACATTCAATTTTTATTAAATCAGTGGTACTCGTTGGGCTTTAAGCCTACCCCTACAACAACTTCGTAGTCTAGTCTTAGAAAATATCTGTTGGAGAGCATATTTTTGTTGACTCTGAAATATGGGCAAAAAGGATTTAGCTCTACTAGATTTACGTTCTGTAACATTGTGTGCCAATGTTATTCTAATGTAGATTGGCTGTTAATGATGTACTAACATTAAGAGCAAATGTTATCTGCATATTAAGAACACCTTCTCAGCTGAACAACCAAAAGCTTTCTTGAAAAAAGAACAATGACTCTAGTTTAATTAAAGGGATGTAGCTTGACCTTGATGGGCTCTGTATCAAAATTTGGTGTTTTTTTTTTTTTTTCTTACTGCGGCGAAGCGCTAATGGATAGTAAAAAGCCCTGGAGCAGAGTTGTCGAGTAAGTTAGCGCGCTCACTACTCGGTGCGGGTTTTTTTTTTTTTTTTTTTTTTTTTTTTTTTTTTTTTTTTCTAAGCCCCATGGATTTGGATTGAAGTCAAGGAAGGCTAGGAGAAATCAAGGGTCCTCTTTTACTGCATCAGATGCATTCTAAGAGGGGTCTGAGGATAGGAGATTTTCGGGGTCGGGAGCAGTTTATGAGTCAGTTCTAGTGATGGGGCTCACTAGTCTTTTTGAGTCAGTGAACGGTGCGGGGAGCATTGCACTCGGCATTTATCTCCACTCTCACCTCTTGGAAACCCCCCGCATAGCCTACAAAAGCTAGGTAGTGGTGCACAAAAACTCTAGTGGCTTATAAGCAAACTCTAAGTCACACGGATTTAGCGCCTTAGCCGTCAAGGATTTAAACTATCTTTTAAAATTTATTTTTCAAATGAGTATAATATTTTCATTTGTACTCGAGAAATTCAGCGTACGGCCCCTGTTTAATTTTTCATAAATATTATGGCGAAAAAAAAAATCAATGATAAGGGTAAGTATTTACAGATCCGGAAAAGTTCAATGACAATATAATAAACGAGATACTAGCTGTACCTCGCGGCTTTGCAAGCGATTATATCTTACTTTTTTTTAATTGTTGTGAATTAAGAAAGTTGTTTATAATAACTATGTCTATTTATACAGTAGAAATATATCTGAGATAGCAGTGAGTGAAACTTTTAACTATGTCAATGTACGACAAATAAAAGATTATTGTTGATTGTCAGATATTAATTTTATACAGTTAAAACTACAATAATATGCCAGTGCCAAGTAACCATACTCTTGATTATGTAATACTAACATTTTTGCTTTAGTCATAATCATTCTATACTATCGTCACTTTGTTACAGAAATGCTTATTTTTTCCAATCGGGGATGAACCCTTCCATCTGAACAAGCTAGCATTTTTTTTTTTTTTTTTAGGATTCACAACGAAGTTAAATTATCTTTTCAAAACTTAAACGTTTTTCACTATTGATCATTTTAAAAACCCAACAAGAATAAAACACATGTATTTGTTGAAAACCTACACAGGAAACATGGCTATGAAACGAAGTATGATTAAATATGTTTGTTATATGTATTTTAGTATCTTTGCTGTTACTGATCAGATTAAGATGATTTTGCTTCCAGATAGTCAGAAATTCTATTATTGTTAAAATGAGTACTTATAGTTTTTCAGGAGACGTTTAGTTTTTGAGTTATTCCGAAACCAATTTAGTTTTACGTTTTAGAAAAATATATTTTTTAAAACACATAGAGGATGGATTTTCCAAAACCTTATTAATGATGTCAACTTCATACCCATAGTCATTTTTGAGATAGTGCGTTGACCAGAAAATCGAGTGGAGTGGGACTTTCTTTTATAAATATAAATAATAAATACTTTAAGAAATGGTTACCTAGGTGTGGCAGCATTGTCATCGAATCTTCCTCATCTTTAGGTGACTTATATTTTATTTCAGGGAGATCTTCTGAAAGAACTGCAAAAATTTCTTACATTAGAACGTCAAAATACAGTACTATTATATTTATAATGGATATCAATAGTTGACCGTTGAGAGATTCAGGTGAAAATTATTTCACATCAATGCCGAATTTATTTTTTATTAAATATACCTTCCCCTCTCCCATTAGCTTAGAATTGACACCAGAGTTTATTTTTCTTACCTCTATCCTTATTCAACAACAACCGTAACAATATATATAAATTTAGTTTTTTTTTTTTTTTAAGCCCCATGGGAGTTGGAGGTTGGAAATCGGAAAAAGAGGAAGGAATATGGGATCTCTTTTTCTGCATTACATGCGTCCTAAGAGGGAAGAGAGGATACAAAAATTTTCGGTATATGGGAGCGAATGGGAGTCACGTCTAGTGATGGGGCTCACTAGTCTTTCTGGGTCAGTTAGTCAAGTTATGGTTTCTCAGTCAAGTCTGTAGGTCCGTACATAGTCTTACCAGCGCTGTGGCCGTCCTGTCGGAGTCATTGTGTTAAACAGTGGGTTCGTGCAGTACCGGAGACTATCAAAGAACTTGATATGTCTCCGGGAGATGAACTCTGTCACAGTCGGAAGTTCGAAGGTGTCGTGTATTTGGTCTGTCTTCGTCCTCTGTAGAGAAGTATGCCTCACTATTCGTCTCAGTACTCCATTTTGAAACTGCTATGAGCTTTTTTGCTATGATAAACATAAACATATAGGTGCCATGTATGTGTATTTTATATATTCCTATGTTTGGAGTAAAGATGGGAGTAAGAAAAAAAAAATATATCGGATTATAAGCTGGATTTCCAAAGAAACTAAGCGGGAACCTAATTTCTTAAGACTTTAGGCAACAACTATAGTCTCATGCGCCTTTTATTATAGTCCCAATTGAAATAACAAAAATTGAGATTATTTGCTTTTTGAAGTGACCATTCGAAATGGCCTTTAGAGAGGAATTGTTCCCATTTCAATATCTCATTTTGTTCTCCAGTATTTTCTACACAACATTCATGACTGTGTGTGGCAACTCATATGTTACGCGCTGAGGCGTAGCTTTTTTTTCCATTCATGGTTTGCGAGTGAGACGTGTATGCCAAATTCTTTTAGCCGGGCTGGCACCACTACTTTTTTTGGAACAGCTGCATATTAGATTTTTTTCGTTAATCATACGGCTCCACTATCTGAGTTCGTTACTACATCTCGCCATCTAAATTGTTTGGTACAGTTTCCTCGTTCTTCCTTCTATTAAAGATATCACTTGACCTGGTAGGGCCGTGCTAATGAATTGCTTCTCTGTAACAGCTCTTTTAGCAATACTATCAGCCAACGCGTAACCTTTTAAACCAATAGACTTGACAACCATAGTCCAGCCATCCCCATAGATAGGAATGTAGCTGTGTCTCGTTTCTGTCCTGTCTGCATTAATTCTTGTGCGTATAATGAACAGTAAAGGAAACTTCTGATTAGAACTATTGTTTAAGAACAACGGGCGACGAAAGTATAAAAACCGAAAAAACAAATATATGAATTTAATTTATTTATTTTTTTAATTTTCTAAAGATTGCTTTATTTTTCGAAACCCGGAATGAATATTGATTATCCTTTTTAATTTCACTTACTATATATAGTAAGGGGAAGTATTGCGATCGTGAAAATTTTCGAATTCCAGTTTTCAACGGAAATACACGTTTTAGGGTCCCCTGAGTCCAAATGACCAAGTCCCGCAAAAAGGTCTGTGTGTGAGTGTGTGTGGTAACTCCCGGGCGGAAACGGTAAGTCCTATGAAACTGAAATTTCATATTTAAGACAATTATACGCCCGAGACGTGACAAAACTTTTTTCATCAAAATGAGCTTACCAGAAGAGGCACTTTATACCATGCATTTTGCACCTTTTTTCGATTTTCTCAAAAACGGTTCTGACGATTTTGATTAAACTCGCTATATCGATGTAAAATTTAATGGGCTTTAATATCATGTAGGTTTTATTTGGATAAAAATGGTCTGACAGGGCTTAAATGCCGATATTTTAAATTTTCTTCCCCCAAAGTACCTTTAATTTTTTAGATTCAATAATAATAACTAGATTATCTTGTTAACGCTGATGAAAAACAGGTAAATATATAAATTGAATAAATTCGATACCCAACTAAAGGAGAAAACAGAAAAAATATTTTTTTAATGCAATTTTTCGTTTTTGAACATAAGAGCAGTAATATACATGTATGATATACCGTTGGAAAGCTAAAGATTTTAGAAAAAATATCAACTCATACACAAGCTTTTAAAAGTTAATAGAGAGTGATGAGAAGAAGATAAAACTAACTGATTATTTTAGATAATAATATAATAGATTTTTTAATGAAACACGTGTTTCTATTTAATTCAATTTGATTAATTCCTTAATGACATCGTCTCTCAGATTTTTGCTTTTTTCAGTAGGAATTTGCTAGAATTCAGTCTGGAGAACATCACTAGACCTCAGGAATATTACGGCAGTGAATATTGGAGAAGTTTCGGTAAGCAAAGTTATAATTTACTTTGTACAATCACGAAAAAGTGAAAGAAGGGTCACTAATCAGCTGATTGCCGCTAGCTCGGCAAGCTCGGGCTTGCTTTTCTTTTAATTATCTTTCTTTTATCTTTAATTCTTATCTCATTATTTATTTATTATTATTATTTTCTTAATCAATGAGATATTTTCATCAAGTCATGTCCTCAAAGTCTGCAAGTAAAAGATCTAGATCTGCAGGTTCTAACTCGTCTCCCACAAAACAGAGA
The DNA here is from genome assembly GCA_023052935.1 of Piezodorus guildinii. Taxonomy (NCBI): domain Eukaryota; kingdom Metazoa; phylum Arthropoda; class Insecta; order Hemiptera; family Pentatomidae; genus Piezodorus; species Piezodorus guildinii. The sequence continues at coordinate 42,824,199 of CM041292.1, read as the reverse complement.
CCCCGCCGTGAACAAAATAAAAAAATGATTCCACCAGCGACCGCGTCAGCTACCTCATTAGGTTCTGAACCACAGCCCAGCACATCATCACAAGGAATAACTGATGAATCTCCGTTTTTTACACCGAATCCATTTCAGATCCTCCAAAATGAAAAAGAAACCATGGAATCTTCTCCTATACCCAGAGAACCACTACCTCCACCAATATTTGTTAAAAATATTAAAAATTTTAAACTGATGTGTGCGCATTTAAACAAAGTAACAGATCCTAATAGTTATTATTGTATAAGTAGAACCAATGATACTAAAATATCTCCGACTACTGCTGAAACCTACAGAAAGATTGTAAAATATCTGACTGAGACCAAAGCTGACTTTCATACTTATCAGCTGCGCCAAGAGAGAGCATTAAGGGTCGTAATCAGAAACCTACATTCCTCAACACCCGTTGAAGCAATCAAAGAAGAACTGACAGAATTAGGATTCCAAGTGAGGCAAGTCACCAACGTTCTAAAAGATAAAAGTCCACTGCCTCTATTCTTCGTGGACCTGGAACCATCAGCAGGAGTCGAAAAAATCTATGACCTCAGCAGACTGTACTATACCCGTGTAAAAGTTGAAAAACCTTACACAAAGAAAGAAATAGTCCAGTGCCATAACTGTCAGGCATATGGTCATACCAAAAGTTATTGCCATCACATACCACGCTGTGTGAAATGCGGTGAACAGCATAAAACAGAAGAATGTACAAGATCAAGATCAGCACCCGCTGTATGTGCTCTGTGCCTCAAGGACCACCCGGCTAACTACAAGGGATGTGAAATCTACAAGAAACTCAGAACCAGATACCAAAAACCTCAGGATCCGAATGAAACAGCTGTACCAACCAGAAGCAGAAGAGAACCATCAAAACTTGTAAATTCTAACGTGTCATTTGCCCACTTGCTTGGAGGTGGTAACCAGAATCATGAAGTCGAGGCACTGCCGGAACAACATTTTCCTCAACATTCTCAATCTATTGTACAAGAATCTATCCCTCAAAGTTTACCTAATCTTCAAAAAACTCCTCAACATCAAATTTCTCATATCCCTCCACCATCAAACGTCACAGATCTTACCAGTCTAATGACATCGTTCATCTCCGAAATCAAATCTCTTGTTATGCCACTTATATCACTCCTTACGAATCTAGTATCGAATCTAATCCCTGCCTTGAAAAATCCTTAAATGACTTCACCTAACTCCTTATCCATTCTCCTTTGGAATGCGAATGGTGTTAGAAATCATACTGACGAACTGACAGCGTTGTTGCAAGACAAAACAATCGATGTTGCACTTATAACTGAAACAAGACTAACGACTAAACAGTACTTCAAAATACCGCAATACATGACATACCGTACTGACCACCCAGACGGTAAAGCCCATGCCGGTTCTGCTATCATTGTCCACCAATCCCTCTCTCATCATTTACTCCCACTTCCCACCTATGATTTCCTACAAGCCACATCCATAGTAATCAAGACTTTTTCCTTTCCGGTAACCCTCACATCTGCATATTGCCCTCCTAAACATTCCATTTCCAATTCTGAATTTGTATCCTTCCTGGATTCCTTAGGAAATCGTTTCATTCTGGGTGCAGACTTAAACGCCAAGCATCAGCAGTGGGGTTCCAGAACCACGAATTCTCGGGGACGAAATTTGCTGTCTGCACTCAACTCCCGAAATTTTAATATCCTGCCTCCTGACTCCCCTATCTACTGGCCAACCGATCCTAACCGCAATCCTGACATCCTCGACTTCTTTATCCACAGCGGATTAGGCTCTCTCAACTTGTCTTTAACTCGCCTTGATGAACTATCCTCAGACCATAGTCCACTGATCCTAAAAGTATCTCTCACTCCAATTCCAAAACCCATTCCACCATCATTCATCCGAGGCCCTGTCAACTGGAACCTTTTCCGCCAAATCCTGACCGATAATATTGACCTCAGAGTAACCCTCAAAACCCAAGATGACCTAGATAATTCCGTCTATTCCTTTACCACCGCCATCCAACAAGCTGTCTGGACTGCTTCCTCTCCTAAACACTCCAATATAAATCCAGACCAAAATCATTTTCCACAACCTATTATAGACCTTATCCACACCAAACGCCGAGCAAGATCATTATGGCAGCGCACCCGACACCCAACAGATCGCCGCTCCTATAACTTCTATTGTAGACAATTGAAGAGGGAGTTGGCGAACTTTCGTTCCCAGTCCTTTAGTTCCTACCTCTCCTCTCTATCAGCTCGTGATAATTCCCTGTGGAATGTCACGAAAAAGATCCTAAAATACCATCATGTTTCCCATCCTCTCCGACGTGGTGATGAGTCCTGGGCTGCGTCTGATGAAGATAAAGCCGAGGAATTCGCCACACACCTCTCCAAAGTATTCACTCCTCACCCGGAATCCCACATCAATCACACCGCAAAAGTGCAAGACTTTCTTATGTCACCGATTCCACTTTCCGTACCTCCTAAAGCTATATATCCCTCTGAGGTCAAATATCTTCTCCAAAAACTGACTCTCCGTAAATCTCCTGGACATGATCTCCTTACTCCCCAGATCCTCCGACAACTTCCGCAGAAAGCTATTATATTCCTTACTTATATTTATAACTGCATCCTCCGCACCACCTATTTTCCTCTGTTATGGAAACATTCCACCATCATCCTTTTTTTAAAACCAGGTAAACCTTCCAACAACACTTCATCCTACAGGCCTATTAGTCTACTCCCCATCCTCTCAAAAATCTTCGAAAGGCTTCTTCTTAAACGTATCCTACCCATATTAGAATCTCAAAATCTTCCTTCCCATCAGTTTGGATTCCGTCCTCAGCATTCCACAGTTCAACAGGGGCTCCGAGTTGTAGACCATATTTCCTCAGCTCTTGAATGCAAAGAGTATTGTTCTGGTGCGTTTCTGGACATTGCGCAAGCTTTTGACCGGGTATGGCACACTGGATTACTCTTCAAGCTGAAAACCCATTTACCCCAGTCCCTATACCTCATTCTCCGATCCTATCTCTCGAACCGTTCCTTCCGAGTTCGCTGTGGTGAAGAATTTTCTAACCTTTATCCCGTTGAGGCCGGTGTTCCTCAAGGCAGCGTCTTGGGACCCATCCTCTACATCCTTTACACTGCTGATATTCCTACACATCCTGATACCTTTCTGGCAACTTTTGCAGACGACACCGCCATCCTATCATCCAGTTCCAATCCTGAAACAGCATCCTTAAACCTTCAGAGACACCTTTTCCTTGTCGAACACTGGTGTAATAACTGGCGTGTAAAGGTGAACGAAGCCAAATGTAAACACATAACCTTTACTCTTAGACGAAAATCCTGTCCGCCAGTTTATTTCAACTCATTACCGATTCCTCTCTCAGATACAGTCCGGTATCTTGGCTTACTGTTAGACAAAAGATTGACTTGGAACCCACATACAAGACTTAAAAGACAAGAACTCAACCGACGATTCGGACAGTTATACCGACTACTCAACAGAAAATCTGAACTTACAGTTGAAAACAAATTATTAATCTACAAGACAATACTGAAGCCCATCTGGACCTACGGACTTGAACTGTGGGGGACAGCTAAACGTTCTAACATCAAACGCATTCAATCCTTTCAATCCAAAGTCCTCCGTACAATAGTAAATGCTCCTTATTATGTCTCCAATTATACCTTGCACCACGACCTTAATGTTCCATTTATTTCAGACCTAATTCCATCCAAATTTTCCAAATTCCACCAGAACCTCATTCATCATCCTAATCCTTTAGCTCAATCCCTATCCAGCTCCACTCATCCATACAACCCACCTAGAAGGTTGAAACGGCAGTGGCCCCGCGACCTTTTGTAAATATATTGGAGTTCTAGCACTGGCTAGATTCTCCACTCAATGTGATGTATGTATGAGTGTGTGTATGTGTATATAGGTATAAGTGAATTATTGACTTTTGTATTGATTCATTATTGTGTATATATTTTATTGTAATTTTATCTTGTGTAAATATTGTATGTTTGATATCATTCAGCAATACTATTAATGTCCAAATTGGGACAGATTGTAAAATTTTCTCAATAAAAATTGTTATTAAAAAAAAAAAAATTCCTTAATAGTTTCACGTATTTTTATCTCTAACTGAATTTGAAAATTCTTTCATAGATTTTAAAAATCGAGGTAAGTGAAAGTCGTGTGTTGCCCGCACCAGATTTTTTAATTAAAAATTAAAGTTCACATAAGTAGGAATTTTGATTCCCATATTGTAGCTAACCCATTATTCTGTGCGTGGCTTTATCCAGCAGTATTTGGTATCATCACTCTACATTAAAATACTTAGATCAAGGAAAGTGAAAAACCCATGGGTTATAATAGCTGATGGGATATTAGGAAGAGGACGTGTATGTACTTACTATTAGTAGACCCTCCATGGACTGAATGGTTGTTACTTTTAACATTCTACAGCACTACAACACGATTATCGATTGAGCTATTCAGAGTAAGTTACATCCATTTGACTGACGGGCCACCAACAACCGAGAGAATTGTGTGGTAATTGCTTAATTGATCCGAGTTAGCATCACGTTAATTTTTTTATTTATTTGCATATAATTTTCCAAATTTGAAAATGATGAATGTATTAATTTTTTTTGTTTTTCATCACTAACCACTATTCTTAAATATGCAATTATTAATCACAGAGTTGGAGAAAATAATGAGCAGGGTTTACAATGTATTGTTAATTTCAAATAATTATTTATAAAATATTTAAACTCCTAATATACCATAATATAACTCCAAAAATTAATTTATTGAAAAAAATAAATAAAGTACATAAAGAGATTTGTACAGTTTCTTGGTCAACAACCGTGCAATGAAATGACTAATACGAGATTTCCCTCCTCTCCCCCAATTTTCGGGTACCCACTTTATAGAGGCTAGGTGTGCTCCAGGAGGGTCTCCATTGCCCGGAGTTGCCCCTCTCTCCCTTCCTACCTCCGATTAAAATTACCGAATAAAACAACGACATTAATCATTTTAACCGAATACTTTAAGTGCATAAAGTAACGGGTATTGGGGTTCGAATCCAATACGCTGAGAACAGTAGACTTGTGCTCTATCCATTAGACCACGCCGTTCCATTTTTTATACTCTGAGGTTGGGGTAATTGGGTTCTAGATTCAATGATATCCCAACAGCTCCTTCTGCTCCAACAACTCCACACAGGATTGCACACTAATGGTTGTTACATGTTCCACTTTGGATGGAGTGATCGTCAGTCACGCCCTTCATGCTGTCTCTATAAACAGCATTAGACAGCTGTTTCATTATTTTAATAAATAAATTTATCAAAACGAAATATTTTTATTTTTTTTGGGGCATTGTTGATATTTCGATGACTTTATCTGTAATGTTCTTGATATAAATCGTGAAATTATTTGAACGCCTTTATAAGTAGATGATCGATCAGTACCATAAATAAAATATTATTTATTGGAACTTATTAACTAATAAAGATATTATTATTATTCAGAAACTTATTCTAGTTAGTAATAATGATGTCTATTCACGTGTTTACGTTTTTGCGTGATAATTTTTTATATAATTTAAAAAAAATCAAAAGACAGGCTACATGTGATTTGTTACTTTTTCAAATAATGAATGTCTTCATTGTATATAGACCAGCTGTTTTCATAATTTTAAAATACCAAGTCGAAAGGTTTTTTTATGTTAATTTTCCTAGTAAGGATATGTTCCTTCACTGAGTTTATGTTTGTTTTGTGAACCAAGAAAGGACAAATAAGCAAAATATATCTGAAGCGTGAATAAAACTCATTGACTCGTTTCTGCCCAATATCATGAGTATCCAAATGACAGAAGAGTCCAGAATAAGATTTTTCCGACTATTAATTCAGAACTGTTTGTATATTTCATATTGCACTATAAACAAACATAATGTTCTTTTTTATAAAATCTTTTTATGTTTGTCACTTATTGCAACTATTGGTAACATTGCAATGATGGACAAGACCAGCTGTAATGCAAGCGTTAAAATTATCTCTGAAGTTAAAAATTTCAGAATATCAATCCAGTATTTGTGATTACATTAATGGTGACAAGGCGTTATCAAACCGATCAATTGATGAACCATACAAGACTTTATTCATTTATTCGATGGTACTCTGATAGAAAATATATAATATAGCAACGAGTTTGATTCAATGAAATATTTGATTAATTTTGTACTTCTTTGGATATAATTCACTTATATAACGATGTTTAGACTATGAGATTTGATTTTTATAGAAAAAAAAGTATAATTATTTCTTTTCAATAAATTATTTTGATGTCTTCTAAAAATATTTAATATTCTTTCTTACCTTCCTTTTTCATTGGCATGACATCCTCAGTATCCATTAGATCCACGTCATCTTCGTAAATCAGTTCTTCTGTTTTGATTTCCTCCTTCATTTTCGGTGGAAACGGCAACATACAAACTATAACCCCGACTTTCAATCAGTGTAACTCCAAGCGGGTGAAAAGATTGTTTTAAAAACAGCTGTTCTTCTACTGTGAGTTCATTTGTTTCAACACACTCCTTAACTTATTTATATGCCATCGAAACTACCATTATTATATTTAATTACCCAAAACCGAAAATAACGTTGCAATATTTTATATTTCTCCTTTCTTTTTTAATATTTCTTATTTAAATCCTCATTTAACATTTCTATCTAATGTTAAAATATAAGTTGGTCGAAATCATTCGGAATGATGTTCATGACTTGATAGCTTATTTCGTAGTAATGTTTTTAATGTTTCATAATTTTACGTAACGGAAAACAAAAAACGAATAGCAATAAAGAAATTTAGTGAAACTTGACGTTCAATGCCGAAGACCACCAAAAATCGTTACTGACATACGAACAAATTAAAAATTGACTCCATTGATTAAAAAGAATTCCATTTATTATTATTATTCATTTATTAATAAAATAAACACATTAAATTTTTACTTTTTTCCTTTTCTTTCTTCTGTTCAATATCTTTGCATGATTTTTTTAAATTGTCAACCACCATGGAAACTGCTCAATTATCTTATTCAAGGATAATAATAAAAACTATTTTATGGTACGTTTAACTAGCGTTATAAATAATAAATTACCTTCTTTAAGATTAATAATTTCCTAGATAATGTTTTCAAAAAAATTAATTTTTATTTATTTTTTTTTCCAAAAACGAGAAATCATCAGATTGGAAATTTAGCATGAAGAATATTGTGCTTGAGGTCCAGGCATTTACGTTTCAAGAAACGCAGAACTCGAAAAACTAATAAAAAACATCCGCGTATGCGCCGTACGCCGCCCGCGGCATTTCTCCAATACTTTTTTTTTAAATAACTACAAAAATAATAGGGCATGCAGTGATAATCCTAACACGTAAAAGATTATATCAGCTGGTTATTTCAAAATGGCGGCTGGTTAAAAGTGATTTTATTCAATAAATCAGTTATTTTTGAAGATAGAGAAAAAATTATTAGTATTTTTTAACAAAAAAATGGGAATACATTGAAAAAAAAAAGAGAAAAAGCAAAGGAAAAAATTGGAATTTTATCCATGAATAACTCAGACTCCATGAGTAATTAATGACGGCCGAGTGTTTAAAAAAAAAAAAAAAAAACGCTAATAATTATAAAAACGATAAAAAAATAAAATAAATAAATTTACCCATAAATAAGACCATTACTTAGTTATTTTTGAAGATAGAGAAAAAATGTATTAGTGTTTATTAACCAAAAAATATCGAATAATTATAAAAAAGAGAAATTTTTTTTTTGAAATTTTACCATTAATACGCTTATAACTGAATTATCTTAGAAAATCGTATCTAATGCGAATACTTAAAAAGAGAAAAAGCAAAGAAAAAAATTGAAATTTTACTCATAAATAACTCAGACGCCATAAGTAATTAATGACGGCCGATTAAAAGTAATTTAATTCAATAAATTAGTTATTTTTGAAGACAAAGAAAAAAAAATCCATTGTGGTGTTTTTAACCAAAAAAACCGCGAATAATTATAAAATAAGAAAAGTAAAATTGAAATTTTACCCATAAATACGCTTATAACTCAGTTATTTTTAAAGATTGAGAATATATGTATAGAGTTTTAGATTCAGAAAAGCGCGATAAACTGAAAAAAAACATTGATCAATATATTAAATTCACAAATTATAATAGATGTAATACCGCCAAATCTCGGTTATTATTGAAGATAGAGAAAAATCAATAAGATTACCAGCTATAAACAGTTATATCCTAATATAGTTATTAAGTAATAATAAACCATTGTGTAATAATTTTCAGGGTTTTTTTTTTTTCTAAACTCACAGTACATAAACCTTAATTCGAAAACTATTAAAGGAATTACAAAGCATAATATTTGATTCAATGGACACTGTTTTTCAAAAACATCTTCATCTAACCATTTATTTTGAAAAAAACAGGAACAACCATGAGATAATTTGTCTTAAAGATTAAAGTTTTATGAAGGATTATAAATAAAAAATTATATTAGTTGATGATAGTTTTTAGTATCTAGTTTTATTACCTATTTTTAAGGTTTTATATTCTTCAAGAAACGTCATAAAGCCTTTAATACGTAAGCATTGGTCTGTTTTCAAGAGAATAAGATTACTTCCTAAATTAACTAAGTCGGAGTAGTTATGACGTTCAATACAATTTATATTTTAGACCTTTCTTTATTTTTTCATGGAATCTTTATCAAAAAACAGATTAAAAAAATATAAAATAATTTTGGGTACTATAGAACAACCGAATATTGCCCAATTAATATGCACATAACATGTAACTAAAGCGTCGAGTGGTTAAACAGTACTTGTCTACAGTTGTCTCAGTTCCTGAAGACACTTCTAAAGAACGCCTATAATTCTTTATAATGGGGGTACTGGAAATTGAGGTATGAGCCAAGCGATCGATTTTGGAGTCACGTGTGGTGAAGTGGCTAAGTATGCCCAATGCTGCTGGTCAAACCCAGCAGATGAATCTAGAATTTTTAAGGGAGTAAAAAATCCTTCGTCATGCCCGCCTTCAAAGAGGACGTAAAATGGTGGTCCCGAGCTTGTGCGATGTCAGGTACTCGTTTAAGATCCCTATTCTAATTAAACCTGGAAAGGCAAAATTTATCACTCCCACTGAAGCATTGTCCGAATAGCCACATCATCATAAAAGAACGTTAAATAAATAAACAAAAACAACAAAAAATAAAGTGACGTAAGAAGAATAAACAAACAAACAAAAAGTTAAAAGCTAAATTTAAAATTATTAAAAAAAAAAATTAAATAAGATCTTGTAGTGGAAATAAAAGGCCTGTCCACCGAAGATCGAGTTTTTACTTTCACTTACCAGTGTAAAAAAAAAAATGTTAGAATATGTTTTTTTTTTTTCTTAAACACCTTACGTCATGATGTAAATCTGTGCCAAATTCGAGGCACTTGCGTTGCACATAAGAGGTAGGAGAATTATTTGAGATTGTGTCAAAAAAACCTGAAAGAGTAAGCCTTGTGATGATTTTTTAGGAAAAAAATTTCTGTTTTACACTTTTTATACAAAATTGTAATACACTTTTTTTAGGAGTGAGGAGTCTTAATTTGAGCACTGTTTTAAAGAAACCTCATTAAAAATTTGACCTATTAAAATTGGACGAGATCAACTATATTTTTAGTAATTATAAAGTATGAAACTTAAATATTTGAATGAATTATTTTTTTTATTATTTCGTTCTGAAATGTGATAGTTTTGACACCAAATTTATTTTTCTACCTTTACGAGAATCAGATATATTTAATAAAATGTGTTTTTTGGCACAATATTTCCTATTTTTTTACGCGACTCCTGGGAAGCGTTAGTCAATAATATTTTGTAGTCTAATGGTTTAATGCCTGTTTTCACCTAATATAAAGTTCATCTTAATGGGTGAGACATTTGAATCCTCTCCTTTTGAATAAACTTTTTATTTAAATTAACTTAAAACTTTTTTCAATTTTAAAGCGGTTTAAAAGTATTTAAATAAACTATATTTAAATTGATTTTAACAGCCGAGTTAAGGGAAAGTACTAGTGTGTTGATCGCACCAAATTTGTATATAATTAATAAGACATCGGTCCGGTATCTTGGCTTTTTAATAGACAAAAGACTGACGTGGAACCAAAATACAAGACTTAAAAGAAAAGAACTCAACCGCAGATTCGGCCAGTTATACAGACTACTAAACAGAAAATCTCATCTTACAGTGGACAACAAATTACTAACATACAAGACAGTACTGAAACCTATATGGACTTACGGACATGAACTGTGGGGGACAGCTAAATATTCTCACATCAAAAGCATCCAATCCTTCCAATCCAAAGTCCTCCGAACAATAGTTAATGCTCCTTATTATATTACCAACTGTACCCTACACCACGACCTTAATATTTTATTTGATATAGACCTGGTACCATCCAAATTTTCCAAATTTCATCAGAGCCTAACTCATGATTCTAAACTTTTAGCACAATCCCTATCCAGCTCAACCCATTTCTACAATCCTCTTCGAAGAATGAAACGCCTCACATCAGTGACACGGCTGGGAGAGGCGCTGGGATCTTTTGGATTCTGCTATTCCCTCTACAAGTGGAAGAAAAGGCCCAGTCTGGGCCTTATATTTAATATAATATAATATAAAGTATATAGTTATGAATGTGTGTATGATGTTAATTTATTTCTCACTTTGTATTTATCTCAATTATAGTTTGTTGTTTTTTTTATTTGTTTTTATTTTATTTTATTTTATATATATATATATATATATATATTATATTTTATGTAATTTGACTTTATCATTGTTTTCTGTTTATATTGTATGAATGTGGTCTCATATCACTATTAATACTGTTCATTTAGAAACAAATTTAATATATTGCAATAAAAAAAAAAAAAATAAATAAAAGATATTGTATCGAGCTTCATAGGTTTATTGTAACAAGTAACAGTAAGTTACCGCTGGAACGGTAACTATTATAGTGTGAATGAGGGAAAAAACAATGCAAAGGAAGTTGTCTCATTGTGTGTTTCCTCGTGACGAACTATTCACCTAACATTTCCGCCTCAATAGAATATTAATTAATATCTATATTTATAAATGCATATCAACCTTGTGATTGATATTGACAGTATTGAATTACTGATCCATTGAAGATCATATGTCTTTACAAAGGCTGTCGTGTTGTTTTAACGTAAAATAGTGGTCTATAGACTCTGCTAAGTCAGATACCCCTTAAAGATCCTCATCCTAATAAAACCTGGATAGGCAAAATTTAGAACTTCCACTTTGATATCGCCCGATAGTCACAGTAGCATAGCTAAGATTTAAATCTAATACAAGGAGGTATTAATTAAAGTACTCATAAACATTTAGAACGTTTTTATTCTCTTCTGCGATACATCTGTTCTCTAAGGGGATTATTTCCGAAATGTTAGAAAATGACTAATTTTGTGTGATCACTTAGAATGTTAAATTTGTCCGTGTATTCTTATTAAAAGCCACATTCACAAATATTTTACGTAAATTAAAAACTACATTTAGGTAATTTAAAATAACTTCCAGAATGGCATCTCGCTGGTCCGCGGAACACAAGTTGGGAACCACTGACTATTGGAGATATTTTGGTCGCACTACATACAGATTTCTTGTGACTTGAATGTAATCGTGTTTTTTTTATATGATCTGGGTCGGTAGCTCACAAAACTGTTTCTTTACATGGATTTTGAATGTTAGATATGTTTCGGGATCGGGAGCATCGTAAGTACAAAATGTTCTATAGAGTGGATAATTACTTAATATAAGATTGGGAAATAATGTTCATCTATTTGATATTCTTCTTAAATGTGATGTATTTTCACAAATTTTGGTGGTCTTGGCATTTCTATAAGGAAGCCGTGTGTCAGCCAGGTGTGGCCAGTGCGTAATCTTGGAGCTGCTGCTTCTCTTCTGCTATGTCTATTTCAGGGTTTAGTCCCTTTTGGTTTATTATTTTCAGTAATAATCCTTTGTAATTGAAATATATATATATATATATACGTTACTCCCCTCAAAATTTGAAGACTTACCTTTCAAGATGCGTAGAACCCGAAAAACAAATTTAAAAAAAAAATCCATCAGTTCGCTGTCCGTCGTCCACGGCTTTTTTCAGAAACTACAGAAACGATTTTTTTTTTAAACTCGTCACAAAAATACTAGGCTACCCAACGATGATCCTAACACCTAGATGTTGATATCGGCTGATTATTTTTAAAATGGTGGCCGATCAAAAGTAATTGTACTTAATAAATCAGTTATTTTTGAAGATAGAGAAAAAATGTATTAGTGTTTTTTAACCATACAACCGCTAATAATTATAAAAATCTGGTGCGGGCAACACACGACTTTCACTTACCTCCATTTTTAAAATCAATGAAAGAATTTTCAAAAACAGTTAGAGATTATAATACGTGAAACTATTAAGGAATTAATTAAATGAATTTCTATAGAAACATTTGTTTCATTAAAAAATCTATTATATTATTATCTAAAATAATGACTTAGTTTTAAGTCACTCTCTATTAACTTTGAAACGCTGTGTATGAGATAACATTTTTTCTAAAATCTTTAGCTTTCCAACGGTATATCATACATGTATATTACTGCTCTTATGTTCAAAAACGAAAAAATGTATTAAACAAATATTTTTTCTGTTTTCTCCTTTAGTTGGGTATCGAATTTATTCAATTTATATATTTACCTTTTTTTTCATCAGCGTTAACAAGATAATATAGTTATTTTTATTTAATCTACAAAATTAAAGGTACTTTAGGGGAAGAAAATTTAAAATATCGGCATTTAAGTACTGTCAGACCATTTTAATAAGAATGAAACGTACATGATATTAAAGCACATTAAATTTTACATCGATATAGCGAGTTTAATCAAAATCGTTGGAACCGTTTTCGAGAAAATCAAAAAAGGTGCAAAATGCATGGTATAAAGTGCCTCTTCTGGTAAGCTCATTTTGATGAAAAAAGTTTTGTCACGTCTCGGGCGTATAGTTGTCTTAAATATGATTTTTCAGTTTCATAGGACTTACCGTTTCCGCCCGGGAGTTACCACACACACAGACCTTTTTACGGGACTTGGTTATTTGGAGTCAGGAGACCCTAAAAAGAGTATTTCCGTTGAAAACTGGAATTCGAAAATTTTCACGATCGCCATACTTCCCCTTACTATAGTAAGTGAAAGTAAAAAAGGGAAAAAAGAAAAAAATTGAAATTTTATTTATAGATACGCCCATAAGTTAGTTATTTTTAAAGATATAGAAACATTATGTATAGAGTTTTACAATCGGTAAAGCGCGATAAACAGAAAAAAGAAGGTTATCTATATATTCCAGTTGTAGCAGATGTTACTTCCGGTAGCGGATACTTCGATAGAGCTCACAGATAGAGGTCTATCTTTATTTTACATCCTTCTAAAACTTTCTCTTCTTCATCCTTCCTATCTCCCTCACAGGATGGTGTGCATGGGTTCTACCCATGTGCACCTATGAGGGGTCTTATCCACTGCTGTTGTTCTTCTACCACACGGGGCGTTTTCTTCCTAGCTTGTCCTCTCTGCTAATTGGTAGGTGAGGTATCGCTCCTACCTGTCAGAGTAACCTCATACCTGGTGCTGCGGTACGTGCTTCTACCACGGCGAGCACCACCTCCCATCTTACTCTCTTCCTTGTATGAACACGCAATTGTCGAGGCCTTCTGAGACTCTATCATATCCATCATAATAACCACTCCTCTACAATGTCCAAAATTATAATAGATGTAATTCCACCGAAACTCGGTTATTATTGAAGATAGAGAAAAATCGAAAATATTAGCAGCTATAAACAGTTATACTCTAATATAGTTATATGGAAATAATAAACCATTGTGTAATATTTTCAGCGTTTTTAAAAATATCTATTCATTTAATCGAAATCTCTGTTGATTTCAGGCTGCAAAGAGGCGACATGGTGTGAATGCCAATGGTTCCTGAAGGTGATAAAGCTGCTTCCTTCGTTGCTTGAGCTGTGGGTCCCTTAGCTTTAATTTCCAAATATGATGGTATCCAGATAATCACAAGGTTCTTATTCAAATCTTTGATCACTGCGGAGTTAGCCAGTGCTTTCATCATAATGTACTGGTTGTAGTTTGGGAGCTTATTGTTAATTATATTGGATTATGTGAATTCCATTAAGATTCAATTTGGAACCATCAGTAGGTAAATATGTTGTGTAAATGTAAACACTATTATTATATTTATGTTTAATTTTTTTATTAAATTATTGTTTCTCTTTCTCTTTTTTATTTGAGATCATTGAAAAAGTAAAAACTTCATTCGAGGAGAACCGTATTTAATGAAACATCCGTGCAGACTCCGTGCAAGGACTTTCTTTTTTCTTTATTGTGACATAATAGATTGAATAAATAAACATTTTTCTGAATCGAATATTTTTTTTCAGATTGATTGTGGAATAACATTAATTTGACGATAACAGTAGCGTGTGATATTGCTGTGTTGGTGGACTTGCCTACAAGGCTCTATATCTACCATGTTTGTATTTTAACTACAGTTGCTCCAAGCGAGTATTGCACCTGTGTAAATAAAAACTATAAGTGGTAGGAGTTCTGAGAATCAATAGAATATTCATAGTTAAAATTATATCATGAAGAATGGATTTACAATTGACAAAAATAGGTGTCTATGATATGTTGCTGATTATATAAATACATTTAATTCATAAAATAACATAATAAGAGATTGCAAGAAGGCTATGCTATTGGAAATAAGTTATTTTGAACTGTTAGATAAATCCAAATCACTCAGTTTACTTTAATACATGATATTATACACTGCAATCATTGAAAATAACCTTACAAAAAATTCTTAACAAATAAATTTCATCATTATTGTTGAAAATTAAGTTCATATCCTTGCTGAATAAAATTTCCATGTATCTATGTAACTATTGCACAGAATTTTATTATTTTAATTTAACAGGCAATTCTAAGGGCTGTTCAAGGATAAAAACGTACTGCGCCTGTCTTGGTGATGTGATAAGGAAACGAAACTTTATATAGTTCACAATTACAAACATACGTTTCCTACTGCAGTCATCTAAATGCTGTCTAAACTACTACCTATTCGTTCGCTCATTCAAATGTTGAAAAAAAAAAAAAAAATAGAAATTTTAACGAAAAGCAAATTCATTTTATTTTCACTTACCTGTATCTGAAATATATAGTAAGGGAAAGTATTGCGATCGTAAAATTTTTTTAATTCCAGTTTTTAACGAAAATACATGTTTTAGGGTCTACTGAGTCCAAATGACCAAGTCCCGCAAAAAGGTCTGTTGTGTGTGTGTCCGAGTGTGGAAACTTCCGCTCGTAAACGAAAAGTCCCATTTCATATTTAAGACAGCTATACGCCCGAGATGTTACAAAAACCTTTTCAGCTATTAGCTAACCAGAAGAGCCACTTTATACCATGCATTTTGCACCTTTTTACGATTTTCTTAAAAACGGCGCTAACGATTTTGATTAAACTCACCATATCGATGTAAAATGTAATGGGCTTCATATGATGTAGGTTTCATTCTGATTGAAATAGTTTGAAATGGCTTAAATGCCGATAGTTTAAATGTTTTTAATCTAAAGTAATTTTGTACATTATATAAAAATAACCATATCATCTTATTACCATTGATAAAAAACTGATAAATATACAAGTTGAAGGAATTCGATATCAAATAAAGGAGAAAACTGATGATATATTTTTTAATGCAATTTTTTTTTTTGAACATAAGATCAATAATATACATGTATAATATACCGTTGGAATGCTAAATATTTTAGAAAAAATATTATCTTATACACAAGCTTGTAAAAGTTAAGAAAGAGCGATGAAAATTCAATAAAACTAACTGATTATTATAGATGATAACATAAATGATTTTTTAATAAAACACATGTTTCTATAGAAATTCCATTTAATTAATTATTTAATGGTTTCACTCATTTTTATCTCTTACTCTACTTGAAAATTCTTTAATCGATTTCGAAAACGGAGCTAAGTGAAAGTCGTGTGTTGGCCGCATCAGATTTTTATCTCTGACTGTATTTGAAAATTCTTTAATCGATTTTATAAATGGAGGTAAGTGAAAATCTTGTGTTGGCCGCACCAGATTTTTTATGTTTACTCAGTACGGTATTTACAAAACTACGAGGGACTGTTCGAAATATTCGACCATGATCTTGCCATTGATCTCGTTATTTTCACTTGTACATCATTGCATTTTGTGGGCAATAATTATTATTATTTTATTACGTTATTCTTTATCTTCGAAAAATCTTTTGGACCGGAAGAATTAGGTAACGAACATCTTTGTTTTGTTTTTTTAGATTCTTCTCTCGGGATTTGTGTGGGTGTCATTGTTTTCAGGTGAGAGGTCCTAGGTTTACAAGGTTCCGTATCCTTTCAAAGCCATGGTTTCATGTTTTTGAATTCGTCCCACAATCACTTTTGTTGGCAGAGTACTCGGTCCTCGCATGGACATGACTTGAACAAAACTTTTGATTTATTTCTTTCGGATCTCACTTATTCTGTTCCCATCATTAGTTTCTATCAGTTATATTCTGTAAAAGTTATTTATGGGCTATCGACGACCTTTGGCATTAAATCTATTTCACAATAGCATAATTCTCACTTGAAATAACTCCTTTCTACGTGCGCTCCATGCCTACAGAGATATTAAGATATGACGTCCGACTATAAATATCCGCTGAGTACAAAATTATGAAGATAGGTGTGAAATACTCATGCAATAATTCTCTATGGGTCAGATGAGATTCTCTATAGAGAAAAAATTCTCAATCGGTCAGATGAATCGGCAATTGAACCTCTGATAAATAAATTTCAATAGCTGTCGTAATTAATGGATCTCAAAATCTTATTTTTTTTTTTTTTAGCGAAAAAGATGTAATGAATGATTTAATGAATACATTATTATATTTATGTGAATATGCACAGTTAATTAAAATATTCAAATAGTATGTTATCCAATTATTCATCCAAGTCATTCATATACAATGCAAAATAATAATAAAAAAATCTGGTGCTCGCAACACACGACTTTCACTTGAATAATGAGCCTTTGTAATTGACCAAAAAAAAATAAAAAAATTACCTCTCCCCCACCCTCAAAATTTGTGGGCTTACGTTTCAAGATGCGTAGAATCCGAATAACGATTAAAAAAAAATCCATTTCTCCTAATTAACAAATAAATAAATACCAAAATTAAATTAAATTTTATACAAAATGAAATACATTCGATACATTGAAATTGGTTAACAACTAGCTGGGATATAACGTATTAAAATCAGCAGTAATGATATGATATTATCCTTTGAATTATTGCTTTTCATATTACTTTATTGCTATATAAACAGTTATACCCTAATATTGTTATTCGGAAATAATGAACCATTGTGTAATAATTTTCAGCGTTTTAAAATACATTTAGAGATGAAATAAGTTTAAAGAATAAATTAAATTGATTTCCGATGGAAACATGAGTTTTATTAAATAATCTATTATATTATTTTCTGAAACAATCAGTTAATTTTATCCGCTTTTTATCACTCCTCATTATATTTTACAACTTTGTGTATAAGATAATATTTTTTTCTAAAATCTTGGGCTTTCCAAATGTGTATTATACATCTATATTAATGTTCTTATGTTCAAAAACACAATAATTGCACAAAAAATATTTTTGTTTGCTCTTTTTCTTTTAGGTTAATACCGAATTTTATCAACTTATATATTTACCCGTTTTTATCAATATTGAAAGATTATTTTTTTCGAATCTACAAAATTTAAGATGCTTTAGAGGAAGAAAATTTAAACTATCGGCATTTGTCAGACTATTCCAATCAGAATTAAATTTATTTATTATTAAAACCCATTAAATTTGACATCGATATAGTGAGTTAAATCAAATCGTTATAACCGTTTTTGAGTAAATAACAAACAGGTGCAAAATACATGGTATAAAGTACCACTTCCGGTCAGCTAACTTTAGTGAAAAAGCTGCTGTAACATCTGAGGCCTATAGTTGTCTCAAATATGAAATTTCATTTTCGTGCTGGACTTACCACAAACACACGGACACACAGACATACACACTCGCAGACCTTTGAAAAATAGAATTAAAAATTTTCACGATCGCAATACTTTCCCTTACTATATATTTCATATATAGGTAAGTGAAAGTAAAAATAGTAAAATTGTTTGTAAATTGTAACTCAGTTATTTTCGAAGATAGGGAAAAAAATCGATCGAGTTTTAGAATCATTACACCGCTATTAATTATAAAACAGAAAAAAATAATTGAAATTTCCCCTATATATACGCCCTTAACTCAATTATTTTTGAAGATAATAAATAAATACTAATTAATCCCAATTGCTATTCGATAGAGAATGAAATTTTCTACGAAACGAAAAAAAAATCATTATTATCGGTTCAGAAATAACATAGATATATCGTTTTGAAATTAGCTGTGGTCATTAACCATTTTCCTTTGCATTATTTATTGCTTTTTATATTAGTTAATTGCCTTTAAACTGGTATATAAACAGTTACTTCTAAATAATAAACCATTGTGTATTAATTTTCAGCGGGTTTTTTTCTGTAATGTATCTTAACTAAGGCGGTACTGTGTTTATTTATTTAACGTCACTTTATGTTACCATGGCTAATCGGACTATGCTACAGTGGGAGTCCTAAATTTTGCCTATCCAGATTTTATTAGGATAGGGATCTTTAACGAGTACCTGACATTTCACAGGCTCGGGACCACCTTTTAACGTCCCCTCCGAAGGACGGCATAACTAAGGATTTTTTACTCCCATTAAAAAATCCTAGAACCACCAGCGGGTTTGAACCCGTGACCTTTGACATAGGAGGCTATTATGCTAACCACCCAGCTACAAGTGAACCCCCTAAGGCGGAACTTTATTTACATCAATTAATTAATTTACCCTCTAATTATTATTGTCATTAATTTTTCTGATTTTATTGCATATCTTTTAAATGTTTTAGTGTCCTCCGGAAATGAACATAAAGCCGGTAAGGATCTACCCTTCTCGGGCTGTGTCGGTTTATTTTTTCGCTTGGAAGTTTCTAATATATAATCGTTAGCCCTATTTATTTCTGTCCATACTTCCTGGCTTGTGGTCTCCACGTGTGGATTTACTTTGTCAACTCGTGCACTTAAAATAGTACAGACATGTTATAACATACAAAAAGTACTTCTATAGTAATAAAAGTATTTCCTACTTTATTAGTTCTTACGAAAAATGTCTAATTAGCGAGAAAATAGTTTATGACTAATTTATATAAGGCAAAATAATCAAAACTAAACAAATATAATTATAGCTTTCATAATTATTACGATTAATAATAATAATGAGGTATTTTTTCACTTTGTCTATTTGAGATATTTTCGTGTAAATATTGCGAAAAATGATTGCAAAGTATGTGAGAGTACATGATAGTTCACTATCACCCAATTTCACTCTCACCGTGTAGAGCGATTTAGAGATTTATATTGTTTCAGCATCAACGACTGTACAAGGGGTTGATCAGACGTTGATCACGCTAAGCCGTCAGGGTTTCTTCTTCCCTCCTCTCAACTTTTGGTTACCCACTTTACAGAGGCTGGGCGTGTCCCAGGAGGGTCTTCATAGCCTATCTGTTCTCTCGCTGTGTAGAGCGGTTTTAAAATATGAAAAAACGTGATGGCTCGATGTGATCTCCAGGGTTGTGAACTGTCATTCACTCTGTCACACGTTCAATGTATCATAACGTATAACGTATAAATATATGCAAAAACCGTAATTTCTATAAAACTTTTATTTATTATAATTTATTTGTTTCAAAAATTAGTATAAATAATGTGCAATTTCTTTAAATGGTGTTTGGGAAAAAAACAACATGTTTTCGGTATGTGTATATTACTATTATTTGTTTTGAAATAACTTTATCATTAAAGTTCTTATCTTTTTTTAAAAAAAAAAAACATCCAGTGCGCGCAAAACATGACTTTCACTTGCATCCGTTGTTAAAATCAATTTAAGAATTTTTTAATACAGTTAGAGATGAAAAATTATTAAAGAATTAATTACACTGAGTTTTGATATTTTTTAAAAAATTTTCCCAGTGGCGTGACAGGCCGTGTAGGTCCTTGGTCTTGTGGTGTAATCACCTGGGAGATTAAAATAACATTTCTCAATGTATTTTATAGGGTAGGGTCATCACTCCCTACGCCTAATTTTGTGAGTGGCCACCATTTGGCTGACGGGTCTCACATACCCGGGAGAAAGGCTGTGAGTGAATCCCCATTAATTAAATGCTTGAAAAAGGTCCTCCGGGGCTGGGATTCGAACTTACAACCTTCAGCGTGAGAGACTAGCGCGCTAGCCTCTCAGCTTCGGGCTTCCCTTTTTTCGATTTTCGATATCTAAGTGTGTTTTATTAAATAATCTAATATATTATTATAAACAACAATCAGTTAGTTTTGTCTGTTTTTTTATCACTCTCGATTCCTTTTAACAATTGTATGTATTAAATAATGTTTATTTTAAAATATTTACCTTTCAAACGGTATATTTTACGTCTATAGTAGTGTTTATATGTTAACAAATTCTAAAATAGTTTTAAAAAAATATTTTTGCTTTTTTCTCTTTTAGTTGGTTATAGAATTCGTTCAACTTATATATTTACCCGTTTTTTATCAACGCTAACATGTTGATTAAGGGATTTTTTCGAACCTACAAAATTAAAGGTACTTTAAAGAAACATACTCAAAGTATCAGCATTAAACTCTATCAGACTGTCTCAATTAGAATGAAACTAGATTTAAAGCCGATATAGTGAGTTTGATCAAAATCGTTTGAAGTTTTTAAAAAAACTGGAGCGTGCAATACACGACTTTCACTTACCTCCAATGTAATAATCAATTTAAGAATTTTTAAAGGCATTTAAAGATGAAAATTATTTTTGTTAAAGAATTAGAAACATGTGTTTTATTAAATAATCTATTATTATCTACGACACATGGTTAGTTTTTATTGGCTTTTTATCACTCTTTATTAGCTTTTATAAACTTGTGTATAAGATAATATTTTTTCTAAAATATTTAGCTTTCCAACGATATATTATGCACGTATATTACTGTTCTTATGTTCAAAAACAGCAATTGGTATTAAAAAAATATTTTTTCAGTTTTCTACTTAATTGGATATCGAATTCGTTCAACTCATATATTTGCCTGTTTTTTATCAATGGTGACAAGATGATATGGTTATTTTTATAATATCTACAAAATTAAAGCTACTTTAGAGGAAGAAAATTTAAAATACCGGCAGGTAAGCCCTGTCAAGTGATATTAAATCCCATTAAATTTTACGTCTATATAGCGAGTTTAATCAAAAGCGTTTGAACCGTTTTTGAGAAAATCTTCTGGTTAGCCGATTTTGATGAAAAAGGTTCTGTCGGTCGTATAGTTGTCTCAAATATGAAATTTCAGTTTCATAGGCTTTTTGTTTACACGCGAGATTTACCACATACAGACACAGACCTTTTAGCGGGACTTGGTCATTTGGACTCAGGAGACCCTAAAACGTGTATTTCTGTTGAAAACCGGAATTCGAACATTTTCACGATCGCAATACTTTTCCGCAATAAATTTCATATATAGCTAAGGGAAAGTAAAAATCATATTTGATGTTTTTATCTTACTTCATTTTAAAAAAATAGTGTCGCTACTCCGTATACTGTCTCCGCCGCTACTTTCGTTAACTTTCACGAACTATCACCTGCCTCTCCTCTCACCTTGTTGCGCGGCCTTAAGACTGGAGAGGCTGGAGTCCAGAGGTAGCGATGCTGTCATACCCTAGAAGTGCCGACGGTCCCACCCTCGCTCCCGTGGAGGGGATCAGTCAACTAGCTGCTCTTCCAGGGTAACCAACCGTCAGCTAACAGCTACGCCTCCTCAGTGAGTACTAAACAACGCTCTCTTTATTTATGTCTTTCTTGTCCCCTATATAACCGTGGGCTTCAGGTCAGTGCTCAATAACACAACTATTTTAAAAAAAATTGACGTTCATTACAAAAATAGTCGTTATTTAAATATGTTTAAGGACCATAATATTATCCATAAGGTCCTTAGATTTTTTAATAGAACTTCTCTCACACTGAAATTAATTTAAATTAAACACTGAGAAAACCTTTGACATTATAATCTTGAACAACATATTTTAATTGCGGAAGAGTGTTTATTACCTCATTACTGCGAATATAATTGACTAGCTTTAAAGCAGATCTGTACTTGTATACATGTGTGTTTTATAGTGCAGTATAATATGCTTAAAATATTTTTTTAACGCAAATTGTCCATATTAATCCTAATAAAACCAGAGCCCATGAATATATTGCGCATTAAGCTATACAAATAAATAATAATATCAACAAAGTTAATCTAAATGTTTTTAATAATTAATAAAACTTAATTCGTAATAGTTCATAATAAAAACTGTACAAAACTTAATCCAGTACTATTTATTCCGTACATGGTCCCATTACTTATGTTTTAATAGTTAAGAACGTGAACTAAAAAAAAAAATGATTTTTTTTAATGGATAAGTTGGTTTATCATACGCATTTACTTTTTTCTGACTTTGTGTTTCTAGAAAAATAAAATTCTTCTCACTAATATTAGATGTGTTGGCATTCTCCGAGTTAGGCTGCTAAATTATTTTGTACATCTTTATTCTTTCGGTTATTGACGACGTCAAATGATTTTGTTTTCCGTTTTCGCGCTCCCGGTCGTGTTTTGTTACCTGTGGATCCGTTGTTTACCTCCAGGCCACACCTTTGGCACCCATCTCCAACGCATCACATTCCTTCCCTTCTATGGTTTTCATATCTTAAAAACAAACGGATCCACGGTGAAATGGTAGGAATTGGTATGAAAGACATTCCAAGCGTCCTCAGAATAAACGGCGTATATCCCGTATCCTGGAAGTCGATTAATACGCAGTAGTTTGGAGTCTACCTGAAGGAGTAATAAATCTATAAATACATATTTTTTTATTATTTTGATTTAATTAAAAAGAAGATTTCACATTCTATTTGTTGGAGAAGATTCCTTAAAAAATTAAATAGATAAAAAAAAAACAACTTCTACTGATCAATATCATTGTTATTCTCAACCTTATTCTACTTTTTCTTTTGGTTTAATAATAGTAATACATATTTTTGACCAATCCCAAAAGAAAATAATTTTATTTAAAAATTTATGGCATTTCGGCCTCTAGGACCATTTTTAAATGTCTGCAAAAATATTTTTTTTTATGATATTAATATGAATGTTATATAATTTACTATTTAAAGTATCTTATTTGATTTATAGTATTTTTCATTTTAAAGAGGCCTAGGTAAGCCTACCTCTAGGACCATTTTTAAATGTCTGCAAAAATATTTTTTTTTATGATATTAATATGAATGTTATATAATTTACTATTTAAAGTATCTTATTTGATTTATAGTATTTTTCAGTTTTAAAGAGGTTTACCTAGCGTTCACACATACTCCGCATAATGTTTCAGCCGCTTCATCAGGAGTGTCATTTACATATACTCACTATGAAAAAACATTTTTAAAAGTTGTTGTTTATTTTACGTCACTTTATGCTACTATGAATAATCGGACGATGCTACTGTGGGAGTCCTAAATTTTGCCTATCTAGGTTTAATAGGATGGGAATCTTAAACGAGTACCTGACATCGCACAGGCTCGGGACCACTTTTTCACGTCCCATCCGAAGGACGGCATAACTATGGATTTTTTACTCTCATTAAAATATCCTAGGGCCACCTGCGGGTTTGAAACTGTGACCCTTTGACATAGAAGGCTGTTAAGCTAGCCACCCTGCTATAGTTGATCCTATTTTTTAAAAGTTGTATTTTAATTCATCTCTTTTATATAAAAATTGTTCTACCTACTTTATAGTTCCTTATCTTTTAGGCCCCTATTTTTTTCAGACATTTGAAAATGACCCAAGAGGTCGAAACGTTGTTTGTTTATTTATTTAACGTCACTTCATGCTACTGTCGGACGATGCTACAGTGGCACTCCTAAATTTTGTCTATCCAGGTTTAATGAGGATAGGAATTTTGAATGAGCAAATGAAGTAAAACTTTATTGTGGATTTCTTGAATGAAAATTTCTGTAAATAAGCATGATTGCATCTTTAAGGACCTTGGGCGATAACTGCGGTTGATGTATCTTATATCACAAAAGAGGGAGAAAGTATCAGTTCCCTAATAAATTATAAATTTATCCTTTTAAAAAATGTAATACATTTCTAAAATAGCCTTCATCCCTTCCCATATATTACTTACAAGATTAAGTTACTTATTAATTAATACGAGAAAATATCTAATCTGACATTAAACCTCTCTCTCTCTCACACACACTCTCTCTCTTCTCTCTCTATGTATATTATATATATATATATATATATATATATATATATATATATATATATCTTTTTTAAATTATTATTATTACTTTTTTAGCCTACTGAAAAGGTCTTACGCACATAGGTTATTTTTTCGTGATATAATAATCACAATTTTCAGTACTACCACTTTTACACGCGCATAAGGTTCGCTTTAGATGGGTCATTATGAGATATAAACCACCAGTTTAATAAATTTATGTGGTCTAGTTTCAACTTGTCAGATATTAAGCTAAGCGCGAGATCTACGGACCATATATTTTAAGAATTTAGAACCATTCTTTTCTTTGTTATCTCTTGAAATATTTTTAGTGCAATTACACTTAGTTTTAATGAGTCCGGTTTCTGACAGTTTGTTGAGCGATATTTTTACATTATGACATGATGTGTTATGCAAGTCGACGGGTACTTATTTGCGGATTTATCGCTATTAATAGCAAGATTCCTTGTGATTCACTACTGAGTGTCATAAACCTTAGACTGACTCAATGATATTAATTTTCCATTGATTCCGATATATATATATATAATTTTTTTTTTGCATTGGAGTTCTCTATACAGCCAAAACCAGCACATTATTATTAAATATTTACTGAGCAGTAATTAGTATTGTTAATTTATTCCTACATGTATTTCTTTATTGCATTTAGGAACTGAGCCACACTAACTATTTTATAAAATTTTCTTGACGTCAGTAATTTCCTACATATTTAATTCCTTGTAGTTATTTAAAAAATGCAGAAATTTCTTTCTTTCGTTCTCTTGTAAGCTGAAGCAGAATTATGGAGAGTCTCATTCTTATCACACTTAGAGCAGGTAAGGACCCCGATGTGGTGCAGGTACATATTGCACACATCATATTTTGATCTGAGTCGGGAAAAATATTTAGCGATGTATTTTGTTAGGTTCACCACGGCTCGTCTAGAATACGTTGTACATTCGATTTATAGAGTCGGAGTATGGCAGTCAGATGTCTGTAATTAGATCTAGGGTATCAGTGGTTTATGCTAGACGGTCTTCATCCGTTCCGATATTTCTACATGTGGCTTAATAAAAAAAAAATATTATTTGTTTTTTGTTGATTTCGACATGAAAGTATAAAATCTTGCTTTATTTTTCACATCTCGCAGACCAATAGTTGGGGACCACTGTTCTTGATGAAATGAACTGTTTCGTTGTGGGATTACCAGCATCTGTCTTGCTAAGAGTTGTGTTCAGCGACCTGGTTCCTGACAGTTCGCAATATAGTGGGCAAAGCAAGGTGTGGATGTTACCTCTTATCTGTAAAAAGCCTCAATGGATATTAAAAAATTGGCAAATGACAAACCCTAATAATTCAATTGATAAATTAAATATTTTATTATACAGTTAGCTATAGATATATTCTTCAATAAAGAGGATATATCGATGAACAAAAGTAAATTCCTTTGCAGTTATTAATAGCATTCAATCAATGATAAATCCTGAAAATGATTCTTCATAAAGAAAAATATCAGATAACAGACAGATAAAGTATGATTGAAAAAGGTGATGACAATTAGAACTAATTGTCTAAACCTCTCAGCTTTGACAATTTTATTTGGTTTTTTTATATATCTCTCGATATGTACTTCCTTCGAGATTAGTAGTGAAACGTTCAAAATTATCATTGACATATAAAATAACTATTTATATAGTACTGATAAAACCCATTTGGACTCATGGAATCGATTCATGGGGAACTGCAAAAAAGTCAAACATCAAAATTATCCAATCATTTCAATCAAAATTACTTATTAATATTGTAAATGCCCCTTTTTACTTTCACCTATCTATGTATGAAATATATAGTAAGGGAAAGTTTTGCGATCGTGAAAATATTCGGATTCCAGTTTTCACTGGAAATACAAATTTTAGGGTCCCGTGAGTCCAAATAACAAAGTCCCGCAAAAAGGTCTCTGTGTGTGTGTCTGTGGGGTAACTTCCGAGCAAAAACGCAAAGTCCTATGAAACTGAAATTTCATAAGACAAATATACTTATACCGAGATTTTACAGAAACTTTTTCATCAAAATTAGCTGAACGGAAGATCTCCTTTATACCATACATTTTGCATCTTTTTATGATTTTCTCAAAAACAGCTCAAACGATTTTGTTTAAACTCGCTATATCGATGTAAAATTTGATGGGCTTTAATATGATGTAGGTTACATTCTGATTGAAATAGTTTAACAGGGCTTAATTCCAATATTTTAAATTTTCTTCCTTTAAAGTGCCTTTACTTTTGTAGATTTAAAAAAAAATAGGCACATCATCTTATTAGCATTGACAAATAACAGCTGAATATGAATGTTAAGCGAATTTGATAAACCACTAAAGGAGAAAATTTTTAATGCAATATTTGTGTTTTTGAATACAATAATAGTAATATAGATGTATAATATACCATTGGATAGCTAAAGATTTTCGAAAAAATATTATCTAATACATGGAATTTTAAAAGTTTGTAGAGAGTGATAAAAAGCAGATGAAACTAACTGATTGTTGTTGATAAAAATATAATAGATTATTTAATAAAACACATGTTTCTTATTGAAATTCAATTTAATTAATTCTTAAACAATTTATTTTCATCAATTCAATCAAATTTTTAAATT
The DNA here is from genome assembly GCA_023052935.1 of Piezodorus guildinii. Taxonomy (NCBI): domain Eukaryota; kingdom Metazoa; phylum Arthropoda; class Insecta; order Hemiptera; family Pentatomidae; genus Piezodorus; species Piezodorus guildinii. The sequence continues at coordinate 42,796,793 of CM041292.1, read as the reverse complement.
GATTTTAAAAGCGGAGATAAGTGAAAGTCGTGTGTTGCAGAAGACACCAGATTTTTATGTTTCTTACGAGACACTACATACTGACCTGGACTTTCAATTCGTCATTGCAATTGCCACTGATCGTTACAATAATTTTCGTCAGATTGACCCTAAATTCAAACCCACTGACCCAGAACCTGCTACAAACCCATATAATCCGCCCAGAAGACTATCGAAGAAGCTCTGTTCAAGAGACCGGGATACTATTTTAAAGTGTTTTATGTAGTTTTGCACTTCTATATCATTTGTTAGCATATTTGCTTATTGCATAAGCATATAGCAAGTCTCACTTTACTCCTATAAATAAATAAATACATTTTTATATCTCTATTATTGGATAAGGTATATAATTGGTCCATTAAATGCGCGTAATACGTTCAGGAAATGGAATTTCTTTAAAAAAAAAAATCTAAATTTTAGAAACACATAGAAGCTTATTTTTTTAAATGTTTTCTAGTTGTTTCTGTTTTTTTCTTCGAAAATGGGAAGTTTGACTTAACAATGTTTGAAATGTTTAAATTTCGTTCTAAAAAAATAAAATAAATAAATACAAAAATATTAGTCATAAAATAAACTACAAAGAGGGAAAAAAAGTGAAAAGCTTTTGAATAAATTCACCTGAGATCTCTGATTTAGAGGTAAACAAATAGAAAAGATGAGATCAGTTTACGGTTTATTAGGTACTTAGTTTTTACTTTTTTTTCCGTTTTTGCCTAAGTCAAAAACAAAAGAAAAGCAGAACGATTTAAGTGAATCGTTCTAAAAAAACTGTATTATTTAGAATGATTCACTAATTTCGTTCAAATGTAAGCAATGTTTTTAAATAAATATTTACTTAGGAAGACATCTATTGGCTTATTTCTAATGTTACGTAAGTTTCTGAAACACTTTTAATTTTTTTTTTTCTCAGTAGGAATGGAAGCAAGCTGTAAATATGTAGGCTATTTTGTTATGCAGTTCTTGATTAAATCTAATTATTATCTTTCTGATTTATTTCTTTTTGAGTGATTGTGAGAAAAACAACAACTTACTTTTATCAAAACTATTATAACTTTGAAACGTAAATCACAAAAGTCATTAAATGTCAAATTACTACATTATTATTATTTCAATATCGAAAATTTTGCGCGCAAAGCACGAATTTCACAAACCCCCTGTGTTAATATCAGCTTAAGAACATTTAAATTAATAGCTTACTGCTATTCGTCTACATCGAAGTTTATAAGACAATAAACTTGGATGTAGACGAATAGCAGTAACCTATAAATGTGAAATATGAGTGATATATTTAAAAGTGTTTTAAAAAAAGTCTTGATAATGGGGAAAGAAACCCGAAACGTTGAAAAACGATGTAAAAAATTATGAAAGAAAATAAATATATAATAAAAAGAAGTTGGGGTGTGCTTGTTTAAGTGTGAAATATTAAAAAAAACTTCCTGAAAAATTAGAAAAGGAAAGGATTTAAATTAAGTTAGAGATGAGAAAAGGATAAAAAATTACATTGAGCTTACATAGAAACGATTAATTAAATAATCGATTATGTTTAATATGCAAAATAATCCCTTTTCATTTCTTTCTATCACCTTAAACAACTTTGAGTATCAAATAATATTTGTTTCTAATTTACATTATACATCTATATTTCTCTTCTTATGTTCAAACTAGAAAAAAATACTTACGTATGTTTACTCGTTTCTCCTTTAGTTGGTTATCAAATTCGTTCAACTTACATATTTACTCGTTTTTTATCAAAGCTAATAAAATAATATGAAGAAGATTTAAAATATCAGCGTCAGACTGCTTCAATCATAATCAAACCTACACCATACTAAAGCCCATTAAATTTTACATAGATATAGTGAGCTTAATCAAAATCAACGTTTTTGAGAAAGTCGTAAAAAGTTACAGTATGCGTGGTATAAACTGGCTCTTCTGGTGTACCTATTTTGTTAAAATGTTGCTGTAATATTCAGGCGTATAGCTGTCTCAAATATGAAATTTCAGTTTTATACAAAGTGTCGTTTTTGAGCTTGCAGGACCACACACATAGACTCTTTGATGGTCATTTGGACTCAGGGGACCTTTAAACGATCGCAATAATTGTCCTTACTATATATTTCATATATAGGTTATAGAAAGTAAAAATGATTAATATTTATTAAATTTGCTTTCACTTACCTATGTATGAAATATATAGAGGAAAATATTGCGATCGTGAAAATTTTCGAATCCTATTTTTCAACGGAAATACACGTTTTAGGGTCCCCTGAGTTAAAATGACCATGTCCCGCAAAAAGGCCTGTGTGTGCTTCCGTGGTAAGGAAAAGTCCTATGAAACTGAAATTTTATATTTAAGACAACTATACGCCCGAGATGTTACAGCGACTTTTTCATCCAAATCAGCTTACCAGAAGAGCCACTTTACAGTTGAATAATTATGATCAACTATGGAATAAATATGGAATGGATTTAATACTCTCTAGATTCGGTTCAAGGTTTCAAAAGTAACATGAGAAATTCAATCAAGTGACTGTAGATTCCAAATTAGTAAAACCGATAATGATTTTCATATATAGGACAAATATACGCCCGAGACGTTACAAAACCTTTTTCATCAAAATGAGCTTACCAGAAGAGCCACTTTATACCATGCATTTTGCACCTCATTTACGATTTCCTCAAAAACGGTTCTAACGATTTTGATTAAACTCGATATATCGATGTAAAATTGGACGGGCTTGAATATGATGTAAGTTTCATTCTGATTGAAATATTCTGACAGATTTTAAATGCCGATATTTTAAAATTTCTTCCCCTAAAGTACCTATAATTTTTTTGTTTTTATAAAATTGACCATACCGTCGATTAGCATTGCTTAAAAACGGGTAAATATATAAGTTGAACGAATTTGATATCCAACTAAAGGCGAAAAATGCAACCATGTTTATTTAATGCTTATTTCTTAAGAAGAGAAATATACATGTATGATATACCGTTGGAAAGCTAGCGATTTTAGAATAAAATATTATCTTATACCCTAGCTTGAAAATGTTAATCAAGAGTGATGAAAAACCAATAAAACTAACTGATTATTTAAGATAATAATACAATCGATTTTTTAATTATACACATGTTTCCATAGAAATTCAATTTAATTAATTCTTTAACAATTTATTTTCATTTCTAAATTTGTTTAAAAGTTCTTAGATTGATATAAATGACAGAGGTAAGTGAAAGTCGTGTATTGCGCGCACCAGATTTTTCTTAAAATCTAGATTACAGCTAATAAATAATAAATAGAAATATCAGTGTTCCTTTATTTGTATTTACTTTTTTGAGTGTTTGATCCAATTGTCAATCGATAAACCAGATCGAACATGACAGAGCCCCGAATCGGGAAGTTTGTAGAGGCAACTGTTGCTTTGAAGATAATTGATTTAGTCGGTCAAGGCTTCCTTGGTCTTTGACCCCCACCTCTTCCCTGGAGCGGCCAACCACCGTAAAAAATTCTATTGTTATCTATTTATAATACTTTCATATACTCTTTTACAGTTAGGAAAAGTATTTCAATCATGTAAATTTTCAAAAGAAAAATCGGTTAGAAGCACCTACTATATTCTCTTTAGCATTATTCTTTGCTTTATGTTAATGGACTGCCTATTCACTTCCATATCTCAGTAAGAAACCTTGGGGTCATTATTCATCAACACCTGTCCTGGAGTGACCATATTTCTCAAATCATTCGAAAACCTATACTAAAACAATTCCTGAGATTTCTTGATTATACCAACTAAAACCCGTATGCTACTGGTCTCTTCCCTCAGTTTCCCCAAGTTTGACTACGATCGCCTCGTGTCTGAGAGGTTCGGCATGAGACTCAAAAGAGTTATGAATTGTTTCATAAGATTCTCATGAGGCGTTCCCTGACGCTTACATGTTTCTAGTAGGTACATCCAGTTGAATTGGCTCTATTCCTCTTTCCGTCAGCAATACCTCCTTTGTGTCTGTTTTATCCGATCTTTTAAAACAAAACATCCTCCTTATATTTTCGAAGAGGGAGCCCGTGGCTAAGTGGTTAGAGCGCTAGTCTCTCATGCTAAAGATTGTAAGTTCGAATCCCACTCTCAGAGGGACTTTTTCAAGTATTAAATTAATAGGGATTCACTCACAGCCTCTCCCCCGGGTATGGTATACCCGTCAGCCAAATGGTGGCCATTCAAAAAATTAGGCGTAGGAAGTGATGACCCTACACTACAAAATGCATCAAGAAACGTGAATGTAATCTCCCAGATGATTACATCGCGAAGACTAGGACCTACACGGCCTGTCGAAAAAAAAATTCTCGATATTCTTAATACTTGTTCCTCTGTCCATTCAGTAAACATTAGATCCCAGTTCATGAACTTGTATATAACTTCCCACAGATCTGCTTCCTTCAAAAATCGTTTTTCATTTTTGTTTTAGTTTGGAATTTATTGGCTATATCCATTCATAAAGCCTTATCATTTGCCACTTTTAAACATACATTATATTTCTCAACATTAATTTATATTTCTAAAACCTAAAAAATAAGGTGTTTTTTTTTCTTTTGATGAAATGCCTAACCCCTCGAATATATTTATTCAGATTTATTTCGCAAATGAGTTGCAACATTATAGAATGATTATGCTTAAAACCTATAACATAATGAGTACTTACACCCGTACCCACTCACACCCATGCATATTTCTTGTGGTGTGCTATTGTAAATTTGACAGAATAAAATTATGATCTAGCTCTAGATAATAATTCTTTTCGTTATTTATACTTGAATGGATACTGATAGCGAAATTTTATGTCGTACAGTTACTCTTACATTTACGTGGATATATTTAAATTAAAAAAATAAAAACAATATGAGCATGGGATAATCTATTATAAGTCTCATTGTGCAAAACCGATTAATGCAGGGTGTAATGTACCTTTATGCAGTGGGTGCGGAGCTCCTGGGTTTGAATGCTGTCCTTTAGTATATTGACTTAGGCTGACAATATCTCGAGACAGACTGAATTCATTTTATTTTTACAGGTTACCGCACACTACAGATATACAATATACGAAATGATATCTGTATTGAATGATTTAAGAGATAATAAAAAAAAAATAATAACGCACCTAACGTTCTGAAGAATCCTTGAACTACTAAAAAAAAAAAAGAAAAAGATTTTACTTCAAGTTGGGGTGTAAATATTATTTTAAATATTAAGTTCAAAATTGCTTTACTGCTTTACTTGCTTGCTGCTTTACAAACTCCGTCAATTCCTCACCCCTACATATTTCCTATTAATGCGTTCCTACCTTACTGGCAGAACCTTTAAGGTAAACCATAACTTTTCCTACTCATCCATATTTTCCCAATCTGCTGGAGTGCCTCAAGGTAGTATCTTACATTCCAATCCATCCTCATATTGTCCTCAATACGTATGCTGATAACACGTGTGTGTTATCCGTCCATAATGATCCATCTACTGCATCCCAAACCCTTCAGTCCCACATCACAGCCATTGAAGAATGGTGTCAAAATTGGAGGATTAAAATAGACCCCAACAAATCCCACCAAATCACCTTTATCCTTCGTCGCAAACCGATGAGTTCCTCAGTATCCTTTAATAACATTACTCTGACTCCAATTGAACAAATCCGATACCTAGGTCTCCATCTTGACAAGCACCTTACTTGAAATCCCCACATAACACTGAAACGACAAGAAACTGCTCGAAGATATCGATTACTAGACAAACGTTCAAACCTTCTAGTATATTAGTCTTCAGTCTTAGAGTATCTCTGGTGGAGTAAGGTGTTTATTAAGTCCTGTGTTTGTTTAGTGCTACTTATTTCTATTGAAAATTTTAGGCGTTTCCAGTAAAACTCACTATAACTATACTAAAACTCAATCAGGTAACGCTATAGTCAAGCTTTTATTCCTATCATATAAAAAAAAAAGATATATATATATTCAGTGAAAAACATTCAAAACAATTCAATAAGTCAGAACCATTGTGTGGCAGTAGTGGGGAGCTATCTGTTTACTCGCACTAATCCCAACAGACTCCGAGAAAAACATACTGTATTATTATTATTGTTAATATTGAGAACTTTTAAATATTTATTTACGTAAATTTCATTATATAATCAATTAAAATGGTTAATTGTAAAGCATGCAATAAATCCGTGGGGCGTGATGACAAATTAAAAGTTGCTTGCAGTATCTGTCAAAATTTATATCACACAAAGTGTATTAATATAGATTCAGCGGAATCAGAAGCATTTAAAAAATGGATTTGTCCTGAATGTGAAACGTCAACACGGACATCGCCAGTCACGGAGCCTAGTTCAATGATTGAAGTACTGAGGGCGCTGACGGAGGAAGTTCGTGAAATGAAGGCCAGGTTACAGGGAATTGACGAACTTAAGGATATCAAAGAAACGCTGCATAAACAGTCGGAGCTTTCCTATCAAAACATGGAAAGATTACAAAAAATAGAAAGTCTTCTTCAACAACAAACAGCTCAAGTTGAAAAACTGACTCAGGAAAATAATAATTTAAAAATAAAAATTTCCGACCTGGAAGGCCGTCTAAATAATACAGAACAAAATAATCTTAATAATACTCTTGAAATTAGAGGCATTCCGGAGAGACCAGGTGAGACTATTTTGGGAACTATCATCAGCGTCGGTGCTGGCCTGGGCATCCAGCTCAGCCCAGAAGATCTGGACCACGCGGTGCGTCTCAGGTCAAGAGAGACGGGAAAACCGGGGACCATCGTCGCACGGTTTGTTCGTCGGACTGTAAGAGATGACCTCGTGCGGCAACGAAGAATCAAAAGGGACTTCTCTACTCGTCATTTGGGCTGGGAAGAGAATAGTGTTCACTCAATCTACATCAGCGACGCGATGACGTCCACTAACCGGCATCTCTACTGGTTAGCCCGTCAGAAAAAGGTATCTGCAAACATAAAATACGTCTGGTTCAGCGGAGGCAGAGTCAGGTGTCGCAAGTCTGATGGTTACCCAGCTATCATAATAAATAAACCATCTGACTTAGATGTTTTCAGTTGAATTATGAGATTAAGTCACCACAAGATTATTTATACTTTTTTTTACTGAGGATATTTTTTTTGTGTTAATTTTTGTTCTTATATGGTACATCACTAATGTTACTTTCCTTTATTGGAAAGCAACTATAATTATTCTAAATCAACAATTTTTAAATCATCATGTTACATTAATTTTTTTTCGAGTATATTACGGTTATCTGTCTGTTGGAGCTATAATATTCTTTGTTGAATATTCCAATTATTTCATCCAAATTATTTATAGGACTCTCACTTACTTATTTCATCTATCATTATATAACTTCATACAGATTGACCTTGAAATTATACATACCTTTAAAATTCGCTATAACCTATTTCCTGGCCTCCGACCTTTTCCCTGCTATTCCATATCCCACCTTAGTTATGACTAATATCCTAACATCCTGTCACATCAATGCACAATCCCTTATTGCCCACTATGATGAATTCCAACAGTATTTTCTAGAAAACTTTTATCATATTATGGCAGTATCCGAAACCTGGCTAAAACCTTACATTCCTTCCTCTCAAGTATCCCTTACCAATTATTCCTTCCTTCGCCACGATAGATCTGATCGCAGGGGTGGGGGTGTGGGGCTATATATACATGATAGTCTCGAGGCCAAAATTCTTCTCCAATCTCCATCTTATGATTATCCACATCTTGAATACCTATTCGTTGAAATTTTATCCCATAAAACTCCTTTTCTATATATCCTGGTATAACCGACCTCCTCATGTCCCATTCGATAACCTGTTTGAATCTTCCCTTGTCCAATGGGTCTCCAGTTATACTAATGTTTTCATCTCTGGAGATTTTAATACCAATATGCTTGCGGAATCCTATGATAAATCTTTCCTAGTTAACCTAATCTATTCTATGAATCTTTATCTCGTTCCTTACTTTCCTACCCATCATACCCAATTCTCCGACACCTGGCTTGACCTTCACATTACTGACTCTCCACTAAAGGTTCTTTCATCCTCCCAGCACCCGGTTCCATTTCTTTCATCACACGATCTTATCCATATCTCTTACAACCTACCCGTGAAATCCTTCATTCCCAAAGTGATCTCTTATCGTAGTTTGGACCTCCTCTCTTACGAATCCCTTCAAACCGACCTGGAATCACTCCATTGGGATACTATATATTCCTCTAATTCCCTCGATCATATGATATCCACTCTTACCTCATACCTCAAAACCTTACTAGACCTTCATGCACCTTTGAAAACCCGAATTTTACGACGTCCTACCGCGCCTTGGTTAACTCATGACCTAAAAGATATGATGAAAAAAAGAGAAGCAGCAAGAAGAAAATTTCGACGCACTCGTACGCCGTCTGATTACGAATATTTTAAACAACTTCGTAATAGAACCCAGGACGCGGTTCGACGTGCTAAATCCCTCCACATCCATAACGCACTTTTCAATGCTCCTGATTCCAAATCCAAATGGAAAATTATCCGAAAATTATCTATCCTGAAACCCAATAACCACATTCCTCTCTTTTGTTTCTCCGGACAATCTCAACAATCATTTTATATCATTTGCTCCTGTTTCTTCTCCTGCCACCGATAGTAACCATCAGATTTTCAACCCAGAAAGCTTCTTCTTCTCCCACCTCTCCTATAGCGAAATACAAACAGCTATCCTTAAATCTCAGACCAATGATTATGGGCCAGACAACATTCCCGTAAAACTAATAAAATCTTGTCTTCCCCTTCTAATACCAGTACTTTACCATATTTACAATTTTTCCTTTCAAAACTCCATATTTCCTAATTCGTGGAAAACCGCCTTAGTTCGTCCATTGAACAAAGTTCCAAATCCTACCTCACCTTCTGATTTCCGTCCTATTTCTCTCCTTTCTAATTTATCCAAACCCCTGGAACGCCTGGCACAAGTCCAGCTATCAAATTTTTTAGAAGAACGTTCCCTTATCAACCCTTTCCAATCCGGCTTCCGACCTGGTTATTCAACTCAATCCGCCCTACTAAAAATAACTCAAGATCTCCAATCCGCCATAGAACACCAAAAACTAACCATCCTCATCCTTCTTGATTTCTCCAAAGCTTTCGATACAGTAGACCATAATATCCTTCTGGCCAAACTACGAAAAATACCTTTATCAAACAGTGCTCTTACCTGGTTCAAATCCTTCCTCTCCAACCGCTCACAATACGTAGTGACCCCAGGTCAACCTCCTTCCAGAACTCTGCCTCTATCCTGTGGTGTGTCTCAGGGATCATCATTATCTCCTACACTATTTGCAGTTTATATTAATGACCTTCCCCTCCAGATCAATCACTCCCAATACCATATCTATGCTGATGATTTCCAAATCTATCTATCCTTTCCTCCTTCCGACCTATTACTAGCCACGGAAATGCTTCAAGAGGATCTGAATCGTATCAGCCATTGGGCAGCTGACAACAAGCTCAACTTAAATGCTGAGAAGACCAAGGCAATTGTAATAGGTTCCAATCCCCTCCTCAAGGCCCTTCCATCGATTCCTACTCTGTTTCTGAATAACAATCCAATACAATTCCATCAATCCCTTAAAAACCTCGGGGTCATCCTTGATCAAAGCCTTTCCTGGAAAAATCATGTTTCCGAAATCTCCCGTCGAATATTCTCCACCTTAAAACTTCTGAATTATCTACGTCCTCTCCTTCCAATCGAAACCCGTAAGCTATTGGTTAGCTCCTTAATATTTCCCCACTTTGACTATTGTTGTACGGTGTATGGGGGTGTCTCTGGAGATCTCGAGGCAAAACTAAAACGAATGTTTAATTGCTTTATACGTTTCATCTTTGGGATATCTAGAGACACCTCTATCACCCGATCTTACGAAGAGTTGAAGTGGCTTTATCCTTGCTTTCGCCTTAAGTATTTCCTAGCATCCTTCCTCTACCAGATTATCCAATCCCAGCGTCCGTCTTACATCTTTGATCTCCTTAAATTCAAATCCTCTGTTCGTTCTCGTGACACCCGCTCGCGGCCTTCTGATCTGTATATAGCGTCCCATAGATCCACTGCTTTCGATAAATCATTCTTAATCCGATCCGCATCCTTATGGAACTCCATTCCTTCTAATATCCGGAACTCCCAAACTCTCTCAACATTTAAAGCCCGTATATTTAGCCATTTCCTATCAATACAATTCCCAAACAATCCCAAGTAAATGCTAATTTCAGGGAAGATCAAGCAGACAGATACATTTATTTATTAGTCGATTTTCGTTATCTCGTTTTCATTAACAGAAAATATTATTTAAAGTTTTTCTTTTAGTCTTTAAAAAGACGTAAGATTAAATTATTTTACAAACACTCAGAAGAATTGTAATTTCTTTTCTTTTTTTTTTTCTTTTTTATTTAATTTAGAACTGTAAACATTTTTTTTTTTTTTTGTTCTTATGTTTACATACATTGAAGAATTGTTAATTTTTTTTCTTCTTATATTTCATTTTAAGACTTTAAGTATATAAATATATATATGTGTGTGTGTGTATGTATGTGTGTGTATATATATGTATGTGTGTGTGTATGTATGTGTGTATATGTGTATGTATGTGTGTATATGTGTATGTATGTGTATATATATATATATATATATATATATATATATATATATATATATATATATATATATGTAATATTTTGTTCTTTTTAAATCTTATTATATATTTTTTGTTCTTACGTTAATATACATTGAAGAATTGTAATTTTCTTTTCTCCGTATATTTTATTTCAAAATATAAAAATAAATCAGTTCTTTTTTTTTATTGTTCTCATGTTAACATACATTTATTTCTCTTGTTTGTGCATTTTTATTAGAATTTATCTTTTATCTTATTTTCTCTGTTCTGGTTATCAGTTCAATTCTATTGTTTTCAATTATTGTATTATACTCTAAGACTATAGTCTTAAGTCCACTTTATGTTTCCTGCTGTATTATTCTAAAGGGACTTGTCCCAGAATAAATAAAGAATTATTATTATTATTATTATTATTACAAAAGACTCATTTACATCACTATTATCAGACCTATTTGGACATATGGAATCGAGCTTTGGGGCTCCACGAAACCATCTAATTCCTTCCGCATCCAGTTCTTACAATCCAAAATCCTGAATGCCTGTTATCCTGAATGCCCCATCATTTGTTGCAGACATAGCACGTGATAGATACTCCTCTTTTCATTCTAAACTCCCTGCCCATACAAACCCACTTGTCCGTAATTTATCTTCCTCAGATATCCCTGATAACCCTCCAAGGCGACTGAAAAGAAGGTGGCCTCGGGAACAACTGAGTTAAAATAGTTAGTGAAGTGTTACAAAAACCACTGGGTTCTTTCTCAAGACATTTTCAAGACTTTTTTTTCATTCCTCATACTTACTTATTTATTGTGTTCTTTAATACAGTTGTAAATTACTATAAATAAAAAATAAAAAAAAGGTTAAAAATTAAGAACATAACAAAAGAAATCTACAATAATCACCTCACTTTATGTGCGTTTTGTCATTCACCATTATCTTCTACCTATAATCTTTAGCTTTCCAACGATATATTATAAATCTATTTTACAATGAAGTTGGAGGTTGATGTTTAACTCCACCACTATTTTATTTCATTGTGATGCACTGCGTTTCGGCTATAATGCCATCTTCTGGTGCAAAGAACAATTTTTATCTGCATGTACAAATAAACATAGCTTCTTTAAAAATAATCAATCTCATAATTACAACATTAAAATTACGTAAAATTTTTATATTTCGATAAAATAAATTGAACATGAAACAAAAATATAAAATATTAAAAAATAAGAAATAAAAATAATTTAACAAAAAACATGAATAACCGTGAATGGAATGAGTTGATGTACTGTGTTCATCAATGTTAAATGTCAATCAAACTGAATACAAGTTTATTTTATAAATATAAACAAATAATTAATTTAATTTTGTAATATGATAATTACCTAAGGTGAGTGGGTACTTACTGATTTTATATTGAATATTAAATTTCAGTTCCTTACGACTTTGTTTTAGAGGTAAACGTACCGCGTGGTACGCACACCCACAAACTTGTTTTCCGGGACTTGGTCATTTGAACTCAGGGGGCCCTAAAATGCGTATTTCCGTTATTTTTACTTACTATATTTTTCAAATGTAGGTAATTGCATATAAAATTCGAAATATTTCTAATTCAGCTCCTCAATTAAGAAGCTCAAATTGATTAGTACAATGATTTTTTCTAATTTTTTTTTGATTCGTAACATTCTGTTTCTCCAAAATATACTCCCTTTCATTAAAACTTCATGCCTTAACAGGGATATCAACTCAATAAGCATTCAAAGTATAATGCGTTCTTTCCCCCGTGACTGCATCATCGATGACGAAAGCTAGTAGAAGTTGTACGAGCAAAAGATAAATGGAACCTTATATGTCTCTGTAGTTGTGGATCTGACCTTTATCTGGAGGTTCTAAATGTCCAATTTTCAAAGCTTTTTGAGGTCACTGCGATTTGGACGTTGAGGATTGAAATTGATGGTTGCGGGACCTGATTTTACATGTGCTTATGGGAACATGAAGATCGAGTTGAAAGTCGTCAGTAAATAAAAGAAAATAACAAATGGAATTCTTCGTCTATCAGCTAAGCCTGGGGAAAAATAATAATCTTCCATTCAATTTTTCATATATTTTTCAGTAACGGTCGTGAAAAACTAGATAACTGGAGTTATATCCAAAATGAGTTAACTGCACGTATCGCTCCCTCAGACCGTCTCCACGTCGTTTTAAATTGGTTAAAGAAATTTATTGGTGGAAGAAATTTCAGGTGGAAAGAAAACTGTATGTTCATGTATGTCAGTTACTGTATTTTGAATATTACGTAAAATTTTAAGTCGCTCTTCTATAAAATGAAAGATTTTGACTTAACGACTTATTCACGACCGCCACAGAGAGTACGGGATAAGTCTAGATCCTTATGCTGATGACATTTGTGTGTTATCAGTCAATAACGATCCAACTGTTGCCTCTCAAACCCTTCAATCCCACATCAGAGACCTTGAGATATGGTGTCAGAATTGGAGAATTAAAATAAATTCCAACAAATCCCATCAAATAACCTTTACCCTTCGTCGTAAGCCAATGACATCCTGTCCCACAGTATCCTTTAATAATATTCCACTTGTCCCTGTTGAACAGATCCGCTACCTAGGACTGCTCCTTGACAAACGTCTCACATGGAATCCACACACAAAACTGAAACGACAAGAAACTGCTCGCCGCTTTCGATTACTTCAACACTTACTAGACAGACGCTCAAACCTTCCACTTAACTACAAAAGGCTCATCCACATGACCATCATAAGGCCTATATGGACTTACGGAGTTGAGCTTTGGGGCTCTACTAAACCATCGAATTCTTCCCGTATCCAATCCTTACAATCCAAAATCCTTCGTAAAATCCTCAACGCTCCTTACTTTGTCACAAATAAAATCATCCATAAAGACCTAAATATTCCATATGTTGCTGATTTGGCCCGAACTAGATATCAATCCTTCTATGACAAACTCCATTCCCACTCCAACCCACTAGTTTCAACCCTTGCTTCCTCTTCGATTCCTGATAATCCTCCGAGGCGTCTGAAAAGAAGATGGCCTCGAGACCTTCTTGTTTAAAATAGTTACTGGAGTGCTTCCATTGGGTTGCTCCTCAACAAGTCTGTCTCATGTGATTTTTCTTTTAGCATATTTACTTGTTGTAATATAAATTACAGTTGTAAATTTCAATAAATAAATAAAAAAAAAAAAAAAATATAAGTCTAGATCGAATAGATAAGTCGTATAAGACTGAACTTACATATTCCTATAATGCATGAGATGTTACAGCAACTTTATTTATCAACATTGCTGAACCAAAAGAGCCATGCATATATTCAATTCACACCTTTTTACGATTTTATTTTAAATGGCATAAATGATTTTGATTAAATTCTTTATATCGCTGTCAAAGTTAATATCATATAGGTTTCGTTCTGATTGAAATAATCTCACAGAATTTAAACGCCGATTTTATTAGTTTTTTTTCGATAAAGTACCTTTAATTTCGTAAATCCCAAAAAATTAACTATATCATGTTATCAGCGATGATAATATACGGTTAAATGTACAATATGAAAGACTTTGATAGCCAACTAAAGAAGAAAGGATAAAAAATATTTTTTCCGGTATTTTTTCCCCTGAAATAAGAATATTAATATAACGTTAGAAAGCTAAAGATTTTAGAAAAAAATGATATCCTATGTAGAAAGTTGTGAAGTTAGTGTAAATTGGCGAATAGGTGATTGTTGTACATTACAATTTTATAGTGTTATTTTATTTAATATAAAAAAAAAATGGTTAAAACGAAACTGAATGTAATTGTTTACAATTTTTACTTAAATAATTGTAAGTTGATTTTAACGACGGTGAAAGACGCACGGCAGATTTTGTTTCCCGCAAACATTTGAATAATCGATTTTAAATTCAACAGTGCTGACCTGGGCATCCGTGCCAGCTTTATGAAGAAGTCAAAACTGACCATAATAAAATTATTTATGGTAATTGGATATGTGTTAAAAAAATTCAATTGCAAACTTTTCATCTATATAAATTTATTAGCCCCTTCTTATAGTGAATTGGCATACTTGAAAACTATTCATGATTCTCAGATTCAAATTCGGTGGAAACACCTTAGTTATTTGCTCTCTAATTTCAGCCGTGAGTTGACCTCGGATTAGAAAGAACATTCTGAGACTCACAGAACCTCAATAAAATGGGTACCCTAATTTTGGAAGACTACGCTATTAGGCGACTGTACGTTTTGTCCTGGTCCCGAAAAAGCCACGACTCTCTACATGTATTGAACTTAAGACCATTGATGGTTTATACAATACTGTTACAGGTGTTTTCAATATTTTTATTTAGCCACCCTCTTTTTATAGGTCCACTTAGTTATGACATACTCTTTAATAACTCTAGTCCTGACCTCGAATTCACTAATAATATACTAAAAAATTCTTTACGTTTAAAAAATGATTATAAAAAAAAAAATATATAATATATTTTTGCAACTGCATATTAAAAAAAAAAAAAACTAGAAATAATTATTTGAAAATACTTTTGACCGTCTAGAAAAAGGTCCACACTGATCAGTATTGCAGCATATCTTTTGCTGTTGCATCACAGACCTTTATGCATATGCATGCAGCAGTAGTTATTTTAGGCAAGCAACTTAACCTTTTCTCGTTAAGTAGTTCGTAGTAGGAAAAAAATAAAATAATGTTTGAATAAGTCCATTGAATTATTATCATTTAATATTATTAAGACTGACAAAGATTAAAAACTAAATAGTTAAATAAGATAGTTATGAAAAGGCGTAAAACTTTAAGACAAGTGTACAAGATAGTTATGAAAATTTTAACTAAGACAATATCAAGAAATATGCTTTGCTAATTGCGGCTTCCCGATTTCAATATCGAAGCATTGTTAAAACATGTAATCGTTTAAGATATGTCCGATACCTGTTAGAACTTCCATTATTCTGGGATCGCTTGTAGCTGGGTGGCTAGCATAAAAGCCTTCTATGCCAAAGGTCACGGGTTCAAACCCACAAGTGGTCCAAGGATTTTTTAATGGGAGTAAAAAATCCTTAGTTATGCTGTCCTTAAAGGTGGTCCCGAGCCTGTGCGATGTCAAGTACTCGTTAAACATCCCTATCCTAAAAAAACCTGGATGGAAAAAATTTAGTAATCCTACTGTAGCATCGTCAGATTAGCCATAGTAACATGAAGTGACGTTAAATAAATAAACAAACAACGTTTCGCCCTTTGGGGTCATTTTCAAGTGTCTGCAAAAAATACGTGCTATAAGATATATATTTTATTGTAATTTTATTGCTGTGTAAATATTGTATGTATGTTATCTTTCACCACTACCATTGATGTCCGAATTGGGACAGATTGTAATTCTACTCAATAAAAATTGTTGTTGAATATAAATTTAAAAATAAAATAAAAAAAACTTTCATTATTCTGTCTAGTATAACTAGTAAAAGAATGGGTTTGTAAATTTCAAAGAACTTTTAATTCCCTTTTGTTTTATCTAAAATTGTCTTCAGGATTGATTCAGTATCCTGTATAATCATAGTAACTCATATAAAGCAAAGTTGAGCAGCAAATCCAGTTGGGGATTACTCTCTCTCTCTCTAGTAAACGTTCATAGATGTCACTTGTGGTGTAGTGGGTAGCATAACTGCTTTCCACACTTAAGGTCACGGCCTCATACCCGGACGATGGCTCTGGTACTTTGAAAAATCCTCGGTTTTCCCGTCATCCGAAGGGGACTTAAAATGGTGAACCTGTGACCCGATGAAGACCCACAATGTGAATCAATAATAAATATTTTTATACTATTTTCTAATTTTCCACGACCGCCACCCGAATCATCTCAAACTTCATATCTAACACACGGTCAACTATTTAATTTTCAAAACCTTACGTTTCCCTACTTTGCGGAGAGAACCAATCATCAGACGGTTCACATATAAGTATGCATATTATTCAAGTGAGAAAAATATGTATTTATGTCCGGAACAGTGCTTAAAAACTTCCAATTGTACATTTTTGTCTTTGTTAGAGAATGGAATAATTATTGCAACTTCAAATTAAGGCAACAATACAAGCATTTTTTTTTCTTCTAGCCTAAATGGCTGATTTTTTTTCAGTTGACGTTTAGTTGTTGCTTCAAGAAATATGTTAAACTACTCGTTCCAGTCCTTGACTCGTCAACCACATTTACAATTATTTTATTGCATCCTTGATTTACCCACTGTATAATATAGATATACTGTCCCTCTCACCCCGAATCCCACGTATTGGCCTACATCTCCCCCCCAAAAAAACCTGATATCTTAGATATATTTATCACCTCTCAAATTTCCTCTTCCCAAACCATAATCAGATCACTGAACGACCTTTCCTCAGATCATAGCCCGGTTTTGCTTTCCTTGCATTACAGTTTTGTTCCTCAACCACTCCCTCCTACATTGATCAAGGGACGGATTAACTGGGACGTATTTCGACTGGACTTGGAAAACAAATTGGACTTGAACACTCCACTCAAGACAAACAATGATATTGATACAGCTGTAAAAAAACTGACTGACTCCGTAACTTGCAGTATAACTGACAATACAAAGACCCCAAGATTGTCATTAATATTGTCATATTACTCAACGTACTGATCTGCCACAGCATATTCGATTATTATTAAAAGAAAAACGCAACGCGAGATCGAAGTGGCATAAGACACCATACCCAGCTGACAAAACTTATTATACCAAACTAACTAACAAACTCAAATCAGAAATAAAGACATACAAAATTCAAAATTTACTCAGCTTTACAGAAAATCTTACTACAACAGACAAATTATTATAGACAACCACAAAAAAACTTCTTAAGTTCAAAGACTTTAACCATCCACTCCTGACTGAAAACAAAACCTGGACAAGATCTGACAAAGAGAAAGCCCAGATATTCGGACAACATCTTTACAATACTTATACTCCACATCCAGATATCCTTAATCTTAATCACCTTAAAAGGATAGAAGAAGACCTAACTATTCCCCTCCAAATGACCCTTCCACCTAAAGCTTTCCATCCATAAAAAATATCCAATATCATTCATATAGATAGACAATATCATTCAATAGATTAACTACACGGAAAAACTCCTGGCCATGACCTATTCACTTCCCATATCTTATAACATCTTCCTCAAAAAGCCATCCTATTCCTCACCTACATCTTCAATGCCGTACTCCGCACTACTTATTTTCCTGCTTCCTGGAAGTTATCCCTAGTAAAAATGATTCCTAAACCCAAAAAGTCACCTGAAAATCCATCTTCCTACCGTCCCATATCTCTTTTATGTATTATGGGTAAAATTCTGGAAAAGCTCCTTCTGAAACGTATGTACCCAATCCTTGATTCCCATCATATTATTCCAGATCATCAATTCGGTTTCCGTACATCTCACTCCGCATTGTATTACAGGATCATATTAGGATTATAGAATAACTGAATATTGTAGAGATCTTTGACCTGAACTCCTTGGCTTAAACGATACCAACACCGATTGAGTAAACATTAGAGTTGGATGCGACAACAACATGCTACTAATGAACACATAAATGTTAAACTATGTTAATTCTACATTTCAAGGCTGAGCAGGGTATGTGGGACTAGTTTTCACAAGATCTTCGCATTTGATATTGTAATTAGAAAAGATGGTTTTATGACGCTGGAGTGTATTTTTAGATCTTCTCTTACTGACTGGATGACTATTAGTGTTTTTACTTTTATTAAATTTTTTTATTATTATTTTTTGTGTTTTCATTTCACAACCAATATTCATATTGATCACCATTGATATGCAATTGTAATAATTATATATATTTTTAAACTCCATATATAACAACTATATTTTGAAATACTTAATGAAAAAAAAACAAGGATAAAAATATTTTCAAATTAATATTGTCATATAGGTAATGAATATGTGTTCTCCAATATCCTAAGTTGTTATAGGTAATAGAGAGGGACAATAAACAGACGATCTTTTGATATGGTTTACACTTTCGTTTAGGGCATTCTTTCCTGAAGGTTTATAAGTTAAATCCATTGCAAATAAGTTTTTCTTTAGAAGAGAAAATTTAGTTTTCTGTAATCAAGTTGTAACAAAATTATTCCTGAAATATAGACGTATAATATACCGTTGAAAAGACCACGAGTTTAGAAAGGTTAATTTGTCGTACAAGTTAATATAAAGTTGTTTTCAGTGCATGCACTTATGAACAATTATTCGAAACGTTGTGATGAGGAAGGTTATGGTGATTTAGTGTTGCCTCCGTACAGGTTATGTTCTTCCATACAGTACTCAAGATTTTAGAAATGCTATCAAATCGCAATTATAGGACTCCCATGGAAAGTTTTAAAATTATTTTAGAAAAAGTGCATTTGAAATATAAATTACTAATAAATCGAATAAAGTAGGAACAGTTTAATATAACAAACAAATAAACTGAACCAATTTTGATTTGTGAACAAATTTATGCTTCTAAATTCTGTCAGTGGCTATTGCGCTTTGACTCAGCCGGCGAGAGGCGCTGGGATCTCTTGGATTCCGCTTTCCCCTCTACAAGAGGAGGCAAAAGCCCAGTCTGGGGTCCTTTTAGCAGATTGTAAATACTGTATATAGTTATGATTGAGTATATGATGTTTATTTATTTGTCAAATTTTTACTTTTCTCAATTATGTCTTTTTATTTTTTTGTATAAATATGAATTTATTTATTTTCTATTTTATGTAATTTGTCTTTATCATTTTTTTCTGTATATATATAAACATAACATTTTCTGGCTAAGTGCACTTTTTCTTCCAATGAACTCATAATCCTTAAGTGAAAGTGTCATAAGTGAAAACATCTGGTGCGGACAACACACTCCTTTCACTTACCTCCGTTTTAAGAATCGCTTAAAGAATTTCCAAATACAGTTAGAGATAAAAATGAGTGAAACCATTAAAGAATTAGTTAAATTAAATTTCTATAACAACATGTGTTTTATTAAAAATCTATTATATTATTATCTAAAATAATCAGTTAATTTTATTGGCTTTTCATCACTATTTATTAACTATTACAAGCTTGTGTATAAGACAAAAATTTTTTCTAAAATATTTACCTTTCCAACGGTATATTATACATGTATATTACTGTTCTTATTTTCAAAAAGAAGAAATTGCATTAAAAAAATATTTTGAGTTTTCTTCTTTAGTTGGATATCGAATTCACTCAACTTATATTACTGTTAATTACCTGTTTTTATCAATGGTAGCAAGATGATAAGGCTATTTCTATAAAATGTACAAAATTAAAGGTACTTTAGAGGAAAAAAAAATTAAAATATCGGCATTTAAGCCCTTTCAAACTATTTCAATCAGAACGAAACCTGCATGATATTAAAGCTTGTTCAATATTACATCGATAAAACGAGTTTAATAAAAATCATTACAGCCGTTTTTGAGAAATGTGCAAAATGCGTAGTATAAAGTGGCTCTTCAGTGAAAATAATAAAAAGATCCAAATTCCATGGTATGAAGTGGTTCTTCTGGTTAGCAGATTTTAATGAAAAAGTTGCTCTAACATCTGGGGCGTATAGTTTTCTTAAATTTGAAATTTCAGTATTGTATGACTTTTATTTTTATCACTAGACTTACGGACTCACGGGCACATACACAGACCTTTTTGCGGGATATGGTCATTTGGACCCTGCGGACCCTAAGACGTGTATTTCCGTTGAAAACCGGAATTTGAAAATTTTCACGATCGCAATACTTTCCCTTACTATTTTTTCATATATATGTTAGTGAAAGTAAAAATATACGTTAGCTTATGTTTTTGTAATCTGTATGTATGCTTGTTAGTACTGTTACTCAACGCTCCAGTTGAGAGAGTCTCCAAGATTCCAGCTATTTTCCTCCAATAGAAAGATGCAATCAATTACACAATTCAAGCTATTCTATTCACAATCATTATTTCGTAGTTAAAAAAGTGTTAGTATTAATCTTCACAATGGTTAGCATACCGATGGTTGGTTGTCATTTGAAACTGTATACGTGTCTGATCTCAAACAAAACAATACAAACCCGGATGTAATCTGATTTTAAAATAAAAATCATGGCCTTCAGTTCAAAGTTTTTCAAGACTGTGGTCGGAAACACGTTCAACTCCATGATTTATCTCCAAACCAAAAGAAAATCACTGTAGCGTGATTACTATTACTCTGATAACAATATCGGGTAAGATGAAAAGAGATCTTTCAAGGTAATCTCAGTATCAAAATTTGTGCTGCTTTATTTAAATTTTTTTTAAAAAATAGTTTAGAAAAATCAAACTGGGTATTTCAATCTCCATTTCGTTTTCAAACGAGGCCAGACGACTAGCCCATGTTAGGAAATTGCACAACTATCTAAAGGTCACTCCTACTCAAAGCTTGGATTTTCTATCGACCTCTTCATTAGGCTAAAATTCTAATCCATTTGTACACACTCTTAGTTTCTTCTCAAAACATAGGGTAACTTTAGAACCCAGATTAGCATTAAAGAATTCAGAGTCAAGAACTTAAAATTAATAAAAAATCTATTAATAGAAAGACAACCCCAGATGTTAGTGCAACTTTTTCATTAAAATGAGCTAACAAGAAGAACCACTTCATACCATGGAATTTGGACCTATTTACGATATTCTCGATAACGGCTGTAACGATTTTGATTGAACTTGCTCTATGGATATGAAATTTAATAGGCTCTAATGAGATGTTGGTTCCATTCTGATTGACATAGTCTGACAGTGCTTAAATGCCGATAGTTTAAATTTTCTTCCTCTGAACTACCTTCAACTTTGTAGACTTGAATAAATTAACCATATCTTGTTAGCATTGATAAAAAAACTAGTAAATATACGTAAATATAAGTTGAGTGAATTCGATATCCAACGAAAGAAGAAAAAAGCAAACACATGTTTTTAGTAGTATACCCAAAATCGATATATTTTACTTTTTTAACGTGATCGTTGTATATCGTCACAATTCATTAATTGTGAAATAATCCTATTCGCGGGTGAAGCTTTACATATAAAAAAAACTTTAATTGTTTTCAGAAATAAGCTCTTAAATTTTCTAAAAACCAAGTGTTTCTTTTTCGTTGAAAAACATTCATTTCACGTGACTTTATGCTCCTGTGACAAATTTGACGATATGTCCCCCCTAAAACCATTTAAAAATCGAATAACAATTAAGCTTGTATCCATGAAGAGCGTGTAATACATAACATTGATCCGAAGTTCAATACGCTTAAATATATTTCTTATAAATTTAGTATCTTTGCTAATAAATGTTTGTTTTAATGTGGTCAAAAATTGGATTATCTTTCAAATGTGTTCTTAATTTATTTTTAGAATATATATATATATATATATATATATATATATATATATATATATATATATATTGAGTTTTTCGAAAATCATTTTTTTGAAAGGTTTATAATATATTTTTTAAACAACTTTATTAGGACAAATTTTTCCGATCCCAGCCTTCTTGCAACATCAGCGGGTAAGACGAAACTTTTAGCTTCACAACCATTGTAGTTTTTGAGATACTGGTGATATGGTATATTTCGTTCATAAATATAGATAGATTATTACATTAAGCCCGAGGCTATGTGAATTGCAGGCTATTTCACCATAGCAAATGTTGTGAGTTCGAATCCCAGTTTTTACAAACAAGTAATTTAATCAGGATTCACTCAGAACATCCGCATGGGTATGCTAGACCGGCACCAACTCGTGTCCAATCACAAAAATAGGCGTAGGGAATGGTGGGCTTACGTTATAACTCAACTTCGAGAATTCTGTGTGGAATTGTCCCTACACGGCCTATCACGCCATCCGAAAAAATATCATATATATTTATTTGTTTATTTTTTTTATAATTTTTGTTTTCAACTTTACAAAGTTAACCACATTACATCTCTATAGCTATGTTTATTAATCCAATATTTTTTTTTTGTTTCTTAACATTTTATTTACAACTGTAAAAAAAATTACAATAAGCAAATGTGCTAAAATCTATGGAAACATGGCTTGGACAGGCATGAGGGAGACAGCACCCAGTGGTGTATCCTCCTGACATTAAGCAGAACTATATTTTCAGGTCAGGAGGTCCCTCATCCAACTCTTTTTCAGCCTAAGCCGAGTTATGGATGATATGTCCGTTTTAGCCATGTTTTGCACAAGTTTGTTTATGTTTGTTCATTTAGTTTCTCGTGAAATCGTTTGGAAGTCGATCGAATGTGGTTTGTTTTAGTTGGAATACGTAAATCAGTATGAAGGGTATCGTTTGAAACATATGGTGGTGAGTTCGTTGCCAGTCTTAAAAATTGCGATTGAAAGGTTTGTATTTTTCGTATGTGTGTCTTTTTTGCAGGTCCGTATATTTGGCAAGCGTAAGTCCATATTGGTTTTAATAAATCAGTGTATACGTTAAGTTTCTGTCTGATGGGTAATTTAGAATGTCTATGAAGTATCGATTAGAGTTTTACGTTTAGTCTTGACGTGTGGGCCCCATGTCAACCTTTTGTCAACAATATAATCAAATGAATGAACAAAAAATACTTGTTAATATCGTTGAGACTGGGGTCGCGGCAGGCGGAAAGAGACGCTTTGTTGATATCGTTGCTATTTGTGAACGGCTTATAGTACCCCGAATTAAAATAAATCGGAGTGAATCAGTTTTTTCTCCTTGGAGTAAAAATATTCCTTCATCAGTTAATTTTCTCAAACACTCAAAGCTCAGGGATTTTGGAATAGTTAAAACTATATTTCGATATCTAATTTAATTGATACTATTTTTACTTTCACGTACGAGAAATATAGTAAGAGAAATCTTTAAATTCCAGTTATCATCGGAAATGCACGTTTTAGGATCTCCTGGTTGTCCACGTGACCATGTCCCATAAAAAGGTGTGTGTGTGTCCATCTCAGGTCAATATAGCTCAAAGAAGATAAGTTGAATTAAACAGAAATTTGATATTTTAGGAGCGTATATGCCTGATATGTTATTAGCATCTTATCAAAAAAATCTACTATAAGAGCCACTTCATGCATTTTGACCCTATTTACGATTTTCTGAAAGAAAGCCCAAAAGATTTTGATTAAACTCGCTTTATTGATGTGAAATTTAATAGGCTTAAAAATCATGTAGGTTTCATTCTAATTAAGGTAGTCTTAAAGGTCTGGAATACCGGTATTTTAAATTTTGTTCCGTTAAAGTACCAGTGATTTCTTAAATCCAAAAAATTCAACTATATCTTATTATAATTGATAAAAAAAAAAAAAAATGGGTAAGTATATAAGTTATGCGAATTTGAAAACAACTAAAGGAGAAAAGAGCAAACATACTTTTAGGTAATATTCTTAATTAATTTTTGAAAATAAGAATATTAATAGAATATTTTAGAAAAGAAATTATCATATTAAAAAAGTTGTGGATGTTAATGTGAAATGACGAAAATCGAATAAAACTAAGTGTTTGTTGTTGATAATAATATAATTGATTATTTAATGAAACACGTGTTTCTTTCGAAACTCAATGTAATTATTTAACCTTTCTTGATCTTAACCTTTATTTAGAAATTCTAAAATTGATTTTAACAGCTGAGGTATGTGAACGTCGTGTATTGCGCAATATATATTTTTTTTATATCCTCTGTGTATTTTATAATAAATTATAAGTGTATGTTATAATTAAATGTAATTTGTTTTCACCAAATTAAGGGTATATTGGAAACATTTTATAGCTATAATAGGTGGAATTATCAGGAGTCAGTCTTTTTTTTAAATATTTTTAATTTTGCCAACGTTTCGGCTCAAGCTTGTGAGCCATCATCAGGCCATTACTTAGCCATGTCCATGCATAAACTCAAATAAAGGGATTTATGCTTGGACATGGCTCAGTAATGACCTGATGATGGCTCACAAGCTTGGCAAAATTAAAAATATTTAAAAAAGTAAATAAAATATTTTCACAAGCTTGAGCCGAAACGTTGGCAAAATTAAAAATATTTAAAAAAAGACTGACTCCTGATTATTCCACCTATAATAGTTTCTACAGTCGACTATACATCCTAAATTTTATAGCTATACATGTAAAAGGATTTTAAAAAAATATTTTAGAAATATAGGTAAACATTCTAAAAGTTGGGAAAGATATACTTAGCAAAATTATTTTTGACTATAATCTAAAGAAGAAAAATATATTTTTACTAACATTGTTGTGTTCAATACTTCTTATTGTGGATTAAAGAGTAGCATTACAATAGACTTGTTTGATTCTTCAGCTATTATATGTAGTAATGGTTAATAGAGGATCCAATCAATCGCTATACTTACATAAAAAGCTTTAAGATTTAGTTCAAAGATAGCCATGAGTGATGAGTCTACAAAACACTTAGTTGTGACTCATCGATTCAATGGCACCTCAATCACAATCTTGCGGTAATTATTTCATTTCAGAGTATAATTAATAATCACTAAATTGATGATGAACACAATTGTTATTTATTAAGTATTCGTAATCCACTTCAACTTTCCCAAGTATTGTTACCAATCTTCATGAGTCAAGTGTCTACGATCAAAACCAGTAGGACTCATCCACATAGTCATATTGATAGGAAATTTTGTTGATATTGAGTACTGAAGTGTATTGCAATCTCAGATGGTTACGTGACAGTTCTAACGCAATTCTAATGTCATTTTAAAAAGGTTCTTCAAATCGTGTCTGAAACCCTATCCTATAAATAATCATGTGGACGCAATGGATGGTGGTCAAGCTAAAACAATGAACTAGTTATAATAATGATAGTTTAAAATACGTTTTTTTTTTATTCAATGTCACTTTTATGCTACTATGGCAAATCCGACGATATTACAGGGGCAGCTCTAAATTTTGGCTACCAGTTTTAATCAGAATATGGAACGAGTACTTGATGTCGAAAAGGAACATCCATCTTACGTCCTCTCGAAGGACGGCATAACCAAGAGTGTTTTAATCCATTAAAAAAAAAACATAGGCCATCTGAAATTCGCGAGCTTGAGCCCGCGATCTATAGGTATAGCTATAGGCTGTTATGCTAGTCACTGCACTGAAGGTGATTCCAATTAGATTTTTGTTCGGGAACTAGTCCCTTTAGAATAATATTACAGGAAAATTAAAACAGAACTTGAGATTCTTGAAGTTTAAAAAAAAAAAAAAAAAAAAAAAATATATATTATATATATATATTTAAAAATATATACACACAAGAATAGAAATAACAAATAAAAACGCTGCAAATCCTTACACAATGGCTTATTATTCCCAAATAACAAAATTAGGGTATAACTGTTTATATAGCTGTTCATAGGGAATTAATAAGCAAGTAATATGAAAATCAATAAATAATTCAAAAGAAAATGGCATATCACCACTGCTAATTTCAAACCGTTATATCTCTGCTACTTCTGAACCAGTTATTTTGATATTTATTTATTTTTTAATTAGGGGAAACGCATTTTCTCTGAGGTTCTACACATCTTAAAACGTAAACCGATAAAACGATTGGACAAACAAACGGGGTTTATATGTTAGAGGAGTATCAGAGCGAAGAAAATAAAAAAGGATTTAATTTCATACGGACTAGGATTGGGTTCGGATAGATATGACGAAAGCTGCGGTTCGATGAGGCGTCATATACAGGTCTGAAGGCCACGTGCGAGTCTTGTGGGAGTGGGCTAGGGGTGAGCATAATCGAATGACGATTATCGAATCATTCGATTATTTCAATCCTTCGAATTAATCGATTATCGGATTAATCGGTTAAATAAATGTCCTATAAATTATAAGTATATTTGCAACTGGGCTCAGCCAGCTCCGCCATTATAGAAACGGGAATTGTGGCATATCGTCTCTAAGAATGCATATTAATCATTCGATCATTCGATTACGAAGTCATTCGATTATTTAAATCATCGAAGTCCGATCATCCGACTATGACGATCATTCGATTATGCCCACCCCTAGAGTGGGCCGAGGATTTGAATGAAATTTATCTGGGATGTATAACGGACGGCAGGTTAGAAGAATCTCAATGCCAGGAATTACTTACTAGGGTAGAAATAAAAACAACAAAACCATTTCAAGTCTCCATAAAAGTGTTTGACTGAGGTCTCTCTAGATATCCCAAAGATGAAACATGTCAAGCATTTAAATGATCGTTTAATTTTACTTCAAGATCTCCCATACATTTATATTAGGCTCTTGTATTTTTCCATAATAAGTCGAAGGCCGACCATGTTGGTGTTTGGAAAATTCCGTTGCAAATGTAAGATATCTATCAAGCAAGGCGTTACGATGGAATTATTGTACTCGCCTAAAACTTTATTTAGATATTAAAATGCTCCTATGATATATCAATTAAAATATATTTTAATTTATGTATAATTATGCTGCATTTCCTAATTATTACACTAATTATGCAATATATATTATTGACAATAATTCCCTATAATTGTAATTAAAAAAATGTATATATCTTCTTCTCTTCTCCATCTCTAGCTCTCTCTCTCTATATATATATACATATATATATATATATATATATATATATATATATATATATATATATGTATATAATGATGACGCGAATTTGGTTTCCACGAACTCCTTCTAAACCACAAGACGGATTTTAATGCGGTTTTCACCATCATTTTGGGCATTCTTTCCTGAAGGTTTATAAGTAAAATAGATTGCAATTCAGCTTTTCTTTCTAAAGGAAAACTATAAATTTTCTGTAACCAAATCATCAAAATATTATTCCTTAAATATGAGTAGACGTATTACATACCGTTGGAAAGCGGAAGAGTTTAGAAAAGTTAGTATGCAATAAAATAATTCGTTAGGTTAACAAAAATTTGTTATAAAATTATGAACATCTCCTCTTCTCTAATGACACTACATTCAAATTGCACCTGTTGAAAGTTTTAATAGGTATACATAAGCAAATCTCTAGAGATCCATACAACTTTGCTAATAATAGGATTCCAAGAGAAAAGTTGGAAATCAAGCAAAGTAACAAACAAAACTAAAAATATCACAAAGCCTGTTAATTCCAAACCCAACCGTAAAAATATCCATTTATTCTTCAATTTTTAATTTATACATACATCAAAAATAAATTAATTATAGCACAAACAGCACTGCTAAGAATGGCAGTTTTCGAGAAAATCACAAAAAGGTGCCGAATGGTGGTTCTTCTGGGCATCCGATTTTGGTGATAAAGTTGGTGTAACATCTCGGGTGTATTATTGCCTTAAATATGAAATTTCAGTTTCTTACGTCTTTTAGTTTTCGTGCTAGACTTACTACACAGAGATACCTATTCGCGCGAGTTGGTTAGTTGGGACTTTGGGAAACCCTAAAACGCATATTTCCAGTAAAAACTAGAATTCGTAAATTTGTACGAATTCAATATGTTCTCTTATATTTTATATATAGGTAAATGGAAGTAAAAATATTATCTCATATAGAAAATCGTTTAAGTTAATGGAGAGTGGCCAACAGCCGATGAGACTGATTGTTTTATCAAAGCTCAATGTAAATAATTCTTTAACCTTTTCACAACTCTATATTATTCAATTGCATTTAAAAATTCTTAAATTGATTTTGCCAACGGTGAAAGTGAAAGTCGTCTGTTACGCGCCCCAGATATTTTTAATTAAGTATTATCATTTAAAAGGCTATATAACCATTAGAATCCCTATTAGAAAAACCTGAGGTTCATATCACAGACCATGCGCCTGGAGGTCTGTGTTGGTTTGTTGAGGTCAGTGCCTCGACCTCTTTACCCAGTCGAGATAACATCACCTTTGTTTATTTCTGTTTAGCTTTTACCCTTACTTCCGCTGATTTGTAGATAATTCACAACTATATCAAAATTTAGAGATTTCTGGAGTTTATGTGACATCATTTATCTCAAGAATTAGGAATTCATTCATCTCAATTTAGGTAATTCTGCTTTGAAACAACGGACAATCATGTTATAATCAAAACAATTTGATATAAGAGTAATTTTGACTGGAAGTTTTAATTTTAAAATTGTTTAATCAAATTAAAAAATCTGGTGCGGGCAACACAAAACTTTCACTTACCACCGTTTTTAGAATCAATTAAAGAATATTCAAATACAGTAAGAGATAAAAATGAGTGAAACCATTAATGAATTAATTAATTGGAATTTCTATAGAAACATGTGTTTTATTAAAAAATCGTTTATATTATTATCTAAAATAATCAGCTAGTTATATCGGTTTTTCATCAATCTATATTAACTGTTTAAAGCTTGTGTATAAGATAATATTTAGCTTTCAAACGGTATATCATATATGTATATTACTGTTCTTATGTTCAAAAATAAAAATTTCCATTAAAAGAATATTTTTTCAGTTTTCTTCTTTACTTTTTTTCAATTACGCACAACTTACATATTTAGCTGTTATTTATCAATACTAATAAGTTAATATGGTTATTTTTATAGAATCTTCAAAATTAAAGGTACTTTAGAGGAAGAAAATTTAAAATACCTGTATTTAAGCCCTGTCAGACTATTTTAACCAGAATGAAACCTACATGACGTTACAGCCTATTAAATTTTACATCGATAAAGCGAGTTTAATCAAAATCGTCGGAACCGTTTTTGAGAAAATCGAAAAAATGTGCAAAATGCACAGTATAAAGAGGCTCTTCTGGTCAGCTCATTTTGATGAAAAAGGTTTTTTAACGTCTCGGGCGTACACACACACACACGCGGGAATTGGTTATTTGGACTCAGGGGACCCTAAAACGTGTATTCCGTTGAAAACTAGAATTCGAAAATGTTCACGATCATAATACTTTGCCTTACTATATATAGTAAGTGAAAGTAGAAATAAAATAAATGAAAACCTATAAACGAATTGATTTTCTTTTCTTGTGGAGCCTCTGGCTGTGTGACTACCACGCTAGTCTTTCTCCCCAAAGGTTGTGAATTCGAATCAAAATCCCGAGAGGAATTTATCGAGCTTATAATTGGAAGAGGATCCATTCGCACTGCGAGTCCCGTCAGCCAACTAGTGTAGAATCCACGAAAAATACATTGTAACGCCAAGTGCCGGTACAGCCTGCTACGGCATCCAAGAATTTTTATTTTATTTTATATAAGTGGGTGCTAAGGCTTTATTTTTGATCCTATAGTAATAACTGCGGTAATTATTGATGTTTTTCTATCACATGAATATAGGTGCGATAAAAAAATAAAAAATAATTTAAAAAAAAAAAGAAGTAACTTCGTGCAACAGTTTACAATTCTTTCTCTTCTTCAGTTTTTAAAATCTTCCTTTTTTTCTAAAACACTTATGAAAATAAGTGTCATTATTATAAAAAGTTATTAATATTACTGAAAACGAAAGGAATGAATGTAACAGAAACTATATTTTGCCAATTCTTATTTTTATTACAACCTAAACATTCATTTCCACGTATATTTAAAATAATTGTAATAATAATGTTTTAACTACGTTTTGGTTTAGTATTTTCGATAACGAATCATTCTGATCAAGAAGGAAAAATAAGTTTTAAATCCCCTTCAAAATTTGATGTTTCACGACAGAAAATTGAATTAAATGAAACAAAAAATAAAATAAAACAAGTAATAGGTTAAGTATTGGTCTGTCTTTTTTCGAGCTCATTGATTACTTGAAAACCATCCTAAATAACATTATCTTAAATATCTGATCCTAGCCCAAAAGATGAGTTGATTGTCTACACGGTTACATGGAATGCTTAAAAAAGTTTGGAGGCATATGAAATGTGAATAACAACATTCAAAATTCAATCAATATACAATTATAATATTTGAAAATGATAACCCATTTCGGAATAATCAGAAGCGATTTTTATTTCCATTCTAGAATTATATTTACAATTCGATGAGAAATCGCCCCAAGTATCTTTCACTCGGCGATGAATCATTTTTTAAATATTTATTTATGATAAATTGTTCATATTTGAGTGACAAAAAAACCTGCTGAAGAGGCATTCGATAATTATTATGTTCTTTTAAGATCTGCAGAAATGACGAATCCGTATTAACGTGACATTCCTCGACGTATCAGAAATAAATATAGTCAAGATTTAACAAATACAGGGAAATATAACATGTTCATACCATTTTTTTTTTTTAGGTTTTCATGATCAGCGTTTCGTAAAAGTAGATCTCCAGAGAACATTACACTTGCAAATGGCGATGTCTAAAAATAAACCTCTGTCTGTACACATTCATGAAAGGCAAATAGCTATAAATGACGGGACGTCAAATATGTGTTCCGTTTAAATAGGACTTGTTGATTATTTCTTAATTTTTTTTTGTTAATTTAGCAGCCCATCCAAACCCACCAGTTCGCAACCTCTCATCTCCATCTATCACTGATAATCCTTCGAGGCGGCTGAAAAGACGGTGGCCTCTAGACCTACCAACATAAATAAACATCGAAGTCCTTACTACCATTGGTTAGCTAGTCCACACCTCTTTATCAAGCCCATAATCGAATAATAATTGCTCAACGAAATTTATGCTTTAGGTCCCCTGAGTCAAAATAACCTAGTCGCGCGAAAAGGTCTATGCATGTGTGTGTGGACAGTCGAGCACGAAAACGAAAAGTCTTACGAAACTGAAATTTCACATTTTTTAAGCATATACGGCTGTGATGTTACAGCACTTTTCCATCAACATCGACCTACCAGAAGAGAAATTTATAACATGAATTTTGCACATTTTTGCGATTTTCTCAAAAACGACCTAAACGATTTTAATTAAACTTCCTATATCTATGTAAAATATCATGTGTTTTAATACCAGGTTATATTTAATACCAGGTTTTATCCTGATTGAAATAGTCCTACATGGTTTTTTTTTTTTTTTTCCCTTAATATTTTATTTACACCTGTAAAAAAAATTACAATAAGCAAATGTGCTAAAATCTAAGTAAACATGGCGTGGGCAGGCATGAGGGAGACAGCACCCAGTGGTGCATCCTCCTGACATTAAGCACAACTATATTTTCAGGTCAGGAGGTCCCTCATCCAACTCCTTTTCAGCCTACGCCGAGTTATGGATGGTATGTCCGTTTTAGCCATGTTTTGCACAAGTTTGTTTATGTGTCCATTTAGTTTGTCGTGAAATCGTTTGTAAGTCGATCGAATGTGGTTTGTTATAGTAGGAATACGTAAGTCAGTATGAAGGGTATCGTTTGAAACATATGGTGGTGAGTTCGTTGCCAGTCTTAAAAATTGCGATTGAAATGTTTGTATTTTTCGTATGTGTGTCTTTTTAGCAGGTCCGTATATTTGGCATGCGTAAGTCCATATTGGTTTTAATAAATAAGTGTATACGTTAAGTTTCTGTCTGATTGGTAATTTAGAATGTCTATGAAGTATCGAATACAATAGTCTCAGTCGAAAATTTAGAGTTTTACGTTTAGTCTTAACGTGTGGGCCCCATGTCAACCTTTTGTCAAAAATAAGTCCTAAGTACGGTACTGTGTTTGATTGTGGTATCTGGTGATTGTCTACGTAAACTGGAGGGCAGGTTCCATGTCTAAGTGTAAATGTAACATGTAGTGATTTGTCGTGGTTAATCTTTAATTTCCATTTCCTACACCAGTTTTGTACATTGTCTAAGTGATGTTGTAAAGTCATACTGGCCTGTGTAGGGTCTGTGTTTTTAGTAATAATTGCAGTATCGTCGGCATATGTAGCAGTTAGGATGTTTTCGTTTGTCGGTAAGTCATATGTGTATATTAAGTACAGAAGTGGGGCCAGGATAGAACCTTGGGGAACTCCTGCAGAGACTGGCTTGACTGATGAGGTCTCGGAACCCTGTCGGACAGAAAAGAAGCGGTCATAGAGAAAAGATTGTAACACTAGATAATAGGTGCTTGGAAGTATGGGTTTTAGTTTAAAAAGAAGACCCTGGTGCCACATCCTATCAAAAGCTTGAGTAACATCCAAAAATGCCCCAGAAGCATATTGTTTTAGTTCAAGTGATGTGGAAATAAAGTCCGTTACTCTGTGTAGCTGTTGTGTTGTGGACTGAAGAGAGCGAAATCCGAATTGATGGTCTGGTAATATGTTGTGGTCAGTCAGTATGTTAATAATGCGTCCGTTCCTACATGGTTTAAATGCCAATATTTAAAATTTTCTTGCTTTAAAGTACCATTATTTTTTTAGATACGGAAAAAATAACAATATCATCTTGTTGAAATTGATTAAGAACTGCTAAATATTCAAGTTGAACGAATTTGATGACCAACTGAAGGGTAAAACAGGAAACATATTTTTTTTAAATGTAATTTTTGTTTTATTAATAATAAGAACAGTTATAGACGTATATATATCATTGGAAAGTTAAAGATTTTTAGAAAAATTCATTATCTTATACACAAAGTTGTAAAACTTAATGGAGAATGATAAAAAGCGGACAAAAGTAACTTATCTTGTTATATATAATTATCTTGTTTTCATCTTTATATTAATTAAAAGGACTTAAATTGATTTTAAAATAGAGGTATGTAAAATTTGTGTTTTGAGCGCTCCAGTTTTTTTTTTTCTTCCAATTCTACCATTATTTAATATTTATTAAATTGATTTTAACAACCGAGGAGAGTGAAAGTCGTGTGTTGCCCGCAGCAGATTTTTTTTTTATCATACATTTGTAAATATCAATAAAATAAATTTAATAGCAATTAAAAATACCGTTGAGAGACAGAAGCAGTTTCATGTCCGAAATTGCTTCATGTAATTTTTTATTGTTTATTATTGTGCATTTGCGTGATGACAAACAAACTCTTTTGGCCAAGCTGAGGATAGGACAGATAAAGGAATCTGAAGACTCTCTAAGGATACAGCGAGCGCCACTATAATAGGCGGAGCGGCAATCGACGGAAATAGAAGTTGACTTTGTAGGCGGTGCCTTTATAGCCAGAGTATTAATATGTCTTCCGCTTGTATAGGGTTTCCCATTCGATACAATAATTACTTTTTGGCACCCTTCTCTGAGAATGGAATACAAAACTCTATATAAAATGATAACGCGATTCTTGCTCTCCGTCAACTCCTAACTTGCGCGACTTTTTATATATTACATTTGTTGTAAATATAAAATATATACAATTAGTATCACGGAATTTTAATAATGATTTAAAATCCATCCTACATTCTTGAGCTACTCATTCCTTGTCCATCGGTACATTCGTTTAATACAAGTCCACTAACCTCTATTTTCCTTCTCATCGAACATCATCCTTTAAAAATCATTTACTTTGCGTGCCACATCGTTCTGGAATTCCATACCTACATCTATACGCCAAGCATCTTCTTTAACCTCATTTAAAACTAAACTGTTCCTTCATCTTCTCAGCTATCTATCTTCCGACTGGTTGTAAACTGAATGTTAATGTTGTTAGTAAAATGTTAGAATAATGGTCATATTCCATTCTATAATGAGCACCACCAAAAATATGTAAAAACATTTTTCTTTTCTTATTGTTTTTCTCTATGATCTTATAATATCATAAGATGTACAATTATCATATCTCTTTTCACACACATATGACTATATATTATAAAAATATATATACTAAGTAGTCATATTTACTTCTTTTATAAATAATATAAGTACATCTTAAGTTTGTATTTTTTAAATTTTTTTTTTGTTTTTGTTTCTGTCCCAGACACAAGTCTCAGTTTCTGCACTTTTCTGTTATTCTAAGGGGACTGAAGGTCCCAGAATAAAATTTACTTCTCTTTTTTTCTTTATTAAACTGATTTAATTAGAACGTATAAAAATTAAATTGCTGCAGGATTAAGAAGCGAATCTGAACCTTTTTCAAAAATGATATGTGTATGATATTTTATTACGGCATTGCCTCATTCATAATATGTTTATCACCTAATAATCCTTTTCCTGCATTAATTTTTAGTGTTGTATGTACAAGGAATATTTCCTGTGAAAGAAATCTACAACTTACTGTTGTCGTAACAGGGACGAGGTCAGAGTGGGCGCCTCCCGATAATGTAGTCAGTGTTTCAAAGCTCAGCTGACTTCATCAGCCTTAGAGCTAAAACTAGCTTTCAACAGTCTTTCGTTACATTCTTCATAATACACAAATAAATTCAAATATGTATTTTATAAATAAGATCTAATGCATGAAAACGTTTAAACATAATTGCTGATTCCCATGTTATATAAAACCATATTGTATTAAATGAAAACAAATTAGAATAGAATAGAAAATGGTTTTATTCTAGGTCTTAGTCCCTTAAGATTACCATAAATGCTACGAAACGCGGGCGTGCCACAAGGTGGCGTGTTAACCCCTCTTCCTGAGCACCCTTGCACAACCATCTATACCATTGCTGACGATACAGCACTTCTTTCTTCTCAGAGAGATTGCTCTATAGCTTTCATCTCCTTAAAAAATCTGGAAAAGTGGTTTCAAAAATGAATGCCTTCAAATCGAGCCACGTGAGGTTTTCTCTACCGAAAGGTACATGTCAAAAACCTGCGAAGGAATATACCTACGAAATTAAAGCGACAAAAATTAACAGGACGTTACAAACAGTATTAACATCTATTGGATTACAGATCATCACTATACTTACGAAACAAGCGACTAATATACACTAATCTACTTAGACCAATCTAAGCACACGGAGCAGCACTTTGGGAGTCTGCAAAACATGTTCACACAAACAAAATACAAACAACTCAATCCAAAATATGACAAAAAATCTTTAAGAATGGTATGTTTCGAATCACACGAAACACAATGACCTGAGCGATGGAAACTTTGAAGCGATATGGGGAGTAAGGGATAGGGTTAAATCAATAGGAATTACAAGATTTTTGGCAGAGGGACCGAATGTAATAGGGTGTTCATTTAGGAAACGTTGAAAAGGTGGCGTTGGATTTGACGTTAAACAGTCAAATAGCATAAGATGAGTAATAAATTTAGAATTTTATAAACATTGAGGTTATGTAGAGATTATAACCTATCTCCTGGATATAGTGTATAGCACCTGAATAAACAGGATAGGACGGATCAATATAACTTCCGAGGACCATATCAGTATCAACGATATAGTCCATACTTCATTCTTAGGTCGATCCGAGGAAAAAATCAGATTTAATTTATAAAAAATAAATTTAACTAAAGTGACTATTGTATTTTTCCTGGCTGGGTAAAACATCAGATCATGGGTATGTCTTTCTATATTTATGCTTCTCCCAGTCAGGGAGAAATGGAATTGCGGGCCGATGGGGCGAATAGATGTAGTGTAGAAGGTAAATAAATAAAGAAATAACCTTCTAACAAAATTTATGATTAATCTTCTAAGTGTTTTTGGGTATTTGTGCGTTGGTAACTCTTTTGTATCCAACCAACCAATATAGTTCCTTAACGGTTGGTCTTAGCAACAAATATTGAATAAGAATAATATTTTATAATAAATTTCTGAATAGAAAATTGCCGCCGAATTTTCGATCCGAACAACACCAATAAAGACAGAGCTTGTCAAACCTGTTGCATTTTTTAGAGCAAAAAAAGTTTCACAATAAAAATTATAGAACCCAAGCCAAAAGCCTCTCTCTTATGGGAGGTAACATAAGGAGTCTAATGTACGGTTCAAAATGTTTACAATAAATAAAATAAAACTTCTGATGATTTTTAAAATCAAAACATAAAATAAAACTAAAAAAAACAACAAAAAAAAAAACAACACAGAAACATAGGAACAACCATTATTATTATCACTTTTTTTTTTTTTTTTAATTTCTATATCACCATCCCTGCCTATATATATATATATATATATATATATATATTTTATATATATATATATATATATATTATATATAAATATATATATATATATATATATATATATATATTTATTGATATTTACAACTGTATTTAAAATACATTCAGTAAATATGATACAGGCTTATACTGTCATGATTCACATGTAGAAATACTGCCCATTGGCAGATATCCAATAAATCTTAAATTCAAATCGATAATAGACAATTACTCTAATTTAATAAATAGCGAAAAATCGAAAAGCTCTACAGGATAATAGTATAATTAAGGTAATTAAATTTGAATTTTTTACAAGAAAAATTGATGACGAAATAACTTTACTTATGAATGAGATAATAATTTTAGCCACTGACTGAATATTTTTTAAATGTCACATTTCCATAACAAAAATCTGGTGCCGGCAACACACGACTTTTGCTTACCTCTTCTGATGAAATCAATTTATGAACTATTAAATAAACTCATAGTTAAAAAAAATTTGGAAAGATATGATTTAGATTAAATAATAAAAAAACAAACAAAACAACCTGTGCCTCTACAACCCGTGAAGGTTCTTGGTCTCAGTACATAAGAGATTCGTACTGTATCTTGGCCAACGACCGTGCAATGAGGTGATTGATCACGCTTAGCCGCCAGATTATTTTCCATTTCGGATACCCACTTTAAAGAGGATGGGTCTGCCCAAGGAGGGTCTCCATACCCGAGGGTCGCTCCGGCTGAAATAAAAGAATAAATAATATTCTGCTACAGCCGGGATTCGAACCCAGGACCCGAAGAACACTAGACTAGTGCGCCATTCACTATACCCCGCCGCTTGAATAATATAACAATGTAAAATTGCTATGTAGAATAATCACTAATAAGTTCACGCCTTATTCCTCATTTTACATAACCTTCTACTAGTTTGTTCTTATGATAAAAAAAAAATGAAATAATAATACAAAAACGTTTTAACTCTATTCTCCTTTAGTTGGTTATCAAACTTTTGACTTTTATATTCAGCCGCTTAATACGATGGTATGGTTAATTTTTATAGAATACAAAATGAAAGATACTTTAAAAGAAGAAAATAAAATCGGTATTTCAATCAGAATGAAAATTACATAATATTAATTATATCGATTTAGCAGGTTTAATCAAAATTGTCAAGGCCGTTTTTGTGAAATTTCGCAAAACCCATTGTATTAAGTGGCTATTGGTGTTTAGTTAGCTGATTTTATGAAAACGTTGCTGCAACATCTCAGGCGTATAGTTGTCTTAAATATGAAATTTCAGTTTCGTACGACTTTTGGTTTTCGTGCTAGAAATAACACACACTGTCCTCAGTGCGCAACTTGGTTATTTGCACTTGAAGAGATCCTAAAACTTGTATTTCCGTTGAAAACTGGAATTCGAAATTTTCACTATTCCAATACTTCCCATTACTATATATTCAATATATTGGGAAACGGAAGTAAGAATATACAATATTTGTAGCTATAATGACTGACTTTATTAAACTGAACGACATCACTTAAGGCATAAAGCTGCTAAACTTATAACTTAAATGAGGAATTCCATGGAGCAAAGAGACTCCGTAGAAATAAATTGGACATGACTCCTTGGAGAAACAGATTGGACGATGAACAGCAGAGGTAAAGAATGCCGAGGCATGACCCACATCCCAATTGGCTCCGACTAATTCACTAATCAGAACGTAGCCTTTCGTTAATTCCGACCCATCAGGTGCTAGGTTCAACCATGTCAATGAACTTATTTTTGTTTTTCAAGATGAGGGTTTTGGGTTCTATACTTAGCAAAGAACCGAACTGTTTCTAGGGCCAGAGGTAACTTAGGCGAGATAATCCACTTTCCTTTTCTTTCTTTTTTACGCGATATTGAGCCATAACTTTGTTTCAAGGGTTGTTAACACTGATCCAATCAATTAATAAGAACTCAAAACGATTAAGAGTAAAATCGTACATATACACAAAATTTTATATTATCTAATATATAAAATTCTCGTGTCACAGTTTTAGTTACCATACTTGACCGATTTTCATGAAATTTTACATGCATATTCAATAGATCGGCTACTATCTATTTTCCATACCCTTTAGTGATAAGGGTTGTCCATCCCTAACATTATTTTTTAATTTTTTTGACAAAATTATTTTTTAATAATGTTGCCTAATATACAAAATACAAAAAACCCTACATTTTCACCCTTCTATCACCAACCCCTATTTTTTAATAGACATTTTAGTAATTTAATAATTTTTCACTTGGTAAGTTATCCCCGCCGATAGATCTACCGGTGTCAATTCTCAGCTAGCAAACAACACGGAGCAGGGATGGACCGAAGCGAGTCTCCCCTTTCTCTCAGACAATAAGTCTTCT
The DNA here is from genome assembly GCA_023052935.1 of Piezodorus guildinii. Classification (NCBI taxonomy): domain Eukaryota; kingdom Metazoa; phylum Arthropoda; class Insecta; order Hemiptera; family Pentatomidae; genus Piezodorus; species Piezodorus guildinii. The sequence goes on along the minus strand of CM041292.1, from coordinate 42,757,637 downwards.
CTCACTCCCTCTACAGTTTTCGGCAATTATTATTGTTTATGCATCAGGCGTAACCTTTACAATTATCATTTTACACTATATTAACTTTTTCACTAAAATCGGCTGACCTGAAGATCTACTCTTTACCACGTATTTTGCACCTTTTGACGACTTTGTCTGGAACTACTCTAACGATTTTGATTAAACTCGCTAAATGGATGTAAAATTTAATGGGCTTTAATATGAGGTAGGTTTCATTCTGATTGAAATAGTCTGGCAGTGCTTAAATGCCGATATTTAAATTTTCTTCCTCTGAAGCACATTTAATTTAGCATATTTAACAAAATTAGGCGCATCATTTTATTAGAATTGGTAAATAACAGCTAAATATTCAAGTTGAGCGAATTTGATAAACAACTAAAGGAGAAAAGCAAACATATTTTTTAATGCAATTTTTGTGTTTTTAAACATAAGAAGAGTAATATAGATGTATAATATACCGTTGGAAAGCTAAAGATTTTAGAAAAAATATTATCTGATAAACGGAATAGTACATGATAATGAAATTAAATAAAAAACTTCTCTATTTTCCTAGAATGGTTAGGGATGGTTAATTCTTCTGGTTAATGGAGTGATGAAAAGCCGATAAAAGTAACTGATAGTTGCAGATAAAAATATAATAGATTCTTTAATAAAACCCATATTTCTATTGAAATTCAATTTAATTAATTATTTAACAATTTATCTTCATCACTGAATATATTTAAAAAAATCTTAAATTGATTTTAACAACAGAGGTAAGTGAAAGTCGTGTGTTGCGCGCACCAGATTTTTTCATAATTATAATTCCACATTAAATCAGTGAATTTGTGTTTACATGTATAAACGTAGACATGAAATGTGTTTTTATGGAGATATGCTACGTTATTGTTTAGCCTGGTGTCTACAGCCCGCCCACACTTGAAGCCACTTGTCAAGGAGGTTTTCGTCACAACAGAACAAGCGATCGTCCCTTACTCGTCTCTAATCAAGAACTCAGTAATTGGCCGACTTCGAAATAAAAAATTGAAATTAAGATGACATAATTGATGAAGAATCTCTCCAGTCTTTGTCAGATGGCACTTTGACGGATAGGTCAAAGGTTAAATGACCAAATCTGATTAAATACATTAGGGGAAAGGAGTTTTTACTTTCACTTACCTATATATGAAATATATATTATAGGGAACTATTGTGATAGTGAACATTTTCGAATTCGAGTTTTCACTAGAAATACCAGTTTTAGGGTTCCCTGAGTCCAAATGACCAAGTCTCTAAAAATCTGTGTGTGTGGTAAGTCTTGCGCAAAAACGAAAAGTCTTACGAAACTGAAATTTCATATTTAATACAACTAAACACCCGCGAAGTCAAAATTAGCAAACCAGAAGAACCACTTTATACCATGCATTTCTCAATTTTTAACGATTTTTTCAAATATGGCTCAAACGGTTTTGATTAAACTCGCTATATGGATGTACAATTTGATGGAATTCAATTGTATGTAGGATTAATTCTGATTGAAATACTCTGGCAGGGCTTAAATACCGTCATTTAAAAAAAAAAACACATTTATTGATATTTATAACTGTATTAAATAAAAATAGAGCAAGTTAATGTGATGGTATTATATAAAACTGTCATGAAAAGCATGTAGAGACACTACTCAGTGGTAGCACTCTAAAAATATTCTAAACTAGAAGGTCCCGTGGAAATCTTCTTTTCAGACCCCTCGAAGGGATCAGGGATCGAAGAGGAAGCAAGGATTGAAACTAATGGATTGTTATGGTAATTGAGTTTTTCATGAAAGGAATGGTAAATGTTTCGGGCTAAGTCAGCAACACATGGAATATTAAGGTCTTTATGAATGAGTTTGTTTGTGACAAAATAAGGAGCATTGAGGATTTCCCGAAGGATTTTGGATTGGATACGAGAGGAGTTCGATGGTTTAGTTGAGACCCATAGCACTACTCCGTCCGATATTTTAAATTTTCTTCCTCTAAAGCATCTCTAATTTTTCTAGATTAAAATTAAGCATATCATCTTGTTAGCATTGATAAATAACGGCTAAATATTTAAGTTGAGCGAATATGATATCCAACTAAAGGAGGAAAATGAAAAACTATTTTTTAATACAAATTTCGAACATAATAATAGTAATATAGATGTAAAATATACCGTTGAAAAGCTAAAGGTTTTAGAAAAAATATTATCTAATACGCGGAAATGTAAAAGTTAATGGTGAGTTATTAGCCGATAAAAATAATTTATTGTGGTAGAAAAAATATAACGGATTATTTAATAAAACACATTATTCTAAGGAAATTGATTTAATTAATTCTTTATACTTTTTTTTATCTCTAAGTGTATTTAAAAATTCTAAAATTAATTTTAACAACGGAGGTAAGCGAAAGTCGTGTTTTGCGCGCACCTAATATTTTAAATTTATTTACGTAGTACGGTCTATCTGTTTCCTGCCTGTCCTACTTCCTTAACTACAAGCCTCCTCTCTTCATATTCAAATTAATTATATAATCCATGGACTTGAAAGCATGCGGTAAAAAATTCTGTGCAGGTAATTGTCATAACATATCATTTGTGTATATAATTTTCATTATGATGAGGAATATAAACTTTTGCTATTTTTCACTAATAATTATTTTTCTTCTTAAATAAGGTATAAAATGGTTTCTTGAGTGTGAGCAACCTTTCCATATCTGATTACCTAATTAGGAATTACTTTAGCCTAAAAATTGATAGTTTTCCAATTAAGAACTATTAGAAACTCATTATCATAAAACAGAACACTAACCATTTGAATATTTTGTTAGAACTGTGTTGATAAACTAGCTCTTTGAAAACATCTTCGGTCTGGCTAAGTATATTCGATTTATTTATTTTTTTAACTCTAGAAGTAGTTTTCATTTATTTATTTGAAACCATACACAAAAAATTATACAGTAGTAATAGTTAGATATTATGACAAAACTGTACTTTTGTATTGAAATACCCTCTCATTAGCTTTTATGAATAATATTAACTGTGGATTAAAATGTGAAGACTGTCTCGTCGATTAAAAAAAAAAATAGACACACGTTCGATAAAATATAATGAAGAACATCAAAGAGTGAACTTTATATTTGGAACAATATTGCACAGTGAACAACTCTTATTAATGTTAAAAAAACTTGTGTTTTTCAATTACTAAAAGGTATACTGATCCAGGAGCTGACCAACGTTAGCAGTTCAATGATTATTTTAGCTAACATTTTAATGTTTATTTTAGTAGCAGGTTTTGAGGCCACTGTGTTTTTAGGTGACTCGGAGGGTGGGTGTAGTGTTAAATGAATATTTTATAATAATAATAGAAAATAAAAAGATTTTCATTCTGGGACAGGGTCCCTTAAGAACAATTGTATAACTAAGATATATAATGTGTCTAGCTACAAGACCAAAGGATTATAATTAATTTTTATTCACAATTAAATAAGAAGAAAAGAAAGGATACAATAAAACAAAAGAGTAAAATATATATATATTAAACTTGTGATAGATTATTGTGTTGAACAAAGCTGAACATTGGAACTGATTTATAACAATTGATCCATATAATAATATGAACAATAAATAATACATTTTCTTTTTGAATTGATATTTGATTATAGGTTAGGTTACTTGTTTTTTCCTAGGCGATCAACTACAAGGTCATTACGCCCTTTCATTATTTAACTTCTTACGTTATTTTGATTTTTTGACTTATGTTTTAACATCAAGGTACTTAAATTTCTTATTTTGCTTAGCTATTTTAATTTTATACATTTGTCTTTTTCTTATAATTATTATTTCACATCTTATTTATTTATTTATTTATTTTTTTTTTAACTTACAGAATTTATACATTATAAATACAATTTTCAAACTAACTAGCATTTACCTTAAGACAGTATTGTAGAGAACTTTTTTTTTTTTTTTTTTTTTTTCTTTTCTTTTTTTTCTTTTTATTAGATATTATTATTTTTTGAAGATCTCTCTTTTTTTTCAATTATTATTGATATTTTTTTCATTAAGAATTTGATTGGTTAAACTTTTACTTTCTTTCTTTAAACATTTTTTTTTTTTTTTTTTTTTTGAAAATTTATTTTTTTTTTATTTTTTTTTTATTATTTATTTATTTTATTTTATTTTATTTATTTATTTATTTTTTTTTTGAATAGGTGTACACCATTGCCTTAAAGTCTATTTTATATAATTAAACGGTTACTGTTAGTATTACATTTTTTGGAATAATTGGGTATCTTTTAACAGTTTTATGACGCTGTCACTTGATTCTTTTGAATCTTTTAGAGCTAATTCGATGAAACGAGGTATTTTATAATATACGAAAGCTTCCTGGTATACTGGACAATTCTCAATTATATGTTGTACTGTAAGAGGTAATTGACACACTTCGCAGTTCGGTCGATTTTCTTTAGTAATTAAGAATTTGTGGGTTAAATTGGTGTGACCGATTCTCATTCTTGTTAAAACCACCTCTTCTCTTCGGTTTCCTCTGACGGAACTTATCCATTTTTTTGTTGTCTTTTTGACATTTCTTAACTTGTTTGTCAAAGGAGTATCATTCCAAGCCGATTCCCAGCTTTTCAGGACTCTAGCTTTTAGATATGCTTTGACATCATTAGGCTCGTATACTTGGAGTGGTGAAATGTTGAGATGAGCTGCTTCTTTTGCTGCTTTATCAGCTGCCTCATTGCCTGGTATTCCGGAATGTCCTGGCGTCCAGAGGAAATTTACCGTTTTATCTAGATCGTAGAGGGTTTCTAAATAATTGTTTATTTTATTTAGGATAGTTCCAGTTTTATTGATGTTTACAATACTCTGAAGAGCCGATAAGGAATCTGTGCATATTAATGTTTTTGAATGATTACCTTCTATGGCTAGATGAAGCGCTGTGGCAATCGCCTGCAGTTCTGCAGTATGGATCGTGCAATATGAGGGTAATTTATATTTAATCGCTATTCCACTTTTTATGACGGCAAAGCCAACAAACTCTCTTTGCTTAGATCCATCAGTGAATATTATTTCATGTCCAGAATATTTTTGAGAAATTTGTTGGAATTTATATTTATTGGAAGTAGGCTCTATACCTTTAAAAGTTAAATCTATTTTTATGGGTTGGTATTTCCATGGAGGAGATCTAACGGTTGGCTCAGCAGGATCTATAGACAGGTCGAGAATTTCTCTAACGAGTTCAATATATCGTACACCTAATGGAGCAGTTTTTGTTGGGTTCATTTCATAGTTCCTGATGCAACGGGGATTAAATATATAGGAATAAGCAGGGTTTGTTTTTTGGACTTTAATCTTAGCGATATATCTGTTAGTCAGTTCTTGTCTTCGGTAAACCATAGGAGTTATGGAGGCCTCTGCACAGAGACTTTCTATTGGACTCGTCCTAAAAGCTCCTGTAGCAAGCCTGATTCCAGTGTGGTGTATTGAATCTAAGGGTTGAAGGCTATTTCCTTTAGCAGAGGAGTATAGCATACAGCCGTATTCCATCTTAGGTCGAACAACACTAGTATAGACCATTAGCATTGACTTTCGATCAGCACCCCAGTATGTTTTGGCTAGTATCTTCATCAATTGCAACCGCTTTGAACATTCATCTCGCAAGTATTTTATATGGCTAACCCATGTTAATTTATTGTCCAATACCATGCCGAGAAATCTGATGTTTTCACCAAACGTCAGGATTTTTCCATACATAGAGAGCTGAGGAGTAGTGCTTGGAGTCCTTTTTCTTGAAAACAATACTCCTCTAGTCTTTTCTATTGAGAACCGGAGATTTCTACTCTCAGACCAAGCTTGGAGGTGGTTCAACAAGCGCTGTAGTGTTCTGCACATCCACTCGTAGTTGCTAAACCTTAAAAATATAGCCAAGTCATCAACGTACAGAAATGCTTTGACTGAGCTTGGTATTACGCTGACGATTGAGTTGATTGCAATAGCGAACAACGTACAACTCAAGACACTTCCTTGTGGGATGCCTTTAGATATTTCTTTTCGACTAGAGATTGATTGGCCAACTCTCACTCTAATATATCTTTTCATTAAGAAGCTTTGTATGAACTTAGGCATAGCTCCTCTGAAGCCCCACTCATATAGTGTTTTCAGGATTGTTTCCCTATCTATAGTGTCGTATGCCTTTTCCATGTCAAAAAAAGACTCCTATTCCTTCTTTTTTCTCTATAAAAGTGTCGAGAATCTCGGCTTCCATAGTCACAAGTTGGTCCATTGTGGATCTACTTTTTCTGAATCCGCATTGAATAGGAGTTAGGAGGTTAAATTTTTCAATCATCCACATCAATCGTCTATTGACCATTTTCTCTAGTAATTTAGACAAACAGCTAGTAAGCGATATTGGTCGGTAACTGTTGGGTTGGAACTTATTTTTTCCTGGTTTCAGCACTGGGACAACTATTGATTCTCGCCAGGCCTGAGGGTATGTAGCGGTTTCCCAAATTCTATTAAATATTTTCAAGAGTTCATTATTTATTCGAGGAGGGAAATGTTTTATCATCATATTGTGGACTTGATCTATTCCTGGAGAAGAACATTTAGTTTCGTCAATTGCAGCTTTTAGCTCCCAGATCGTGAAAGGTCGATTATAGTCCTGCAGGGATATGCTATCCTGTATAGGCGAAGTAAAATCTAATTCTTGGGGGTCATTATGTCGATTTTGATTGTTATCACAATTTGAAATGGTGGCAAAATGAAGCGCTAGACTTTCCGCTGTTATTTGTGGGTCTGATATTATTTCATTTTGGATTTTTAGGGATAGGGTTGCAGTATTGTTATTACCAGATATGCTATGGATTTTTTGCCAAATTTTTTTCATAGGAGTGTTGCTATTTATCGATTCCACATATGAAATCCAGGATTCTTTCTTTTTCTTTTTAACTAGATTTCGGACTAGAGCTTTTTGTTTTTTGTATTGTAATAAGTTTTCTTTATTTGGGTTTCGTTGAAAATCTTTAAGGGCTTTATTTTTTTTGGTGATGTATTTCCGACATTCTTCGTCGAACCATGGAGTATAATTTTTTTGTGGATTACCTTTTGTTTTTGGAATGGTTAGGAGAGCTGATTGTATAATGTTATGCGTGAAATTTTGGGTTAATTCATCTATGCTATCTGAATGATACGGTGCTGAATTGTTTATTTTGTCTTCAAATTCTTCCCAATTGGCTTTTTCGATAATCCATCTTTGATGCTTTTTGGTCTTAGGTATTTCGGAATAGAATCGCAATAATGTCGGAAAATGGTCACTCCCATATTGGTCTCTGCAAACATTCCAGGTCATGTGCGTATAAAGGGTAGGTGAGATAAAGGTTAGGTCTATCGCAGATGTGGATCCTGATCGTGGGCAGATGTAGGTGGCTTCTCCTGTGTTCAGAAGAAGTGAGTCTGTACTGTCGAAAATCCTTCGGATGATGTTTCCCCTCGTGTTTGTTGTTGGGCTCCAAGTGTGATGTGATCCATTCATATCTCCTACGACAATGTAAGGGGAAGAAAGACCAGAAACAAGTTGTGTGAGAGCCAGTTCATTGATCGTTTCTGTCGGTGGTAAGTATATATTGCAAATCGTCACATCGAAGTTAAGCTTTACTCGTACCACTATTGCTTGTAAGGGAGTTCGAACATCAAGTTTTTCCGAGTACAGGTCATTTTTAACTGCAATAGCGACTCCTCCGTGAGCTCGTCCTTGTTCTCTTATCTCTTTGTCTTTTCTGTATACTTCATAGTCTTTTATGTTCAGGTTTCGTTCGGGAACAAGCTTTGTTTCCTGTAGGCAGAGTACAGCTGGGTTGATGTCTTCTAGAAGTATCTTCATTTCCTCAAACTGCGTTCTTATGCCATTACAATTCCAGCTAATAATTGTCATGGTATTAAGAACATTGTGTGAGACCTACTGTTATTAGTTGTTTTATTTTCAAACTTAAGATACCCAATATTAATGGTAATTATAATATAGCATACTATAACTAAGTAAGCAAAATAAGAAATTTTTATTATATTTTTAAGACATATTAAAATAGGTAAGGGCAACTTTCTTTTAAATAGGAATAGAATTTGTACTGCCTTGTAGAAATTTGTGATTGTTGTTATTTTATTAATTGCCATAAGTATAATGTAAATATTCCTTTTATTAATAATTGACTTATTAATGTAGTGAAGTGGTGTAACTGTTTCGTAATATTTGTTTATGTCAACTGTTGTTAGATTAGATCTATTATACATTATTATTTATTTATTATTATAGTTTTATTCAGGTGGTTTCCATTTCATCACCACTTTTTGAGGAGTCTGTATTTCTTTTTTGGTTTTTACTCATAGAGTTCCGCCGTGGCAGTGGCGGAGGTTTCATTATTTCTGATGTTTTCCCCCCGCTCTGAGGCTGAGGGATGTTGGACCTAAATTCCGAATTCGATTTTGAACGATAGCTCTTGCCGCTACTTCTATTTGTAGTGCAAGGGACTTCGGAATCAAGTGGCGTTTCCGTTAAGAGTTGGGCGGACGATGGAGTGGGGAAGGGAGAGGTGGGTGGGAGAGGGGTGGTAATAGGAGAGAGAAGAGGGGTAAGGAAGGTAACGGGAGGGGATATATGTGGTGAGGGTGTGATCATCTTGGAGGTTGAGGGAGTAATAATTTTATCTGCAATATTGGAGTTTTTGAGTTCGTCAGTCTGAATTCCTATGTCTTTTCCTACTTTTCTACTACCTTTAGCAGCATCAGCATAATTTAAATTACTATTAGTCGGGTGCGTTTCTTTATACTTTCTTTTGGCCTCATTGTAGGGCACCTTTTCCTTAAACTGTATTGTTTTAATTTCCCTTTCTTCTAAAAGCCTAGGGCATTTCAAATCTAAGCTGGAGTGGTGATTTCCACAATTTACACAGTTGGGAACAATTGAATCACATGGTAGACCATTATGATCCGGTTTTGCACAGTGAACACATACAGGTGTTTTGGTACATTTGTCGGCAAAGTGCCCGAATTTCAAGCATGTTCTGCACCGAATCGGATTTGGAACATACATTTTTATCTTTATTTTCTGAAATCCCACCGGAATAGTTTCAGGGAGGGTAGGTATTGAAAAAGTAAGGACATATAAATGTGTTTTTCTTTCGGTTCCCATCTTTCTATTAATAATTCTTTTTATTTCCTTAACATTGAATTTTCTTAATTCTTCCAGAATTTCATTTTCTTCTACCCCATCTAGGTCCGGACAAAAAATTACCCCCTTGCTAATGTTTAATTTTTGGTGCGGATTTACTTTTATTTTGATTGTTGGGCCTAAATTGGTAAGTTTTAGAAGTTTATCCGATTGACCTTTAGTATTTGTTTGTACCAGAATAGTTCCGTTTCGTAGTTTTTTGACATTTTTCGGTTCCCCACACTGACTATTAATTGTTTTATATATCAAGAAAGGAGATACTTTTTTAAGATCTCCTTCTTCGTCTCTTTCTATAATCAAAAACTGATTTTTATTTATAAGTTCCGGTGATTCGGTTAAATTCAATTCATTCATATTTATCCAACTAGTTTTTTTCCTTTTTAAATTTGGTGAATGGATATCAGGTGGTTTATTCATATTAGTATGTTTGAATGGCTATTAATGACTATTATCGGAGGTTACTATTTGGTGAAAGGTTATTAATTTATTTTTATTGTATTTTTTTTTGTATTACTTTGTCAAACTAAATACTGAATCCTACAAATTCTTTAGTAAATGAACATAAGTAACTATTCAAACTGGATCTCACAATAAACTATAAAGAAAAAAAAAAAAAATTTTTTTTTTTTTTTTTTTAAATTATGTTTATGACTTAGCTGGGCGGGCAAGGGCTTTGCCCGCTACTAATCCGCTGCTGAGCGCTGATGGTTCCCTCAGCACAACTCCAGCGTAGTTTTTACTGGTCCGCACGCAATTTTTAACTTCCTTCTGCCAGCCAACCACGTGCTAAGTTCTAACCTAAGCGGCTTACCAAGTTTATTCACACTTTAACTTACGAATTAATCTATTCAAATGGTCAAAAACATTTTAAAACAATAACATAAACAAAATTAAAGAAAAATGACACATCAAATTGAACCACTTAAAGCAATAAACTGTTTAAACTTGAAATTAACTATAAGCACATTTGCACATCTAACGACAGCAAATAACCTCTCTGTTTAAGTTCCCTTGTACTATTTGATTATATATATCAGGCATGTTAAGCGTCTGTTTGAGATGACAGTAGGTACAGGAACAGCTGGGACTTGAATAATGGTAGGGAAGAAGCACGGCGGATATTAGTAGGTAGGGAATTCCAGAGAGTAGTAGAGAAGAAAGGAATGATCAAAAGTTGTTGTTCTAAGAGTAGGAATATAAAGAACGGAATGGCGCGATCTTGTTTGTAGGGAGTGGACTGACGATTTACATTGCAGAAGTCTGTGGATATAGGAAGGTTGCAGGGAGTTGATGGTTTGGTAAAGATATGAACCTAGAGGGAAGAAGACACTTTGACTCACTGTATAAATAGATCACATGAAACCTCTTCGGTGTACAAAAAACAAATCTTAAAAATATGTTCATAATTCGCTTTAGCCTATCCTCGACCATAGTTGAGAGGCTCCCATATACCATGCAGCAATAGTCAAAGTGGGGGAAAATGAGTAAATATAAGGATAATAATAAAAATATTGAGGTTAAAAAAAAAAAGAAGTTGATTTAGTAGTTGTTAAATCGATTTTAACAGTCGTGGTAAGTGAAAGTCGTGTGTTGCCAGCACCAGATTTTGTCGATAGAGAGGTAGGAAGTGCATTCAAGTGCAGTCACCCTTATCTAAGCCACTGATAGTGACATATATTTTGGGATTTAAATTGTGTTTCTACACGGAGCAGATAAAACGGGTCAGCAAAACATTTTTTTTCTGTGACATCGGTCCGATCTACAATATCAAGTCCTACAAAATGTTTTAACCTACAATCTTCAAATCAACTATTCAAACTAATTTATATGTTCATAACAACTATTATATAGAATTTTATGTTCTATGATTTCGTTCCATAGTTGCATTTCAACATGTCCCTGACATACCTACTCATACCCATGACATCATGGCTGCCTGAGGGAAATAGACGGAAGACAATAGGCTCATTGCATTGTTGAAGCCGGGCTGAGATATGCATTAAGGCCAACGCACTGCGAGGACTCCGAGGAAATATTAACGAAAAGATAAAACTATTTCAGTTTATGTTCTCTTGAGTGCTCCATTGAGGAGGCAGTTTCCTGTCCCAGATTCCGATTAGACTGAGATGGCTACATTCTTGGTCGTCAGACGTCAGTATTACCAGCGACCCGTATCGGTGCAACTACAGTTGATTGCATTTTAATATGTTAAAAAATCTGAGACGGACAACACACGACTTTCACTTACCTCCGTTGTTAAAATCATTTTACGAATTTTTAAATACATTTAGTGATGAAAATAAATTGTTAAATAATTAATTAAATTGTAGTTTAATAGAAACATGTGTTTTATTAAATACTCAATTATATTTTTATCATCAAAAATCAGTTAGTTTCATCGGCTTTTTATCACTCCCCATTAACATTTAAAACTTTGTGTACAATATAATTTTTTTCTAAAATCATTAATTTTCCAACGGTGTATTATACATCTATATTACTGTTTTTTATTAAAAAAACCCAAAAATTGTATGAAACAATATTTTTGCTCTTTTATCCTTTAGTTGTATATCGAATTCTTTTACCTTATATATTTAGATGATTTTTATCGCTGCTAACAACAAAAAATGATTATTTTTTTCGAATCTACATAATTGAAGGTACTTTAGAGGAAGACAATTTAAAAAATTGACATTTAAGCCCTGTCAGACTATTTCAATCAGAATGAAAGCCTATTAAATTTTACATCGATATAGCGAGTTTAATCAAAATCGTTAAAGCCGTTTTTGATAAAATCGTAAAAAGGTCCAAAATGCTTGGTATAAAGTGGTTATTCTGGTTAGCTAATTTTATCAAAAAGTTGCAGTAACATCTCGGGAGAATAGTTGTCTTAAATATGAAATTTCAGTTTCGTACGATTTTCAGTTTTCTTACTAGACTTACCACCACGGACACACAGACCGTTTTGTGGGACTTGGTCATTTGGACTCAGAGGACTATTTCCGTTGAAAACTCGAATTGGAAATTTTTCACGATCGCAATACTTTCCCTTAATACATATTATATATATAGGTACGTGAAAGTAACATAGAAAAGGGGCCAGACAAAAACCACGGAGGGTCTTGGGTGCTGAAAAAATGTGGATTATTTTAGGCCAACGGTCGAAAAGGAAGCGGTTAGGTTGAAGATCAGGCTCGACTACAAACCCCCCTCTCCACCTTCGATATTAAGGTACCCACTTTATAAAGGCTGGATCAACTCCAGGAGCGTCTCTCTTCTCCAGGATCGTATCAAAGTTGAATTATCTTACCTCAGCCGGGTTCGAACCTGAGACTCAGGAATTTGTAGTTGTGTCCAATCCCTTGAACCATCCCATTCACTACAATTTTATTCTTATCAATCCGCTTGTATCTACCCTAACCTTTTACATATGCTTCATAAGGTCCATTTCACATTGGAAGGTATGAATGCATAGGTGTCAATGATTGAAAGGCTAATAATGACCGTTGGTGGGAGCGGCGTGGTCTAATGGGCAGAGCACTATTCTACTGTTCTCCGGGTTCTGGGTTCGAATCCTGGGTAATGCAGAATTATTTAATCTGATATTTCAGCGATAGAGTGACCCTGGGGTATGGAGACCCTCCTCGGGCATACCGGCCTCTAATCATCTCATTGTACAGCCGTTGGCCCGCAACAGTACCACTCTCTACAAGTACTGAACCCAAGACCCTTCATGGGTTGTAGAGGTACTGGGTTTTTTTTAACAAAAAAAAAATCGAAAATCCTCAAAATTTACAATCAAATTTGTACATAATTTTTATTTAAATTAGTTAAATTACATTGATCTTTGAAACTTCAAGAGTCTTGGGTGATAAATGGTTTTCAAGATTTTCATCCAAGGCAACAATGGTTCAGATATGTGATAATGAAGAGTGAATTGTATTTAAAAGTACGTTATAAGTTTGTCCAAATAATGCAGTTCCATCATAATTTTTGGCGTTTTTACAATAATATAAGAAAATGTATTAAATTAAATTACTAACATTGATATAAATATGGAAGTTTTTGTCAAATTTATCAAAAAGGAAAAAAATGCTTTGAAACGTCAAACATTATTGGAAAATGTATTATTCCTAATAAATAAAAGTTGAAATGATATTAAATTTTGAACGTAATTTTTTTCATTCCTGTTTAGATTATTAGTTTGAAACCCCTTTTTCACTATCTAAGAAACGCCACAACAATAGTTTAGGCCGAAATATTTACTTATCACAAATTGTAAACTTTTTTATATATTTATGTAGTTTAGTTGCAAAACGACGATTTATATTATATATGACTGTATCTTTCAAATACACTCAAATAAAAATAAAAACCATTAAGAATACAGAAAAATAATTTTTTACACAGGCTGTTCATAGTAGATTTTCTCTTATAAAGCAGTCTATAACGCTCAAGTCAATTTCGAACAACTTTTCGTAAGATAGAGTACGTGGACCCCCAGACAGCTATATAATTTTGAAACAGTTCCAAACTATGACTGAGTCCATATTTTTAGAAATTCAATTTCAGGTCACTGTAAACTTACATCGGGAAATTCCAGGAGGCCTGCGCTATAAAATTTAAATTTAAAATATGTATATAAAATATCAAAGTCTTTGATTTAGACTCGTAGACGTTGTTTGCTTGTTTTATTTAACGTCACTTTATGCTACTATGGCTAATCGGACGATGCTACACTGGAGTCCTAAATTTAGCCTTTCCAGGTTTTATTAGGATAGGGATTTTAACGAGTACTTGACATCCATGAGAGGGGGATATCAACAAAAATTTTCATACAGAATAAAAATAATATCGTAATATTTTTAATATAAGTACAGTATATAAATATAAAAAAAAAAATAATATTATATTCCTTGACATATTTTTTATTTGAGTGAATTTTACTTTCACTTACTATATATAGTAAGGAAAGTATTGCGATCGTGAAAATTTTCGAATTCCAGTTTTCAACGGAAATACACGTTTTAGGGTCCCCTGAGTCCAAATAACCAAGTCCCGCAAAAAGGTCTGTGTGTGTGTGTGTGTGTGTGTGTGGAAACGGTAAGTCCTATGAAACTGAAATTTCATATTTAAGACAACTATACGCCCGAGACGTGACAAAACTTTTTTCATCAAAATGAGCTTACCAGAAGAGGCACTTTATACCATGCATTTTGCATCTTTTTTCGATTTTCTCAAAAACGGTTCCGACGATTTTGATTAAACTCACTATATCGATGTAAAATTAAATGGGCTTTAATATCATGTAGGTTTTATTAGGATAAAAATGGTCTGACAGGGCTTAAATGCCGATATTTTAAATTTTCTTCCTCTAAAGTACCTTTAATTTTTTAGATTCAATAATAATAACTAGATTATCTTGTTAGCGCTGATGAAAAACAGGTAAATATATAAATTGAATAAATTCGATACCCAACTAAAGGAGAAAACAGAAAAAATATATTTTAAATGAAATTTTTCGTTTTTGAACATAAGAGCAGTAATATACATGTATGATATACCGTTGGAAAGCTAAAGATTTTAGAAAAAATATCATCTCATACACATGCTTTTAGAAGTTAATAGAGAGTGATGAGAAGAAGATGAAACTAACTGATTATTTTAGATAATAACATAATAGATTTTTTAATAAAACACATGTTTCTATATAAATTCAATTTGATTAATTCCTTAATAGTTTCACGTATTTTTATCTCTAACTGTATTTGAAAATTCTTTCATTGATTTTAAAAATCGAGGTAAGTGAAAGTCGTGTGTTGCCCGCACCAGATTTTTTTCAGTATATTGTTGTCATTTTCTTAAAACATTGTAAAAATTTGGCAAATTATATTTGACACGTGGCTTTCAAAGTTTCAACACTTAATTTTGATTTTCCTGATGTCCATACTTGATTCAGTGTAGAAAATACGTGTAATTGTATGTTTTGATTCTTGAAGATAAATTGAAATTTTAAATTAATTCGTGATTATCTAACTGTTTTTTAGTAAACTAAAATATTATATGTCTATGAGTACTAAAACAATTCCTAAAATATTATAAACACATACAGTACAAATATTCGTTTCACATCGGCACAATTTCGCCGAATTAATTTGTCCTAAACATAATTTACATGAACATATTTTATTGTTGTTTATAACGAAATTAGTTTGATTGACTAAAATATTTGCAAAATTGTATTCGTATATTTCTTTCTAAAATTTCTTTAAAGGTTAAGGTCACAGTGATATACTTTTTGTCATCAATATGAAATATGAAGAATACGAGTGTTTTGAAAATGTATGTATTTATGAAATATATAAATAAATTACTTACCTTAATTTTCTATGGTAAGTAGCAGATTTTTAATATTTATTTGTTTAATTAGCTTGCTAGCACGCAGTACGAACACGAAGTGTATCATCTGAGAGACAAACATAGTGTAACTAGGTAGCAAAAGCAATATGTTAATCGTCGCAGCTCGTAGGATTATTAGAACACAAAACATATTGAAGAATTCTTAGATCGCAAAACAACGATTTTCATAAATATAAAATTTAACTTAATTCTGAAAGTCGGGACTTTTGAAAAACAACGCGGGACAATTTGTGAAAAATCGGGACTGTCCCGCCAAATGACCTTACATTAAATTTCTGATGAAGCAACAGTCGGCAAATTTTCAATCCGCGTAACACCAACAGAATGCGTGTTACATTTTAGAAGAAAAGAAAAAAAAACGAAAAACTGATTTTTTTTTTTATTGAAACCGATTTATCACTTAAATGGTAGGTCGTTGGGTTTTTCGTATTGGGTTTTGCGTTACTTTTGATAATTTTGAAATTATATGACTGTCAAGTCACGTTTATTAAGTTTCATACCGATCCACAAAAGGCAAAATCACCAATTAAGGTGGGCAAAAGTTGGGAATTTTGCAGTGCTTCACCTTTTTATTATTAGTTGGTAAGATCCTTAATATTAATATTTCCCGCCATACCGCGTTTACAAATAAATAGTAAATGGGTGAATCATTCCTGTTCACACACGTGCTTAATAACAGACAGTGGGATTATCTTTATCCTATGGTCATTTATCGTGTTCAAAGTGTGTTTAGCGCAAAGTCTTTATGCTTTTATTTAAGAATGGACATTTCTGAGACAGGTAAGACATTATGTTTCCAAATTAGTTATTGAATATACCCTGCAAGCTACCTGTAGAGTTAATTTAGCAATTTGTAATTGTATGCCCCTATTCAATAACGAAAAACTATATAACCCCCAAGTTACCCCAAGGATTTGTTTCATCAATTCTTCTAATCTTTAAATATTACAAAGAATTTTTTGCGCGTTTTGGGTAATACATAATTTTTTTCAGGCACAACACTACAAATCAAAAGTTTTACAATTTATAATTTGAAGAGTTTCTTAAATTAAATAAAGTACATCTAATAGCAGGTTTGAGCAACTTCGAACCTTAATTAAATTTTTGGTATTATTTTTCCCATATCCTGGAACTTAAAATGTAGGGAAATTTTAGATTTTAGCAAACAAATTTGATGTTTGACCACTTTGCGCTCGCCAATCGTGTCAAAAAATCAATTAGTTTTTATATTTTTTCCGGTGATCTGGGACCCCCAAGAAGTCAGAATTTAGTTCACCTAAATCGGTCATATATTCCACTGTGCGACGTAGACTGTATTTCTAGCAATTTTGAAGTGTGGATTTTCTATTCGAAACTTATTCGGCAACTTTTTCTTATTTTTCTGGAAGGAAAATATGATGCAATCTGCTTTAGATGTTGTTGTTTTTTTATGTTTAAAATACCCAGTTGGTCCTGTATAATCTCAAAAGTTTTCTCTACTTGCTAGAGCGCTTTTGTAGGGTCCGTATAGCGTAACATCATGGGCATACGCCAAGACAGATGTATTCGGCATTCTAGGAACATTACATTCTTATATAGCCACACCTATTTTGCTTCTCACATCATTAGTCACAGTTATATAAAGAAAATAAATCTGAATTATCTGAAAGAGTTTAATTAATTGCTATAGTGTTTGATTCTAGTATCCATAGGTTTTATTTTAGCCGAGATGGGGAAGACCTGTTATTGCCGGGTCAAGGAGTGTGATCTCATCTAGCCCCGCGTTACCTCACGGCTTACCTCACCGTTCGCATTCCTAACATCTTGTCCAGGGAGCTTTAGCTGCCTACTCCATGCTGTGGGTGTTTTATACGATATTCGTCACTCTTTAATTTAACACATTTACTTTATTTCTTAAAAACATACTATAATCAAATATTCGAAATGTTAATTTACTGCGAACATAATTTGAACTTTTGTTGAACATATTAGCAGAACATCTGGTGCACACAACACACGACTTTCTCTTACTTTCTTTATTAATATCTATTCAATAAATTTTAAATATTGTTAAAGTTGAAAAACAAAAAAAGATCTACATTGTACATCGATGAAAACATTTCTTTTTTACATTCAAATTCTCTATACTCATAATCTCTAGACCCATCGAATACATTATTGAGAAAATTTTTCGAGTCTTGGTTAGTTATAGTGCTCAGATTCGAAACCTTTTAATGTATACAATACGATCTCTCACACTCAGATTATTCACAGTAAATTGTCCTGAATTTTCATAAGTCTAACTTTTTATTAATCTCACAACTGTATTGTTTTAAATTCCTTCTGAGTTTACTTTACTCATATCTAAGTATTTGATTTTGCAAGACTCGGATATTGGCACCTAGGAGACTTAGAAGCATGCGTTTAAGTTGAAATGTGTGAAGTAGATGAACTATCAAGTTGAAGTTCTAAGGTGCTATTCAATCAAAATCGATTTAAAGTCGATCTATTGATTAAGGATAAATAATAAAGATTAATACCGCAATATATCGTTAAGGAGGCGGGGTCTAGCTATGTCAACAACGGTTCAATGGCCTGCACCTTCACCAGGCCAACTCGCCTATATATAGGTCAGCCAGGTCTTACACGTGTTGTTCTTTATCTTAAATTAGCTTTTCTTTTTCATTGTCAGAAAAAAGATCAATATTGGAGTTTTAAAAATATCTAGCTTATACTTCTTATAAATACTTTACCAACATCGTCGGCGTACTTGAGGAAAAAATAAAATCGCCAATCATGTTGCTTCAATCATATCTTATTGATACGATATTCCTTTTTTCTTTAGACACTGTAGTGTTTGAATTAAATTTTATAGACTTGGAGTCTATGACCAATTCTTTTTATGAATGTTTTTTTGTCTTTGTTTATATGATATTTAAAGTTCATATAACTTTATTCGAAAGGGGGAATATGTCCTACAGAGCCTTCAGTACACTAACTAACAACACCCTTCTTTTAGCGGACTCTAAAGCAAAGCTGCAGCAAGCTCTGGTGAAATGAAAAGAGGAGCTCCAACGTAAAAGAATGGAAATAAATACTGCCAAATGCAAAGTACTTGTTTTATCTAGACATGAACAGGAAGAAGCACATCTGTTTAGGTATGGCGAGGCTCTCGAAGTGGTGGAACGATTTCCTTACCTAGGAACCATCATCAGCAGATCTGGTATGAGAGACCTTTGCAGAGTGGAACTGTGTGTGGAATACTAGCATAAGGAAGCAGCTACCGGTGGCCAAACTGAAGACCTCCATTTAAACAAGATAGCTTAAGTGGTTCGGCCTTCTCTATGGCTTGGACGAGAAAGGGCACCCCAGAAAGGTAATGGAATACCGCCCAAGATCCCTCTATGAGGATTATATCCAGAGAATAGGAGGCAAAAGAGGGAAAACATTGACTAATATGAAGAGGATCTGTCAAGACCCAGAATGGATGGAGGCCCCTCTGCACTAAATGGCACAAAAGAGGGAGCAAAAGAAAAAGAAGTTTATAAGCACTGATGATATCAGTTTTTTGAATGGTCCCAATAATAACAGTTACCCCTAAATCTGCAATTTGCTTATTCATGCACGGACTTTCAAGGTTTCATTAACTGCAGGTTGTATGGATTGTATTGCAAGTATTTAATATTAAAATGACAAAACGTTTTCATTATTCTATTATGAAGGATGCTTTGGTTTTCATTTCATCCTCACCACTCTCTCCTAAGATCATAAACAAATACATAACTGTGATAATTTTCAATCCAATGATTAAACAAATAAATGTATTTGATTAATTGGCCAGTTTTTTAACAATGGTTCACTAATCAAGAAAAATGTTAGGTCAAATTTGTTAAAAATTCAACAAAAATAAAATAATGACATCCGATTAGAAATAAATATCCACTCTAATATAATTATAGAAATAATTCTTTACAATCCATAATAATTTGGAAAATCAATCTATATTTATATTATCAGTTATATTTATGTAAAATCATATCACATGCATTAAGGTAGTTTTAAATGTTTCAGCTATGGTCTATTTTCTGGTAAATCACTGTTTTTTCTTATTCTTGGATTATCAATATTCTTCTAAAAAAGTAAACCAAAGTACTAATAACTAAAGGGTAGGATATCCGAATTATTCAAACAACAATTTTAAATTGGAATAATGTACTTAGGAATCAAGCTGTTATTTTCAAAGCCTATTATTTATGTATGGTTGATTGTATTTATGTATAATTTATGTATTTAGTTGTTTATTCCTTAAAAATTATTTTATTTTATTATTTTTTAGAGATCTGAAATGTACACTTGAATTAAAACTTTTGTTTAATATTTTTCACAGATATGCCAGACATACCTCAAGTACAAACATGTTGCTTTTGCTGTACCACAGAAGTGGGAAGCAAAATTATTGGATGGTTTCTCCTGGTAAGATTTCTAAGTGTATATATATATATATATATATATATATATATATATATATATATATTTATTAATTTGTTTATTTCATTTTGAATCCTGTACAAAATTATTAATTCATTTTTATAATCACAATAATGTATGTATGTGAGTAAAGCAAATAAGTAACACATTTATTGTATTTATTAGTTTTGCTATTACTTTATAAATACTATTTAATAGTAACTGTTATCTGGAAATGAACCATTGTTTGGAAATTACTTTTTTAATTAATTAATGAAAAAAATATGAGGTATATGATGAACAGCCATGTAATATACTATAATTTTTCCAATGTATTAAACACTTGACATTCAATAGAGATATTTAAAATGTATGGCAATTATAATCATTGTAGAACTGAAAAAAAATAAAACACTTTGTATTCTTTCTTAACCATAAATTTATTTTACATTTTCTTTGATTTTAATTTTTATACTTTAATAATAATAAATAGTGATTAATAATAAATTAGTTATTTAAAAAAATATATATATTTTTTAATGAGTTGTGATTGACATAAATTACAATGATTCATTAGTTAAGTGTTATGATATGCTCGATAATATTTCTGAATGTTTAGTCACAAAATTGTGATTTTAAATTTTATTGTATAAATTATAATTGATTAGACTAATCAGATTTTATCGTTTATATGACATAATTATAAACTACTCATATATTCTTAATCTTGAAATATTTTAAATTATTTTCATTTGAAGATTAGGATAAGATAACAAATTAATTTTGGTTTAATGAAAAAAACCTTTAATTTTTTCTGATGGTTTCTTTTGATTTCCTAGTTCAGTTTTTACAGGTTGTAATAATGATTAAGCTTTGTTTTATTTGTCTCACAAATTGAAGCTATAAAAAAAAATTTGAATACCATATTAATCTGAATTTTGTTCCAGATCAGTGGCATATTAGAAACTATTACTAGCATAGTATTGCTGATTGGTTCTCTAGGATCTAAAAATAAAGGTAATTTAAAAAATATTTTATTATTGAAAATGAAATAGTTAATTAGTTTTAATATTCAAGTTAGTTAATTAATTAATTCAAGTTAGTTAGTTAAAATCCTTTCAATAAGGTTCCTTTCACTGAGCTCATGAACTCAAACGTCTTAATGACAGATGTACCCGGCGTTCTTCAGATGATCAAATACGGTCGATTTGCAGGCTCTTAACTCCGCAGCTATCTCACAGATAGTAATTTGTGGATTGTTTGCAATGACCATCATAATATCCTCGATGGTAAGAGTTGAACTCCGGCCAGTGCGGGATCGGTCTTCCAAATTGAAATCTCCTGATCTAAACAGCGAAAACCACTTCTGAACCGTGCTATGAGCAATTGAATCGCTGCCATATTTCTTGCAATTTGGGCTGTGTTTTTTGCTTTTTAAAATATAACAGCATAATATGCCGAAAATGAACTGAATCGTCACTCATGTTGGTTTACAATAAACTACACTACTGAGCCTTAATAAAGACAAATTCAGTGTGTAAACATAGTTAGTTCCATGAGGATTAAATGCATATAAATAAACATTAGCTTTGTGATTCATTTTAGTGGACAAAATAAAAGGTAAATTTTATTTTAAAAATCTCAACATACTTTTCGGACAACCCAATATTATCGAGACAATTCTGTAATTATATAAATGTTTTATTTTTACAGGATCTTCTGGTGAATATATTTTTGAGCTCCTCCTATCACTGTTTGTTATTTTGATGGGCCTTTATCTTCTATATGGAGTATACAGAGTAAGTATTAAATATAAAATATTTTAAACCATTAATTTTTTCTGAAATAGTTTAACCATTTGTTTTCATAATTTAACAATACTATTAAAAACATTTAATCTATAGTTCAAATGAATCAACATGAAAAATAACAATCTTCTCTAATTTTATTGATAATTCTAAGGATATGAAGTAAAATGTGTATAAGCTACCCATTATAGAATCAGAGTATGAAGGATATCCCATTCCATAAATTTATCCATTACTAATATACAGAACTAATAAAGATTGACTTACTGCTACATATCAAAAATGTTTGTTGTATAAAACAGAATGGGTTTTGCTAACTGGAAGAGGTCCTACACTACCTGAATTTAGAAAAAATGGGTTAATTGGATGTGCTGAAAAAGCTCCCTATCGCAAAAGATACCAGGAATCTTTTAAATAATATGCGGTATAATGTTTAGACTCTTGTGGAAGGGAAGTGTGTCAATTTGCATCTGCACTAACAAACCAATTAAATATTTTTATACATCAAGCGCATGCTCTTAAGATCCTCTATTGTTTTGTCAAATAAAAAAAATTGTTCTAGTAGGATTAATAACAACAGACACTGTAAACTACTCTACAGAATTGAGGAAAATAACATTTTAGCTATGCTTTCTGATACTCTAATCCAAGAAAACATAAACAGTGAGTTCAACATGACTATTGATAATTACAGGAATCACAGACCTAATCATGGCATTAACTATTACACTAATAGTTAATTAATGGTTAGTAGCTCAGGTGCGGGAGTCAGAAAAAAGGACAAACTGATGGAGTATACATACCATTAGGTAAATATACAATGTTCTTTCAGGCTGAGATGTTGGCTATTCTTCATTGCGTTTTTGATTTGATAGGCAACAATGTTAGCGGCAGTAGAATAACCACATATTTCAACAGTCAAGTGGCACTAGAGGCATCCAGAAATCATACGAGTTTAAAAGTTGTTAGGGAATGTAAGCTGATCCTTAACAGCCTTGCTTGTAGAAATGAAGTGAGCATAGAATGGGCAGCTGAGAAACCACCCCCTTGTTAGCTAAATGTATGAAGCCTTAGTCCTAATCACACTATCAGGAAAATATACAGGAGGAAATCCGACTATGACGGACAAAAGACACAAACACTCTCTCTTGTTCTTAGTCCAAGTACAAGAAGAAGTAAGAGTTTACTCCATTTGAGCAGATCCTCCTTGAAAACAGTTACAGCCATTTATACAGGACACTTTAAACTTAATTTCACAAGTTAAAGCTTTTACTTTCAAGTAAACCATTGTATAGACTCTGCAGACAAGAAGGTGCAACATCTTTTCATATAATCTGTTGATGCGATAGCTTATCCTAAATCAGGTATGACATTTTTTGGATCTGACTGGTTGGAGAGCCCTGTGAATAATGAGCTGATGAATCCTCTTAAGCTTGCTTCTAAAGTTTGCCTTCTTAAGTTTGTGATGGAAAAAAAATTTATTAATTTGTATAAATACCTTATACTATGGTGCATAATAGACCTTTTAGGTAACGGTGGATTTATAAGAAAATGTTTATAAATTTTTTTGGAAATTCATTTTCCTAAAACCTGGGATGGAGCTTTGGCAAAATATACAATATATTATATTGTAATTGTAATATTGTCATTTATTCATTAACGATCTTGTTATTATAAATTTATTTACTTTACTGCTGAATTGTTTTTGCTTAATTACCAGACACATCTAATAATCTGAAAATGAATTATGATTTTTTCGTTTCATTAGAAATCAGTATATAAATAGAATATAGAAAAACCTGTATTATAAATTATCAAGTTCTAATTAAATATTAGAGCAAAGATAACCACCAAATTACTGAACAAACGTTGATGACCTTGACGTTTTATTGCCTTCAAGCCAAAACAAACTGATTATGGAAAACATTGAATTCAATCTTAAAAGATTGAAAATGCTTATTAAGTTAACTAGATGAAGAATTTTTCACTTTTTTTTTTTTTTTTTTTTTTTCTGCAGAAAAATATGCGGTACTTGAAAACTTGGCTTACAGGAGCCACCATCTACTTGGTCATCCTAGTTATAGGAATCATCGTGGTAATCTTTCAAGGTGGTCCATCTATACTTGTACAACTCATCAACCTATGTAAGTAACAGAGCTGTAGTTATAAGTTAATCTTGGAGTGTAAGTATAAACAATATATTCTGTAACCATTATGATTAAAAAATACCAATCAATTTTCGAAATAATCATATCTTTAATTTTTGCTATAAAAAGATTTTATTGCTAGAGTAATAATTATCGGGTCATACCATTTAAGAAATATGAAGTGTTACGAATTAAATCTATCATATGTTTTGTAATATTTTTCATTTATAGTTGAAGCCAAAAGCCGTGGGCTTGTTGGGTAGAGCAGAAAAGTAATTAAAAAAATATAATTTATTTTTTTAAACATGATCGAAATTTTAAAATTAACCTTCGAATTGTGACCAAAATGACCACAGAATAGTTTATTTATTATTTTTTTTATTTATTATTTTTTAAAAGGTTACTTCATTAAACTTTAAAAATTTCATATAAAAATCCTATAATGTGTTATCAAATTCAGGTCACATTATGTCGAAAAACAATAAATAGATTTATTTTCTTGCCATTTTTTACTTCTTTTAGTGTTGATGTAAGTTATTTATTTCAATATGATTTGTCACCAAAAGTGGTTTTGTTGTTATTAAGCAATTAATAACAATCATTATTAATTTTGCCGAGATCTTATTATTAGCAATAAAGTACACTCATAATCTAATCAAAAATTTTGTCTTATATAGTACTACAAATTATAATTATAATGATACCTACAAACAGATGATGGAGAGATGGAGATGGCAATAACATCCAGAACCTATAACTTTACAAACTTGTTTTAGTAAGAAATATTAAAAGATTACAAATAAATAAGAATTTTTTTTTTTTAACAACTTAGCTAACTGTGCTATGACTGACTGTGATAAAATTCAAGTGAATTAAAGATAAAAATTGATACAAAACCAAAAAGTCTGGTGCATGCAACACACGACTTTCACTTACCTCGATTGTTAAAATAAATTTAAAAACTATTAAATATACTTCAATTTGAAAAATATTTTAAGTTGATTTTAATAAAAAGTGCATTCATTTTGATGGGAAACATATGATTTAGATTAAATAATATAACTATATTAAATTGTTAATCAGTAATAAGTTTATTATCCACTTGTCACTTTATATTACCTTTTTACAACTTTGTGTATCAGATAATATTTTTTCTAAAATCTTTCTCTTTCCAAAAGTATATTGCATGTCTATATTTTTGTTCTTATTGTCAAAACGGCTGAGCGAGATAAAGGCCTAATCACCTCATTGCACTGCCGTTGGCCTAGAAACAGTACGAATCTCTATATCTACTGAGCCCAAGACCCTTCATGGGTTGTTGTGGTACAGGTTTTTTTATTGTCAAAAACACAAAAATTGTATTAAAAAATATGTTTGCACTTTTCTCCGTTAGTTGTTTATCAAATTCGCTCAACTTGAATATTTAGCTGTTATTTATCAATCCTAATAAGATGATGTGCCTAATTTTTTGAAATCTGGAAAACTAAAGGTACTTTAGAGGAAGAAAATTTAAAATATCGGCATTTAAGTCCTGTCAGACTATTTCAATCAGAATAAAATCTACACCATATTAAAGCCCATTAAATTTTATATAAACATGGCAAGTTTAATCAAAATTGTTAGAGCCGTTTTTGAGAAAATCATAAAAAAGGTTAAAACTTGCATACTATTAAGTGGCTCTTCTAGTAAGCCAATTTTGATGAAAAAGTTGCTGTAACATCTCGGGCATATAGTTGTCTTAAATATGAAATTTCAGTTTCGTACAAATTATGATTTTTGCGCTAGACTTACCACACACACCGACATGGACATACACACATACATATATACCTTTTTATGGGACTTAGTCATTTGGACTCAGGAGACCCTAAAACATGTATTTCTGTCGAAAACTGGAATTCGAAAATTTTCATGATCGCAATAGTTTCCCTTACTATATATTTTATATATAGGTAAGTGAAAGTAAAAATAAGATATAAAAAGATAAATTCACTAACATAAGATAAAGAATAAAATTTAATTGTAATTTAAACTTATTATATTTATTAAATTATTTATAAATTATTATTTATTGAATAGCAATTTAAGTAAAAATGGACTGAAATTTTATGATTTTCTAATTAAATGGCCTGTGCTGATAATTTAAATTTATTCTGATGTAGCTAACCAGTTATTTCTCAGTTGATGTGAATGAATTTTGTTTCAGTATTGGTTGCCTACTTCGTTATTGTTGTCTACAGTTTCTACAAGGAAAATATCAATTCCCCACCTCAAACTTACTAAAAGCCAAAATAGCACAAGAATAATCTAATGTTACCCTTTTATACAAATATTTTGTATTACATGAATAAGTATTATATACGAATAGATTTATATAATTTTCACATGTTTTATGAATATATATTTGTATTTATATGAATATGTAATACAAATATATGATATGTTTATCTATAAATTAATATAGCTTTACATATATTTTTTTAATGATAATATAATTTAGTTTTAAGGTTTTTTTGTACAAATTTAATTTAATAAATTTAATTTCTCTCAATTGTTGAGTTTTTCACTCACCATATTTACTTTAATACCATGACTTTATTTGCTCTTGACATTGTTTTTCTTTTTGAGTTTCTGTAATAAATGGTATTTATTACGAATTCCTCTCATTTTAAACAAATGTGTACCATTATTTATTTATCTTTATATAGAATATATAACCACAATGTATTAAAATTGTGAACATTTACAGAACTGAGATTTAATAAAAAAATTTCAAATATATCTCTGGAATTAA
Source organism: Piezodorus guildinii (assembly GCA_023052935.1). Taxonomy (NCBI): domain Eukaryota; kingdom Metazoa; phylum Arthropoda; class Insecta; order Hemiptera; family Pentatomidae; genus Piezodorus; species Piezodorus guildinii. Next base: position 42,730,775 of record CM041292.1, on the reverse strand, counting down.
AGAAATCAGTCTCGCAAAAATAGTATTAGTGTTTTCATAAGTTAACGGTATAATAATATGTTATGATAATTTTTGTTTATTCATTTAATGACACTTCATGCTACTGTGGTTAATCAAACAATGTGAGTCATACATTTTGCCTGTCCAGGTTTAATTAGGATATGGATCTTTAATGAATACCTGACATTGCATAGGTTCGGAACCACTATTCCAAATATCCTCCGAAATATGGCATAACCCCAGGATTTTTCATCCCCTTTATAAATCCTAAGACCATTTGCAGGGTCTTAAAGTCGAGACCTTGGGCTTAAAATGCTGTTATGCTAGCCACTACATCACAGGTGACCTCATACTAGATTTGATAAAAATTTGGAAATAAACAGTAATATAAGATTGCTTTTTGGTGTGGAAATATTTTAAGTTTATTGTAAAAAACCAAACAGTAAATAAAATTTATAAAAATTTTGAAGTTAATAGTGTATATATGGAGAAATTTGTTAGGTGAATAATTTTAAAGTTATTCAAAGTCGTCAGAAACATAATTTAGAAACTCGTAAAGTACTTCGGACATAGTGGGACTACGGGCAGGCTATTTTTTGGAGTTGATAACTGACATTGATTTCTTTTAGAAAATCAGTGCAGGAGAATGATATGAATGATATAAATGGTTTTTTGAGACCGATATCATTTATATTTAGTCTTAAATAAATGATTAAAAAGGATCCTCACAAACATTAGAATTCATCTATATTTTTCACTTTTAAAATATATTTAAGGGTATATAGGATACATTTGGAAGAAGTGTAGCAATTTTATTTAAAAAAAAAAATAAATAAATAAAATAAAAGTTTTAATGAAAGCTAATTTAAACAAATTGTTATTTTTTTTTTCTTATCTCCTTTATTTTTGGAAAACTCCAGTAACAAAGAAAAACAATGTTGCAAAAACAAATTAGTGCAACAGTACAGGCCTTTCCGAACTTACTGTTGGGATAAGGCCTGTACAAATTGTTGTAGTGGGGAGTGATAATTTATTTTAACTACTGCCAATTTCAAGAGTGGGAAGAAAATTGTATGAGTCGTCATTGAAATTACTCATGTTTTTGAGAATTCTGATAAAATGTTTGTTCTGTAAACTCTTATCTCTAAATAAAATATTGATTCATGGAAAAACTGTGAACAATTTTAGTTCGAATGCGACTTGTCTGAAGAGTCACAGGAGTCAGAAGAAGAAAATAATAGTACTAATAGTTTTGGCAATTTAATACCAATAGGATTTATCAGTTTATGCGTAATATGAGGCTCAAATGGAGTAGAGCATAATATTACCTAAAACTGGAAGCAAACGAAATATTTGCTAATAATATTTTTACTGTTTTCATTAAAGTTATTTGAGTCATTTATTCCTTTGAGTTAGAAAGTATTGTTTTTACTTTTTTGAATAAAGAATTTTTAACAATTTTAGTAATTAAAATGTAAAGATGAATATACATGATGTATGGCTTGTTTCTCTATGTTAACTAAGGTGTTGAGGATCTTGTGAAACATATTTTTATTAAAACAGATTTATTGATATTTAAAACTGTATTAAAAAATACATGATGTAAATTTGACACGTGTATAATACAATGGCGGGAAATCCATGTAGAGACACTATCCATTGGCAGTACTTTAATAGGAATTTTTATGGAAGGATTGATATCTAGTCCGAGGCAAATCATCAACATATGGAACATTAAGGTCGATATGGATGATTTATCTGTGAAAAAGTAAGGAGTATTGAGGATTTTGGATTGTAAGGATTGGATACGATAGGTATTCGATGGTTTAGTAGAACCCCATAGCTCTACTCCGTAAGTCCAGATTGGTCTTATAATAGTCATGTAGACCGGCCTTTTGTAGTTAAGGGTTTGACCAATTTTCAAGTAAGTGTTGAAGTAGCCAAAAATGGCGAGTTGTTTCTTGTTGTTTTAGTCTTGTATGAGGATTCCAAATTAGACGTTTGTCAAGATGGAGTCCTAGGTATTTGATCTGTTCAACAGGACCTAGTTAAGTATTATTATAATTGGATACTATAGAACAGGAAGTCATAGGTTTACTACGAATAGTGGAGGTATTTGATGCAATTTGTTGGAATCTATTTTTATTCACCACCATACACATACTTCTAGATCTTTGATGTGGGCTTGAAGGGTATGTGAATCAATAAATGGATCATTGTAAACTGATAACACGCAGGTGTCATCAGCAAAGTAGAAAGGAAAGTGCTTGGATGGGTTGGGATATCAGCTGTATAGACTGTGTAAAGTGTGGCTCCTAGGATACTACCTTGATTAACACCAGCAGTCTGTGTAAAAAGGAATGAATAGGAATATTGTGCTTAATTCTGAAGGATCTGTCAAAGAGGTAGGACTGGATAATGAACAAGTATGTAGGAGGCAGGAATTTACGGAGTTTGTACAGCAGTCCTGGGTGCCAGTCTCTGTCAAATTGCCTGTTTTACTTCGAGAAAGGCTCCCATGTCTTGTGACATTAATTAGATAATTTTGTATTATTTAATTAGGTAATTACATTTAATAATTATTAAAATTTTATTTAAAATGGATGTTTGAGTACCTAAAGGAAAGTATGTCTGATCACTTTACCGTGTATGATTTTTATTTTATTTATTTACACTGATTACAAAACACTTCACGTTTGTTATCTATGTTTATCAATAACCAAGTAGTGAGTAATGAATATTTAATTGACCGTCATTTTGAAACAGATGATGTCAATAATGGCAGATAATGATTTCTGAGATAATGATAATAGTTTCTGAGAAAGGTCTGAAAGACAGACAAACAAATTTGACAAAATTCGAAATTTTGATCCTGTTTATATAGAAACGGAAAACCTACATTTTAAAAGAGGTAGGATTACTTTTGGTTGGTTACCATTGTACTTTGTACTAATCGTTATTTTGATAAAATGATGAGGTTTTAATTTATTAATCTATATTGTTTAACGAGTCTTTTCTGAATTTGTTTTTCTTTGAGATTTCGAATTGTTGGCCAATCAATAAATAATTAAAAACCAAGGCATTGTTTTATTTTATTTTTGCCAACCAAACTATTTTCCTGCTATAATAATTAATATATAAACTTTTTTTTTCTTGTGTTTTTTTATTTATTTATTGATATTTACAACATTATTCTACAAAACATCTAGTAAATAAGCTAAAATAAAATAGTCATGAAAAAGACATGTAGAGAAGCTTCCCGATGAAATCACTCTAAAAATATTCTAAACTGGAAGGTCTCGAGGCCTTCTTCTTTTCAGACGCCTCGGAGCGTCATCAGGAATTGAAGTGGAAGAAAGGATTGAAACTAGTAGATTAGAGTGGGAATGGAGTTTGTCATGGAAGGAATGATACCTGGTTTGGGCCAAATCAGCAACATATGGAATATTAAGGTCTTTATGGATCAGTTTATTAGTTAAAAACATTTAAAATTAAATTTCATTATAACAATGAAGAAACACAACAAAGTTGAAGATCATTAACATATTTATCGTGGTCTAAGATCTAAAAATGTGGTATGTGATGGTATTAACTTTTATGTGATGTACAATTTATGATTCAATTTATTTTTGCTAAATGAACTGTTATAGTACGTTGTATCCAAATATTGAAAAGAAAAAAAAAATCTATCCACGTACCAAAATTTAATTCATTAAATGCTTTATGTTACTAATAAATTAAAAAAGCCAACATTGATAATAATTTTTTATTGCACCAAAATTAAATTAGAGAACCAAAGTATCTACAAAAAAAAAAAAAAAAAAAATGAAAATAAGTAAAGTATTATTAGAAACATTGGGGTTTGAACTTGTCATGATTTCTAATTTTTCATTAATATAATTTGACATTGTGATCATCTATTTGATTACTAAATAATCATACCTTCTTCTGAGCACATCTGATACAACTTAATGCACATTCAAAAGACAACTTAATGCCTGTTTATTCTTTTATGTTTATAAATATTATAAATTTGATACACATATAATTGTTTGGATTAGTGTAATAATTTGCCATGTTTATATATCTGTAAATGGAACCTCACATTTTAATTTCCATTTTTGGGTTCCTTTAACCGTACCCCACTCATCGCTGTAGAACAAATAGGATACTTTGGACATCTCGACAAAAGTCTTACATGGAATCCTCATACAAGACTTAAACGACAAGAAACTGCTACTGCTCGTAGATATCGACTATTAAAACACTTACCTAACAAACGATCAAAACTCCCTCTTCACTACAAAAAGCTCATTTACTCAACCATTATCCGACCTATTTGGACTTATGACATTGAGCTATGGGGACATGAGCTACCCACCCACACAAACCCGCTTGTCCATATCCTCTCATCTACATCTATTCCCGTTAATCCTCCGAGGCGTCTGAAAAGACGATGACATCAAGACCTGCTAATCAAATAAACGTTAATCAAAAGTCCTACCGCTGGGTAAATTCTTCTCAAGACTTTTTCAAACCAATTTTCTGTAAAATTGTAAAATTTTCTAAATAGCTCATTTCCTTATTGTTCTATGTTTAGTTGTCAATTTCAATAAAAGATTTTTTTTTAAAAAATCCATTTTTAATGCGCCTTTTACAATTTTCATAGGATGTTTTAGTTAACAATGAACTATATATTTTAACTTAAATTTTCAAACATCACAGTATTTAGACAATATTATATCACGCCAATGATGATTCAAGGCTTTTTTGCTATTCAGTTTTTAAGAATGTTCAGGTGTGCCGATTGTATCTGGAAATTGACTCAGTAATAGGGCCTCGTAATATCTGTTATCTTATCTCCAACGACTCTGGTTCAGTGCTCTATGAACCAGCATGGGTTTCATCGAATCTTTGATTGAAAAACTACCAAAGCTAGATAAATTTCTGTTTCTATGGAATATAGATCAGGGTACCGTTGCCATCGGATACATTAACTTTGTGAGTATTTGATTATTTATTTTAAACAAACAATTTTATTCACTTATATTACAAATAATTTTAATGAGGACAGTATTAGTGCTTTGATACTAAATTTATTCAGTATTAACAGATAAACAGAGGCAATGTAAAATTACATGAAAATAAATTAAATATACAAAATGATAACGCGATTTTGGTTTTCTCGAACTCCTTCTAAACACAAGACGGATTTTGATATGGTTTTCACCATCATTTAGGACACTCTTTCCTGATGCTTTATAACAAAAATACATTGAAATTTAGCTTTTCTTTAAACGAGAAAATAAATTTTCTGTAACCAAGTCATCAAAAAAATATTCCTGCAAATATAAGTAGGAACAAAGGTGTATAATATACCGTTGGAAAGCGCAAGCATTTGGAAAAGTTAATGTAAAGCTGTTGTAAGCCCGTAAACTGATTAACATATTTTATTGTTAAAGAGAGAGGTTGTTTTTGTTAATTTATTTTAATGTCACTTTATGCTACTATGGCTAATCGGACAATGCTACAGTGGGAGTCCTAAATTTTTCTTATCCAGGTTTTATTAGGATAGGGATCTTTAACGAGTACCTGACATCGCACAGGCTCGGGACCACCTTTTAACGTTCCCTCCGAAGGACGGCGTAACTAAGGATTTTTTACTCCCATTAAAAAATCTTAGGACCACCTGCGGGTTTGAACCCGTGACCTTTAGCATGGGAGGCTGTTACGCTAGCCACCTAGCTACAAGTGATCCCTAAAGAGAGAGGTTATCACCGTCGTACAAGTTATATTCTTCCATTTAGTACGCAAGGTTTTAGAAACAATATTACGTACCTGATTGTAACTAAGTCGGTTACATAAATGTTAATTTGTTATAAATCTATAAACTAACATTGTTATTAATTATTTCAAATTTATTAATGTTTCATGAAAACATATTTTTCACTGTAAACTAAATGGGATTCATATGAAAACTAAATTAAACCTTTAAAATGTATTTTAAATAGTTTGTTTGAATTATTAAATAGCTATAAACCTAATAGGATAGGAATGTTTGTAATTTCTGTAGTTTTTGAATACATATTGTACAGAGCAATAAAGTTTTCTTTATAAGAGCTAATTAAATTTTCTGTTATCTGTGCTACAATTTAAAAAAACAAACAAATAAACTTTTCCAATTTTGATTTGTTTTTCATTAATGCCGATGATTATATATAATAATAAATATACGTTATGAAATAAACATATTTTCTTGCTAATTGCACTTTTCGTTACGATGAACTAAAATATCGCTTTGGGGATAAACTCTAAATCGGTCAGACAGATTTTTTTAACATAAATGACACCTCATTCAAACTGCACAAGTGCGAAGCTGGGATGGGTCTACTAGCAGTGATATAAATATACAATAAAATATGTAAAAAGTTTACGAACAAATGAACATGTTAAAAACAATACCTAATGTACAACATTTAAAATCAGCCTTAGGAATCAAAATACCGGTAAAGATTAAGCTAGAGGACTAATTTGGAGAATTTCGATGGAGTACAGCCTAAGATAGGAGCGGCATGGTCTACTGCTCTCTGGATCCTGGGCTCGAATTATTTATACTGGGTAGGTCTAAGAGACCCTTCTGCGGCACACCCAGCCTCTATGAAGTCGGTATCCGAAATTTAGGAGAAAAACCTGGCGTCTGAGCATGATCTGGTTTTGGGTTTTTGTTTTTTTAAGTTTAAAATAAATTTGAATATTAAGCTTATGGTGTACGGTATTGTTGGCTAAATAGTTTGGAGCATTAAAAATTGTTCGATTGACTTTAAATTGAAAAAAAATTGAATGCGTTTGATGTTTGGAGAATTTGATCATTTTCAAAATAGTCTTGTAAATTGAAAAAAAAAGAAGGTTTTTCAATGGAGAGCTCAGCTTTCTTTATTAAGATCCTTGTTAATATTCTATATACTCGTAATTGGCCAAATCGTAGGTTATGTTCTTTTCTTTTAGGTCTTTCGTGCAGGTTCCAAGTTAGTCTTTAGTATAATTATACCATTGTTTAAAAAAAAAAAATATTTTAAATTCTGCACTTTTTGTGAGATCGAAAAACGCTTGCTAAGGTTCCATTAAAGTTTAACGATAAGTTAAAATGTCAAATCATTCTTCATCTGAATTATTATTAGGTGCCTCAAATATTTGCTCTTCAGGGAAGCTAATTCAAACAGATTTTTATCGTGTTTTGTTATGATTTCATATTTTACCTCGTAGATATTCCATTAAGAGTCAATATTCATAAAAAAAATATAACGTATAGTTTATAAGATAGAAACTATTACATATACATACACACACGGTAGAGCCTATCCGCGTCTTTTGAAGATTTCCACCTAGCCTCGTAAAAAACAAAACAAATATATATATATATATATATATATATATATATATATATATATATATATATATATATATATATATATATATAATATTGTCCCTACCATTTCCAATTTTCCAATGAAAATTAGCATTTTTCAAGAGAGCAAAATAAAGCAAGTAAAATGAAATAATATTTTAAAAATTGGTCATATTCGATACTTCATTTGAGGTTTTCAGGGAATTCTAAAGGGAATAGAGTTTAGACAATTTGCCACAAGCCGTATCGTCCGCAATGGAAGAGCAAAGTATCCAATCTGAAAAACTAGATTTTTCATATTCAATAGTTGGAAATGGTTGGGACGATATATACAATAAAATTCATCGACCTTTTTAGCAAGATTAGTATTTCATTCAAAGATTTATTTTATTATTAAAATAAATTATTTATTTATTAATTATTTATCATTTATTAAAACTATTTTAAGGTAGCGTAAGTTCGGATAAGGGCTGTACTGTTGCACTAATTTGTTTTGCAACATTGTTTTCTTTGTTTTATAAACAAAAAAACGACATTTTTATTTTATAAATTTTTACTAAAATGTATCGGGTGTTAGGTCTTTAAAAATTATTTATTTATCTTTCTTAACTTTGTTGATAGACTTATAGACACCCCGTTAGAAACATGGGAACTTTTTCAAAACTGAAATCATATATAAATATTTACACTATTACACTTTTTTATACTTCTCATAATTCAGCTATTTACTGCCAGATACAATAAACACATCTTACCAACAATTATTGAGCACCGACCACATCAATCAGACCTAACTACAGGGCACTGGGAACCTCCAATCCCTCCCTTCTGCAGCCCTGGCGGCCGAAGACCAACTTATAAATACTAAATGTAACAATAACATAACTGTAATAAATATAATAGTCTATAATCAAATTTGTAGTCAATACTATAAATTATATTTAGATGAGGAAGATGGTTGGGGGTGCGGTCATAAATTAAAAACATACATTTAAAATAAGTGTTATTTTAATTATGTGCCGACGTTTCGGCCTACAATGTGGGCCTTCATCAAAGTTGACTCGACGTGAAGGCGTTGCCTAAAGGAGTGTCAACCCTGATGAAGGCCCACATTGTAGGCCGAAACGTCGGCACATAATTAAAATAACACTTATTTTAAATGTGTGTTTTTAATTTATGACCGCACCCCCAACCATCTTCCTCATCTAATTTCTCAACGGTCAACAATTTGAGAAATTAGGACAACATTTAAGATTCCCAATTTCTCTGTTTCTTTCTTTATCTGGTAAATGTACTCCCTCCCCTCCCCCCTTCTCCCCCCGCACAATTTTTAGTTTGTACATATTTTTTATTCTTATGAGACCTTCATTGAGGATAAAGTTTCTATATTTCTTTTCTCAGTTTAATATATGTGTAGTATGTAATATGTGGTACGTAATATCGAGATGAAAATATAGCCTGGCTCTTAGCATAGAATAAATATTAAAAAATAAAAACGGAATTCTGTTCCGGAAAACAAGATATTGCCACATAACTGAAACAGGAGGTAATACAATTTGTATTAATAGAACAATATATACAATAACAACTTAGGAGCTTGCAATATCACGTAGAACTTTTTGGTAAAGAGGATTAACTTAAATTTATAGAATGCTAATGTTATTTTTTTTTTTTAATTCATTTATTGAAATTTACAACTGTATGTACATACATCAAGTAAATAGGCTAAAATGATAATACACATGAAGAGAAACTGCCCATTGGCAGCACTCTAGTAGTAAATCTACACAAGAAGGTCTCGAGGCCATCTTCTTTTCAGACGCCTCGGCGGATTGTCAGGAATTGAAGTGGAAGCAAGGATTGAAACTAGTGGATTAGAGTGGGAGTGGAGTTTTTCATGGAAGGAGTGATACCTGGTACAGGCCAAATCAGCAACATATGGAACATTAAGGTCTTTGTGGATGATTTTGTTGGTGACAAAGTAAGGAGCGTTAAGGATTTTGCGGAGGATTTTGGATTGTAAGGATTGGATACGGGAAGAGTTTGAAGGTTTAGTAGAGCCCCAAAGCTCAACTCCGTAAGTCCAGATAGGCCTTATGATTGTCATGTAAATTAGTCTTTTGTAGTAAAGAGAAAGGTTAGAGCGTCTGTCAAGTAAATGTTGAAGTAACCGAAATCGGCGAGCAGTCTCTTGTCTTTTCAGTCTTGTATGCGGATTCCATGTAAGACGTTTGTCAAGCAGGAGGCCTAAATAACGGATCTGTTCAACAGGGACAAGCGGAATATCATTAAAGGACACTGTAGGGCAGGATGTCATAGGTTTACGACGAAGGGTAAAGGTAATCTGGTGGGATTTATTGGAGTTGATTTTAATTCTCCAATTCTGACACCATAAATGTTATTTAGTATTTATATAGATAAAAGGATCCTTAGGATGTAAACAATTTACCTAAAATACTCCAACCATCCTTTATATTTAATTTATATCCTTTAAATTACACTAAACCGAAATTGAATTTAATTTGACGTTGTAACGTTTAACACTTAAAATTACTTAGGATTTATGATTAACAAAGTTATGGAATTGCAAAAAAAAATCACACATTCAAAAATTACGAATATTTCAGGACAAGGCCTCAAGTATGTAAGTAACTTTACACTACCCAAATTTTTAATAATCACACATGCCAACTTTTAATTAACATATATAGACACTCTGTAAAAAAATCTGGTGCGGGCAACACATGACTTTCACTTATCTTCGTTTTTAAAATCGATTAAAGAATTTCCAAATACAGTTAGAGATAAAAATGAGTGAAACCATTAAAGGATTAATTAAATTGAATGTGTTTTATTAAAAACTCTATTATATTATTATCTAAAATAATCAGTTAGTTTTATCGGCTTTTTATCACTCTTTATTCAATTTTACAAGCTTGTGTATAAGATAGTATATTTTCTAAAGTCTTTCTATTTCAAATGGTATATTATACGTCTATATTACTGTTCTTATATTCAAAAATACAAAAAATGCATAATAAAATATTTGTTCAGTTTTCTCCTTTGGTTGTTTATCAAATTTGCTCAACGTGCATATTTAGCTGTTAATTATCAATGGTAACAAGATAAAACCATGTTAATTAAATGACATTAAAGCCCATCAAATTTTACATCAATATAGCGAGCTTAATCAAAATTGTTAGAGCCGTTTCTGAGAAAATCAAAAAAAGGTGCAAAATGCTATGGGATAAGTAGGACTTCCGGTCAGCCGATTTTAGTGAAAAGTTGCTGTAACACCTTGAGCGTATAGTAGTCTCAAATATGAAATTTCAGTGCCGTACGACTTTTCGTTTTCGCGCTAGAGTTTCACACACACACGGCCCCACGGACACAGACCATTTTGCGGGACTTGGTTATTTGGACTCCGTATTTCCGTTGAAAACTGGAATTCGAAAATCGAAATACTTTTCCTTACTATATATTTCATATTACAGTAAAAAAAAAAAAAAAATTACAGTAAGCACCAATGACCCCATCCCAATAAACTCATACAAGACATGGCCCCAGAAATCATGCCAGACAACATCCGCGGAAGGCTGCGTAGTTGGATGAGAGACCTCCTTGAATAAAAAATCAAGACCGAAGAATAGCCACTGAGAAATTCTTTTCATCATGCCTGACATCTCTATTATAGAATTAAACAATAAAGAGACAGAAAACAAAAATACACTAATGACTCTTGTACTGCACTAAATCTTGCTTCTCTTTTCTCGGGCTCCATTAGGAGATCGCAATGTTGGACGCCAAACACGGGTAAGGTTGCTTGCTCTCTTAAAGCTCTGATTTTAAGTGCTTAATCGTGTCAAGAAGAGAAGCCAGATTTACTGCAGTGCAAAAGTCGCCAGATATCGCTAGTGTGATTTAAAGGGTGTAAATTAAATAGGAGGCAAGGTTGGAGCAACTAGTTACCAAAAAGGCTCTAGACACAATATCTCACAGTTTTTAGACGCTACTAAATTGGAATATAATGGAATTTAGACATTTCGTTATATAAATAATATTTTGACATTTTTAGATAGTGAGTTTGGCATCACTATCGTTATAAAAAAAAATCTGGTGCGGGCAACACACGACTTTCACTTACCGACACTTACGTTAAAATCGATAACAGAATTTCCAAAATACAGTTAGGGATAAAAATGAGTGAAACTAATCAATATTAATTAAATTGAATTTCTATGAAACATGTGTTTTATTAACAAATCGATTATATTATTATCTGAAATAATCAGTTTTATCTGCTTTTCATCACTATTTATTAATTTTTACAGGCTTGTATATTAGATAATATTTATTCTAAAATCTTTAGCTTTCTAACGGTATATCATACATGTATATTACTGCTCTTATGTTCAAAAACAAAAAATTGCACTAAAATATATTTTTTTTCATTTTTCTCCTTTAGTTGTTTATTAAATTTGCACAACTTACATATTTACCTGTTTTTTATCAGTGGTAACAAGATAATATAGTTATTTTTATAGAATATAAAAAATTAAAGGTACTTTAAAGAAAGAAAATTTAAAATATCGACATTTAAGCCCATTCAGACTATTTCAATGGGAATGAAACCTACATGATATTTAAGTCCATTAAATTTTACATCGATATAGTCAGTTTAATCAAAATCGTTAGAGCCGTTTTTGAGAAAATCGTAAACGGGTGCAAAATGCATGGTATAATGTGGTTCTTCTGGTTAGCTGATTTTAATGAAAAGGTTCTGTCACATATCGGGCTTCAAATATTGTAATGTAATATAATATGATATATGCACGAGTATATGATGATAATGAAATGAATATGAATCTTTTGTTTCAGATAATTTTTGCTATTCCAGTTATTTTAGACTTAATATGGATTATTTCCTCAGCAGGTAAACAAATTAGAAATACGTTTTGAATTTAGAATAATAATTAAAATAAGTATAATATCATAGTAATATTATCAGGCCCCTTAGTTCCAAGTCTCTTGAGTCTATTTAACAAGTGACATCAGTGAACAGGCTGCTTGATGAGGTGTGTTGCCAAAAAATACCACTTGTTCTTAGCTCTAGGAATATTGGGATATGAAGACTCACCCTATTATCGCTATACCCGCATATATATATATATATATATATATATATATATATATATATATATTATATATATATATATATATATATATATAATATATATATATGTGATCACAGAGTAGTGTAAAAGAACTGAGCCATAAGGCTATAAGACCCGAGCTTCCGTGTCGTGGCTCGAGCCTACGGTTTACGGTCGGCTTGACAGCCTCATAGCAAAAGAAAAAGACTCGATTCTTATGTAACCTTTGTGAACATTTCCTTAAATGACTTAACACATTTTCTTAATTAAAATTTTCTCGACAATTTAGCTGTATGATAATCATCAAATTTTCCAGAAATTTCCTGTAAAATGAAAATCAGCACGTATTTTTCTCAAAATTTTCATTATATTTTTCGGCTCTATGTCATGAACAAATCAATGGATTTTCACAGTGAGACTATTTTGGGGTAGACTAACACGAAAAGCAGCATGCATTTTTCCCAAAATTTTCATTTGCTTTCCCGGCTCTATCTTGTGAACGAACCAACTGATATTCACCATTTCGACTATTTTCCTACTATTTGGAGGTAGACTAACACATAAATCAGCATGTAATTTCCCCGAAATTTCCATTCGCTTTTATGGCTCGAATTTTTCAATTTTCAAAATTTTGTATCAGTCTACCATAAAACGGCGGTAACATTGTTATATAAAGAAAATTCATTGACCTATTAACAAGATACCGCCGGAAAAGTAAATGAATGTTCTGAGGAAATTTTTTTTTTTCATTTGTCAAACTACTGAACAATAACCCTAAAATAGTTGAAAAATTATCGACATCGACATCAAATCAATCAAAAATCGATTAATTCGTCTATGTAATAGAGGCGGACAAAATAATAGAAATTTTGTGGAAAATATGTTCTGATTTTTATGTCAGTCTGCCTTAAAATAGTTGGAATGCTTTAAATCCATTGATTCGTTCACGAGATAGCGCCGGCAAAGTGTATGGGAATTTTAGGAAAAATACATGCTGGTTTCATTTCAAGGGAAATTTCGGAATATTTTGTTGATTGTTATGTAGTAAAATTGTCTCGAATACTTTTAATTTAAGAAAATGTATTATGCCTATCAAAGTGCTTCATAAAGGTTGAGATAAGACTCGAGTCTTTTGTTGTGAGGCTAGAAGGTTCGAGACTTATAGTGATGGCCCCAGCCGAGCCTTCAAGGCTGAAAGTTGCCCCAGCTTTCAGAGCTCCAGCAACGGCTCGAGTCTCTGAGCCTTCAATTAGGCGAGCCTTTTTTTACAACACTATCACAGAGTGTCTTTATAAGGTTAATTGGTCATTTTGGTGTAATCAACGCTTGCATTTAGGTGGCAAAAATCTTTATTTGATTGCTACAATAAAGAAACTACTTATATTAATAATACATACTAAATTTTTTATTGTTCTAGATAAGTAGTTCCCAACAAGTGGTCCACTGATATCCTGATGGTCCGTAGGTTCTCATGGAGGAAATTATTAAAATTACTTAATTGAAAAATCACATAGTCTCAGACCACCAGTTTAGATTCCGAGCATCCCACTCCACCATCCAGCAATGCCATCTGTGGTGGATGTGGGCTCTTCTGCATTGGAGCGCGGATTGTACTGCACGGGAGCCTTTCTCGACGTAGAACAGGCCTTTGACCGAGTCTGGCATCCAGGACTGCTGTACAAACTCCGCAAATTCCTGCCTCCTACTTACTTCGTCATTATCCAGTCTTACCTGTCTGACAGATTCTTCAAAATAAATAACAATAGTTCCTATTCGTCCATTTTTACTCAGTCTGCTGGAGTTCCTCAAGGCAGTATCCTTGGACCAATCCTTTACACAGTTTATACAGCTAATGTCCCAACCCATCCTAACACTTTCCTTTCTATTTATGCTGATGACACTTGTGTGTTATCAGTCAATAACGATCCATCTGTTGCTTCTCAAACTATCCATTCCCACATCAGAGACCTTGAGGTATGGTGTCAAAATTGGCGGATTAAAATAAATGTATACAAATCCCACCAAATAACTTTTACCCTTTGTCTTAAACCTATGCCATCCTGTCCTACAGTATCCTTTAATAATATTTCACTTGTTCCAGTTGAACAGATCCGCTACCTAGGACTTCTACTTGACAAACGTCTAACATGGAATCCCCACACTAGACTGAAACGACAAGAAACTGCTCGCCGCTTTCGGTTACTTCAACACTTACTAGACAGACGCTCTAACCTTCCACTTAATTACAAAAGACTCATCTACATGACCATCATAAGACCTATCTGGACTTACGGGCTTGAGCTTTGGGGCTCCACTAAACCATCAAATTCTTACCGTCTTCAATCCTTACAATCCAAAATCCTTCGAAAAATCCTCAATGCTCCTTACTTTGTCACAAATAATCTAATCCATAAAGACCTTAATATTCCTTATGTTGCTCATTTGGCCCGGACCAGGTATATAGATGGCCTCGAGACCTTCTTTTTTAGATTGACTACTAGAGTGCTGCCAATGGGCAGTTTCTCTTCATGTTTTTATTATTACCAGCATATTTACTAGTTGTATTACAAAATACAGTTGTAAATTAAAAAAAAAAAAAAAAAAACTTAATTGGAAACTATTTACGAAGTTTTGGCTTGCATTAAGAATCACATATCTATTACCCATTCTAAAAAAAAAAAAAAAAATGTCTCTTCATATCTATATTTACACCTGTCAGATGATATCTGACAATCAGCAAATATGCTGTAAAATTTGAGGTCAGACATGGTAATGGGAAGGAAAGTGCCCAGCAGCACCCCTCCCTGGGCTTTGATTTAGCGGAGGAGGTCCCTTCTTTAGGAGCTTTTCTTTAGCCTTCTTCTTACTGGAATTTCAGCTATTGACATGTCGCTAACCAGTCTGTTGTGGTGTCCGTTAAGTTGACTGTGAACATGAGAATAGAGTGTTCGTATATGTTGGTCAACTGTTGGATGTTGTAAGTCCGTATGTAGGGGTTTGTTGCTTACGTACCAAGGAGCTGTCGTAATGAGTCTTAAAATTTTGGATTGAAATGATTGCATTTTTTGTATGGGAGTCTTTTTTGCTGAACCAAAAATCTGTGAAGCGTACGTCCATATTGGCTTAAGTAGGTATGTGTATGTATTCAGTTTCTGTCTAATTTATAATTTTGAAGATTTAGGTAAAAGTGAGTATAGTACTTTCAGTCAATAGTTGAGAGTCTGTCTTTTCATCTTAACATGTGGGCCCCAAGTCATCCTTCGATCGAGTGTCAGTCCTAGGTAATGTGCAGGGTTGGTCTGAGGAATTTGGTTTTTGTCGAAAAAAATTGGCGGGCATGTGTTTTGTAGTAGTGTGAACGTTACGAGTTTTTGTTGATAACCACTGTTCTACATATTTAGATACATTTATATATCTACATATTTTATAATCGTGAAACGTGAGTGAAATCTCCAAGGAGATTACTCTGCGAGGCCCAGGGCCTCCATGGCCTGTCGCGCCACTGTAATGAGTAATGAATAAATATTTATATAAATGTATACATTAAATAGAAGATATTTATAGTAGTAGGTATAATAAATAATATGTAGGTGCATAGTGTGTAAGTAATATATATAATGACTTAACGATCCTACGGCTATATTTTTATTTAACTCTTCATGCGTGACCAGTTACTACTCACAGAGAGCTGGAAAAATGCTGTTTTTTTATTCTTCACTATTGGGTACATTTAAGATCAACTTGAAAAAAGTATATATTGTGCAGGACCCTCCAATGAATTAAAGTAGCAAACAATTGTTGGCGTACCAATCCAACATAACTTTTTTTTGAAAAATTAAAAATATATATTTTGACTCACGTTTTCGAAATAAAAAAATTAAAAACTTTTTTTTATTTTCGTGAAAGTCGGTTGATCCGTTCAGGAGAAAAAAAATTGTATTTTTCACCATGCGGTACACTTGCGATAAGATTGAAAACAATATATATTACGGAGGACCCTCCAATGAAATGAAGTAGCGAAACATTAGAGTTATACCAAACCATAATAACCTAGAAATATTTTTTTGACAAATTCAAAAAAATTGTTTGACTAACTTTTTCAAAAAAAAAGTTTAAAACAATATTTTTTGAAACTGTTTTGTAAAATCCATAACATATATCTTTTCCGTGAAAATCTACTGAGCTGTTTACGTGAGAAAAAAATTTTGGTTGTTTTTTTCCCCTCCATAACTTCCACCTATAAGGATTAAGGAGCTAAAAATTTGCATAAGGTTGTGTCTCATAGGTGTGAATCAATGGTATAAATTTTGTTTTAATATACGCGAAGGCAGAGTTCACATGCTTATTCCGCTAGACCCATTACCCTTAGGAACTACGCAAACTATACCTTGACTAGCTGTGAACCGCAGCTTTGCTAGCGAATATTGCATTTCGTATTAATTTATGTGCGTTTATAGTAAGAGTAGCTATAATAAATATCAACTATCAGCTAATCTTTGTTATTATTTAAAGCCCGATCTAGACTTCTTCTTGTCAAATTCTCAATTTCAACCACTTGTAAGTTGAAGATTTTCAAACCCAGCCTTATTGCACATCTAGACACTAAGACGAACCTCCAGGAAAAATTTTAGCTTCACAACCATAGTCATTTTTTAGATACTGCGATGACCAGAAAATTGATTGATATATTTTATAAACATAGGCATATAGCTAATAAAAGTCCTAAATATGATTAAAATAATAGTTCTGATTATTATACTCCAATAATTCAAAAAAATAATAATTGTTATAATTTATTTAAATTTATAAATGCATATGCTTCAAGGTAATAACGATTAAAGTTAAAAATGACTCTTGAAATAAAAAATGACTTATATAATAATATAGATTGATATAAATATAGTCTCCGCAACCTTCTTTACACCCTAGTGGCCTTATCTCTCTTCGGACCAAATATTTTGCCTGTAGTAACTTATTTTCGAAAATTTTAGCCGTTGTTCGTCCTTCAAATTAAGCGGCCACGTTTCACATCCGTAAAGGACTGTCGGAAGAATAATAGTTTATAACTTCTAACCTTTAATTTTTTAGACAGAAGCCGCGAGCTAAGTAATTTCGCAACTGAATAATAACACGCATTTCCCGCCTTTAACTGGGACTTTATTTTCTCCTGGACTGGAGTTTTTCTCGTTATCATTGAACCTAAATACTTAAATTTCTCTACGTGTTCAAAAGTATGCCCTGATATATCAATATCACTAAGATCGCCACCGTCTCTGCTACTAATCATATATTTTTTCTTATATTTGTATTGGTATTTGTTTCGAGTCCTATTTTTTTTTACCGGTTTTTATTTTATTAGTTTCCGTGTCTTCCCTTAACAGTACCAAATCATCAGCGTTTCCCAGAACCGGAATTTTATCAACCAGATTTAATCCTTCTCGGTACACGTCACCTTTTCTTTGACATATTCCAAAGCGATGTCGTCTGCGTCAATTTCTGTTATTATGATCGTTATTAAGAAGTTTTTAAAAGAATATATTTGAAAGAACTTTCGCGTAAATGACATTTTTAGTTTTATTTTCATGTGGCAGAAGAACATAATGATTTTCTCCGCGACCCAATCTTGGTGTAAATCAATTCCTACGTGTTTAAATGTTTGGCCGTGTGATTTATTAATTGTTACAGCAAAAGATAAATTATGGGGAAATTGAATTATTTTAAAAATAAAAAGTAAATCATCTGGAATCATTGGGATGCGAGGTTGTTTTTTCCTAATTTTTCCCGTTTTTTCCCAGATTTTCCACTCCTATTGGTCGCAACGTGGTGTATATAGCCTATAGCCTTCCTCGATAAATGGACTATCCGACACAAAAAGAATTTTTCATTTCGAACCAGTAGTTTCAGAGATTAGCGCGTTCAAATAAACAAACAAACAAACAAACTCTTTAGCTTTATAATATTAGTATAGATTACTTAATGGAGTGATTTTATTTCATAGGGGAATCGGCATATTATAAATATTCTAAAGTTTAAATCTTAAAGTTATCAACTTGACCAAGTTTAAAAAGGAAGTGTTTTAAAGAAGAATAGAATATCGACTAATTTGAAAAATATATACAAATTAAATTATTTTAATCTTCTATTAGTAATTTAATCCCCATCAGTATAAATAAATTCGTAATTCGATAGGCTTAGTAAAGAGCGAATTTCTTTAAAGTGAATACTCGCTGAACCGACGGGTAGGCGTCCAAGAGGTGTGAGGATTGAGTTAAGTCGGATCAAGGGTGTTGGGACTTGGACGGTAGTCATTAGATTGTGTTATGTAGGCAAGATTAGTAATTATCGGAATCGAACCTTCGGGTTCACTACGCCTATTATTATTATTATTATTAGCGATTGCTTTTACAAGATATTTCAACAATTACAGTATACATATGTAATTTTTTTTTTTCAGGAGCAGCTTTATTGGGATCTCTTATATTTCACCTCATAATTAGTGCATTGCTTGCATTTCTTTCGGTATATCTCATCCTGGCAGTAAAGAATGTAAGTAAAAAATTTATAATTTAACATTAAACAAATATATATAATTTAATTTAGTATTTCAATATTTTCCTTAAGAATTCATTTCATTAGTACTTTATAATATGTGCAATCCCGGCTTATGTGCCACTTCTCTCAATAAATTCCCGGCTGGAGATTATTTGTTTCATTACGAACCTGACTAGAACTAGAACGTGAGGCTTCCCGAAGACGCTATAGATGCACTAGGTTAGGTTGATGACTATCAACGATCAGGATACTCCGTAACTCTAGGTTAGGTCGATGACTATCAACGATCAGGGTACTCCGTAACTCTAGGTTAGGTCGATGACTATCAACGATCAGGGTACTCCGTAACTCTAGGTTAGGTCGATGACTAACAACGATCAGGGTACTCCGTAACTCTAGGTTAGGTCGATGACTATCAACGATCAGGGTACTCCGTAACTCTAGGTTAGGTTGATGACTGTCAACGATCAGGGTACTCCGTAACTCTAGGTTAGGTCGATGACTAACAACGATCAGGGTACTCCGTAACTCTAGGTTAGGTCGATGACTATCAACGATCAGGGTACTCCGTAACTCTAGGTTAGGTCGATGACTATCAACGATCAGGGTACTCCGTAACTCTAGGTTAGGTCGATGACTATCAACGATCAGGGTACTCCGTTACTCTAGGTTAGGTCGATGACTATCAACGATCAGGGTACTCCGTAACTCTAGGTTAGGTCGATGACTAACAATGATCAGGGTACTCCGTAACTCTAGGTTAGGTTGATTACTGTCAACGATCAGGGTACTCCGTAACTCGATACAAACTAGAGTCAGGCTTCCCGAAGACGCTATAGATGCACTAGGTTAGGTTGATGACTATCAACGATCAGGATACTCCGTAACTCTAGGTTAGGTCGATGACTATCAACGATCAGGGTACTCCGTAACTCTAGGTTAGGTCGATGACTATCAACGATCAGGGTACTCCGTAACTCTAGGTTAGGTCGATGACTAACAACGATCAGGGTACTCCGTAACTCTAGGTTAGGTCGATGACTATCAACGATCAGGGTACTCCGTAACTCTAGGTTAGGTCGATGACTAACAACGATTAGGGTACTCCGTAACTCTAGGTTAGGTCGATGACTATCAACGATCAGGGTACTCCGTAACTCTAGGTTAGGTCGATGACTATCAACGATCAGGGTACTCCGTAACTCTAGGTTAGGTCGATGACTATCAACGATCAGGGTACTCCGTTACTCTAGGTTAGGTCGATGACTATCAACTATCAGGGTACTCCGTAACTCTAGGTTAGGTCGATGACTATCAACGATCAGGGTACTCCGTAACTCTAGGTTAGGTCGATGACTAACAACGATCAGGGTACTCCGTAACTCTAGGTTAGGTCGATGACTATCAACGATCAGGGTACTAGTCATCAACTCCGTAACTCTAGGTTAGGTCGATGACTAACAACGATCAGGGTACTCCGTAACTCTAGGTTAGGTTGATTACTGTCAACGATCAGGGTACTCCGTAACTCGATACAAACTAGAGTCAGGCTTCCCGAAGACGCTATAGATGCACTAGGTTAGGTCGATGACTAACAACGATCAGGGTACTCCGTAACTCTAGGTTAGGTCGATGACTATCAACGATAAGGATACTCCGTAACTCTAGGTTAGGTCGATGACTATCAACGATCAGGGTACTCCGTAACTCTAGGTTAGGTCGATGACTATCAACGATCAGGGTACTCCGTAACTCTAGGTTAGGTCGATGACTAACAACGATCAGGGTACTCCGTAACTCTAGGTTAGGTCGATGACTATCAATGATCAGGGTACTCCGTAACTCTAGGTTAGGTCGATGACTATCAACGATCAGGGTACTCCGTAACTCTAGGTTAGGTCGATGACTATCAACGATCAGGGTACTCCGTAACTCTAGGTTAGGTCGATGACTATCAACGATCAGGGTACTCCGTAACTCTAGGTTAGGTCGATGACTATCAACGATCAGGGTACTCCGTAACTCTAGGTTAGGTCGATGACTAACAACGATCAGGGTACTCCGTAACTCTAGGTTAGGTTGATTACTGTCAACGATCAGGGTACTCCGTAACTCGATACAAACTAGAGTCAGACAATCGAAATATAATTATTTTTACGAAGCCCTTTCATTCAATCCCTGACCCTAAGTCTAAATGACAACTCCTTCGAAAACTTCCAGTCTGTAAATCCACTATCTCTTTAGACATTATAGTGTCACCTAATGAATTAAACCCCTACTTTCTATCTTCGTTCTCTAATAATTCGTCATCACCATCATCCCAGCATCTTTAAGTTCCATTTTAAATCTGAAAAATTCTATTTCTCTGAAATCTTAACAACCTTTCTTTTTTTTTTTTTTTTTTTTTTCCTCCCCTGCCTCGCCATTTCTGGCATACGAGGTTTGGAAGCAGTAGGGTAGTGCGCTGGGAATGCGCATGCTACTGCCCCATTATACTCTGTTTTTGTTCTCTTTTCTTTCTTTATATATTTATATTAAACTGTGGTGCAGCCCGGTGCACGGATGTGCACCTTAGCCGCTACTGCGGTGCAACCCAGTATGCGGTTGCGCACCTTTCTGTTGGGGTTGCACCTTATTTTTAAGGCCGGCCATCCTGAGCATTTTCATCCGTCCGGATACAGTCCACTTCTCCTGGTGAGCTGCATCCGTCCAGACCTCTCCATCCATCTGGCTCTTTCCAACCATCCAGTAGCCGTCACGTCACACGGTCCGCCGCCGCATCCGTCCGGATTCGTCAGGCCAGACTTCCTGGCTTCAGATGTCATCTTCTTCTTCGCCTTCTTCGTTGGGCTCTCCGGCCGGTTGGGCTCTTCCAAGGGTGAAGTGTGAAGGACCCACCAATTCCTTCCACGCGTAGACAAACTCCCTGAAGGAGGGGTAGTTCTCCTCCTCAAGCAGGCGTGGAAGGTCCGGCTCGGAGAGCGTGTAGAGTCCGGTCTTCCTCATTAAGGTGGCGCGGTGCCGCTCCATGGCAGTGCAGGACAACACCACGTGCTCTGCGGTCTCAGGGACTCTGCATGTAGGGCACCGGGGATCGATATCCTTACCGTGGTCATGCAGCTTTCCCCGGAACCCTCCATGTCCTGTTAGTATCTGCGAGACCAGTAATCCGGGAGGACCCACTTGGCCTCTAGTCTTGATCGGACGGTGGGGAAGAACTTTCTCATCGTGGAGCCCTTCTGGCTTGCCACCCACCGTCCGTTCCACTCTTCTATTAGTTCCTCCCGAAGTATTTCCTTCCATTTATTTGGGGTCTCGCCGATTCTTCCTCGGAGTCCCTCCGGAAGCGCTTCTAGCCCCTGTCTCTTGCAGTCGTACCTAAGTGCGTCTTCTCTGAAAATGAGATCCGGGGATCTCTCCGGCCAGTACCTGCACTGCCTCGTGCGACACCGTTCGGTATGCCTTCGTGACCCTCAGCAGAGCCAGTCTCTGAATGGTGGCCAGTCTTCTCTTCTGTCCTTGGGTGAGGTTCCGACTCCACGCGGGGGATGCGTACCTCAGGATACCCAGCACCACTCCTCTGTAGATGGTCATCGTGGCTGGGTACCTGAGGCCCCAGAAAGCACCCCCTATTCTGCTTAATCCATTGATCTACAGGGTCACCCTATTCTGTAGGTAAGGTAAATGTACCGGTAGTGGACACAGCTAAGGAAATTTTTACAGTATTTTCTGTCTCCACGGTTACTTATGGCGATGATGATATTTAATGTGTGGCCAAAGTAAGCTCAAACTATCCTTCTTCAAATTCGTAGTCATGAAAGTTTCTGCTTTTGCCATTTTAAAATGTTTACATTAATTTTACCAAACCTTAAATTTTTGTCAATAGTGGACATCTATAAAACCCAAACTTTTAATAGTGGACACCTCATGAATTTAGTAGTGGACATCAAAGCTTTTCTTTAAAAAAATAGGGATTTACTTATGTTTTAATTAATTTATTTATGTGACATAGGAAGAGGATATGATAATTTTTAGAAATAGATGAACATAAGAGCATTTATTTGTAAAAAAAAATACATAAGAATGTTAATCCTAAAACAAAAAATTGAATGATCGCTTGAAAGGGCTTGGAATAAGTAAATTTTTTGAGCAGCAGGGAACATTTTGATTTACATCAAGAGCTTCAGATCTTGACGAGGCGCCAGCATCCTGATCTTCATGTTCTTCAACTGTGAAGTAAATATTTTCCTCTTCTTGTTTTGCCGGACTATTCCCGCCCTCTTCGAAATCGTCAGATGGTGGGGTCGATTTCTCAGGTTCAGTGATAGTATCACTTTTGATCTGCCTCCATACCTGGTACAGACATTTGTCCTCAGAAGGTCCAGTCCAGTCTGATCTGAAAAGCATTAAGTTTTTCTAGGCCAATGTATCTCTCTAGCCCCCTCAATCCCAATTTAAGCTCATCGACAGTTCTAATATTGAAAAAGTGTCTACTGGTGAAGGTTGAATTTGAGGAGTACTCCGCATTTCTCTTAATGTATTGAGAGGAGCTTCAGGGTTCCATGGTACCAGTCCACAGTTACAAAATCCATTTTGCATGATTGAAGGCTCAATATCTTCATCTAGCACTTTTTTCAGAAGCCGTGAAAAATCTTTCTTTTTCAGTATTCGAATTTCCTCCTGGGCTCTTCTCCAGGTATGAACTTTTTTTTTCCAGTGAAGTTTTAGTGAACGAGACATAGCTACATCCATTGGTTGGATTAAATGGGTCGCATTTGGGTAGAGGGCTATCGACACTATGCCATTATCCTTGCAGAATTCACTAGTCTGTAAAGTCAGGTGGGATTTATGACCGTCAACGAATAGAATTACAGGCAAAATAATGTTATTTTTGACCAACCAAGGGTGGAAAACATTAGTGACATATTGGTAAAATAGGTTGCCAGTCATCCACCCACTCTCAGATTTTCCTAATCCCCGTTCTGGAGGAACGCTGGCGATAATATCCTGCGGGATTCTTCCATATTTGAAAACAATTAAGGGAGGGCCTAGCTGTCCGTCTGCGTTTGCATTCATAAGAATAGTGACACACTCTTTTTCGTTACCATTCACGTGTTGGTAAACAGTTTTGCCCCCTTTTATCGCCAATACTCTTTAGGGTTTAGGAAAAATGCAGATTCATCAACATTGAATATCCGGCTGGGTTCACTTAGGATATTATCTAAATTGTGTTTTCTATTCTGTTGTGTTGTGTATTCTGAATCTAAAAGTAAGAATCAACTTCTGAAAACCATGGTTTCAGGTTTTCTTCGGTAATTGATGCCCTACTGGTTGTTAAATTTTGTGGAGCTCTCATGGCCACACATGGATTTCTTTTAATGAAAAGCTGGTACCAGATCATCGGTAAAATTATTTGGCCTTTTTAAGTCTTTTAAAAGCCTTTGAACGCTGTCGGAAAGATCCTCCTGGGTAACAGGAAAACCTGCTTCCCGAGCAGAAGCTATCCACCTGACCAATATGTTCTCTTCTTTCTCTGATAGGATTGCTGGAGGTCCCATTTTTTTAAATGATTTAGTTTTACCTACAACATATCTTCTTAGGCTTGTTCGGGGGACATTATGTTTTTTTGCTGCTGAAGATGAAGCCATGCCCTCCATAACTTCAGCTGCTGCATCCTTCAATTGTTGTTCATCGTAAGCCCAAAACGGTTTTACAGAAGGAGCCATGACGACAATCTTTAAGAAAGGACAGATTATTAAGGCCCATTTATTGCTTTACCTTTATAATGATCCTCATAATTATCTCTTATTTATAAATAATGATAATCATAATAATCCCATATTTAAATTAAGTTTTATTAATTAAAATAAGTTGATTTAATAGTGGACATTCGCCGGATTAGTAGTGGACACCACATGTCCACTACTAGATATATCTATAAAATAAACTCAGGATCAAAATCATAAGAATAAGAAAGCATTACATGTTCATTCAGAAGGTTTTCGAGTGAAAAAAAAAATATCCTCCCAGAGTTAGTTGTCCACTATAAGTCCACTATTAGGATTACTTGAAATTCTTGTTTCATTAGTGGACATCCTACCTTTCCGCTCACGTAAATGAAATATTGAAGATCCAACATCAAAACATGAATTTATACACTCTAATTAATCAGTAAATACTTGAGGGCATTAATAAAAAGCAAGTCTGAGAGTCAAAAAGTGAAAACATTTGTACTCACCTTCTTAAAGAAATGGGTTAGAAGACAGCAGGTAACAACGTGCTCACTGGAGTGGCTATGTGCAATGACTGATTTTTGGTTTCCATAATACCATGATACCGTGGAAGTCCCATGACTCGCCACCAGAGTGTACAAAATAAATTCTCTCTTGATTTGAATCTGATGAAAGGACTAGATTTCTTGTTTTTTAAATTAAACTGCGGAAGTGTCCACTACCAGAGCAGTGTCCACTACCGGTACATTTACCTTATGCTAGGTGAGGGGTGATGTCGAAACCTCTTCTTATCTTCACTCCTAAGTACGTCACCTCCTCACCCAGCCTCACTCTGCTTCCTCCGATGTTCAGGATTATAGGGTGAGCCCTGTCCGTGGAGCCTCTGATGAGCACAGCCTGGGTCTTGGCAGCGGCCATGCTCATCTTCCTCTTCTCACACCAAGTTACGACGAGGCTGGCGCACCTCTCCGCTTCCGTCTTCACCCTGGCTCTGCTGTTCTGGGCCACGATAACTGCTAAGTCGTCTACGTAGGCCGTGGCAAGGAAACCAGCTTCTTCTAGTTCCCCCAGCAACTGGTCAAACACCAACTTCCAAAGGGCCGGGCCTAGAACTGAACCCTGAGGGCACCCTCTCTCTATAACCCTCTCTACCTCGTAGTAACCACCTCTGATCTTTACTCTCCTGCTGCTGAGGTAGCTGCTCACGAGGCAGTACAAGTTGCTGGGGGTATCCAATTCCTGTAGCCGCTGGAGTACGCTGGGCCACCACACGCTGTCGAAGGCGGAGGATATGTCAAACAGGACCAACATGACATATCTCTCCGCACTCTCCTCTACATCCCCTCGCACTCTCAGCAGCGCGTCGGTGGTTCCCTTGCCACGGGTCGAGCCGAACTGCCGCGGATGGCTGGCCGCATCAAGGACCGGTCTAAGACTGGAAGCAATCATGTGCTCCAGGACTTTACTGATGACAGGGAGGAGACATATAGGCCGGTAGGCCTTCGGCGATTCCTTGTCCTTTCCTCCTCCCTTGTAGAGCAGTCTCAGGTCCGCGATCCTCCATTCTCTTGGGAAGTATCCCCTATCGAGACATTCGTTGAGGATGTCAAGGATATCATCCTCAACGTAGGGGATACTCTTCTTGAGGATCGCGGCATCTATCCGCACCGTCCCAGGACTTCTTCTGTTGGCGCACACCGTTTCGGTATACCCTATACCTATGCTTCGATTCTTCTCGAAGTGCAGCTCGCCTCTCCTCGTCTCTGCACTCCTGGTACTTACGCCTGGCCCTGTAGAAGTCTCGCTTGATCTGGATTAGGGCCGGCGTCCACCATGGGACCGGACGTGCTCTCGCCCTTCGGCTCTGGAGGGTAGCGTCGGCCGCATCTCTTATGGTGCCCGTCAGTATTCTTACACGGTGGTCGATGACGGTCTCACCTTCACTGGGCACCATATCTTGCCATTCGGTGTCTACTATTCTACCCTCCAGTTCACTGGAGAAGGCTCTCCAGTCTGCCGTCCGGGTCACGTAGCCCTTATCAAACTCTAGGGCTTCGCCTTCCTCCTCAACTATACTGAAGGCTATGACCCTGTGGTCGGAGCTCGTGTCTGACCGTAGGGACCAGTCCGCAATACGTCGAGCCATGGTAGCTGTGGCAAGGGTCACGTCGATCCAGCTCTGGCCCCTCGCGCCAACAAACGTTGGGCCAGACGGCTCGTTCATGATCACGAGCTGACACCTTGCCACACTCTCCTCTACCATTCTTCCTCTGGCATCAGTGCGAACCGATCCCCAGGCCGTGCTCCACGAATTGGTGTCGGAACAGACTACCGCACTCCTATGCCTCAGTGCGACAGCCTCCACGGTAGCCAGCCTCTCCTCTAGGTTCGCCGGGTAGGGCGGCATGTAAGATGAGACAAGGGCAAAGGACATTTCGCCCCATCGAACGTAGCATGCCTCCTGGTCTGCCGTGGTAAATTCTTTTAGTTCCATCACGTCGAGGTTAGGGTTCACAATAACGATCGCCGCCCTGGGCCTCCTCTCATCACTGCCCAGGGCTACTACCCTCGACGCCACACCAAATCCGGTGACCACGTTGTTGCGACACCATGGCTCTTGAACAACCATGATGTCTACATTCCGGGCGAGAGCAACTAGTTCGTCCGCCACGACTCTTCTTCGGCCCATATTGACCTGCACTACCCGCAGCCTACGCATACTTCGTCTTCTTTATCTCGAGGTCCATCTCCTTAAGGTGTCTTGGGCACTCCTTGCTGCCCATGATGTGCTTTCCTTCCTTCCCGGCTTTCTTGCAATGGCCACAGGTCGGTGGCCTACCTTCCTTCCTTTGCGGGCATTCTTTGGCTTTGTGGCCGGGGTTTGCGCACCACCTACATACGACCTCCTTGTCGCAACTTTTGGCTATGTGGCCGTATTCCTGGCACCTGAGGCATAGCATGGGGTCTACAAAGTCCCATATAGAGAGACCCCACCAGCCGCCGCTCACATCATTTGGAGTGAGGTTTAACAGGGCGAGTCTCATCGCCGGGTGCGCCTCTATGACCCACCTCTTCGTGACGGTTCGAGGCACATTGGTGGAGAAGCAGGGACGCATCCACTCACCCCTGTCCTTCTCGGCGCACTTTAATGGAACCTTGTCCCAGAGGAACTTCTCTAGAACACCGCTATCCCAGTGCATGGGGACTCCCTTCACCTCAATTTTGGGCCGTTTTGTGGAGGCCAACCTGGCTTCTAGACCCTTTTCCTTAAGTTTTCCAGATTCTAGGAGCCTTCTTGCCTGAGTAGCCCCCTCAGCCTTGAAAAGGACGGCTCCTTTATTGGTCACCTTCACCATTTCGAGGCCGGGCCCTACTTCCTCCATAACCTCCTTAGTCGGGAACTCTTCAAATATCTTCCTGGGGGACCACTCCCCCACGGTGGAAACTCCCTTCACCGTTATGTAGGTGGGGTTCTTTTCGATTTTGTCCGGTTTCACGCCAGGAAGCCGACTCAGGATACTAGCGAAGGTCACCTTCTTTTCCTTCGCTGGGGGCCGCTCTTCGGTGTTGGCAGCAGCCTCTTCTGTTCTGATGGCCCTGTTCTTCCGCTTCTTCCTTTTAGGAAGAACAAATCCATCAGATTCGGATTCCTCCACCTTTTCTTCCGTCGCGGTGTGACTCTTGGAGTCCAGTCCTCTTGTTCTCTGGGGCTTTGGTGCCGCCTCTTGCACTTCTTCTTTCCCCCCCTTTCTTCTTTCTTCAGCCCTCACGGCTGCAGCGTCGTTGGGGTTTCGAGTGTCATCCTCATTGAGTTTGAAGCCCCCACTTATTTCCTCAACTCTTTTGAGGGTAGGGGAGACCCTTTCCTTTCTCTTTGTCCCATTTTCGGGCCCTGCAGTCTCTACGACTGATTGACTCGGGACTACAATAGGGGCCAGACACTCTGGAGGCTATGATGTTAAGTATCTCCTCACTATGTAAGACTTTTTTAATTATTGATTGTGTCAAGCCTTCTTGGAGGGAGCTCTTCCCTTCTAGTACTACTATTATGTCTCTTAATTCGCATAATTTTTTTGTTACATAGGCCTGATGGGCCTTACTAATTTTCGTTTGACTCTTAAGATAGTGTCTCGTATCTTCCACTATCTTAAGAGCCTTATCCGCCTGAGGCCCACTAGTCCCCTCGTTCTGTATAGGGGTCTCCTGCCTCGTTTTTTCCACTGACTTCTTATGCTCTTTCGAGCTGGGTCTCATTCTCAAAGTATCCCCTTCGCTAGACTCCCTCTCAGAGTCGGAGTCGGATTGCACATGATCACAATCAGTCAATATCTTCCCCGGTGTTTGGGATCTCGTAGAACTCTCTGACATTTCTACGTTACGGGATGGTTCCTCACTATTTGGAGTAAGTTTATGTTCCACACATTTTTAATAAAAACTATTTACAAGAAAATCTCACTGTCCACTCTTATAACCATTAATAAAATTCTAACTAAAATATCCTATTTACCTAACGAACACAAGTATAATCAAAATAATATAAATCCTAAATAACAAAGAACGAAACTAAACTAATTATATGATGAACAACAACTAATAAACTAACTAACTAGAAGAACAAACGACGAACAGAATAAAAGTTAATCAAAAATATACATAGTTTATTAACACTTTTTAAACACTCCTGTCCTCTAGGGCCCCGATTCGCCACTCAGTGTCCCTCGGGAATCACCCACGCACAAATAAACACGCCTGCAGGAGGTAAATAAAAACCATGTGGTCTCTGCGGGAGCAAAAGTAAACAATTTGCACCGCGTAGACTCAGTAGAACCACAAGTACACAAATCTTAACAACCGACATAATTACCTCAGTTATGAAATCCAACACAAACTCCACTGGCTTTGACGGAATCCCCGTTCAGTTACTAAAACTATGTCTCCCAGAAAATTTTCTAGTGCTTCTTTTCATCTATAATTTTTTTCCTTTTTTCTTCTTCTTTTAGTGGCGCGACATGCCGTGTAGGCCCTGGGTCTCGCGGTGTAATTTCCTGGGAGATTACACTTACGTTTCTCGATGCATTTTGCAGTGTAGGGTCATCACTCCCTACGCCTAATTTTGTGAGTGGCCACCATTTGGCTGACGAGTCTCACGAACCCGAGGGAGAGGCTGTGAGCGAATACCCATTTAATTACATCCTTATTATAAAAGCCTCGCCTGGACTGGGATTCGAACTCACAACCCTTAGCATGAGAGACTAGCGCGCCACTCAACCACGGGCTCCTCTATATTTTTTCCCTCTAAAGTTCTAAATTCCTCATCTCTTAAAAAAAGTCACAGTCCATCCTATTAACACAAATTCCAATCCTACAACTCCTTCCGCCCGATCTCCATCTTATCTAACATTTCTAATCCTTTAGAAAGCTTAGTAAAATTTCAAATGTCAACATTTCTTAAAGAATCCAAACCCAGCCGTCTTAAATCCGGTTTCCGATCTGGCATCTCCACATAATCTGCTCTTACTAAAATCACCAATTACCGCATGGCCAACAAAGAGCTAACAGCACTGATTCTCCTCGACTATTCTGAAGCGTTTGATCCTCTAATCATTCTATCCCTTACTCCTAATTAAATCTCTTACCTTTTCCTACAGCTCTATTCTCTGGTTTCAGTCTTTTCTTCCTGACCTTGGGTACAGCAATTCACATTCTCAACCAACCCTTTTCTTCTTTTCTTACCCTTTCCTCAGGGACGGCCCAGGGTTCAAGTGTTTCTCCTGCCTTTTCAATGCCTATATAAATTATCTTCCTGATCAATCCACCACTGGTTCTACCAACTATATGCCGATGACTTTCAGATTTACCTAACCTTTCCACATTAGCAGCGTTTACTAGTAAGTATTCAAAAAGACCTGGACAGGATATGTTTTGAAGAAAATCAGGACGAATTATTGTTAAACGCTGCGAAAACTCAGGCATTCATTTTTTTTTAATTGTTCCAAAAAATGTAGGAATCCATATTGACTAAACCTTATCTTTGAAACCACACGTACCCCAAATTTTCCAAAGGTCAATAAGTGTTCTTAAGCTATTCGTTCTCGCCATGTTCTCCCACAGTCCACTCGTAAGCTCCTTGTATCCTCTTTAATTTTCCCTCAGTTTGATTATGGATGTGTGTTATGTGGTGACCTCTCGATTATACAAGAGAAAGGATTGAGCAGATTATGAGCTGTTTTTAAGATTAGTCTTTGGCAAGTCGAGGCGGTCTATATACCGAATCAAAATGGCTCTACCCCTACACACCTTGGCAATCTTTTCCTATACCGAACTATTGACTCCTAACACCCTCCCTATATATAAAAGCTCCTTCTGTTGAAACCTTCAAATCATCCACTAGAGACGAAATACCGTATATAAAAAAAAAAAAAAAATAATAATAATAATTTGTAGTATATATATAGTCTTTAGATGAACTTATTTCTTATTATTTTGGTGTATTATTGTATTTTTATTTTATTAACGTATTTTTATAAGATATATGTTATTCTTTGAAGACTAAGTACCAGAATAAAGTTACTATTTA
Source organism: Piezodorus guildinii (assembly GCA_023052935.1). Lineage (NCBI taxonomy): Eukaryota > Metazoa > Arthropoda > Insecta > Hemiptera > Pentatomidae > Piezodorus > Piezodorus guildinii. The sequence continues at coordinate 42,699,356 of CM041292.1, read as the reverse complement.
TTTTTAAACTCTGTTATCAAATCATTTTATCCAACACAATTATTTGCTGACAATTGTTTTTATTTATTTATTTATTTTTTTCTTGTGTGTTTTATAATATAAAGTATATATATATTTTTTATGAAGTAAAAGTATAAATATTTATAGGTATATGAATGTACATTTCAAGAGACACAAATTTGATGATGTTCTAGGGAAATTCAAGGCAGGTGTACACGTGGCTTTTCCTCTCTATGGTGATGGTCATCTTGAACATCATAGCCATCATCGTGACCATCATCACGTTCTTCATTGTATCCTTCAGCTCAGGAATTATCACTACAAGTTAGTATATTCCTTATCTCATTGATAATAACAATTTGGTCATTGGCAGTAAATAGTCTACTGACTGGCATTACTAATGATAATTAAAAACTAATTGTAATCGGAAATACAGTACGAAAATCAAGTTGTGAAGGCTTACCTGGAATTAAAAAAAAAAAAAAAAAAAAAAAAAATATATATATATATATATATATATATATATATATATATATAGATTATTCAGTAGGCAGTTATATTGGATTTTTAGATGTTGGTCAATTCTTTTCAAGGTGTTGAATATGTGGTAATAATTTATAATTGATAAACCAAACATCGTTGAATTCCCATATTTTTTATTTCCGTAAATATTTACTCATTACATTCGTGTTGTAATATAAGTTCGTAGCATTTTTTAATATCTCAATTTAATCATCTCTGTGTTTATAAAATAATGTTTACTTGGCCAATAATGGGTACATATTCTAAAAAAAGGTATAGTTCAGGTAATCTTTAAGTGGTATTTTGCTTGCTCAAAATGGAACAGAATAAATAGAATGCTCATACAAGACTTAAACGAAAAGAAACAGCTCATCGATTTCGGTGACTTCAACACTTATTAGACAAACAATCAAACCCTCACTTAGCTACAAATGGCTCATATAGATGACTGTCATTAGGCCAATCTAAACTTACAGAATTGAGCTTTAGTGCTCTACTAACCCATCTAATTCCTCTCTTATCTAATCCTTACAACTACAAATCCTTCCAAAAATCCTGAAATGCTCCACACTTTTTCACGAATAAACTCATCCATAATGACCTAAGGTTCCATATGTTGTTAGTTTGGTCCGAACCAGGTACCATTCTTTTCAAGAAAAACTCCATACCCACTCTAATCCCACAAGTTTCTATCCCTGCCTTCTTTTCAATTCCTAATAATCCCTCGAGGTGTCTGAAAATAAGATGGCCCATGGTCTCGTTTGGAATAGTTTCTTGAGCGCTACCAAGTTTCTCCACAAGTGTACCATGTTATTATTTAATAATTTCCTCAATTTTTTTTTATGCATCCAGTAATACTTATTGCTGTCATAAATATGGTTACATGAAAATATCTACAAATTTCAACAAAACATTTTTTTGTTTGTTAGAAAATAAAGTGTTTATCTAAAAATAAATTAATAAATCAAAATATCCCTATTATTATTTTTGAAGTTTTGTGGTACCATCCACCCCTCTAGTGCGTGCCCCGCATAGGAGAAGGACAACTCCGAAGGAAAACCCGGGTAGATAGAACTCGTCAACTAGGTAATGGCAGTCTAGAAAAGAAATCCTGAAAGGAAACCCCAGACCTGAGAGGATGGGAGGGTGGTAGTGACCACCATATGCTGAGAGCCAAGATTATCTTTTTCTGGAGGATGTAAAAAAATAGCCAGGAGAAACGTGATTCATGTTTTTTGGATACTCTAAAGTACAACTTACAGTTTCTGGGTGACGTAAGTATTAGGACTCTATACAAACGTAGATTGGATGAACAGATAGAAGTATCTTATGGGCAAACATCGAAAGAGAAATATGAGTATTTGATGGGATGTGCTCATTTGGCGTTGAGGGAGACTCATGGAGAGGAGGATAACCGAAGTCTGCCGGATAGGTGTTCACAAGAAGTACCCCAGCTGGTAAGAGAAAAGAAGATAGCGTATGGAAAATATCTTTCTTCCACCATGGGAGATGTCTGGGTGGCATCTAGAATCCTGAAATGGAAGGTAAAAGAACAGGTAACAAAAGCTAAGAACGCTTCATGGGACTGGTGTTGACAACGGATCAACAGTACGTTAGGGTTTATTCGGGTCCGAGAGACCTGGGGCTTGCTGGAAAAGTTCCGAACATCAAGGAAACGGAACGCACTATCACCTACTAAGAAAAAGGAGGAGGAAAAACTTGTTGGTATCTTTGTTCTTTTTTGAAGATTAGATCGTGTTTGCGAGGCGGAATCATCTAAGCCATAGTGGAGTCTACACTGACTTACGCTTCAGAAACATGGACAATGAACGCCCGTTTGCATTCGAGGGTAGAGGCGGCTGAGATGGATTGCTGGACATGGAGTATACGGGTCATTTGGCTGGATAAAATTAGGAATCAAAGGATTGGGGCACGCCGCCTAAGATAGTACGAGCATGTTAAAAGAATGCCGGAAGAATGTTGGCCCAATCGAGTGCTGTATTGGGCTCCACCAGGAAAGAGAAGGCGTAGACGACACAGAAACAGGTTGATGGAGGGAGTCTAAGCAGAAATGGCTGGTCGAGGCCTGCAAGAGGATGATTTTGTGGACCGAAGTGCTTGGAGCACTGTGCTGACTGGTTGAGTCAACCTTTGGTGGAACGCCTACAGAGTAAAAAAAAAGTAAGAATAGGAATGTGCTCCCCACCAGTAGTAGCCACCAATTCGTTTGTTCAATATATGTGTTCTTTATTATTTTTAAATATATATATATATATATATATATATATATATATATATATATATATATATATATATGTATGTGTGTGTATGTATATATATATATTTTTCCTTATTTTATTTGGCTTTATTATGCTTAATTATTTATTTAAATTATTTTTAATTATTAACATTTGTTTTCTTTTTTTTTAGTTTGGTACATATACTGCATTCTTGTTGTGAACTCCTACTACCAAGATATGGATGGTGGACCTGTCAATTATTAATGAAGAGGTGACTGACACAGACTAATAGTTGTTGAGAATATAAGTGTAGGACTGTCGAAAATAAATGTACTATTTATAGACATTAAAATACCTATGTATTCTATTATAAAGAATTTTTTTATACTAAACATATTATTTAGAATGTAAGTAAAATGTAAAAAATCGTATACACTTTTATTGGAACCTTAACCTATTACATTCGCTTAGATATGCAACACATATAGCCCAGCATATAATTTCAAGATTTGTGGGAATTAATTCAGACTATTAATTTGAAATCGTGAAATACATCTTAATGGTTCTAAATGAAAGTAATCTCAGTTTGCTCCATCGTAGCTTAAATTTTTGGAGCCGAAAAACCTGGAATTTTTCTAGTTTTACACCTATAACGCGAAAACGGTGCCTCCTACAGGAAATATCTTTCTTCCCAAAATGAAAGAACGTTAAATTTACTTTTTACAAACAACCTTAGTCATTGAATTTGGTTCAATGATGTTGCCGCAATCGTTTTTCAGAAATTTGCAATTTTTCTATTTTTGTTGAAAAATCCAATTTGTACCGTGAGCTGTAACTTTGAAACAACTATCCAAATAAAAAAAGCCATAGAATGAAAGTCGTAAAGCATTGAATTTTAAGACTAAAAGCCTCTCTAAATTTTAAATTCGCAATTGGAAGTGATTCTTGTTACGAGGAAATATTTTAAGTTAATTGAATTATATCGTTGATTAAATTTATATCGTCTACGGATCTCTAGTTGGGTATCCCTGATTTAGAGCGTTCTTTCTTGAACGTTTAAGAGTAAAATACGTGCAATTAACTTTATCATTAGATGGGAAAATTAAATTGTCTGTAGTCAAGGCATCAAAACATCGTTCCTGAACTATGAATAGTAGTAATATAGACGTATAATGTACCCTTGAAAAGTGCAAGATTTTATAAAGTTAATATACAATTATATAAGTCATACAAGTAATGGAGAGTTGTTATAAGCGCATGAACTCATATATATTGTTATATATAGTGTTGTGATAAGAAGTTATGGTGATTCAGTGTTGCCACCGTACAGTATCTTACATACAGTACTGACGATTTTAGAAAAAATATTAGGTACCAAGTTGTACATAAGTTGTTTAAAATAAATGAAAAGTTGTTATTAATTTTTTCATGAAGAAAAATATTTCACAGTATAATGAATAGGATTCCAATGGAAAGTAAATTAAAATCTTAACATGTATTAAAAAAAAAACATTTGAAATATAAAATAATAATAAAGCAATAGAATAGGAAGGGAACCTTTGTTATTTCTATAGTTTTTAAAGAACTACATTGCGGTAAAGTTTTATATAGTTGGGAAAATTAATTTTTTTGTAATCTATGCTTTGCTTGAAAATAACGAACAAATTAAATAAACCAAATTTGATTTATTGATCAATTTATGTTCCTCATTTATGCCGATGAATTAATGTAATATTGCATGCACCTTATGAAACAAACAAATTTCCTTACTAATTGCACTTTTCGTATCTTGAAACGTAAGGCATCAAGTTTTAAGATTTTTGGTCGATGACAAAGGTTCATTATTTAAAATGATAAAATAAAAAGGGAGTAAGATTTTTCCTACTCGGTACTTAATATGCTTTTCACCATACTTACTTATTAGTATTTCCTACCAGACTTATAAATATCTGTTCTTACATTGGATAATTGAATGATATCCAATATTTGCTTCAATTACTTGAATGCGAACATATCACTAGATGTAGATGACCTGGAATCTGAAAACACCAATATATTTTTCTTCTCACTCAACTCTTCTCCTCTTATCTTTTCCTTCAAGACTTCTCTTAATTTAACGGAAGGTTTATGTTAAGACAAAAATAGACCAGGGAATTAATTATATACAACAAATGTCCCTTTGAAATAAAATTAAACCAGCAAATGTTTGACTTTTTATGACAATTAATAAAAATTATTACCTCCTAATGACTGCTTTAATCTTTTTGGCATACTCATCAATAGACTTTCTTGAGAGAAAGGGTTCTGTACCTTGTAATAAATTCCTGAAGCAATTCCTTTTTAGTTAGTGCCACACTATGCTCGAATAGGCTAAGGATAAACATTCTGGACGTTCATTCCTGCAGCGTTTAAATGAGAAACAAAATATGCCTCTTTTTTCGAATATCATACAAAAGTGATGATTCAGTAGCAATCAGATGCATCCATGCCTTAAACAGTCATTAAAAATACCTTGAAGTATGAAATTCTGCTGGCGGGAAATAACACTACTGTGCCTTTATGTACTGTGCCTTGAATATCAACAATCAAGTTTCTGTGCGCATAAACTGTTGAATTCTTTGAACCTTTTAAATACATGACAATTGTGACGTTGATTTCCAAAAGCTACTAAAGGACATTTTTTTCGAAATTGGTATTTTGACATATTTGCATTCTAATGGTTTAGTTTTATTTAGATCCGTCATCAGATTTTATCTAAACAACATAAATATACTTTAAAAACGTATTTAAAAAATGCATTTCATTTCAAAAGGTACTAAAAACATTTCATTCCAAAACGTACTATATCCTCTGTCAACAGATATAACCTTTCCTTCCAAAAGGTACTATATTTTCTACTACACAGCAGAAGCACCTAATCCCGTAATATATTACCAATATTTATTGTTTTCTTCATGTTGTGCTTTTTTATTGGTCCATTAAGAATGTCTTAAATCACTGCTATTATTTTGATCATATGGTTTTAACCTAATAATCAGTTTTTAGACTGTTTTAAACAACTTAGTTGCGTCGCTTTGGTTCTTCAATTAAATTAAGTTTTTTTATAGTATTTTTTCTTGCAGAAACTTAAATTTAGTTTTAAAAATTTCAGAAACTCACATTTTAATAGAATAGTGGTATTTGATCCAGCAAATAGTTGGAATTAGCATTCCACGAACTTGCTAAATATGAGAGGGACAACTGCGCCTGATCTAACTTAATTGTAGATTTATTTGATTTTTTTATGTAAAATAAAAGCTCAAAAGTTATTTATTTATCAGCCTCTATACTAGATATTGTTAACACGTAGTTAATAACACAAACATATTCGCTAAATTCACATAATTAGTAAAAACAAGTTCAAAACAAACTTCATAATTACATACTTTCTTATTATAGTGATATAAATAGATAAATTATCCTTAGAATATTTAGCTTCTTTATGACGAATAAATAATCAATGTAATTAACCAACAAAGAAAGATATTTCTCAGAGGGAGAATAAGGAAATAAACATCATATAGTAATTAAGAATATAAAGACGTTAGTTATCGGTAATGTTGTATCAGGAAGGTTATAGTCACTGTTACCAACTTATCTCGCGTTATATTCTTCTAAAAAGTACTATATCCACATTATATTTTTTAAGAATAACGTAAATTGGTCCAATAATAAATAAATGATAGATTTTTGCGTTTCCTATAAAATTTTCTAAAGTGGATATAGGTACTATTCTAAAAGTTACTATATCCTTTTGGAAATCAACGTCTCAATTGATGAAAATATTAACTATCATGCCAAACTGAGCTTAGTCGACTTAAATGATATCTTATATACCCTTCTATTCTTCTAGAAAATTATTAGCGAATCGTCATGGCATTTACGATATACAAACTTGATTAAAACACAGAATTAAGAGAAAAACTTGAAGCCAACAAAATATGAAAACATACTAAAGGTGGGATTGGAATGAAGCAAGGACAATTTTTTATCTTTCTTATCTTGGCAAATATTGACTTAAAATGATGTGAATGATTGCTAATCCCCCTCTTAATGCCAGATTTACGGGAAGTCCCAAGGATGGGAAAAAAAAAAAAATCCTCTAAAATGACCTCCAAGCAAAAAATAAATGGATAAGGGTTGTGGAAATACCTACTTGTAGGGACTCATGATTAATTAATTCTCAGTATTTTAATAAGTAATAGGGTACTTATTTTACTGAAGAATATAGAGTGAAGCTTCATGTGTATTGCGTTAAAAATCATAGTATTAACTAGCGTGTCGCCTCTGCTTCGCTTCGGTGCACTTTGAATATGGTGTCATTTATCTTTAAAAATGTACTGTGTGACCGTTTTAGAGTTTATCGCAGAAACCATGAATCGAGAGATGATTTTATATATAGATAGGGGGAAAAAAAGGGGCTCAAAAGCAGAAATATTTAATACTAGCTTACATGGATAACCTTATATTAGTCAATTATCCCTTCTTATACTAGTTAGTTCATGCTGTAATAAAAAAAACATCTGGTGCGCGCAACACACGACTTTCACTTGCCTCCAATATCTATATGAATTTAGGAATTTTTATACAAATTTATAAACGAAAATAAATTGTTAAATAATTATTTAAATTGGATCTAAATAGAAACAGGTGTTTTATTAAATAATCTATTATATTATTATCTACGAAAATCAGTTTGTTTTATTGGCTTTTCATCACTTTCCGTTAACTTTTACTATAGTATGTATAATATAATACTTTTTCTAAAATATTTATCATTCCAACGGTATATTCTTTCTTTTCTTTCTCTGGCGCGACAGGCCGTGTAGGCCCTTGGCCGTGTGGTATAGACTCATGGGAAAATACTCACGTTTCTCGATGAAATGTTTAGGGTATAGTCATCACTCCTTATGCCTATTTTTGTGAGTTGCAACCAGTAGGCTGACGAGTCTCGCTACCCGGGGGAGAGGCTGTGACTGAGTCCCCATTTAATTATATTCTTATAAAAGTCCCGCTGGGACTGGGACTCGAACTCACAACTCTGGCGTGGGAGAATAGCGCACTAGCCACTCAGCCACCGGCTCCCCTTCAACGGCATATTATACATGTATATTAATGTTCTTATGTTAAATAAAAAAATTGCATTAACAAAATATTTTTGCAGTTTTCTCGTTTAGTTGAATATCGAATTCGTTCAACTTCTATATGTACCTGTTTTTTAGCAAGCTGATCAGATGATATGTTCGATTTCATAAAATCTACAAAATTATAGGTACCTACTATAGAGGAAGAATTTTTGAAATATCGGCATTTAAGGCTTGTCAGACTATTTCAATCAGAATGAAACCTACATGATGTTATAAAGCCCATTAAATTTTACACACACACACACACACACACACATATATATATATATATATATATATATATATATATATATATATAATATATATATATATATTATATAGCACTTTAATCAAATCGTTAGAGCCGGTTTTGAGATAATCGTAAAAAGGTGCAAAATGCATGGTATAAAATGCCCTTCTGGTCAGCCGATTCTAATGAAAAAGTTGCTGTAACATCTCTTGAATATTAAATTTCATTTTCGTACACCTTTTCGTTTTCGTGTTGGACTTACCACTAACACACAGATACCATTTTGCGGGTCTTGGTTATTTCGACTCAGGTGACCCTAAAACGTGCATTTCCGGTGAAAACTGGAATTCGAAAATTTTCACTAAATATTTCATATATAGGTAAGTGAAAGTAAATAAACAGATAGAACAATGGCCTCCAACGATTTTATTCGGTTGATTATCATTTTATTTTTCCTCTTCATATGTAATTATTCACACCTCTCAGAAGCTATCTGACTATCAGCAAGTGTGCAGTATAAAAAGTGATATCGGACAAGTCTCCCATGATACCATGGCATGGGGAAGGAAAGTGCCCAGCAGCACCCCTTTCTAGGAATTAATTAAGCAGAGGAGTTCTCTCATTCAGCTCCATCTTCTGACTGCATTTCAGCTATTGACATATTGTTAATTAGACTGCTGTCGTGTCCGTTAAGTTTACTATGAAAACGAGAATAGAGTGTTATTAATATGTTGGTCAACTGTTTTGTTGTTTACGTACAAGGAGCTATCGTTATGAGTCTTAAAATTTTTGATTGAAATGATTGCAGTTTTTGTATGTGAGTATTTTTGGCTGAGCCATAAATCTGTTAACCGTAAGTCCGTATTGGTTTTAATAGGTATGTGTATAGGAATGTATATGCAGTTTCTATCTGATTTTTGATTTAGATAATAGAGAGCTCCTCGTGCCAAAGTGTATCAAACGCCTGAGCAACATCCAAAAATACCCCAGTTGCGTATTGCTTTTTTTATAGTAGCTCCAGCAATGAAGTCAGTAACTATGTGTAATTGGTGGGATATGCGATACCGAATGATGGTCAGGTATTATTGATTGAACACTAAGTTCAAATATGTAAGATCTTTGTTAAATATGAAATTTTCCGATGCAGACTGTCGATTAGACTTAAGTCAACTGTTAAGTAGGCTATGGTGATGTTAGCCGAAGGTTACTATTCAAGGATATGCCGATTTGTCATTTTTAGACTGTATTTAATTTTTGTTTATTTTCATCTAGTTAAAGCTGCCGATTGCTAGTGAAGGGTTCGAACTTGGATTTATTGTAACCTAGATGATTTCATAATGGAAGACACTCCAGTTGTGAGCTGATTCTGCCTTTTAAGTAAGTGTGTGATTTTTTGTGCGATGTTAGGAAATGAAAAGATATATAGTATGTCAACTGTAATGGGATGCCTAGAGTACTTTTAACTGTGGAGAAGAAGGAACAATATAATGTAATGTCATTGCAGTTGATATATAATTTTCATTGATTAGTTATCATCAAGTCGAAATTATTTCACTGCAATTTTTCGCTTAGCAATATGAGTATTGTTCATGTTTATGGATAAACTTGGAAGCGATGTTGGCAACATTATTACACTTCATGACGCCCTACCAACTTAAATATTTTCTTTCGAGGGTCCTAATGACAATTGTCAACTTCATAACCATTTACATGATCTTGTGTCCGCATGCTTTACTTTAATTATATAATTTCTAGTATCAATTGATTCAAGTAAGGTATTTTAGGTATAAAAAAAAATCCAAAACACATCCAGTGTAAATTAAAAAAAAAATGATTTATTTATTTACTGAAACATTCAATTAAAAAAAAAAAAACAGATCGGAATTTCAAACGTTGGTTTAATTTAAAGTATCCAGGTTCAGCATTCTTGCTCATTTATAGTTTAGACTGAAAATAATAATATAATTATTAGTTTTATAGATTGTTAATACATTTATGTGTATCTATATAATTATAACATAATTAAGGCTATGAAGTCAATAAATAATCAGGCAATACTCGCTGCGGTACTTCAAGTGGCAGATTTTGCATAACGATTTATCACAACAAATAAAGGGAAGTTCTCTACATATTCTAATCGGACAGGAATATATTTGTGAAGTTTCTCAGTTTAATAAGGTATCTATACAGTCAAAAACTCTTCTTACGATACTTTCATTTAGCTTTTGAATGTCTACACATCCAAATATGAGACTTTTATATTCGGACATGCCAAAAATAATGGGACAGACTTTACTTGCCAGCAGTCCTGTGGTGCAAAGCATCCGAATAACAACCTATAATTGTTTTTTAAACTAGTCATGCAAGTATACTAGGATGGATGGAGTGATATCAATAGTTTTTCTTTTTAGTTATATATATTTTTCTTTCAACGTTATTAATTTTGGAGGAGTTGGAATTTTCGATTTTATTACTTATCGCGTGTTCATAAATGAAGGGAGAATTTTTTGTTCTACAAAAAATTTCAAAGATTAGATTTTGGTTGAAAGTTCCCAACAGACATCTTCATCTATTTCACATATTACTGATGTTGTTTTGATGTTTATTTAGACTCTACTTTGAGATATAGTGGTGCAACTTTTAAAATTTCTTACTTTAGATATTTTAAATCTTAATGAGTTATGCCTCCTGTAGATATTGATTTGAAATAATGCATGAAATGACATAGAACCTTTAAAAAAAAAAACAGAATATTTATATGTTAAAGATTTCTATCTCAATATATTTCAAAACCTACTTAGGAAATTACTAAATCATTCGAGGTATCAATGATCAGTTGAGACATTGGTTCAATATACTCAAAGAAAGATCAATTTAAAAAAAGATATCTTCCGTAGTTTGGATTCATATTGTTTCAAACACTACCAAAATCACACTTTATAATTTAAACTATTAAATCAGTAAATTATATGGGATATTGGGACTGAAAATATCACTAGATACCTACAAACAGACAGGCAAAACACATTTCGTTTCTTGCCGCTATGGTGAATGAAGTCAACAAGTTAAAATTTTAAGGTAGAACTGCATATATTTACCTGTGCATGGATTGCAACAAACCCGTCATCGGCGTTACCCGGGATGCTGATCCTGGCCATTCCTCCCTGCTGGACCGTTATCTTGGCGCCGGTGCACCCTCCGTCCTTCTTCAGCCCGCTCACCACGTCACAGTAATCACCGGCCGGCAAACATGTCTAACACCGCAATATCATTATTACCAAGAAAATTCACAAAATAAAATTGATCTCTCGCTAGAACTAATGTTACCTGAAGATCGGCGTTAAGATCGCTCTGTTCAGCATTGAATGCGACGAAACCTTTATCGCCCCTGCAGAAGGAGATTTGGTAGTTGCCGTTGGTCCACCAGTTACTAACTTGCGTTCCTGAAAAAAAATATTCGTTCTAGATCCTTTTTTATGGAAATGAGTTGTATTTGTGAAGAATTTTACCTTGTACAACATTGGCGAAGGCCACCATATTATATATCTGCCTCCATCGGTGCTCGCATACCCATCCTCCACCGCAGGTCTGATCGTCGTTCACAGGAACAGGGTATGAAGGTGGTGACTGGTCCTTGTTGTCGAAGCTGTAGCTGGACATCACTACCGCTCTCTCGTGGGGCCAAGCCAACATGAATCCGGTAGCCATCTAGCGAATGGAACAATTACTATTGGATCCTTACAAGATCTTATGGAACTCCTTAGTTATGTTTGACCAAATTCTATTAGATGTTCATGACAAGTAAGTTTTTGTCTATATCATTTAATGTTGTACTCAATTTACCTTATATTGTCTGCTTTGTTTGTACGTGAGTGCATTAATACCAAAGACTCCACTTCGTTGGGTGTCGTGGTTGTCGATAAACACTACTGAGTCCTTCCAAGGCAGTAAATGCCATGCTTCTCCTAATAATCGCAGTATTCAAGGTATAATAATTATCGGTTCAATCGACAAATCATTTATACATTACGCTTATAAAGGAAGATGAGCGTAATTTAAAAAATATTAAATCAAATCTGATTTATGTACATACCAAAGTTGTAAAACCACTTGAGTTGGTTTCCACCAGTGAAAGCTTTCGAAAGTTCGTAACCGTATTTAAAGTCCAAAGCTCCACCAAGTCCAGTATATTCCTTTGGCATGACCACATCGCCTATTGTCAGAAATGTTTAAAATCAGCTTAAAAAGTAAATTAAGGGAAATGAAAATGTGTTGTAATGAATCATTTATCCCATACCATCGTTACTTAAGATCTCCTGGAAAAAGTATGCCCTCGAACCATCGGGGAACCACCTTGTGTTGAGATTATGCGTTCTGCCGTAAATCACTGCCAAGTCGTTTGGTTCCATATGTTTAGCTGCATCGACCCTATAAGAAACGTAATAATATGTCATTGACTGAAGCCAAGTCTTATTTTATTCGACATGCGTCTCCTTTTGGAGTGCATTGGGAGTCTTACGATCCTTGTGATTGAAGAAAATATAAAATATTGCATAAACAAATTGATGTAAATATTGAATATGCCGTTACCTTTTCGATCGCAGAGAAGTATAAGATTGTATTTTCCCCAAAAATGTCTTTGAAAGGCTGCAAGATTGTTGGATACATTGCAGAGATATTTTATTGTTCCAACGAATTTTGTGGAACTTGTTTGAATATTTTTAGAGAACATAATGGAAAGTGTGAAAATAATAATGTAACGTTGTACATCCAGTTAGCCCATGTTGACGTAAAACATACCAGTATGACATACAAGATGTATAAATATCTTAAATTATTCGATCCTATTATGTAACAACCATCAAATTATTAAATCAGTTCAATCACCCAAGTTTTAGAAGTAAGTATTCAGCTTTGATAGTTGTCTCATATATTTGTTTTGGGAAAATTATAGTATTCTAGTTTTGAGACATTTTATTATATATTTTTCTATCATTTTAATTTTCGGAAATTTTCCCCAGACCATTTAAGTATACGTTGATATTATGTGTGAAAAAAATTGTATGAACTATTCGAGAAACTTGTTATGATAGGTAAAGTCGATTAAATTATATTGTGTCACTTTGATCAAATCGATTATTGTAAGAAACTATGCTAACTATGTAATTATTGGAACATTTCATTTTCTAGCCATTTACAAGAATTTAGTTTTTGAACTGATAGACACGTGATTTCGAACGTTTATTTTGTAAGTTTTCACCATACTTTCGTGTGTTCGTGACTATGTATCTTATATACTTAAGTAAAAAATCTGGTGCGGGCAACACACGGCTTTCACTTACCTCGACTGTTAAAAACAATTAACTATACTTCAATTTAAAAATTATTTTGAGTTAATTTTAATGAAACGTATATTCATTTTCGTACGAAACATATGATTTAGATTAAATAATATAACTATTAAATTGTTAATCAGTAATAAATTTATTTCCAATCCGTCACTTTATGTTACCTTTTACAACTTTGTGTATAAGATAATATATTTTCTAAAGTCTTTCTCTATCCAACAGTATATTATACGTCTATATTACTGTTTTTATTATTAAAAAACAAAAATTACATTAAAGAATAGTTTTTAATGTTTTATCCTTTAGTTGGTCATCAAATTCGTCCTTTATCAATGCCATTAAGATGATATGGTTAATTTTTGGAATGTACAAAATTAAAGGTAGTCTAGAAGAAGAAAATTTAAAATATCGGCATTTAAGCACTTTCAGACTGTTTCAATCAGAATAAAACTTACACGATGTTAAAGCCCATTAAATTTTACATTGATATAGCGAGTTTAATCAAAATCGTAAGAGCTGTTTATGAGAAAATCGTAAAATGGTGCAAAATGCATGTTATAAGGTGGCTCTTCAGGTTAGCCGATCTTGATGAAAAAGTTGCTGTAACATCTGGGGCGTTTAGTTGTATTAAATATGAAATTTCAGTTCCGTAATACTTTTCGCTTTTGCGCTAGACTTACCTCACACACACAGGCCATTTTTCGGTACCAGGTTATTTGGCCTCAGGGGGTCCCCAAACGTGTATTTCTGTTAAAAACAGGAATTCGAAAATGTTCACGATCGCAATACTTTCCCTTACTATATATTTCATATATAGGTAAGTGAAAGTAAAATCCCGAGATAATCAAAAATGTAAAGCACATATAATATACTGTTTTAAAAACTATCTTAAATCAGTAGATTAAAAGAGAAATACCTAAACCCGGCGACTCCAATATCGATGAGATGATTCAAGAAATCAACAATTTTGCCTCTCACATATTCACTTGCCTGGTTGAGATCATGCAGGCCAACTAGCTCACAATTGCGGATCTGAAACATGAACAAGTTGGTCAAGCCAGGTCAAAGCCTGCAGGCAGTCCTTGAGCGATCGTTCTAGTCAGCGGGTGTGACCACTGTGTGACTTACCTTCCAGCGGTTGCCCCAATCGTCGATATCGCAGGACGGGTGGAAGTCATTGGGTCCATAGGGCACGTCGGGGTACTGTTTGTTGTTGGTGTCGGGTTGGGAACCTGCCGTACCGGTGGTGCCTGACGGTTGGTTAGCAGACATGTGATTGAAGACAACGTCCACGTAGACCCTGAAATATTAAAACGTGTAATCAACCACATTTTGGCTATAAGAAAGACAATTACCGATTATTTGTCCGGATTTTCTTACTTAACACCGACGCCATTACAAGTCTCCACCATGTTCTTAAAGGCAGCTTCGTCCCCGGACCTGCTGACTAGCCTGTACGAGAAGGGTTGGTATCGCTCCCACCATGGACGCCCGTTTATCACCGCACATTCGTTTACTGGAGACACCTACAAGATGTTCAATGTAACACTAAGTTAATGTATTCTAATTAGATAAAAAGAATAATAGGGTTACTACTAAATATTAATGGTTCTTCAAAAATCATAATTCCGGAATCTTTCGCCGTATCTTTTCGACCTTAAAGCGACTGAATTCTCTTCGTCACATACTCTCGTGCGAAACCCGAAAACTTCTCGTTACCTCTCTTGATAAGAATGGAAAATATTAATTTACAACATTAATTTTCTTGTAAATATTTCGTTAATATTCGAATAATAATATCCCTACGAACATCTCCGTATCCCAATTTTATGGCGAGTTGAAGTGGCTTTACTCGTTGCAAGTATTTACTTGCCTTATTCCTTTATCAAGTTATTCAATCGCACCGTCCATCATACATTTTTGACAAACTGCAATTCAAATCTTCTGTCCATCCCCGTTGTACACGCTCCAGGCCTTCAGATTTATACTCTTCGGCCCACCGAACTACACATTTTGACAGATCCTATCTCATTCGATCCTCAATCCTATGGAATTCTATTCCTCCTTCCATTCGCCACGTCAACTCTCTTTCTTCCTTTAAAACACGCATATTTAACCATTCAATGACTATCCAGCTACAATAGAATTGTAAATAATATTTTTTTTTCTTTAAATATGTCTATTTATTTCAGTAATTGTTAACTCCAAAGCACATTTTGTACATTCTGTATATTTCATTTTAACGGGACATGCTCCTGGATAATAAAGAATTTAATTATTTAAATACTGCCTACACAGACCCGTCCAATGATCACCGTTTAAGCTCCCCTGTAATCAAACTTACCATAATCCTCCCATCGACGCTTCGGCTTACTTTTCGGAAGCCCACCGGTCGGTTTAGCGAATACCAACTTATTCGGAATTCATTCTTTACTGAACCTAACAACTTTACACGCCCCTTCGATTCTCCGCGACGCTATTAACTCAATTATAACTCATAGTATACAAGCTCAGTAATTCATAATTCTCTAGTGGACTCAGCTCTCTTAATTGGCCAAATATTTTACGCAGTACCTTATTTTCGATAAACTTAAGGCGTTGTTCATCCGTCAAGTAAGCGGTCACATTTAACATCCGTAAAGAACCGTAGGAAGTATAATAGTTTAATAAATCCAAACTTTCAAGTTTCTGAATAGAAGTCGCTTGCCCGCCTTTAACCGCAACATTATTTTCTCCTGGATTTCTTTTTTTCTTCTTGTCATTGAAACTTTTATTTTATTTTATTATATTTTATTGAATTTTACAACTGTATATTACATAAATACAATAAGTAAAAGTGATGAATTATAATAAAAGGCGTATAAGGCTTGTGAAGAAACTACCCAGCGGTAGTACTTCGAGTCATTGAAACTAAATACTTAAATTTCTCTTTTTAGATATAAGAAATAAATAATAAGTAGGCAGTCTAGTAAAAATATTACAATACTGTCAAGAACTCAATATTGAAAGTATACGATCAATAATTAATTTTATAGGAGTATATTTATAAAAAATGATGAATAGTTTAACGTTTCATCATAAATATACTCCTATATATTTATATACTATATAAAATATATATGTATTTTTTTTTCATTATATAAATTAAGCTGGTATATAGTACATTACCAATTAGTTTGAATTTCAATTATGATTATTGTTTTAATTATTGTAGTGTAATGTAATTTTTTTGTATAATTTACCACTTGTGATTGGCCTTTGGCCTGTTGGTGGATGATGTAAAATTAAAAAAAAAATCTGGTGCGAGCAACACACGACTTTCACTTATCTCCATTTTTAAAATCAATGAAAGAATTTTCAAATACAGTTAGAGATAAAATACGTGAAACTATGAAAGAATTAATAAAATTAAATTTATATAGAAACATGTGTTTTATTAAAAAATCTATTATATTATCATCTAAAATAATCAGTTATTTTTATCGGCTTTTCATCACTCTCTATTAACTTTTACAAGCTCTTGTCTATTAGATAACATTTTTTCTAAAATCTTTAGCTTTCCAACGGTATATCATACATGTATATTACTGCTCTTATGTTTAAAAACAAAAAATTGCATTAACATTTTTTTTTCAGTTTTCTCCTTTAGTTGTTTTTTAAATTCGCACAACTATACATATTTAGCTATTAATTATCAATGCTAACAAGATAATGTGGTTATTTTTATAGAATCTACAAAATTCAGAAAAATATCGGCATTTAAGCCCTGTCAGACCATTTTAATCAGAATGAAACCTACATGATATTCAAGCCCATTAAAATAAACTTTTCTACTCGTGGCGTTGCAAAGCAAGAAGAAATTATTGAAAATCTGACCTTCTATTATACCTTGTTAGTTGAACTAGTGAACCCTACTAAAGTTGTTATTTTTTTTAATCAAATAATGTATAGTATGTCTTATTTTATTTATAATAATTGTCGTATATAAACTGAAAATTGTTCGATAAACAAGTTGTGGAAAGATAAGGATGCTACGTTACCTGAACCCCCGAGTAGCCATGAGGAGCTAGGAAGCGAACGCACTCCTTGGCCACGTCGTCGTGGGACCATTCGAACATGTTGGCGATGGTCTCAGCCGAGACGGCCAAGGGTAAGATGGCCAGCAGTGCCGCTGTCAGGATCATCTTCAGTCTTGCTCTTCCATTCCTCAGCACCTTTATTATATACTGATAATCAATCCCCTCCCTATCGCTTCTTGTGTTCAGCCTTCGGCAATTGATTTAATTAGAGCCTCATTGTTATGTAGTGTTTACCTGTTTCAATTTGTAAAAGCATAAGCCAATAAGGAACTGAAATACAATGTTTTTCCCTTTTTGAGATTAGATTTCTATTATAATAATTAAATTAATAAATTAGATAACAGGTTATCATCAATAAAGAAGGGTTTCCGAAGAATATATATATATATTTTATATATATATATATATATATATATATATATATATATATAAACTATATAAAGACTATATAGTTATAATCTATATAAAAGACCTTGGCTGTGGCTAATATGCGTTTTAAAGAATAAAATGTACTTTATTTATGCAATGAAATTTATTTTTTAGTTGTTGACTCAACTTGAAAAACGCTGCAAATTATTACACAATGGTTTATTATTCCCTAATAACAATATTGGGGTATAACTGTTTATATGGCTGTTGATAGGCAATTAAGTAATATGAAAAGCACTAAATCAAAGTATCATATCATAACACTACCACTGATTTCAAAATGCAATATCTAAGCGACTCGTTAACCAAATTAAATGATTCTTTATTCATTTTTTTTTTTTTTTATTGTCCATTACTGATTCTAAAACTCTATACATACCTTTCTCTGTCGTCAAAAATAACTGAGTTATGAGCGTATTTATGTGTAAAATTTCATTTTTTTTCTTTTCTTTTTTCATTTTTATAAAATTATTCGCGGTTTTTTGGTTAAAAACACTAATAAATTTTTTTTTATCTTAAAAAATAACTGAGTTATTGAATAAAATCACATTTAATCGGCTGCCATTTTAAAACTAACCAGCTGATATCAACGTCCAGGTGTTACGATCACCGTTGAATGGACTCTTATTTTTGTGGCGAATTTCAAAATAATTAGTCCAGTAGTTTCGGAGAAATGCCGCGGACGCCGGACGGCGGACAAACGGATTTTTTTTATTCGTAATTCGTATTCTACGGATCTTGAAACGTAAGCTCTCAAATTTTGAGGATTTTATTTTTGGTCGATAACAAAGGTTCATCATTGAAAATAATAAACCAAAACCTGAATAGTCAACAAATCAATTAAAAACCGTTACATCATGTAGAATCTAAAGCTAAAACACCGTAATCTTAATAAAAAATAAAAGAGTGAAATGAAAATGCGCTTTTGAAGAGGATTGTGTAACTTTCCACAAAGTGTTTCCACTTACCACTTGGTAATTTTAGTTGAAATCACTTCACCTCTGCACTTATTACATCAAAACTCTAGAAGCCTTAATATAATCACTTTTTTCCTTAAAGCTTGAAGACCTCACCAAGAAAATCTTTGGTAATAAATTAAAAGGAAAAGTAGAGATATTTATTATAGAAAAAAATAAAACGAAAGAAAGAATTACTGTGTTGGAAAAGCCGAAAAAGATTGAAAATTTAAATAAGTGCCTTTTTACTACTGCTATGTTTTTGACCGGCTGTTTTTCTAAGGCAACGGTACCTTCAAAAACTAGATTAATTGATATCTTTAATCAATATATAAACTATATTTAGTGAAACCATTGGATTTCATTTCTATAGGTATCGTGTTTATATATCCCAAAAGGTGGCATACAGGGTAAGATTAAATTAGACAGGTTTCAATAAATATTATTATTTAAATTAACTTAAATATATACAATCTATTTACACAATGCCTGAGAATACTGAGGGACATTGCAGTTATCCTTGCCATACAATATTACAAACAAACAGAGAAATACCTTCAAAACACTTAGTCGGCTGGCGAAGGTAGAATAAGTCTTAGGCGCCCCTTCTAGGCCTTATCTTCCAGCTGCTTTCTGACCCGCGACGGACCTCTCCTCGATCTCTGATTCTTCTCTTCTCGTGGATGGAACTTGACTGACCTTCTCTGATTCTAAAATCGCACCCTCATCACCTCACCCTCTCTTCTTTCTTAAAGTACTCTTCTTTGGAAATCGTCGATCTTTTAACAGACAAAGGAATGCGGGTTGATATGAGAAATGCCCCTGGGGTCTAGGAAGTTTCCCGAGGTATCGCTGGGGGCCGAATGGAGGAAAATCCCTGTCGATGTTTTCCCGAGAAAGACTTATTAATATTTACTTTATTAATGTATTAATTATTCAATAATAAATTTAGAGCCCTCAGTATACTCAATACATAATACACTACATTGAACTAATTCAGTTTTTAATGATTAAATATCATAAATATTTTTTTAGTGTAAAAATCTCTCATTGCTGTCATCGGCCATTGGACCCCGTCTCTTTCCTTTTGCTTTTCTCAAAGCTTCCAGTTATTCTCTACAAGTTAGTCTGAGTCGTCATATAGGTCTACGTCCTTTCAGTTACTCTTCGAGGTTTGACATAACCATCTAAGTTGTCTCACCTCAATTCTTTCCTTCATTCAGACTGCTCATCGTTTGTCTTAATTGATTTCATTGTGAATACAGTATTTCTTTGTTTTTTTCCTATTAATCTTCTCGGATAAATCATCTCTGCGCCAGTTATTCTCAATACGTGTTCCACGGTTATTTCCTTTTCCCTATTATTATTGTTTCAATAACTTGGTAGAACACTCTATTTGCCTTTTTCACCCTATTTAAGATCTTCGGACAAATGCGAGTGTTTCTCCTTATAATTTTACTGGTAAGAAGTATCCCATTACTTCTCTATTGAAGGTGATTTCCAATGTTTCTTAATTTATTTTTATCATAATTACTTTTTTTTGCATTATATTCACCGTCTTTCGGAATGCTTCTTATCTCCATTGCTTGAGTGCTTTTAGTAGATTTTACCAAGAGTCTGCCTGCCCTTATTTAAAAAAAAATACAAATTATGGAAAAGTTTTTAATTATCTCGCGAAGTTCGAACGTTAATTGTTTTGATTTTACGCGATTTAATCGTATATTTTCATAACAGGAAATTGTAAAGTCGGCGAAGCCGTTAGTGACTCTTCGTGTACTGTTAAAATAGCAGTATCGTCAGCGTAACAGTCAATGTCGCGGACTTGTCAAGTATATGTGTATATGTAACGTATGACAGAAGAGCAAGTATTGATCCTTGCTTTACTCCTATAAAAAGTGGTCGGATCGAAGAAATTTTTTCCGAACAGAGAAAAACCTAAGGAAGAGGAATGATTAAAAAGAAGATAGAACTCGTAAGATAGTACAAGCTTGATGTTAAAGAGAAGCTCGGGTAGAGGATTAAAGATTTCGATTTTCAAATTATTACACAATGGTTTATTATTTCCGGATAATTATAGTGTTATTAACATGTATATGGCTGTGTAGCAAACAATTAATAAAAGAGCTTAAGAAAGCCGAACCATTACCACTATTAAAAAAAAAAAAATAATGTACCTAGAATGTAAAAAAGAAATTAAGGCAAAAGATTTGAACTTAAAATTAGTGTTTGGCCCATCATGGGCAAGATCCTAGAAAAACTCATTTTGAAACGCCTTTACCCGATCCTAGAAATGAACCACATTATTCCTGATCACCAGTTCGGATTTCGGACATCCCACTTTACAATTCAGCAATGCCACCGTGTGGTAGATGTTATATCCTCCACATTGGAGCGCAGAATGTATTGCACGGGTGCTTTTCTCGACGTGGAACAAGCGTTCGAACGAGTCTGGCACCCAGGACTCCTTTATAAACTCCGTCAATTTCTTCCCGCAACATACTACTTGATAATCCGTTCCTAACTCACTAATAAAACCTTCAAAGTAAATCATAACCTTTCCTACTCTTCCATATTTTCTCAGTCTGCAGGTGTACCTCTATAGGTCCCATCTTTTATACAGCTGATATTCCACTCCATCCATCCACTGTCCTCACAACTTATGCGGATGACACTTGTGTTTTATCTGTCCATAATGATCCATCCGCTGCATCCTGAATCCTTCAGTCTCACATCACAGCCATTGAGGAATGGTGTCAGAACTGGAGGATTAAAATAAATCCTAACAAATCCCACCAAATTACCTTTACCCTTCGTCGCAAACCGATGACTTCCTGCCCCACTATATCCTTTAATAATACCCAACTCATATCTGTTGAACAAATCTGTTACCTAGGACTCCATCTTGAAAAACGTCTTACATGGAATCCCCATACGCGACTTAAACGACAAGAAACTGCCTGTAGATACCGATTACTACAACACTTACTAGACAAACGTTCAAAACTTCCAATTCATTACAAAAAGCTCATTTATGTTACCATCATCAGACCCATCTGGACATATGGAATCGTGCTTTGGGGCTCTACTAAACCATCTAATTCCTCTCGCATTCAATCCTTACAATCCAAAATCTTAAGTGCTCCTTCGTTATTTCGTTACGAATAAAATCATCCATAATGACCTAAATATCCCATTTGTCGCAGAACTAGCCCGAAACAGATATGCCTCTTTCCATTCCAAACTCCCAACCCACACGAATCCTCTTGTACGCAACTTATCATTCCCATCTATTCCTGACAACCCTCCGAGCCGATTGAAAAGACGATCTCCTCGAGACCTGAGAAGTGCTACCACTGGGTAGTTTCTTCACAAGACATTATCACGCCCATAAGTGTAAATTAGCCCATTTACTTGTTGTATATATTATATGTATAGTTGTAAATATCAATAAAATATTAAAAAAAAAAAAAAGTGTTTATGATTCATATTTTTATATGAACGCTTTTCTTGGTGTCCTGATCAAAAAATTCTATACTTTTTTTCTCTACGTTCATGACAACATTTAAAAATTTTAGACTAAAATTCGAAAAATTTAAGACAATTTTACATAAAATCCAAAAATCTCTCATTAATTGTTATCTCTTATTACTTGTTAATTTATTTATATGTAATGGATGAAAATGTTTTAGTATGATTTGAAATGGAATTAAATGAGTACTAAGTGTAAATTAAAACCACCTAAGCTGGTTCTCCTCGATAACATCTTCAGCTGGCCTCAGTTCTAGGTTCGCTCTTACTGTTGAGTTTCTCACTCTACCCTTTCTTGTTTTCCCCTCAATTTTTCTTAGATAGTGCATTTCTATAGCTTGGATTTGGCTCTTATGTTTAGTAATGAGGGTCCAAGACTCACTCGCATATGTTAGAATAGGGTGGAATGTGTAATTTAAAGACTACCTTTTTATTGACCTTTGAAACTTTCTACTTGTCAAGAAAATAAAAAAATTAAATGAGTGTAAAATTTCAGTTTTTCTTTTCTTTTTTATAATTATTCACAGTGTCCTGATTCTAAAACTCAATAATTTTTTTCCATTATCTTAAAAAATAATATCGAAAAAATCGGTTCATTAGTTTAGAAGAAGACGGAGGATATGGGACGGCCATTTTTTTTTTAATCGTTTTCTTGGGTTTTACCTTGAATGTTGGGTTCTAAGCGGGGCATTATTTTGAAACGTAAGCCCTCAACTTTTTAAGTTATTTTATTCTTGGTTGATTACAAATGTTTATTTTTTAAAATAATAAACTAAAAAACATATTCCAACTCAAATGTGTTATCTGTGATAAACACCTGAAATATTTTTAATATACTTCAATACGAGCTTTGTCTTATCTCACGAGAGCAGTTATCAAGTAGGGTCATTTCTCGGTCGAGATAACATAATATATCAAACGTTATTATTTCCTTTTGTTACCTCTAAGATTTTTTAGAGATCTACAAAATAGTAGAATATGGGAAAAATATTGATTTTTGGATAAGTGAGGTTTTGAGAGCTGTCAGAGCATGACTGTGGTTAAAAATATCTTCAGCTTTGAATATAAAAGAAAGATTTAAAAAAGAGCAAATTAAGTTTCGAATAAAGGGTTTTAATTCGTCAAAAACTTTTATGAAAAGGAGTTAAAACCACTATTGATACAGTGGTCAATATCGCCTGAGAAAGGTTATACTGCTACCTCGAAACAATTTTTAAGGTAGCATGGCACTTTTAAGACTAAAAAATGCTAATCTATACTAATATTATAAAGCTGAGAAGTTTGTTTGTTGGAACGCGCTAATCTCTTATTGTTTTGGATAGTCCATTTATCGAGGAAGGCTATTGGCTATATAAGGCTATAACATCACGCTGCAACCAATAGGAGTGAAGAAACAGTAGAAAACCACGTTTATCAACCTCGCGTATCAATGGCTCCGAATGATTTAACTTTTGATTTTAAAAGAATTAAATTTCTCGTTAATTTATCTTTTGTCGTAACAATTAATAAATCACAGGGGCAAACATTTAAACACGTAGGAATCGATTCACGTCAAGATCGAGTTGCGGAGAAAATCAGTATATTCTTCTGCCACAAGAAAATAAAACTAAAAATGTCAAGTACTTTAAAATATATTCTTTTAAAAACTTCTTAATAGCGATCATAATTATAAAAATTTACGCAGACGAAGTCGGGCGCAATAGCTAGTATTGCTAATAAATTATGCCAATGTTTCCACCACAGATTGAAATTGACACATCATTAATAATTTATATGGAAAATTGACTGTAGGTAGAATATAAGGAGAAATTGAACGGATGTGTGGTCATAGAAACACTTCAATGAAGTAAACATAAATTATTGTGGTAAACATAACTACGTTTCGGCCAAAATTTTAAGCCATCTTCATGGCGATTGGCTTAGTGCGAGCTCACAGCAATGCATTAAGTTTACTTAATAAAATTGTTTGGATTATTTATTAATTTAAAAGAATCTCACAATACTCTTTAGGAAAATATATGAATTTCTCGTTAGAAAATGGATTTCATGATCATTAATGCATATATCAATTCATATAGAAGGTTTATAAAGTTTTAAAATATATATATTATATATATATTCAGCAAAATATCAAAATAAAATTAAATAAAGATTATTCAGGAGAAGTCTTGAAACTGAGGAACTCTCCCCCCTCCCCTCAACCCCCATTAAACCAATTATAAAATTGAAATTAAATTATTTTTACCTCAATAATATTTTCGCTGCCATAGTGTTCACAAAAAACATTACTTTATCTCCTTGCCAGAGATCTCAGCGATATATAATGCTAAATTATTAGCTGTAAAGCTTGCGATTCTACAATAAAACCTAAAATTATACGAAACTTTTGATCCATAAAATTCTTAATTTTAGACTTTCTCTGCTACTCTTTCAAAGTTTTAAATAGGATACTCAGGTATTAGATCGTATTTACAGTCTATCTTTAAAATTGAACCGTTTTTAAAGATAACCAACGTCAGAACCTCTGTTCAAGCTAGAACAGCTCCTTCAATTTTCTAACCAGATCTTAATATTTTCGAAGCTTTTCAACAACATTCACATGAAGTCTGACATCTGTTGGAACTTCTAGCATTAAAATGCAAAAGTAAAATATTAGGTTTGTTTTGGGGAACATTGTGATCAGTTGTATGAAAAAGTGGAACAAAAAAAAACAAAACAACAACGCATAAATGATACGGTTCTCTAATAACCAGGTTGTTTTTAAGATATAGAAAAAATGTAAAGTGCTTTGGAATCAGGACACATAGAACTAAATTAATTAATTAATTAGGATAGAAACAGAATGTTGGAAATTTTATAGTAGTTAGTTCACAGATAATTAAAAGAAAACGGAAAAACAAATCCTACATAAATGTTTTCAGTTTTTATTTTTAATAGTGAACCAATGTAATTGGCCAAGAAAAAACACTTTAAATTCCTTCAAAATTCGAGGTACCTGGTTTCAAAATACGTCAAATCGTGATGTCAGATAAAAAAAAAAAATCTTCTACATCCACAGTAACATTCTACTGGTTTTCTTTGGATATAAGGGGGCAATTTTCTGTATTCATTGTTTGGGTTCTATGTACCTTGAAATGTGAAACTTTTGTTTTGTCCTTATTAATTAATTAAATTCTCCGTGTCCTGATTACAAGACATTAAAATGGATTTTTATTTACAAAAACAACCGACTTATCGCCGATCCGCATTTTTTATCAATTACTAAAAGAACTGTTTTTCTTTTTTTCTTTTAGAGCTCGGATTAAATTTTTCATTTTTAAAAAGTAACTGAGTAACTGATGTAAAACATTGACTTTAACTGACCGCCATTTTTAACCCATAGTGCTGATAATAACATAAAGTATTGAGGATCATCGTTAGATGACCTATTAAATTTCTTCTGCACTACGAAAATAACATATAACAGACAGACGGTTTTATTTGTTATTCAGCATTTTGACTCAACGCACCTTTAGCCATGAATCCTCGAATTTTGATGGAGAGGTAAACAATTTTTTTTCTGTCTGTTATGAGCATGTTTTTATTTGTAAAAGTATATATCGGGCGTTACCTGAGATGTAGTGGGCAGTATAACAGCCTCTATGTTGAAGTTCACGAGTTCAAACCCGGCAGATGGATCCTTGGTTATGGCCATACGATGTCAGGTACTCGTTGAAAATCTTCCAGTGGCGCGACAGGCCGTGTAGGCTCCTGCGAGTTTACACTCACGTTTCACGATGCAATTTTTAGTTTAGGGTCATCACTCCCTACGACTAATTTTGCGAGTGCCTACCCTTTGGCTGACAGGTCTCACATACCCGAGGGAGAGGTTGTGAGTGAATCCCCATTTGTTTTTTACATCCTTATAAAAGCCCTGCCGGGACTGGGATTCGAACTCAGAACCTGTAGCATGAGAGACTAGCGCGCTAGCCACTCAGCCACGGGCTCCCCAACTCGTTGAAAATAACTATCCTAATTAAACCCGGGTCGGGACTCGCACTATAACACCGTCCGATTAGCCACAGTAGCATAAACGTGACAATAAACGAATAAACGAAAGTAACATATAGGCTAGAAAACGCAGTTATAATAAACGAGATATTGGAATCAACAAAATACATACCTAAACACACACACACACACACACACACACATATATATATATATATATATATATATATATATATGTGTGTGTGTGTGTGTGTGTGTGTGTGGTTAACGCTCAAGTCCCTCGTGCCAAAGGTTGTGAGTTCGAATCTCAGTCCCGGCGGAAATTATATAAGGATTAAATGAGGATTCACTCACAGCCTCTCCCCCGGGTATGTGAGACTCATCAGACGAATGGTGGCCATTCACAAAATTAGGCGTAGGGAGTGACGACCCTACACTGTAAAATGAATCGAGATACGTGAGTATAATCTTTCAGGTGATTACACCGCGAGGCGCAGGGCCTACACGGCCTGCCGCGCCACTGAAAAGAAGAATAATAGTTTTATAAAGAATAAAATGTTAACTATGTTTACCATGAATATAATTGGTTCAGAGAATTCACTTAGGGTTGAATATTTATGATGTTTACTATTCATGCACTTGTTTGTTTACATTATATATACCGATAAAATTAAATATTAATTATTGATTTTAAAGGTTTCATTTTATGATGTTACATTTGAATTATTTGCACTGAAGTTCTTTGTTCTACGACCAAATTCATTCCTCATCTCTTTTTTTCATAAGTATTTTATAATGAATATTGGTTTATTATTTTCAATATTATTTTACGTAATACAGAAATAAAATAAATAAAGAATCGGCACATCCGTATTTTCTATTTTAGATTTGAAGGTAATGTTACAAGGTATTCCATAATCATCATATAAACTTAATATAATAACATAACCTGTTTGTTTTTAAAATGAAGGTCGATAAGAGATTTCATTTCTCCAGGAAAAAAAAAAATCAAGACCGAAATTGGTGTTATGTTGGAAATAAAAAAAAAAAAAAAAATCGGACATATAATATTGGGTTGTTTCACATGAAATGTCCGTTTTTATAGTTTCTGAAATACATAAAGGATTTTGCAGGTCTCTGTTGTTTTCTTCCGAATGTTTACATATTAAAGTAAACAGTTACTAATCCTCTACCTTTGTATTATAAATATTAGCTTCCCAATCAATTACCCACTTTTTAGTATACCTCTAAATATGAACATGAAAACAAGCGATTTTCGAGTAATATTTTTGTAAGAGTTTAAACTCGGCCGTTCAGCAGCTGAGGCCGCTAGAAATATTTGCAAGGCGTTTGGGGAAGGGAGTGTTAATGAACGGACCATTCGCCGTTGGTTTGCTAAGTTTTCAGCTGGGGATACCGACTTGGAAAACTTGCCCCGAGGAAGACCTCCGTCCGTAATAGATAACGATGTTCTCAAATATACAGTAGAAGGAAACTCCTACCAAACAGTTAAAGGACTCTCAGCACAACTAAATGCAAGTGCATCTACCGTTTCCAGACATTTAAAGTGTATTGGGATCGCCAGGAGTGAGCCATTCTTGCTGAAGTCTGTGCAAATCCTCACACTACCGACACCTCAATGGCCATCAAGATATAAATAGGTACTATATAAGTCAAGTCCACCCACAAACAGCCAAAAATATTCTAAGAAGAGTAGGATACAGTGGACGAGTCGAGAGAAGAAAGCCGTTCTTCAGTAAGTTAAACCAGAAGAAGAGGCTGTGATTTGCTGGCGAATTTGTAAATAAACCCAAACAATTCTGTAAACGGGTCATATTCTTTTAGGATTCTAAATTTAATATTTTTGAGCCAGATGGAAGTTCAAAAGTGTTGAGGAAATCAACCTCAGTTTTCAAAACTAAGAATTTATTTATGCGTGTATGGACACTTTTTTGAGTAAGTGTATATATTTGTATTTGTAATTAATAAAGGAATTTACTGTTATTTTTGTTTTATCTTACAATGAATGGCTTTATTTATTAGTATATGGCTTTATAGTAAAATTTTCCCAAATTTGTACTTATCTAAGCTGTTTCTGTTTTTATCCACCTAAGTGTATGTACCTACTAGAAATAGGAAGGCAGCTAGTGTGTCATATGTAACGGACATTTTATGCCTATCTTAATAAATGATGAAAATAAAAGTTTATAAAATCTATAATTGGCTCCTATTTAGAAACTAACTGTTTGGTTGTATTGCCAATACCATAATTGGCTACTGTTATTGGAAAAAAAAATCAAAGGAGAGATAATGCTGATATTGATATCATTATCATAAAGGCCACAAACAAAATTAGTTCCCAAAATACATTCAGATAGGAATATGTATGATGTTTAATGTACATGCACTTGTGTATATATTTTTCCTTAGTTCGTTCTGTAGTTCCATTATTCATTATTGGCTGTTGACTAAATTATTTCTTGTTTACTAATTATATTCAATACATTTTTTTAATCATTACCAAAAAACTCGTATTGTCTATAAATTTTCGTAAATAAGTAATATATATTTTATATATATATATATATATATATGTTGTTGTTAGTTCTCGACTGTGGATAATATAACTTATCAACAGGAAAAGTCGGTCTTGAGATTCAATCAATAAATAAGAAATTTTGTTTAGGCTACGCTTCGAGAATTTATGTAACACACTATTTAGTTTCAAATTGTAAGTAAATTTGTAATAATTTCTTTTGTATGTATTTTTAACGTTAAAAAAAAGTGAAAATTTCGATCGAGATGTCTACTTAACTACTGTATATTTATTCATTGTGAATTCAATGCATTATTAAAAGTGTTTTCTGTCCCTCTAGCAATAAAATCACCTATTAATTATTTTTTGCAAATTTTAACATTCAGATGTTTTTTAGTTTGTTATTTTGAAAAAATAGCTTTTATAATTGAAAAAAAAATTACCTTCCTTCTCAAAATTTAGAGGTTTACATTTTAAGATACGTAGATCCCGCATATAGAATAAAATAAAATTCGCATTGTCCTCCGTCCTCCGTACGCCATCCGCTGTCCGCCGCATTTTTCCGGAAACTAGAGTACCAATATTTTTTTAAATCCGCCACCTTAAATAATAGGGAATGCAACGATGATTTTAACACCTAGACGTTGATATCTGCTGGTTATTATTGAAATGGCAGTCGATTAAAAGTGATTTGATTAAATAACTTAGTGATTTTTGAAGACAAATAAAAAAGTTATTAGTGTTTATGTAACCAAAAAAACGTGAATAAATATAATAAAGAGAAAAATAAAATTGAAATTGTATCCATAAGTAGGCCCATAACATAAATATTTTAGAAGATAAAGAAAAATATTTATATAGTTTTAGAATCAGTAAAGCACGACGAGGCCAAAAAAAATCTTGACTATATATATGCTTATAACTCGGTTATTTCCGAAGATATTAAACAAATTTATTAGTGTTTTTTAACCAAAATACCGTGAATAATTATAAAAAAGAGAAAAAAGATAAGAACAAAATTGAAATTTTTCCCATTAATACGCTTATGACTCTGTTATTTCTTAAGATAGAGAAAAATATGTAGAGAGTTTTATAAACAATAAAACGCTATAAACAGAAAAAAAAAGGGGGAAAAAAAGTTGATCTAAATATTTAAGCCACAAACTATAATAGGTGCAATTCCACTAAAACTCGGTTATTAATAAAGATAGGAAAAAGCGAGAAAAAAGTTCAAGTAGTGCCTTCAATGAATTATCAATAAAATCCGTTTTTCCTAGTAAATAAATACCAAAAATATAATTTTGTGTAGGTGGTGTTCAATAGAGAATTAAATTCCAATAACTAGACTGAGAAACTTTATCTAATCAATTTTTCTCTATATCTCTATTCTATCATCTATGCACTATCTATCTTCTATCTATTACTACTACTTCTATCTATCTATCTATCTATCTATTATCTATCTATCTATCTATCTATCTATCTATCTATCTATCTATCTATCTATTCTATCTATCTATCTATCTATCTATCTATCTATCTATCTATCTATCTATCTATCTATCTATCTATCTATCTATCTATCTATCTATTATCATTATATTTTATATATATAATATATATATATATTATAATATATATATATATTATATTATACCAAATTTCCAAGTTTACCTAGATTTATACCACACATAACATTAGACGACTACGCATCTGTACACAGTAATAATTATAAACTAACACAAATAATCAAAGAACATGGAAACACTAAACATTAATTCCAACAATTTAACATATACAAGCAGGCGTATTTGACGAAGACGGACAAATTCAATTTTTTTTTTTTTTAAGAATTTTACAACGGTATTAAATCAATACTACAAGAAATGGCTTGATATATGATTAGAACACCTGGTAATCCTCTGAAGAAACTACCCATTGGTAGCACTCCAATGTCTAATTTATGTTAGAAGGTCTCTTGGCCATCTTCTTTTAAGGCATCACGGTGTGTTGTCGGGAATAGAAATGGAAGAGAGGTCACAGATAAGCGGGATTTGAGTGGGCAGGGAGTTTGGAATGAAAAGAGGTATATCTATAACTCAAAATTTTAAATATATACTTTATATCTGCAAAAGATATAATTTAATTAAAACATAACACTTATAAACGGAAATTGGCCAGAGACGGAACGAAATTTGTTTTCTAAGTTCAAGACAGACACATAAAAAACATTCATTAAAAACATTGACTTGGAATCACTGACCAAAGATGGGCAGCGTAAGTAATTATCTTCTTTTCTTTTACTTAAATTTTATTACATTTAATATTTTTTACTTAAGTTATTTTATTTTATTACGGTTTTATTTTATTTTTAATATTATTCTGTACTAATTGTTAAATTAATCACTACTTTCATCTGTAAATAAATATTATCATATTACCATTCATGTAGTATACCACAAAGGTATGGAACATGATTTTATTATAAATGGTCCTTATGTGGGGTTACCATGTAAGGAAAAATAATAAAAAAAAATATATATACACACACACACACAACACACATATACACACACATACATATACGTAATCTGGTCATGTCGAATTCCTACTGCTTTTGTATTTCTCATATCTTATCTTGTAGTGCAATGGCTGGCATAACAGCCTGCTATTCCCAAGGTCGCAGGTTTAAACCCCGTAGATGACCCCAGGATTTTTTAAAAGGAGTATAAAATCCTTGGTTGACGTCCTTTGGAGGGGAAATAAAATGGTGGTCCCGAGCTTGCGCTATCATACTCGTTAAAGATCCTTGTCCTAATTAAAACTGGATAGGTAAAATATAGGACTTTCACTGCATCATCGTCCAAATAACCAAATTTGCATAACATGGCGTTAAATGAAGAAACAAACAACATATCCGGTCGCTTAAAACTTTTAATTATATAAAATTGTCTTAATGTTTGATTATAATGGCTCATTAGTCGACGCAATTAAATAACATATCACGTTTAATAATTGTAACAAGAAGTGTATTCCTTTTCAATTGTATTTAATAGAATTGTAGAGAACATTAGAGGTAAGGATCCATTAAATGTTAAAAGAAAAAGGTTAGATCCAATAATGACTTTTTAATTAATGATTTACTAATACGGAAATATTGAGGCATGATATATATAAACAAGTGCACGCATAGTAAACATCATAAATATTTTTACCTAAGTAAATTCTGTGAGCTAATGGAATTCATGGCCAACACGATAATCATACCAGTGACTAAATGATAAGGGATCATCACAAGTCATCATATTATATGAAACGTTGGATTTCGTATAATTACAATAAATAAACGGATAGGCATGGAAGGAATGTGAATAAATAATTACAGAAAATCAAATTTTAATATTTTAAAGAACATTCGGGCCTTTTGAAGCAACTATTACTCTTCTACCATTAGGTTTTACGTTTTATTCAGTGGAGCAAAACAAACCTAAATTTTGGTTAAAAAACGATAATGAATTTTTTTTTCTATCTTCGAAAATAACGTAGTTACAAGCGTATGAGATTTCAATTTTTATCATTTTTCTTTTTCTTTTTGTTTATCGCGCTTTACTGATTCTAAAACTCTATACATACTTTTCTCTATCGTCAAACATAAGTGAGTTATGAGCGTATTTATGTGAAAAATATCAATTTTTTTCTTATCTTTTTTCTCTTTTATATAAATATTCGGGTTTTGTTGGTTAAAAAATACTAATACATTTTTTTGTATCTTCAAAAATAACTGAGTTATTGAATAAATTCCTTTTAATCGGCCGCCATTTTAAAAATAACGAGCTGATATCAACGTCTAGGTGTTAGGATCATCTTTGTGGCAAATTTAAAAAAAAAAAAAAATATTAATATAATAATATATATATATATATATATATAATATAATATTCTTTTTTTTTAAGCTGCTTTACCTATGTAAATAGTTAGTTTATAAATAATTCAATGTATTCTGGCCAGTGCTACATTTATTTGTATTGTAACATTACGTTATTCTTAAGGGATTTTGTCCCAGAATAATGTTCATTTTATATTCTATTTGTTCTATATATGTGCAGGGCTTAAATATATATATATATATATATATATATATATATATATATATATATAATATTATATACATACATACATACCTTAAGTATTTATAAGAAAAATATCGCTACAAATGGAGCTATTTGACTATTTTCTTGTATAAAATTAAATACTTATATCATAAAATTTATTTTCTACTTATAGCTACAAAAGTCATAACATCATTGGGAAAGCAAATGTTATTTGTAGTAGGAATATTGAATTGAAATTGAACGACAAAACAAAATGACTCATAAATCATAATAATTGCATTTCAAAGGAGTAAAAAAGCGTTAATAATGCCTTCTTACTAGACAAACGATCAAAACTAACTATTTACTACAAAAAACTCATTTACATCACAATTATCCGATCTATTTGGACCTATGGCATTGAGCTATGGGGTCCACTGAACTATCAAACTCCTCCCTCATCCAATCCTTGCAATCCAAAATCCTACAAAAAATCCTCAATACTCCTTACTTTGTAAATAATAAACTCAGTAGGAATTCGCTTGAATTCAGTCTGGAGAACATCACTAGACCTCAGGAATACTACGGCAGTGAATATTGGAGAAATTTCGGTAAGCAAAGTTATAATTTACCTTGTACAATCACGAAAAAGTGAAAGGAGGGTCACTGATCAGCTGATTGCCGCTAGCTCGGCAAGCTCGGGCTTGCTTTTCTTTTACTTATCTTTCTTTTATCTTTAATTCCTATCTCATTATTTATTTATTATTATTATTATTTTCTTAATCAATGAGATATTTTCATCAAGTCGTGTCCTCAAAGTCTGCAAGTAAAAGATCTAGATCTGCAGGTTCAAACTCGTCTCTCACAAAACAGAGACCCCGCCGTGAACAAAATAAAAAAATGATTCCACCAGCGACCACGTCAGCTACCTCATTAGGATCTGAACCACAGCCCAGCACATCATCACAAGGAATAACTGATGAATCCCCGTTTTTTACACCGAATCCATTTCAAATCCTCCAAAATGAAAAAGAAACCATGGAATCTTCTCCTATACCCAGGGAACCACTACCTCCACCAATATTTGTTAAAAATATTAAAAATTTTAAACTTATGTGTGCGCATTTAAACAAAGTAACTGATCCTAATAGTTATCATTGTATAAGTAGAACCAATGATACTAAAATATCTCCGACTACTGCTGAAACCTACAGAAAGATTGTGAAATATCTGACTGAGACCAAAGCTGACTTTCATACTTATCAGCTGCGCCAGGAGAGAGCATTAAGGGTCGTAATCAGAAACCTACATTCCTCAACACCCGTTGAAGCTATCAAAGAAGAACTGACAGAACTAGGATTCCAAGTGAGGCAAGTCACCAACGTTCTAAAAGATAAAAGTCCACTGCCTCTATTCTTCGTGGACTTGGAACCATCAGCAGGAGTCGAAAATATCTATGACCTCAGTAGACTCTACTATACCCGTGTAAAGGTTGAAAAACCTTACACAAAGAAAGACATTGTTCAGTGCCATAACTGTCAGGCATATGGTCATACCAGAAGTTATTGCCATCACATACCACGCTGTGTGAAATGCGGTAACAGCATAAAACAGAAGAATGTACAAGATCAAGATCTACACCTGCTGTATGTGCTCTGTGTCTCAAGGACCACCCGGCTAACTACAAGGGATGTGAAATCTACAAGAAACTCCGAACCAGATACCAAAAACCTCAGGATACGAATGAAACAGCTGCACCGACCAGAAGCAGAAGAGAACCATCTAAACTTGTAAATTCTAACGTGTCATTTGCCCACTTGCTTGGAGGTGGAAACCAGAATCATGAAGTCTAGGCACTGCCGGAACAACGTTTTCCTCAACAATCTCAATCTATTGTACAACAATCTACTTCTCAAAGTTTACCTAATCTTCAAAAAACTCCTCAACATCAAATTCTCATTTCCTTTACATCAACGTCACAGATCTTACCAGTCTAATGACATCGTTCATCTCCGAAATTAAATCTCTGTTATGCCGCTTATATCACTCCTTACAAATCTAGTATCAAATTTAATCCCTGCTTGGAAAATCCTTAAAGAATTCACCTAACTCCTTATCCATTCTCCTTTGGAATGCGAATGGTGTTAGAAATCATACTGACGAACTGACAGCGTTGTTGCAAGACAAAACAATCGATGTTGCACTTATAACTGAAACAAGACTAACGACTAAACAGTACTTCAACATACCGCAATACATGACATACCGTACTGACCACCCAGACGGCAAAGCCCATGCCGGATCTGCTATCATTGTCCACCAATCCCTCTCTCATCATTTACTCCCACTTCCCACCTATGATTTCCTACAAGCCACAGCCATAGTAATCAAGACTTTTTCCTTTCCGGTAACCCTCACATCTGCATATTGCCCTCCTAAACATTCCATTTCCAATTCCGAATTTGTATCCTTCCTGGATTCCTTAGGAAATGCTTCATTCTGGGTGCAGACTTAAACGCCAAACATCAGCAGTGGGGTTCCAGAACCACGAATTCTCGGGGACGAAATTTGCTGTCTGCACTCAACTCCCGAAATTTTAATATCCTGCCTACTGACTCCCCTACCTACTGGCCAACCGATCCTAACCGCAATCCTGACATCCTCGACTTCTTTATCCACAGCGGATTAGGCTCCCTCAACTTGTCTGTAACTCGCCTTGATGAACTATCCTCAGACCATAGTCCACTGATCCTAAAAGTATCTCTCACTCCAATTCCAAAACCCATTCCACCATCATTCATCCGAGGCCCTGTCAACTGGAACCTTTTCCGCCAAATCCTAACCGATAATATTGACCTCAGAGTAACCCTCGAAACCCCAGATGACCTAGATAATTCCGTCTATTCCTTTACCACCGCCATCCAACAAGCTGTCTAGACTGCCTCCTCTCCTAAACACTCCAATATAAATCCTCACCAAAATCATTTTCCACAACATATTATAGACCTCATCCATACCAAACGCCGAGCAAGATCATTATGGCAGCGCACCCGACACCCAACAGATCGCCGCTCCTATAACTTCTATTGTAGACAATTGAAGAGGGAGTTGGCGACCTTCCGTTCCCAGTCCTTTAATTCCTACCTCTCCTCTCTTTCAGCTCGTGATAATTCCCTGTGGAATATCACGAAAAAGATCCTAAAATACCATCAAGTTTCCCATCCTCTCCGACATGGTGATGACTCCTGGGCTGCGTCTGATGAAGATAAAGCCGAGGAATTCGCCACACATCTCTCCAAAGTTTTCACTCCTCACCCGGAATCCCACGCCAATCACACCGCAACAGTGCAAGACTTTTCTTATGTCACCAATTCCACTTTCCCTACCTCCTAAAGCTATTAATCCCTCTGAGGTCAAATATCTTCTCCAAAAACTGACCCTCCGTAAATCTACTGGACACGATCTCCTTACTCCCCAGATCCTCCGACAACTTCCGCAGAAAGCTATTGTATTCCTTACTTATATTTACAACTGTATCCTACGCACCACATATTTTCCTCTGTTATGGAAACATTCCACTATCAATCTTTTTCTAAAACCAGGCAAACCTTCCAACAACACTTCATCCTACAGGCCTATTAGTCTACTCCCCATCCTCTCAAAAATCTTCGAAAGGCTTCTTCTTAAACGTATCCTACCCATATTAGAATCTCAAAATCTTCCTTCCCATCAGTTTGGATTCCGTCCTCAGCATTCCACAGTTCAACAGGGACTCTGAGTTGTAGGCCATATTTCCTCAGCTCTTGAATGCAAAGAGTATTGTTCTGGTGCGTTTCTGGACATTGCGCAAGCTTTTGACCGGGTATGGCACACTGGATTACTCTTCAAGCTGAAAACCCATTTACCCCAGTCTCTATACCTCATTCTCCGATCCTATCTCTCAAACCGTTCCTTCCGCGTTCGCTGTGGTGTAGAATTTTCTAACCTTTATCCCGTTGAGGCCGGTGTTCCTCAAGGCAGCGTCTTGGGACCCGTCCTCTACATCCTTTACACTGCTGATATTCCTACACATCCTGATACCTTTCTGGCAACTTTTGCAGACGACACCGCCATCTTATCATCCAGTTCCAATCCTGAAACGCATCCTTAAACCTGCAAAGACACCTTTCTCTTATCGAAGACTGGTGTAATGCTTGGCGCATAAAGGTGAACGAAGCCAAATGCAAACACGTAACCTTCACTCTTCGACGAAACTCCTGTCCGCCAGTTTATTTCAACTCATTACCAATTCCTCTCTCAGATACAGTCCGGTATCTTGGCTTACTGTTAGACAAAAGATTGACTTGGAACCCACATACAAGACTTAAAAGACAAGAACTCAACCGACGATTCGGACAGTTATACCGACTACTCGACAGAAAATCTGAACTTACAGCTGACAACAAATTATTAATCTACAAGACAATACTGAAGCCCATTTGGACCTACGGACTTGAACTGTGGGGGACAGCTAAACGTACTAACATCAAACGCATTCAATCCTTTCAATCCAAAGTCCTCCGTACAATAGTAAATGCTCCTTATTATGTCTCCAACTATACCTTGCACCACGACCTTAATGTTCAATTTATTTCAGACCTAATTCCATCCAAATTTTCCAAATTCTACCAGAACCTATTTCATCATCCTAATCCTCTAGCTCAATCCCTATCCAGCTCCACTCATCCATACAACCCACCTAGAAGGTTGAAACGGCAGTGGCCCCGCGACCTGTTGTAAATATATTGGAGTTCTAGCACTGGCTAGATTCTCCACTCAATGTGATGTACGTATGAGTGTGTGTATGTGTATACAGGTATAAGTGAATTCTTGACTATTGTATTGATTCATTATTGTGTATATATTTTATTGTAATTTTATGCCGTGTAAATATTGTATGAATGTAGTATGTGTGATATCTTTCAGCACTACTATTAATGTCCAAATTGGGACAGATTGTAATTTTACTGAATAAAAATTGTTGTTGAAAAAAAAAAAAAAAAGAACATGATTCTTAATTATGATGATGATATGATTTTTTTTTCTTTATAGCCTTATCATTGCAATACTTGATTTAGAAATTTTGATCGTGTAAGCTTTGTTCTTTTTTTTTATACATTTTCAAAAAGGAATTAGAACTACGGTAGATAGCTTACCGTCGATTTCAGCGGGAGCCTTGTTGCTACAGAGTTTACTTATACTACTATCTCGCGGGAGATGAAAGGTAGGTCCGCCATTCTACTTCCTGATTTCAATTCTAACTTCATCAGCTCAGCTTTATATTATATAATTATAATTATACAATGAAAAAATTATCCTTTTGTAAATGATTACTACAAATTAATTCAATAAATTCTGGAAAGAATTAATAAATGCAGTTCCATATGCTTGGACAACTTGGAACTGTTGTTCAATACCTACAATAGTTTCATCGATTTGTGGTATACCTTCGTTCATGTTGCGGGCTATATTATGTAAAACTGCAGTGAACACAATAACGGCTTCCACAATTGACAGTTTTACTCGCATTCCATGTGACGGTATTGGGAAACGCTTTTTCAAAATCCCGTAGCTCCTCTCTACTACATTTCTGGTTCTTATCAAAGATTTATTGAATAGCTCCTCAGCTCTTGACGTAGGATTTGCTAAGGGCGTAACAGATATTTCAATGGATATCCTCTATCTCCCACGAGAATACCATCTGCCATTAATCCGGATTTAAAAGTTTTTTTAATATTAGAATTTCTAAATATTGTTGCCTCGTGAGTACTTCCAGGCCAGCGAACAACAATATTTCTAATTTTCAATTTTGAATCGGAAATGGTTTAAACATTTAATGAGAAATACCCTTTCCTGTTGCGGAATATTTCTGTTTGATCACCATCTACAAAAAACAATTTGTTTCTTTTACTGCATTATACATTTGTGGAAGTAGAGTTAATAAGTGATGACATTTAAAACTTTATTAATGACATTTAAGGCAACATTATTTTGTTTCTTATCAGGGCATTGCAATTTGATATGTGTGCAGTCTATTGCTCCCCAAAATTTAGGGAATCCACTTATATCAAACATTTCCTGACCATCTTCTGCTGATCCTCATTTTTCGGCATGTATATAAATTTGTTTTTCAAACCAGCAATGGCTCTGGACACCTTATTAATTATTAACACTGTTTTTTTTGCAGCCCACTGAAGTCGCCATAAACATTTAGGAATGATCCAGTGGCATTAAATCTGTAATAATAGAAAGATATTGATATTGATATAATATTATTTTAAGAACATAATATAATGAAATGTGGTGCATGCAACGTTCAACTTATTTAACTACCCTTTTTGAAATTAAGTTTTAAATAAAGTTAAAATCCAAAAAAATAATCATACTGCTTCAATGAAAACAATTATTTCAGATTAATTATTACAATATAAATTATCATCAACAAAAATCTCTTAGGAGTATACCATACTCAAATGGAAACAGTTCAAATTATTTATGTGTTGCGGCCTCAAATAGTCGAGGAATACGCCTAGATTTCTAACTGATTGGTGGAAGATGATGGTTCTAGGGTTAAGGTAGAGCAATGGATGACAGGTGAGAGAGTAATGTGCGATAAATTGGAACGATATTAAATATTTAACAAATATATATCAAAAACCGGCTTATTATATGGGGTTACCTGAAGCATGGCGGTTAGCATAACAGGCTCCTATGCCCAAGGTTCTGGGTTAGAACCCGCAGGTGGCCCTAGTAGTACTTTTATAATGGGAGTAAAAAATCCTTTGTTATACCGTCCTTCGGAGGGGACGTTAAAAGGTTATCCCGAGCTTGTGCGATGTCAGGTACTCGTTAAAAATTCCTATCCTTATTAATCCTGGATAGGCAAAATTTAAGGACTCCCCCTGAAGCATCTTCCGATTAGCCACTGCAGCATAAAGGGACGCTGAGTGAATAACCAAACCGGCTTATTATAATAAACTGTAAAAAAAACTACAATTCTACTAATCCAACTTTATGAAATTATAAAAACGGGCATTTTATTTGAAACAACTAACCCTATAATAATCAAACGTAATAAAGTAAATTATATTCCTCAATTGCTATCAAGATCATTTTAAATTTCTTGATGAATATATTTTTTTTTTTTTTTGTTTTTGTTTTATTGAGAAATATTACAATTTGTTGCATAATGAACAGTAGTAATAGAGATGTAGTACACATTCATACAATATATACAGCCAATAATGATAAAGTCAAATTACGTAAAATCGGAAATAAATAAATTCAAATATATACAACAAAAAAACAACAAGAAACAAATCAAAACAACAACCTGTCGTAGAGATAAATACAAGTTGGGAAATAAATAAAAATCATACAAGCAAACTTAACTATACAAAATATATACAATCAGCCAAAGGAACCTTAGACTCGGCTGCTCCCTCCACAAGTGGGGGGAGAAGCGGAATCCAAGAGATCCCAGCGCCTCTCACTCAGCGCTTCACTGATGTAAGCCAGTGGAGGCCGAGCCAGAGCGGAATAGCCACAAACATACAGTACATGAGTGGAGGATCTGACCAGTGTCAGAACTCCAGATAAATGTTTACAAAACGTCGCGGAGCCACTGCCGTTTCAATCTTCGAGGAGGATTGTAGGGATGGGTGGAGCTGGAAAGCGATTGAGCAAGAGGATTAGGATGATGAAGAAGGTTCTGATGGAATTTGGAGAATTTGGATGGTACCAGGTCTAAAATAAATGGAATATTAAGGTCATGGTGTAGGTTGCAGTTGGTAACGTAATAAGGAGCATTAACTATTGTTCGGAGGACTTTGGATTGGAAGGATTGGATACGTTTGATGTTAGAATGTTTAGTTGTCCCCCATAGTTCAAGTCCGTAGGTCCATAAAGGTTTCAGTACGTCTTATATATTAGTAATTTGTTGTCGACTGTAAGATGAGATTTTCTGTTTAGTAATTTGTATAACCGGCCGAATCTGCGGTTGAGTTCTATCCTTTTAAGTCTCGTATGTGTGTTCCACGTCAGGCTTTTGTCTAGTAAAAAGCCAAGGTACCGGACTGTGTCTGAGGAAGGAAGCGGTATGGAATTGAATTTAACTGTTGGACAGGATTTACGTCGAAGGGTGAAGGTGACGTGTGTACATTTGCTTTCGTTTACCTTAATTCGCCAAGCCTTACACCAGTCTTCGACAAGGGAAAGGTGCCTTTGGAGATTTAGAGATGCTACTTCAGGATCGGAATTGGATGATAAAATGGCTGTGTCGTCAGCAAATGTTGCCAGAAAGGTATCGGGATCGGTAGGGATATCGGCGGTGTAGAGGATGTAAAGGACGGGTCCTAAGACGCTGCCTTGAGGAACATCGGCCTCAACAGTATAATGTTTGGAAAATTCGGAACCACAGCGAACTCGGAAGGAGCGGTTTGATAAATAGGATCGGAGGATTAGGTATAAGGATTGAGGTAAATGGGTTTTGAGCTTAAAGAGCAATCCCGGGTGCCACACCCGGTCAAAAGCTTGAGCTATGTCCAGAAAGGCACCTGAACAATACTCCTTGCACTCAAGGGCAGAGGAAATGTGATCCACAACTCGGAGTCCTTGCTGAACTGTGGAATGTTGAGAACGAAATCCAAACTGATGCGAAGGAAAATTTTGAAATTTATCTAGGACTCGTTTTAGTAGGAGCTTTTCGAAATTTTTTTCGGAAGTAGGCTAATAGGTCTGTAAGATGACGTGCTGTTGGAAGGTTTGCCTGGTTTCAGGAAAAGGATGATTGTTGAATGTTTCCATAAGAGAGGAAAATAGGTAGTGCGTAGGATACTGTTATAGAGATATGTAAGGAATGTAATGGCTTTCTGTGGAAGTTGTCTTAAGATCTGAGGCGTGAGGAGATCATATCCAGGGTATTTACGGAGAGGAAGCTTTTTAAGAAGATATTTGACCTCAGAGGGATTAACTGCTTTAGGAGGTAAGGAGAGTGGTATTGGCGAAGTAAGGAACTGTTCAACTGTTGAAGTATGGTTGGATTCAACTCAGGATGAGGACTGAAAACTTTGGAAAGGTGCTGTGCAAATTCCTGGGCCTTATCCTTGTCAGAAGCAGCCCAGGAACTATCACCGCGCAGGAGAGGATGGGAAATCGTGTGAGTATTCAGGATTCTCTTCGTGACATTCCACAGAGAATTGTCACGAGTCGAGAGAGAGGAGAGGTAGGAATTGTAGGATTGGGAACGAAAGGTCGCCAACTCCTGCTTTAATTTTCTACAATAAAAGTTATAAGAGCGGCGATCTTCTGGGTGGCGGGTGCGTTGCCATAATGTTCTGGCTCGGCGTTTGGTGTTGATGAGGTCCGTCAGGTGTTGTGGTAAATGGCATTGGTATGGAATAATTTGGGATTGTTTGGGAAAGGAGGCAGTCCAGGCAGCTTGTTGAATCCAGGTTGTAAACGAATATACGGCATCATCAAGATCAGAAAGGGTATTGAGAGTTACTCTGAGGTCGATATCATTGGTGAGGATTTCGCGGAAGAGGTTCCAGTTGATGGGGCCTCTGATGAATG
The DNA here is from genome assembly GCA_023052935.1 of Piezodorus guildinii. Taxonomy (NCBI): domain Eukaryota; kingdom Metazoa; phylum Arthropoda; class Insecta; order Hemiptera; family Pentatomidae; genus Piezodorus; species Piezodorus guildinii. The sequence goes on along the minus strand of CM041292.1, from coordinate 42,656,610 downwards.
ACGGTGGGAAAGGTTTCGGAATAGGAGTCATGGATACATTTAGGATTAATGGACTATGATCAGAGGATAGTTCATCAAGGCGAGTTACGGAATAGTTCAGGGAGCCTAATCCGCTGTGGATGAAGAAGTCGAGGATGTCTGGATTACGGTTAGGATCTGTTGGCCAGTAGGTAGGGGAATCGGGAGGTAGGAGATTAAGGCGTCTGGAGTTGAGTGCAGACTGCAATGTCCGTCCACGAATATTTGTGGTTCTGCAACCCCATTGTTGGTGCTTCGCGTTTAAGTCTGCACCCAGAATAAAGTGATTCTCCAATGAGTTGAGGAAGGAACCAAATTGGGTAATAGAAATAGAATTTTTAGGAGGGCAGTATGCTGATGCGATGACTAGCGGAAAGGAAAAGGTCTTGATTATAATAGAGGTGGCTTGTAGGAAATCGTGGGCGGGAAGTGGGTGTAAGTGATGGGAGAGGGATCGATTGACAATGACAGCAGTACCGGCATGGGCTTTGCCGTCTGGATGGTCTGTCCGGTATGTTGTGTATTCAGGTATTTTGAAGTACTGTTTAGTGGTTAGTCTAGTTTCAGTAATGAGTGCAACGTCAACTTTTTTGTCTTGCAGTAAGGCTGTAAGTTCGTCAGTGTGAGTTCTAACACCATTCGCATTCCATAGGAGAATAGATAAGGAGTTAGGTGAGGTCATTTATGGATTTTTTAAGTTAGGAATAAGATTTGATACAAGATTCGTGAGGATTGTTATTAGGGGCATGACAAGGGATTTGATTTCGGAAATGAAGGATGTCATCAAACTGGTAAGATCTGTGGCATTTGAAGGAGGGGGAATATGAGAGATTTGTTGTGGATGAGGATTTTTAGGACTGATTACGTTTTGAGGAAGAGGTATTTGTGGAATGGATTGAGGATATTGAGGTACATTTAGTAGTTCCGGCAGGGCCTCGGCTTCAGTACATTGGTTCCCACCTCCAAGTAGGTGGGCAAATGATACATTGGCATCGATTAATTTTGAGGGATCTCTTCTAGTTCTAGCCTGTCTTGTTGTTTCATCCAGTACTTGGGGTTTTTGATACCTGGTCCTTAGTTCCTTATAGATTTGGCATCCTTTGTAGTTGGCCGGGTGGTCCTTGAGGCAATGAGCACATGCAGCGGGTGTTGACTTCGGTTTTGTACATTCCACAGACTTGTGCTGTTCACCGCATTTCACGCAGCGTGGTATGTGGTGACAGTAACTTTTGGTATGACCATACGCCTGACAATTGTAACACTGAACAATTTCTCTCTTTGTATAAGGTTTTTCGACTCTTACACTTGTATAATACAGTCTTTTTAGATCATACATTTTTTCTACTCCTGCTAATGGTTCCAAGTCAGCGAAGAATAGAGGCAGTTGAACTCTATCTTTTATGACATTAGTGACTTGTCGCACTTTGTAACCCATCTCCATGAGTTCTTCTTTGATAGCGTCAACTGGTGTTGAAGGGTATAGATTTCTGATCACAACTCTAAGAGCTCTCTCTTGCCGTAGCTGATAAGTGTGAAAATCCGCTTTAGTTTCAGTTAGGTATTTCACAATTTTTCTATATGCCTCGGCGGTGGTCGGTGATATTTTGGTGTCATTGATTCTACTCATACAGTAGTAGCTGGTGGATTCGGTAATCTTGTTTAATTGCGCACATAACAACTGGAAATTTTTAATATTTTTGACAAATATCGGTGGAGGCCGTGGTTCACTGGGTGTAGGAGCAGATTCTATGTTTTCTTTTTCATTATGTAGGATTTGAAAAAGATTTGGGGTGAAAAACGGAGATTCGTTAGTCATCCCCTGTGACGATGTGCTAGGCTGTGGTTCAGATTCTGTATTAGAACCTGAAGGGGTTGCTTGTTGATTTAATTTTTTATTAGTATCACGGCGGGGTCTTTGTTTTATGGGAGACGTGATTGAACCACTAGATCTAGATCTTTTAGTTAATGCTTTGGAGAACATCACTTGGTGAAAATATCGCATTTCATGTGAAGAAGATAATAAGAAAATAACTAGATGTTGGTAATAAAACAATAACTAAAGAAAAGAAAACCAATCCCGGCCTTGCCGAGCTATTGGCAATCAGCTGATGTGAAGAGGTTACCCAGCATTCACTTTACACCGTAAATTGTAACAAAACTTACTGTTGTTTGCTCCAATATTTACTGCTGTTGTTATCCTGAAGTCTGGTGATGTTTTCAAGATTGCACTGAAGAGAATTCAAACTGAAAAAGCATGAAATCCAAGAGTCGATTTGAAAGATGACTGCTATACACATGCGCATGCGCGGAACTCTGATGAATATTATGAATGAAAAGTTGCCTAACCAATGTAATAATCAAGAAGTGTGATCTATGAGTCTGTAATATTAAACTTTGGGGGAGATTTTTGATATATGTAATTATAAAATGGTCTTAGAGTGCAAAAATGAGTACATTTTTACTGGCACCTTATTTCCTTTGTGATAAAAATATAATGTTGATTTTAAAATTAACATTGTCATGAGTTAAATCATTTCAAGTTGATAATTGATGGCGGCGTGATAAGATTAAAACCAGTGACATAAATTAGTAGCCGTTTAACATTCACCGAACGCTACATGACGTATAAAATATAGCTAGTTAAATTTAATATCTAAAAAAACATCATTCCACTATACAACAATCTCATCGTTTAGTTGATTTCATTTTAAATTCACTAGAGTCAAAAAAATATTGTCCAGGTGTTTTCCTTGACATTAGTCAGGCTTTCGACAAGGTTTGGCACGAAGGATTGCTTTGCAAACTGAAAATTTTACTTCCACCTGCGTTCTATTTAATATTCCTTTCATACCTTTCGGATAGACATTTTTCTGTCAAAGTCGGGACCGAACTCTCAGACATTCAGCAAATTAAGGCAGGTGTACCTCAGGCCAGTGTTTTAGGACCAATATTGTTTAACATTTACATGCCAGATCTTCCCCAGCACAATGGGACTCTTTTGGCTACTTTTGCTGATGATACAGCTGTTCTTTGTTCAGATAAGGATCCTTTACAAGCGGCAATATCCCTCCAAAACCACCTTGATGAAATTTCTGCTTGGGCTTCTAGGTGGAAAATAAAGATGAACGAGTCCAAGAGTGCTCATGTAGTGTTCACCCTGAACCACAAACCTTCTCCTCCCATTAACTTTAATAATATTCCATTTCGCCTTCCGACGAAATTCGCTATTTAGGTATTCACTTGGACAAAAGACTGACCTGGAGTACCCACATTCGACAAAAACGCAAAGAACTCAACAGACGATACGGTCTTTTATATAGATTACTTGACAGACGCTCTAAATTATCATTAACCAACAAACTAACTCTTTACAAAGTTTTGCTAAAACCAATCTGGACATACGGGATAGAACTGTGGGGCTCTGCTAAACCAACAAGTATCCAAAGAATACAGTCTTTTCAGTCGAAAGTGCTGCGCAAAATAGTGGACGCACCGTTCTACGTAACAAATGACGTTATACATAACGACTTAAACATTCCAACTATTTCAGCCACTGCTACAGAACAATACAATAACTTCCACCAAAGACTAACATACAACACCAACCCTCTTACAGAAACATTAAAATGCTCTACGAATCCTTACAGCCCACCCCGACGACTACGCAGGCGGTGGCCAAGAGATATGCTGATCACTTAACGAACTCTGCTGTGATGAGCCGCTGCTTCAGCAGTCCACGAATTTGCTTATTGCAAAGGAAATGCAGATGGCAAATTAAATTTTATGTCAATTTTTTTGTTTTGTAATAAATAAATAAATAAATTTAATGTATATATTTTATATTATAATTATAAATTTATAACAATATAATATACCAAAAAATATTTTATAACAATTATATTTATGCTTTTATTGGCCACCTTTTTCTCAATACATGGACCCGAATGTATCGAAAAAAGAAATAACTGAATAATTGTTACAGCTACATGCTTGATTAGTATCTTTATAGTTGACAAATGCCAAAGTAAATTATTTAAAAAAAGGCTACTAATTCTTGTACAAAGAACTAAACAAGATACTGAAATGTTACTATGAAGATGCTAAAAACTTATATTTTCATTGCTAAAAGAAATGGAGGATTAATCAGTTCTTTTATTTCTTGATTTATTTTATTGATTTAATACCATATGTTTTAGTTTGATATTATTTACTTCTTTAGAACTTACATTAATGTGACAACTAGTCTTTCTTCAGTCTTGATTGGTCCTCTAAAATTTGTGGTTTGTTTCGTCAAGGCACATTTCAATTTAGAAAGTAAAAAATCTGGCGCGGGGAACACACAACTTCCACTTTCCACGATTGTTAAAATCAATTTAAAAACTATTAGATATAATTCAATTTTAAAATATTTTAATAAAACCTAATTTCATTTTCGTTGGAAACATATGATTTAGATTAAACATTGTAACTATATTAAATTGTTAATCAGTAATAAGTTTATTCCCTATTCGTCACTTTATATTACGTTTTACAACTTTTTGTTTCAGATAATATTTTTTCTAAAATCTTTCTCTTCCAACGGTATATAATACGTCTATAATACTGTTCTTATTATCAAAAAAACAAAAATTACATAAAAAAGTTTTACTCTTTTATCATTTCGTTGGCCATCAAATTCGTTCAACTTGAATATTTAGCCGTCCTTCATCAATGTCATTAAGATGATATAGTTAATATTTTAGAATGTACAAAATTAAAGGTAGTTTAGAGGAAGGAAATTTAAATTATCAGCATTTAAGCCCTACTAGACTATTTCAATCAGAATGAAACTTACATAATATTAAAACCCATTAAATTTTACATCCATATATCGTGTTTAAACGAAATCGTTAGAGCCGTTTTTGAGAGAATCTCATAAAGTTGGAAGATGCATAGTATCAAGTAGCCCTTCTGGTTAGCAGATTTTGATGAAAAAGTTGCTGTAACATCTTGGGCAACATATAGTTGTCTTAAATTTGAAATTTAAGTTTCGTACGACTTATGGTTTTTGCGCTAGACTTACCACACACAGACACACAAACACGGACACACACACAGACCTTTTTTCAGGACTTGGTCATTTGGACTCAAGAGACCCTAAAACGTGTATTTCCGTCGAAAACTGGAATTCGAAAATTTCCACGATCGCAATACTTTCTCTTACAATATATTTCATGTATGGGTAAGTGAAAGTAAAAAATTTGGTGCGCGCAACACAGGATTTTCACTTACCTCCGTTATTTATATCAATACAAGAATTTTTAAACAAATTTATATACGAAAATAAATTGTTAAAGAATCATTTAATTAAATTTAAATTGGATTTTAATTGAAACGTGTGTTTTATTAAAAAATCTATTATATTATTATCTACGACAAACAGTTTGTTTTATCGGCTTATCATTGCTCTCCGTTAACTTTTACAATAGTTGTATAAGATAATACTTTTTCTAAAATCGTTAGCTTTCCATCAGTATATTATACATAAATATTACTGTTTATATGTTGTAACCGGTCGCGGTTGTCGGCACCGGTTGGCAGAACCTGCTCGATTGTAACCTTACCTCTTGTTCCCTATGTTACCTTATAACTTACCTGTATCTCCTTATCTTTTCTTTTAATTTTCCTTTATGTAAAACTTCCTTTTATTTTGTCTTATGTTCATTTCTTTGTTTGTAGCTCATTACCTTTTGTATATACCGATTGTAAATATTTTAATATTGTACATAAATTGTTGCATGGTAGTAATTGCATTTATTTTTATTTGTAGATAGAAAATAAATTATATTAGAAGTATTTTGATAGTTGCATTGCATGGCAGAACAAACTAACCCAGCCCTTCTCGCTGAGCTTAGCTGGAAAAGCAAATTACCTTTTTTTATGACAGGGTATGTACCAAATTTTATTTTTCCTTATTTTGCACCAAAAGTGGATAAAGCTACCTGTATCTGGCCTAACCAGCCTGGCGCCCTTCTAATTAAACTTTGAAGTGGAATATCCTATATTATGGTCATAATGTTCAAAAACAAAAAAATTGCATTAAGAAAAATTTTTTTTTCTCCTTTGGTTGTTTATTAAATTAGCTCAACTTGCATATTTAGCTGTTAATTATCATTGCGAACAAGATAATATAGTTATTTTTATAGAATCTACAAAATTAAAGGTACTTTAGAGGAACTTTGCAGTTTTCTTCTTTAGTTGGATATCTATTTCATTTAACTTCGATATATACCTGTTTTTTATCAATACTAATCAGATAATATGGTAAATTTAATAAAATCTAAAAAATTAAAGATACTTTAGGAAAAGAAATTTTAAAATATCGGCATTTAAGCCCTGTCAGGCTATTTCAGTCAGAATGAAACCTATATGACATTAAAGCCCATTAAATTTTACATCGATATATAAAGTTTAATCAAAATCGATTGAGCCGTTTTTGAGAAAATCGTAAAAAGGTGCAAAATGCATAGTATAAAGTTGCTCTTCTGATAAGCTGATTTTGATGAAAAAGTTTTTCTAACGTCACAGGCGTATATTTGTCATAAATATGAAATTTCAGTTTCTTAGTACTTTTCGTTTCCGTCGGGAGTTACCACACACACACAGACCTTTTTGCTGGACTCAGTCATTTGGACTCAGAAGACCCTAAAACGTGTATTTCCTATATAGGTGAGTGAAAGTTAAATCAAAAGAATCTTGGCTCATTCTTAAATATTCATAAAATTTATCTCCATAATATTTTAATTTGTAATATAAGTTAACGAATTCTCCCAGTTTTTTTCTCCCTCTGTTAAAATATTTTATAGTACATGTTCTATTTGAACAAATGTAAAAAAATAACAAATAATTTATTAAAAGTTTTGAGTTTTCCATTAATAATTACTTTCTTTGTTGTTTATTAAGTGGCATTATTGATTAAAGATAGTTGATAACACTTCACTCTTCATATAAATGACTAATCATTCGATAATGATTATGACATTACCTGGGAATCGATGGCGAGCCTTGCATCCCAGCTCCCGCTTGCTGCCGTCTTGAAACGCGCATTTCGCGACCCTCCTAGACAATCGTGTGCAGTTTAAACAGACCCTAATGCGTGATCCGCGCCACCCCCTCCCTGACTCTATCTCCTCACGTCCATGAAGACGATTGGTTGGATCATCGATTATTAATGACATGTATTGTTATCGTTATCAGCAAGTAGACATTTTCCTTTTTCTCTGAGGATCTCATCAGTTAACGGGAAATTATGGCTCAGTTCCTTTGTTGTGAAGTTAGGATAAGTGGAGATAAAAATTATGCATCCCAGCTACGGAAGGTATTTATTACCTTATGTATCGTCGACCTGGTAAGACATGTTGACTTTATGGGAATTAACAGACCATTATTATTATTTATAAAAATTTCCTGTTTTTATTTATATATAACTAACATATGTAACTTTCCCTCTGAACCCTTTCTCACGCTTTCCAATTTATTGCTCTCTGAACCCTAGAAAAGGGCTCAGATGCCCTTTTCTGTTCCATGAATGCTCTTAGACTCGTCATAAAGGTGCAAGGGTATCGTCACTTTTCGCCCTGTAAGATACAGTTGTCACGTTCATGTTAACACCCCTCCCCACTCTTTCTCAACACTTCTTAAACCTACCTATCCATTCTCATTCCATCATTCTCTCTTGGTGAATCTCAAGGTAGACTTCACACATGTAGCATGTGAAGAATAAAGACTATTTTTAAGCATCTACTGATGTGTGTTCGTTAATTTACGCAAATTGTATTCGACCTGTCTCGATATAAATTATATATTAAGCAACATAAGTAATATGTGTTATTACTTTCACTTACCTATGTATGAAATATATAGTAAGGGAAGGTATCGCGATCGTGAAAATTTTCAAATTTCAGTTTTCAACGGAAATGCACGTTTTAGGGTCTGTGTTAAAATAACATAATCCCGCAAAATGGTTTATTTATTTATTCGCGACCTTTGGCATAGAATACTGTTATGCTAGCAACTACGCTATGGGTGACCCCCCCGCAAAATGGTCTCTGTGTGTCCATGTGTTTGTGGTAAGTCCAGCACGAAAAGAAAAGGTGTACGAAAATGAAAATTCATATTTGAAACACCTATACGTCTGAGATGTTACAGCAACTAGTTTGTAACAGAAATACACGTTTTAGAGTGGAAATTCCCCTGAGTGGAAATTCGTGCGCCTTAGCAGAAAGTCCTATGAAACTTAAATTTATATTTAAGACTATACGCCCGAGATGTTATGAAACCTTTTTCATCAAAATCAGCTAATCAGGAGAGCCACTTTATACCATACATTTTGCACCTTTTTACGATTTTCTCAAAAACAACTCTAACGATTTTGATTAAAATTTCTATATGAATGTAAAATTTAATGTATGATGTATATTTCATTCTGATTGAAATTGTCTGACAGGCCTTAAATGCCGTTTTTTTAAAATTTCTTCCCCTAAAGTATCTTTAATTTTGTAGATTTTATTACATTTACCATATTATCTGATTAGTATTGCTAAAAACCAGTTACATATCGAGTTAAACGAAATCGATATCCAACTGATTGAGAACACTGCAAACATATTTTTTAAATGGAATTAATTTTAATTTTTTGAGCTTAAGAACACTTATGAATATATATAATATACCGTTGTAATGCTAAAGCTTTTAGAAAAAATATCATCTTACACATGCTATTGTAAAAGTTAACGGAGAGTGATGAAATGCCGATAAAACACAACTGATTGTCGAAAATAATAATAGAATAGATTATTTAATAAAAAACATGTTTCTATTAAAATCTAATGTAAATAATTCTTTAACAATTTATTTCGTTTCTAAATTTATTTAAAAATTCTTAAATTGTTATAAATAACGGAGGTAAGTGACAGTTGTGTGTTGCGCGCACCAGATTTTTTTTACTTTCACTTACCTACACATGAAAGAGTAAGGAAAAGTATTGCGATCGTAGAAATTTTCAAATTTCAGTTTCCTGCGGAAATTCACGTCTTAGGACCCTCCTCCAAGTTGAAATAACCTATTCGCTCGAAAAGGTTTGTGTATGTGGTAAGTGTAGCACGGAAACGAAAAATCGTACGAAACTGATATTTTATATTGAAGAAAATCATAGATGAAAGCCTGAGATGTTAAAGCAACGTTTTTATCAAAATTGTAGATTCGAAAAAATGAAACATTCTATCTTATTTGCATCGAAAAAACAATGATTAAATATAAGATTCGAACGATTCTTTAAGGTTTTTTTCAAGCCTAACAATTTAATAATTCTTAAATTTTAACAACGGAGATGAGTGAAAGCCGTGTGTTGGGCAGACAAGATTTAGTTTTTGAATATAACAGTAGACCAGTAAGTAATATGGGTGTATAAAATACCGTTGTAATATAACAGTAGACCAGTAAGTAATATGGGTGTATAAAATACCGTTGTAATATAACAGTAGACCAGTAAGTAATATGGGTGTATAAAATACCGTTGTAATATAACAGTAGACCAGTAAGTAATATGGGTGTATAAAATACCGTTGTAATATAACAGTAGACCAGTAAGTAATATGGGTGTATAAAATACCGTTGTAATATAACAGTAGACCAGTAAGTAATATGGGTGTATAAAATACCGTTGTAATATAACAGTAGACCAGTAAGTAATATGGGTGTATAAAATACCGTTGTAATATAACAGTAGACCAGTAAGTAATATGGGTGTATAAAATACCGTTGTAATATAACAGTAGACCAGTAAGTAATATGGGTGTATAAAATACCGTTGTAATATAACAGTAGACCAGTAAGTAATATGGGTGTATAAAATACCGTTGTAATATAACAGTAGACCAGTAAGTAATATGGGTGTATAAAATACCGTTGTAATATAACAGTAGACCAGTAAGTAATATGGGTGTATAAAATACCGTTGTAATATAACAGTAGACCAGTAACTAATATGGGTGTATAAAATACCGTTGTAATATAACAGTAGACCAGTAACTAATATGGGTGTATAAAATACCGTTGTAATATAACAGTAGACCAGTAAGTAATTTGGGTGTATAAAATACCCTTGTAAAGCTAACTATTTTAGAAAAAATATTATAGTGGATATAATTAGTTGACCGTTGAGAATTACTGAAGGAATTAGTCCGGGTGGCGGTCATTAAATGAAACAACTGAATAGTTTCAACTATTTTATTGTTTGCCAACGTTTCGACCCCCATTGTGGGTCATCATCAGGGCGTCTGCTAGGCGAGTGGAAACAGTTTCCTCCAGGGAAAATTTTAGCCTCACAACCATAGTAATTTTTTAGATACCAGAAAATTGAGTGGTACTTTTTTTTATAAATATAGACATACAGCTAATAAAAGTCCTAAATATGCTTAAAATAATAGTTCTGATTATTGTACTCGAATAAATCAAAAGAAATAGTCATTTTTTTAATTTATTTAAATTTATAAATGTATATGCTTCAAGGTAATAACGATTAAAGTTGAAAATGACTCTTGAAATAAAACATGACAACAATATAGATAATAATTGATATAAATATTTCCGCGCTGTGTAACCTTCTATACTCCCTAGTAGCCTCATCTCTCTTCGGACCAAATATTTTAGTACCTTATTTTCTAAAACCTTTAGCCGTTGTCCGTCCTTCAAAGTAAGCGGCCACGTTTCACCGTCGGAAGAATAACAGTTTTATAAATTCTAACCGTTAAGTTTTTAGACAGAAGCTAAGCAATTTCGCAACTGAATTATAACACGCATTTCCCGCCTTTAACCAGGACTTTATTTCCTGCTGGATTTTTTTTTTCGTAATCATTGAACCTAAATACTTAAATTTCTCTACGTGTTCAAAAGTATACCCTGATATATCAATATCACTATGATCGCCACCGTCTCTGCTACAAATCATATATTTTGTCTTTTCGGTATTTATTTCGAGTCCTATTTCTTTACCGGTTTTTATTAACGCACTTGTATTTAGTTGTTTAGTTTCCCTGTCTTCCTTTAGCAGTACCAAATCATCGGCGTATCCCAGAACCGGAATTTTATCACCCAAATTTAAACCTTCTTAGTACATGTCACTTTTTCTTTGATATATTCTTAAGCGACAGCATCTGCATCAATTTCTGTTATTATGATTGCTATTAAGAAGGTTTTAAAAGGAATATATTTTAAAGTACTTCCGCGTAAATGATATTTATAGTTTTATTTTCTTGTGGCAGAACATACTGATTTTTTCCGCAACCCGATCTCGACGTAAATCTATTCCTACGTGTTTAAATGGAAAAATATAAATTAACGGGAAATTGAATTATTTAAAAATAAAAGGTAAATCATTTGGAATCATTGGGATGCGAGGTTTTTTTTTTTCTCCCAAATTTTCTCCTTTTTTCCCCAGATTTTCTCCTGGTTCTTCACTCCTATTGGTCGCAGCGTGATGTTATGTAGCCTATAACCTTCCTCGATAAATGGACAATCCAACATAAAAAGAATTTTTCAATTAGAACCAGTAGTTTCTGAGATTAACGCGTTCGAATAAACAAACAAACAAACTCTTCAGCTTTATAATATTAGTATAGATTACTTAATAGAACACCTGTTTCTATCTAAAATAAATTTTAATTATTAATTAATTTTAATTTTAGTGTTAGATTACATGCTCATCACTCAAGCTTCAATGACTCTCCAACATTACTTACTACAGCTACAGAACTATTTTAATCAATGGAAGATAACACTGAGCAATGAAAAATCTCAACACATTACCTTCACTCTCAGACACGATACCTGTCCTCCAGTTTACATAAATAATGAACCCATTCCACAGACTAACACAGTTAATTACTTAGGACTCACTTTTGGCAGAAGAATGACCTGGGGCCCACATGTGACACAGAAACGTTTATGCCTAACCAGGAGATTGAAACTGTTGTACTCCATTCTTCATAAACGATCCACACTGAAAATTAGACAGCGGCTGAATACTTATACCTACCTACCTTTCAAAACCATTATGGACTTATGCATCTCAAATTTTCGGAACCGCTAAAAAGACTCACATTAAAAAAATACAGACTTTTCAATCGAAAACGTTGAGAATATTAACACGCTCACCCTGGTACGTGAGTAACAAAACTTTACATACAAACCTGCTTATATCTACTGTTCAAGACTACATTCATACTTCATACAAGAAATTCCATGACAAACTTCACGGACATTACAACACACTCATTCAAAACATGGCGACAACGGACATGCCTGAACTCACCAGAAGAAGGCTGAAAAGGAGCTGGTTAAGGGATCTCCTTGTTTAAAACTTATGATTTTCACGTTAGGAGGAGGTGGCGCTGGGTACTGACCTCCCTCATGCCTGACATGCCAGCTCTTACAATATATATACAGCGCATCTGCTTATTATCGCGGAAAAGTGACAGGTGTAGATTATGATAAATAAAGATTAAAAAAAAATACATGCTTTTACTTAATGAACCTCGATACGATCTAGTTTAAGGATGATGTTACCTAATATTTTATTATTTTTGTTTTCGGTATTCTAACTCTTTTATTTTCTGCATTCCTTTGAAATATTGTATTGTAAACTCAATGAGTATAATTCAAAGTTACTTCACTGATGAGGTTTTCAAAATTGAAATTTTAAAAATGTAATCATTGACTAATTTAAAAAAAAAAACAGACTTTATTGACATAAAGAACATTATAAAATTGCAACCATCTATGGCCATGCGTGTCGTAGTTGTTAAATTTAAAAGTTGGATGAAATATCCCACTCTATCTCTGGAAAATATTCTCGAATTTGTTTAAATCACTCCTATTAGATAATTTAATTAAGTCTGAATTGTAGCTTGCAAATCAACAAACATGGATATCATATTCATTGCTTTAAATTTATTATTTTATTTTTAATATCTGGAAGAAATAGATTAATTTCTGAGGTACACTTGAAAATAATTCTGCTTATTTTTAATTTCTTACAAATGACCTTTTATTGACAGGGCAATCACAATTCAACGTTTCGAGGTATTTCATCCATACTATACCATAGAGGATCCTACAAGCAATATCAACATCACTAAAAAATCCATTAAAAATACTAAATATAATGTAAATTATTAAGAACATTCGTCGGTAATTTTAAAACGAAAATTAAAATATCACAAAATTATTTATAGGTATCTCACTTTAGGTATTTACTTAGTTTGGAAAAATTTCTTTTTTGTCCATCTGTTTTGTACTAACTTCGTCATTATTAATTTTAAAAAAATCTAAAATCGTCAGCAAAGAATCCCAAATAAAGTAAAAATTTAGTATTTTATATAATTGTGAACTATGTAGCATTGTTGATTTGTGAAATACCTTTTGATAATTTTCCTAATATTTTAATTTTCCTTTTAGAATTACCAACTGGGGGGGGGGTCACCGGTAGCATAGCGGTTAGCGTAACAACCACCTATGCCTATAATTGTATTTTATAGAAGTAAAAAATCCTTAGTTATGCCGTCCTTCGGAGGGAACAATAAAAAGTGGTCCCGAGCCTGTGCGATGTCAGGTACTCGTTAAAGATCTCTATCCTAATAAAACCTGAATAGGCAAAATTTAAGACTCCCACTGTTGCATCGTCCGATTAGCCATAGTAGCATAAAGTGACGTTAAATAAATAAACAAACAAAACAAAAAATTGCATTAAAAAAATATTTTTGCAGTTTTTTCCTTTAGTTTGATATCGATTTCGTTCAACTTATATATTTACCTGTTTTTTAAGCAATGCTAATCAGATGATACGGTAAACTTCATACTATCTTTAAAATTAAAGGTACGTTAGAAGAAGAAATTTTGAAATATCGGCATTTAAGACCTGTCAGACTATTTCAATCAGAATAAAACATACATGATATCAAAGCCCATCAAATTTTACATCCATATAGCGTGTTTAATGAAAATCGTTTGAGCCGTTTTTGAGAAAATCGTAAAAAGGTGCAAAATGAATGGTATAAAGTGGCTCTCCTGATTAGCTGATTTTGATGGACAAGGTTTCATAACATCTCGGGCGTATAGTCTTAAATATAAATTTGAGTTTCATAGGACTTTCCGTTAAGGCGCACGAATTTCCACTCAGGGAAATTTCCACTCTAAAACGTGTATTTCCGTTGCAAACTGGAATTCGAAAATTTTAACAATTTTAATACTTCCCAACTGAGGGGTCACCGGTAGCATAGTGGTTAGCGTAACAACCTTCTATGCTTAAGTTCACTGTTTCAAACCCGCAGGTAGCCCAAGGAGTTTTTAATAGAAGTAAAAAATCCTATGTTATGCCGTCCTTCGGAGGGAACGTTAAAAAGTGGTCACGAGCCTGTACGAAGTCATGTAGATACTTTTTAAAGATCCCGATCCTAATCAAACCTGGATAGAAAAAAATCTAAGACTTCCAATGTAGCATCATCCGATTAGCCACAGCAGCATAAAGTGACGTTAAATAAATAAACATACAAATTACCAACATAGTTCATAATTACATACAATTTTAGAATTTTATATGATTTTGAAGTATATAACATTGTTGCTTTGTGAGATACCTTATATTATTTTAATTTTCACTCTAAAATCACGAACGAATGTTTTTAATGATAATATTGCTTGTAGGATCCCGATGATATGTGAAATACTCCGAAACGATGAATTGTGATCATCCTGTCAATAAAAGGTCCTTTGAAAGAAATTAAAAATAAGACCAATTCTTTTCTGCCTCACTCATTGATATGATTATTTTCATTCAACAGTGTCTTTGTTGATGTCATATTATGTATATACAACCTGTATACATATATTTTTTTTTACCATTGGTCAGTTAATGAGATACAGTTTATTAAGATTGATCAATCGAAGATCCAGCGTTTAAATTCGACAGTAGTTTAATGAGTTACAAAATAATAATAATAAATATTTATATTAATCTTATTCAGAAAATTTAATTATTTGCCGATATATTTGTTTTAGGCGATCCTTGGGTACCTATTCATCTATTACTTTAAACCCGCATATATAGACACCATGCGTTTATGTAAGTTTTAGATAAAATATTTTGAAATAACAATAATGTTCTGCTAAATTTAATTTAGATTATTTGTTTTTTAGTTGCAGAAGAACAGCTTCTCGTTTATTTTAATATAGTGATGGCAGTAGTACCGCCTATATTTTTAATATTGCTCGTTTTTTATGCATATAAGGTGAGTTAGCTACACTTTTTTAAAAGTATATACGTCATAGTGCGATAGCTAGATAACTTTTTCATCTTAAAGAGTCTGACTCATTGTTACACGTATTTTTTATTCATTGAAGTGCCTTTGCACACGTAGCCTACTGTTCAGCCGGTTGTTAATCCTCACTGCCATAAGGACGTTTAGACAAATTTGGAAGTATTATTGATTTATCAAGAAGCCTAAATGCGAGCGCTGAGTTTCTGGACTGCTGGGCTGTTTTTAACGCTTCTCTTACTCTTCAAATTAATTTTATTAACCTACCTTTATATAAATCCTTTCTCATTGATGGATTTTTTTCACACTCTCCGGTTTTATAATTATTTACAAATACAATATATACATGTAAATTATAAGCATAACCCTATCATATTTATTTATTTAACGTCAATTTATGCTACTATGGCTAATCGGACAATGCTACAGTGGGAGTCCTAAATTTCGCCTATCCAGGTTTTATTATGATAGGGATCTTTAACGAGTACCGGACATCGCACAGGCTCGGGACCACTTTAAAACGTCCCTTCCGAAGGACGGCATAACTAAGGATTTTTTACTCCCATTAAAAAATCCTAGGACCACCTGCGGTTTTGTACCTGTCACCTTTGGCATAGGTGGCTGTCATGCTAACCACCCAGCTACAAGTGATCCCTAACCCTATCATATCATGTCCATCGACACGATAGGTGGTTTTGATAGAAATAACTCAACAAAGAAATACCTGCAATTACTGGTAGATTCATTTTTCTAGGTATGCATGGATTCGTACTTCCAGTGGGCAAAGTGATACTGATTTCTTCAAACTGATCAACCCAGTGGCAGAAGGAAACAAAATAAAAATGTTGCTAGTTGATCAATATGGAGCGTTCAAGACAAGGAAGTTCAGAACATACCTACAAAACAAGAGAATTGATCTGCTCTATACAGCAGTAGACAACCCACAATCCAATGGACTGAATGAACGGTTAAATCAAACATTGGTAAACAGAATCCGTTGCCGAATAAATGAGACTGGTGATAACATGTCTTGGACCACGGTGGCTGAGTCTTGTGTCAAGGAATACAACACACCTCAGGGAACGACCAAATTTTCGCCTGCTTATCTGTTGTTTGGAATGACATCCGATATAGTTCCTGAACAATTGAAATGCGAAACTGATTTGAGTGCAGATCGTCAGGAAGCATTAGAAAACTCTAGAATAAGTTTTGAAAGGGACAAGAAGCGGGTAGATCAAACGAGGAAAGAACATGAATTTCAGGAAGGAGATTTGGTGTACGTTTCGAATGGCAATAGATTGAATGGAGATAAGTTGGATGAGGTCAGGAAAGGACCGTTTATCATAAAACGTAGAGAGAGTTTCACCATCTATTTATGAAGTTGACTGCAATACGAAACATAGGGCTGCCAATTTCTTCCATAGCTCCTGTGGAAAAAGAGTCTTCGACCAACGGAGGTGTAAATCATAATCATAATTTAGTAGTAGATAGTGTCACTATTTATTTATCACAGTGACAAAGTAGATCACATGTGATTTTACTTTCACACACCTATATATATATATATAGTAAGGGAAAGTACTGCGATCGTGAAAATTTTTGAATTCCTGTTTTCAACGGAAATACACGTTTTAGGGTCCCCTGAGCCCAAATGACCAAGTCTTACAAAAAGGTCTACGTGTGTGTGTCTGTGTGTGGTAACTCCCGGGCGTAAACGAAAAGTCCTATGAAACTGAAATTTAATATTTAAGACAACTATACGCCCGAGATGTTACAGAAACTTTTTCATCATAATCAACTGATCAGAATATCTACTTTATACACTGCATTTTGTACCTTTTTAGGATTTTCCCCAAAACGGCTATAACGATTTTGATTAAACTCTATAAATCGATGTAAAATTTTATGGCCTTTAATATGATGTAGGTTTAATTTTAATTAAAATAGTCTGACTGGGCTTAAATACCAATATTTTAAATTTTCTTCCTCTAAATTACCTTTAATTTTGTACATGCCAAAAGATTAACCATATCGTCTTAATGGCATTGATGAAGGACGACTAAATATACAAGTTGGACAAATTTGATGACCAACTAAAGGATAAAACAGCAAAACTATTTTTCAACGTATTTTTTGGTTTACTGATAATAATAACAGTAATAAAGACATAACAGTATAATATACCTTTGGAAAGAAAAAGATTTTAGAAAAAATATTTTCTGATACACAGAGTTGTAAGGGTAATATAAAGTGACGGATGGGGAATAAAATTATTACTGATTAACAATTTAATATAGTAATATTATTCAATCTATAATCATATGTTTCCAACGACAATGAATACACGTTAAATGAAAATCAACTTCAAATATAAAATGGAAGTATGTTTAATAGTTTTTAAATTGATGTTGAAAGTCGAGGTAACTGAAAGTGTGTTCCCCGCACCAGAGTTTTTTTTCACACTCTCCAGTTTTATTATTATTTACAAATACAATATATACATATATTTCAGGACAGCTCATCTTTTATTACCCGAAGGTATCTAATTGATGGAATATTGAAAATTCGTTTATATTCGTATTTATACTGAATAAAGATATGGAAGGGAGGATGTTAAGGTAAGAGAATAACAAAAAAAAATTATGAAAAATCTGTTTGTTGGCTGATTTTTTCCGAAATTACTGGACCAAAATTTGAAATTTGGCACAAAAATACCAAGGCATTGTAATGTATTGAGGATACTGAGGGGAGTTCATTATTAAATAATTTTAATATTAAACAATTAAAGAACAATTAAGATAACCTTTGTCGGCAAAACATCAAAAGGTGTTTACCTAGCCCCCTAGATTTCCCATCGGTATGGGCCCCCCAGCGGTACCAGAAACCTCTGGTAGTTTCCCCCTAGCGGCGGGCAACAAGAATATTAAGAGTCGTGAAAAGATGAGAATAATAGCACAAAGGCTATACCGCCAACCGGAGCACTTTCCATATCGGCCCACCCGAGGTGAAGACAATGAGAGAGAAGAACCGAAGAGTCAGTCAAGTTTTATCCTCAAGAAGAGTGAGTCAGGTTCCATCTACAAGAAGAGGAGGTGGCCGTCGGGGTTCTGAGAGCAGCTGGAGGATGAAGCAGAGAAAGGACGTCTTAAGATGATTCCATCTTCGCTAGCCGACACTGTTTTAAAGGTATCTCGTTATTTGTAATATTGTATGGCAAACGTAGAAGTGAAAATGTCCCTCAGTATTCTCAATCAAAGTTCTAGGGAATATATTAATATAATTTATATATGTAAGTTAATATTTATAATAACGTATTAATTGAATCTTGCTTACTTTAATCTTACCCTGCATGCCACCTATTGGATCGGTAAACACGATACCCTTGGAAAGGAGATCCAATGGTATCATTAAATATAGTTTATATATTGACTAAATATAGTATGTAAGCTAGTTTTTGAAGATACCGCTGCCTTAGAAAAGCAGCCGGTCAAAAACATAGCAGCATCTAACGATGAACCTGATATTAGCCGATTAAATTTAAAAAAAGTTATTGCGTTTAGCTAGATTAAAAATCCGTTTAGCTGAATTAATGAATAGTTACTAAAGAATTCGACAATGAATTAAATTTCCAACAGAATGAAAACAAGAATCATTGAAATTGATACAGAAATAGCAGAGATATAGCGTTTTGAAGTTAGCAGCCGTGATAGATCATTTCAAGCCATTTCCCTTTGAATTTATTAATTTTCATATTGGTCAACTGTCTATAAATATCTTTATAAACAGTTATACCCTAATATAGTTATTATGAAATAATAAACCATTGTGTAATAATTTGCAGTTTTTTTATATTTCAAAATGACAATAGAACTTGTATTTTGCAGAATAACAAGAAAGCATTGAGTTGTTTGCTAGTGTTTGAAGTAATAATATTCCTAGTTCGATCATTTTATTGATTAATGATAATATGAATCACGCACAATCTTCAATAGTGTCATAGGTAATATTATTTTTTTTTCTTAGTTCATAAATATTATCTTTTGTTATTTCTAAAAATGTAATAAAAAAAAAAAAAGTTAAAATTAAAAGCTATCTTTTATAAAATTTAGTTTAGTACTAATATTATTTCGTTATGCTTTTAGTTCAGCTGTTCATGGAACTGGTCATCATAGTGTTATTATTTGTCATGTTTCTATACTTATATAACCTCTGTAAGCCACCAGCAACTGAAGATATAGCCACGGAACCGAGAGGAAAATACCTTTCTTGAATACATCTGAGGAAACAAAGGTCTAATTAGTATAAAACTCCGTTGTATAGATCTCTCAAGGCCCGGCTAAACTTAGAAAAAAGGCGAGGAAAGGAAAGAGAAATTTTCCGATCTAATCCAAATGACGTCATTTACATATAGCCCGGTCAATTTAGACATTCGAAGGTACATAAATTCGCGCCTAGCTGAAAGTCAGTAAGATTGTTTAAAATATGATTAAAAATAAAATTTCAAAGTTCTCCATCTTTCTCCTGTGAGGAAAATTTTTTATTCGAGGTCAAAGGTCAAAAGAATTAGTTTATGGCTATTTTCAGCAAAACAGTTGATTTATCATGAAAATACGTTAGTCAAAAATTGTAGATCATAAAATTATCTACAAATAATGTGTTACTACTTTTTTTCCTACGAGACACCGTTTTTGAGATATAACGATTCAAAAAGTTGCAATCGTAATAACGCCACCTATGAGGTAGTGTACTTGGCGCGTTATTTGTAACCTGATTTCCCCAGTAGACTTATTCCACGGGTCAGTTGTGATCCTGTTTAATTTTAAACTATTGCAAAAAAATGGATACCAGCAGAGATTTAAATGATAAAAGCAATTTAAGTTTTAAAAAAAGGAGTGAAATTTATATGTCCGAGTCGTAATTTTTAAATTCTTCTTCTTGTTCTTGTTTTTCCACATCTTCATGTTGAGTGCATGTAAACTGCGTTAATAGCAATGTATGGCATGACGCCTCGTTGGAATCAAACGGATCCTCCACTGTTGATGATTCATTATTAGAGCACGACCGGCCTTGACAATGTGTACATGCCAGAGAACAAAATACACCGACATTTTTGCAAACACATTTAGCAATGCACCCGTTTTCGCAATTGCAAAAAATTGTGTTCAGATGCTTTTCCAGCGCAGTTGAAAGTAAAGTTTGGACTGGCTCTAATGAATTGTTTACCAACTTCCAACCCCCAGTCTGTAGGGTCTAGCTGATAACCAAGCCACACTTGTACATGGTAATATATCCGAAATAGATGTTGATGAGCAGCAACTGAGGTTGGAGGAAGACAAGCTAATTGTACTTGTTTTTTACCATTGGTATTTTTAACGAAACATGCATATCATATAAGCAGGTAGGTTTTTTAGGAGCTTTGTACATAGAAAGAAGAAAGCTAATGCCTTTAGTGAAAATTTTTTTTCGAGTTGAATTAATATATTTAAAACTTCAGCACATTGAACAAAATTTTGTTTTTCAAATATTTTGAAAACTGGTATTTTATCCCTCCTGTAAAATGCAGATGTTATATCACGACCAGTTATTGCGTGTATAAATAGTACATGATTTTGGCACTTTGCGAAAGTAAATAATCTTTTTGATGAATATATTTACGATTGAAGGTTTTAAGAAGAACAGTTTTTTCAATTGCAGTTCGAGCAGTGAGTTATACAAGTACGTGAATTGCTCTATTGCTGTTTCAATTATCAATACGTCAGCATCATTATTATCTTGTTATTTTTAGTAGTAAATTTTTCTTTCAACATTGAAATGAACCGAGACTTGTTGTGAGTATTCGTAAGAAATTTTTGCTGACTTGTTGGAACTGTCATACTTTCAATTACATTAAAATTACAATTTTAGTTACAATGACCGATAATAAAAAATAGAAAAATATTTTAACATATATTACAACTATAGAGATGTATATACGTGGCGCACTCATGCTTACTGTGACGATTACACATAGTAAGCTAATAATGATGCTGATGTATTGATAATTGAAACAACGATAGAGCAATTCAATTTGACAAATACAACTATTGTTGTGGGTGAAGATGTAGACTTACTCATATTACTCACTGCTCGAACTCCAACTGAAATAACTATTTTCTTCTTAAAACCAAGAAAAGCTTAACTACTTTTTAAAAATATAAATTGCTTTTATCATTTCAATCTCTTGAAGCTTCACATTAAACCGGATCACAGCTGACCCGTGAAATAGGCATACTGGGGAAACCACGTTAAAAATAACGCGCTAAGTACACTACCTCATCGGTGGCGTGGGAACGTGGGTATATTATGACGATTACAACTTTTTGAATCGTTATATTTTAAAAACGGTGGCTCCTAGGGAAAAAATAATATGATATTTTTGGTAGATATTTTTATGATCTACAGTTTTTGTCTGACGTATTTTTATGATAAAACGAACCGTTTTGCAGAAAATAGCGAAAAACTCATTTTTTTTTACCATTGACCTTGAATAAAAATTTTTCCTCACAGGGGAAGGATGGGGAACTTCTATTTTTTATTTTTAATAATATTTTAAACAATCTTACTGAATTTCAGTTAGATGCGAATTTATGTACCTTTACTCTTATTTTTTGGCGGATTTGACCGGACTAATAGGAATCCCGTTAGAATTGCTGAAGGATGGCCACACTCAGCGGTGTAGAAAGGCAATTGCCGGACTGGAAAGGAACGACGAATTTCCTTACCCCGCCTTTCCACGCCACATATTGTGGCCGGGGAAACGGAGAGTAATGTCGACTCCGGTGGACTTCGGCTCTACTCGTGCGTGATCGGTTCCCCTTACGTTCCAGTTCGTGCCTCCTACTAATTGTTGTCGTTTTCCATTGTTACTATTGTTTTTAACCGGTCCCGAGATGGAAGAACTCATTTTGAGAATAATTAAAGTTGACTTAAAATCAATGGAAATTTAAAAGGATTAGCTAAAGAAAAACAAGTTATCAACGATTTTATATTTTGAAGAGGTCAAAGAATATCTAGTAAAAAAAGTGAATAAAAATATGAATTTTCTTTTCCTTTCATTTATTTATAATAATATATTGTCTACTATTTGCTTATGGAGATTAATGATTTAGTTATTCATTGTTTTTAATTTGTTTGTGAACCAGTATTTAATTATTGCATATAAGTATTATAGACCAATTGAATTTTAAAAGCAATTGATAGTAAATATATATATTATTTTCTATGTTACATGTTACATTGTCTTGTATTTGATTAATTGTAAAATAAATTTGTAGACGTGTATATTTGCTTGCTTTTTTTCCTATTTGCTATAAATTTATGGTTTTTTTGAACAGCCCATAAATATACTTGATGTGAGTATATTTGTGTTTCTACTATACCAATAATAATTATATACAACGTAAAGAGGTGATTGAGTGTGTACCAATGGATCTTTACAGCTTGGAAAAAACAAGTGAACTTCTTGTAATATTTGATATTAAAACATATGATTGAATATAATTATAAAACGTATGTCGTTGTGTTAAAATATTATAATAAAAAAGTTATTCCTATTAAAATGTGAATACTTTAATAAAAGGTTAAACATATTACATGGTGTCAGGTGTAAAGCTGTTAAAGATGAATAGTAACAATTTAAGACTATAATCTCTCCAATAGTATAGCAAAAAAATGGCCTAAATGGTAGCAAGCCTTCATTAACCATTTAATAGCTATTGAAAAATATAAATCTGAGGATGAACAACGAAAAATCGCTCTCCTCTTGGGAGATATCTGATAAACGGAATTGTAAAGGGTAATGGAGAGTGATGAAAAGCCGATAAAACTGACTGACTGTTGAAGATAAAACTATAATAGATTATTTAATAAAACACATGTTTCTATCGAAATTCAAAATAATTAATTCTGTAACAATTTATTAGTATCTTCAAATGTATTTAAAAATTCTTAAATTTATTTTAACAACGGTATAAGTGAATGTCGTGTGATGCGCGCACCAGATTTTTTGGTTACGTTCCACAGGGAATTTTCACGAGCTGATAGAGAAAAGAGGTAGGAATTAAAGGACTAGGAACCGAAGGTCGCCAATCACGCTTCGATCGTCTACAATAAAATTTGTAGGAGCAGCGATCTCTTGGGTGTTGGGTGAGCTGTCATAATGATCTCCACCAACTCTTGATCTTCTCATTACGAAAACTGTAAGAGATGATGTGCGGTATTAGATGGAACTTAACAAGTTCAGAAATTTCCATATCCATGTTGTCCATTATTTATAAGGGCATAAATTATAAAACAACAATAATAAAACAAGAATTCGATTTATACTACCTAGCAAAAATTAGAGGTTAAGATGAAAAAAACGCACAAGTTACATAAATGGATATACTGTTAGCAAACATACAACTCGCCTGGTAAATGTCTGAACAGGTAATAATGGATGAAATGCGTCTTAAATTCGCGCCGCCTTACAGGCGAGACATTGAACCTGTTAATGGAAGTTAATTTCTTGTATCTTCTCCTCTCAGGGTCCTGTAATTTACCAGCTTCAAAATATTCTTAGGTCAAAAAACAAACCTCCAATACGATCTCATTAGTCATTGCTGCGTCATTTATTCATTTCTCGAAAGTCCGACTTGTTTGTGTCAAATAACTTATAAGCGAGTCAGCTAGGGGATGCTTAAAAGCAGCACAAAACATAACAAAGTGTTAGGTCGAATCGCACGTTAATTTCACTGGTTTAGAAGGTATTCTTCTTAGATATTTAACGAATCAAATCTTTTTGATGCGATACAGTCAGTTTTTAATCCATTACTGCATTAATAATAAGGAAAAATTGTTCCTTTTCAAACGTTTACCTCATTGATGATCAGTCGTCAGCTTAGAGCAGTTCCGGAGAAAATAACAATAAGAGTTTAGCTAGTCATTTTTGATCAAGTAACGACTTTTTAAAAAACATCTTTTAGGACTAATATGTGAAATTACTTCATTCACGTGGTATCCTGTGTTCTTTCCAATTAACTGTCAACAGTTACTGCAGAAAGTTGATCATTTCACTTCCGCTGTGTTTGAAGAGTTGAGCTTGAATTCCATCAGACCCAGGCGCCGCCTTATACCTTCTATTAGTTCCTCTTCATTAGAGGGTTCTAATAAGTCTTCACTGCCACCAAGAGCAATAGAGCCTATTTTCACTTTTTCCATAAACATTTGATTAACGATCTGCCCACATATCTGCAGGTCTGATTCAGGGTTCAAATGGTTGGCGTCTTTTATTGATCATTCGCAAGGAAGTTCAGCTATTTTTTCCTTTAAGGAATTTTCTATTTCTACTAGGATTTTGTATTCTCATTGCTGTTTATTTCTTCTGCGTACATGAATTTCTCTTCTGAATAGAAAGAGAATGTGATCTGCCCGATCCATAAGAAAGGAGATGTGTATACATACACACTACGGGCATACACAGTTGTTAAAGGAAAGGCCGTGGCTGAGTGGCTAGTCTCTCATGCTATAGGTTGTGAGTTCGAATCCCAGTCCCGGCGGGGCTTTTATGTGGAATGTGGAATGTGAATGAAATGGGGATTCATTCACAGTCTCTACCCCCGGGTATGTGAGACCCGTCAGCCAAATGGTGACCACTCACAAAATTAGGCCTAGGGAGTGATAACCATACCCTACAAAATGCATCGAGACACGTGAGTGTAACCTCCCAGGAGATTACACCACGAGGCCTAGGGCCTACAAGGCCTGTCGCGCCACTGATAGAAGAAGACATTATTGTTAAATATGGACCTACAAAATATGAGTTTTGAAAACGTTGGTCAATTACTGACCCTATCTTCACTTTATGTGTTCTGTTAGAGAAAATAAGAGCATATCTTACACATTACCTGTTCATAGATTTCCTTCAGGCATACAACTCAATGAACAGAGTCGAGGCCTAAATAGCGGTCGTGGGCATGAATATTCCCCTTCAATTAGTTCGACAAGTAAGAATGACGATGGACGATAATACGTGTTTGGTGAAGATACAAGATAGGCTTTTTTCCCTGAAACTGGAGTTACATTTTGTGATAGCCTTGCTTTTCTGGTATTTAGTTTAACGGTCGAAAAAGCAATTAGAAGCTCAGACATTTAGATTACCAAGATCTTAGTAATCAGGACAGCTTAAGTACTTTGATACGCGATGATCTGGATATACATGAATAGCTTTCGAGGCACTGGAAACATCAGCATCATTATTAGGCCAAATAATAAATGCAGATAAGACAAAATATATGTGTACTTTACCTACCCGTGAGAAGGGACTAGTGTATGTATCCATTGGTAACTATAAATCTGGATGAGTTCTATCCTTAATCTATCTGGGAACTCAAATTAAAAGTGATTATTATAAAGTGAGAGAACTACAAAAAAAAAATACTCCTAGCAAATCGAACGTCCTTGCGTCTCCAGAATTCAAGAAATAAAGCATTATAAAGAGATGCAAAAAAACGACCATAAAATATGCTTATTCGATCATTTCTAGCCAACGACGCGGAATGTCGGACAATGAAATGAACTCCAGAGCAAATTCTCCTTAGTATTGAAAGGCGAATACTAAAATTATACAGCGTAGTATACGAGGAAGGCACTTGAAGAAGAGAAGAAATACTGAATTGAGCGTCTTATGTGGATATGTGTATCCTAATTAAGGTGTGATGTGTCCGCTGGACTGGTCATTTGGTGCGACAACGCGAAATGAAATCCTCAGTAAGCTGTTATGCCGGTATAATATTGTGGGTAAAGAACAGAAGGGGTTACCATGCTTCGCAAGCAGGAAGGAGTGGACGCTGATGAGAGTACCCTGTTCGGTATTGCTTGGATGGCAGCGGCGAGAGATAGGGGAGGCTGGGGATCTGTGCTATTGCAGATCTTAGCACTAGCATATAATAATAATTTCACAGTACTCAGCAAATTACAGCAAGGATTTTTAAACAATATGAGGTCAAAGAGCTAAGTATATATTGTACCAAATGCTAATAATCTGTCTGTGTAAAGATATTCTGGCTTTATCGTTTATTATCACTGATGGTCTAAATTATTCAGGGTATTACTATAACTTTTTGCAAACAAATGGAGCTCATAATGCTGCAAATACATCCCATTACACGATTATTGTCTATTTTTTGTTTCATATCTTGTCATGTGTATAATTTTTTTGTGAGATTATTGTAATTTATTTTCAATAGGTTGTACTATACTAGTGTAAGAGTTGAGAAACCTTACACTAAGAAAGAAATAGTTCAGTGCCATAATTATCAGGCATATGGTCATACGAGAACTTACTGCAACCACACACATAAATCAGAAGAATGTACACGATTAAGAACAACACCCGCTGTATGTGCTCTGTGCCTCGAAGACCACCCGGCTAACTACAAAGGATGTCAAATCTACAAGAACCTCAAGAGCAGATACCAAAAACCTCAGAATCTGGATGAAACAGCTGAATCGATCAGAAACAGAAGACAACCTTCAAAAACAATTGATTCCAATGTAACATTTGCCCATCTACTTGGAGGTGGGAACCAGAACAAAGAGGCCCTGCCGGAACAACGCATACTTCAAAATCCTGAACCCCTTCCACAACCACCTATTCCTCAAAATTTACCCAACCCTCAAAAACCTCATCCGTATCAAATTTCTCATATTCCTCCTCCATCAAATGTCACAGACCTTACAAGTTTGATGACATCCTTCATCACTGAAATCAAATCCCTTGTTATGCCGCTAATATCACTACTTACTAATCTCGTATCAAATTTAATCCCTTCCTTAAAAAATCCTTAAATGACTACACCAAACTCCTTATCCATTCTCCTATGGAATGCGAATGGTGTTAGAAATCATACTGACGAACTAGCTTTATTGCAAGACAAAAACGTTGATGTAGCACTTATTACTGAAACTAGACTAACCACTAAACAGTTCTTTAAAATACCTCAATACGTAACATACCGTACAGACCACCCAGACGGAAAAGCCCATGCCGGTACTGCTGTCATTGTGCACCAGTCCCTCTCCCACCATATACTCCCAGTTCTCTCCTATGATTTCCTACAATGCACCGCCATAGTAATCAAGACTTTTTCTTTTCCGATCACCCTCGTATCATCGTACTGCCCTCCTAAATATTCCATCTCCAACATTCTATTCGAATCCTTCCTCAATTCCTTAGGAAACCACTTCATCCTGGGTGCAGACATGAATGCTAAGAACCAACAATGGGGTTGCAGATCCACGAATTGTCGTGGGCGGAATTTACAGTCTGCACTCAGCTCTATACGTTTCAACCTCCTGCCTCCTGACTCCCCTACCTACTGGCCAACTGATCCTGACCGTAATCCTGACATCCTTGACTTCTTCATTCACAGCGGATTAGGCTCCCTAAACATGTCGGTGACTCGCCTTGATGAACTGTCCTCTGACCATAGTCCATTGCTCCTTAAAGTATCCCTAATTCCTATTCCTAAACCCACCCCACCGTCATTTATCAGAGGACCAGTAAAGTGGGACCTTTTTCGCCAAATCCTGACCAGTGATATTGACCTCAGAGTGAAACTCAAAACTCCAGATGACCTTGACGATGCCGTAAACTCCTTCACCATCGCTATTCAACAAGCTGTTTGGACTGCCTTCTCTCCCAAGCACTCCCAGATAAGTCATAACCAAAATCATTTACCAGAACACCTTATAGACCTCATCCGCACCAAACGCCGATCCAGATCCTTATGGCAACGCACCCGTCACCCCACAGATCGCCGCTCCTATAACTTTTATTGTAGACAATTAAAGAGGGAGCTGGCGACCTTCCGTTCCCAATCCTTTAGTTCCTTCCTTTCTTCTCTTTCGGCTTGTGACAATTCCCTGTGGAATGTCACCAAGAAAATTCTAAAATCCCACCATATTTCCCATCCCCTCCGTCGTAGTAATGGTTCCTGGGCTGCGTCTGATGAAGACAAAGCCGAGGAACTTGCCAAATACGTTTACCAAGTCTTCACACCTCATCCAGAATCCAATCCAAACCACTCTGCAGTAGTGGAACAGTTCCTTCAGTCTCCAATCCCGCTTTCATTACCTCCTAAAGCAGTTAATCCCTCTGAGGTCAAATATCTTCTTCGAAAACTTGCATTCCGTAAATCTCCCGGATACGATCTCCTCACTCCTCAGATTCTCAGACAGCTTCCATCTAAAGCCGTTATATTTCTTACATATATTTACAACTCCATTCTACGCACTACTCATTTTCCTCTCTTATGGAAACATTCCACAATAATTCTCTTCCTAAAACCAGGTAAACCTCCTAACACTACGACATCATATAGACCTATCAGCCTACTTCCAATCCTTTCAAAAATCTTTGAAGAAATCCTCCTCCAACGAATATTACCGTTATTAGAATCCCACACTATTCCTTCCCGGGGCTCCGAGTCGTTGACCATATTTCCTCTGCCCTTGAGAACAAAGAGTACTGCTCGGGTGCATTTCTGGACATAACGCAAGCATTTGACCGGGTGTGGCACCCGGGATTGCTCTTTAAGCTCAAAAACTATTTACCCCTATCCTTATACCTAGTCCTCCGATCCTATCTATCAAACCGCTCCTTCCGAGTTCGTTGTGGTGCAGAATATTCCAATTATTATCC
This sequence comes from Piezodorus guildinii, assembly GCA_023052935.1. NCBI lineage: Eukaryota > Metazoa > Arthropoda > Insecta > Hemiptera > Pentatomidae > Piezodorus > Piezodorus guildinii. The sequence goes on along the minus strand of CM041292.1, from coordinate 42,627,522 downwards.
AGTCGAATCCGGTATTCCTCAGGGCAGTGTCCTTGGTCCTATCCTCTACAATATATACACGGCTGATATTCCTCTTTGCCTTAATACCTTCCTAGCAACGTACGCTGATGACACAGCTATCCTATCCTCTCACTTAGATCCCGAAATTGCATCCACAGGCCTCCAAACACACCTTTCTCAAATTGAAGACTGGTGTAACAACTGGAGAATCAAAGTCAATCAATCCAAATGCAGACATGTCACCTTTACCCTTCGAAGACAATCCTGCCCTCCAGTTCTCTTTAACTCCGTTCCTTTCTCCGACACAGTCCGGTATCTTGGCTTCCTTTTGGACAAAAGACTAACTTGGAACCCGCATACTAGACTTAAACGACAAGAACTTAATCGACGATTTGGACAATTATACAGACTACTGAACAGAAATTCTAAATTATCTATCGAGAACAAACTGCTAATATACAAGACAGTACTGAAACCTATCTGGACCTACGGACTTGAACTGTGGGGGACAGCCAAATTTTCTAACATCAAACGCATTCAATCCTTCCAATCAAAAGTCCTCCGAACAATAGTTAATGCTCCTTATTATATATCCAACCATACCTTACACCGCGACCTAAATATTCCATTTATTTTAGACCTTATACCATTAAAATTCTCTAAATTCCATCAGAACCTTATCCATCACCCTAATCCCCTAGCTCAATCCTTATCCAGCTCCACACATCCTTACCATCCTCCTAGAAGGTTGAAGCGGCAGTGGCCTCGAGACCTTTTGTAAAATGTATATTGGAGTTCTAGCATTGGCTAGATTCTCCACTCACGTGCTGTATGCTTGTGAATTGTATATAGGTATGAGTGACTTTTGTATATATTTTTATTGATTTTGTTTTGTATTTATTTATATTGTATTATTATTATATAAATTTATTGTTTTGTATATATCGTGTGAATGCAGTATGAATGTTGTACATTATCCCTATTAAAAATGTCCTAAATTGGACAGATTGTAATATTGTTCAATAAAGAATTGTTTCTAATATATATTATATACACTACAGGGAGAAGTAAATTATTTGAAAAGTTTAAGAAAACATTAAGAAGAAATTCATTTTGACTATGAGGCATATTAATAGAAGAAATAAAATTAAATGTCATAAAAAAAAAAGGACTCATCAAATAAAGAACCACCTAAAAAATGAAATCGATATAAGACCTAGTTCACCGATAGACGTGACTTATTCCCGTTTTTACAATATAATGAATGATATTTGTATGCGGTTTGTTTTCCTTTCGATTAATTATGGAAATTACTGGAACTGCATACTTCTCGCTAGAAAAAGTATGCCCTTTTATTTTTTTAAATTAGTATGAATATCTCAATTTCAACCAAAAGTGGAGCCGTCTGATTCTAGCCACCAACACTCCGATTACATCTTGCTTTTTACTAAGATTATTGATGAGATCTGGGATCACTGGTAACACTAGACAATGCACCAGAGGTCGAAGTCATGAAAACAATATTGATGGCTAATAAGTGTTACTTTGTCCTTCGTAAGGAATTCACCTCTCGCCTTCTATCCCGGCAGAATAAGCTACATTTGTACAAAGTATTAATCCGCCCAGTCCTGCTGTACGCATCGGAATCACAGACGGCTACAAAAAGAAGAACCTACTAATCTTTGAGAGAAAAAATCTTCGAAGAATATTTGGAGGAGTACAGATCGATGGAAACTGGAGAAGGCGGACAAATGCTGAAATTTTTACAATATTTAATGATCAAGATGTCGTTCTGAGGATGAAGCTTGGAAGACTTAGATGGGCTGGCCACGTGGCAAAGATGGAGGATGAAGCGATCCCTAAGAAGATCCTGACAGACCCTCTCTACGGCACGAGAAGAAGAATGAGACCAAAGCTGAGATGGTTAGACGGTGTGGCGAATGATTCAAGGGATATTCTGGGAGTCGGGAACTGGATGATGGCCGCACAGAGCAGTGATGACTGGAGGAAGTTGGTGGATGAGGCCAAGACTCGTCACCGAGTTGTAGTGCCGTGATAGTTAGTTAGTTATTGATGAGGAGCAAAAGCGGTGTAGAGAAGAAAAAAAAAAACACATTTAAAAAAAATATACATATATTATTTTTTCCTTAACAATAATTGACGGGTTCCTTACATTACAATAGTATAAAAAAAGGTACAAAAACGATGACTGGATTTTTCGAGATTTTTAGTGATGGATTTTGAGATATCCTCCGTGGAGCCCATGGCCATATCCTAGACCGGAACCGTAGCTGTAGCTTCCGTAGCCACCGCCGTAGGCACCGCCATATCCGCCAATTCCGCTGCCTAATCCTAAGCCGCCACCGATGCCGAATCCTGAACCAGCGGAGACAGCGACTGGTTGTGGAACAATCACGGGCTGTGGCACAGAGACTGGAACTGGCCTATTGACTGTCACTGGTACGGGCTGTGGAACTGAAACGGGCACAGGCTGTGGTACGGCAACTGGGACTGGTATCGGCTGAGGAACTGGCTGTGGCCTTGGAACTACTACTGGGTAAGGGCGAACCACGGTGACGGGAACGGGCTGGGGAACTGGAACTGGAACTGGGCGAGGAACTGCTACTGGAACCGCTACTGGCTGTGGAACTGGGACTGGGCGGGGAACTGATACTGGAACGGGCACAGGCTGGGGAACCGCCACTGCGCTAGTCACTGTGTTCACCGAGGTAGGCACTCCGCCCCCGACTATCGCTCCGCCTCCGAATCCCAAGCCACCTCCTCCGATGGCGTAGCCTCCAGAGCCGAGGCCATAGGAACCTAATCCATAACCTGATCCGTAGCCTGATCCGTATCCTCCGTAGCCGTAGCCTCCATATCCCAGGCCGAGCAGACCTCTCTTTTCTTGCTTCTTGGCTGGAGCTGCATCTTCACAAAAGCAGCTCACGAAGAGGCAAGCGAAGATGACCTATAAGGAAAAAGTAGATTGTATTCATAAATCTCTTCACTATTTGTAAAAAATACATTTAAATGTGTTTTAATCAAATCTTTCTACATTTAAACACAATAATAAAATTACATACGCCATTATTATAGTAAAGTTGTAAACCTTGTAGCCTACATTTTAACAAGATTTACTGAGCACTGTTGGTATATCAAAGATTGGCACTCATAAGTCATCAAGAGGTCAAGAAATTATAAATGAGGTTTAGACTAATTCATTTCATTTGTAACACCTCTAAACAATTTATGCTGTACCATCTTATTATGTTTTATCTTATTAGAAATTAAGCATTCTATTGCGTGTTATGTTAAAAAATACAAAACGGACGATACAATTTAGAACAATCATATACTTCAATAACTTAAATTGGATGTAAACAAAATTAATAATTAAAATCGTAAACATAACTTAGTCTAATTTTAATATTGATAGTTATTTAACGGTATTTTAAAAATTAAATCATGAATTTATCCACCTATGCATAAAGTTAATTAGCCGAAGAAAAATATTAATAAGAACATTTTACCGAATTCTGTTTCAGTTTTGGAATATGTCTGTACAGATAAATAAACGGTATCTGGCCGGAGTTCCAACCACGATCAACAATGATATATTTAGTTTTAATATAACAATATAAAATTTATATTATGAATTATATTTTGAAAAGCTGACGTTTCTAAGATTAAAGACTCGTTGAAGGTTTTTTTAAGTGTTATGAAAATAAGTAAGGCAAAAAGGAGTTAGTAAACGATGATAGAGAAAAACGACATGCGTAAATCGTCGATTAAATTGTTTTTATCTCAAAGTCTACTATTGGTAAAAACATACTCCATGTTCAAGTTATTTTTAAAAAAATAAGAAAAAAAATGCGAAGAAAAGTGTTATAGGTGGAATAGTCAGGAATCAGTCATTTTTGAAAAGTTTTTAATTTTGCCAACGTTACGGCTCAAGCTTGTGAGCCATCATCAGGGCTACAAACATCAGAACCCGATAATTCCGATAATTCACTATCCACTAACTAGTACACCAAACCTACTTATTCTGGCCGTCTCCTTAATTATTTTTCCTTACACCCACATCACCAGAAACTCAGTGTAGCCAAAAACCTCATACACCGTTCCTTAACACTTTCCGATACAAAATTTCACCAAGATAATTTAACCCGACTAACAAAAATCCTAAAATCTAATAATTTTCCTGACCAATTAATCAAGAACCTCATTAAAACTTCTTCAAACCCTCACTCCATCCCCGCACACTCTCCACAAACCGCCATAGTTCCCCAGTACAGATCCATTCCATACATCCCATCTCTATCTCAAAAAATTAAAAAAGTCTTATCCTCTAGCTTTCCCCATCTTCGCTTAGTTTCAAAACATGGTAACAAATTAAAGAATCTATATTCAAAACTAAAAGATCCCATCCCTTTCCTACAAAAATCAAATTTAGTTTATCGTATTCCCTGCTCTTCTCCAAATTGCAATTCATGTTACATAGGCGAGACCAAAAACTATCTCAAAAAAAGAATTTATCAGCACAAATACACAATATCCACCCGTAACCCATTTTCCTCAAAATTATCCGAACACGCTATATCCCTTGACCATCATTTTGATTTTGATAATCCTGAAATCCTAGCCACCGTACCTAACTACAAAAAGCGACTCCTCTCCGAAGCTATATATTTCCATATGGAAAAAGATCGAGTACCCGTAAATCATAAAACTGACAAAGAGATAATTTCTCCCTCGTATGCTAACATCTTCCGTCTCCTTAAATTATAACTCTATCACTTCATTGTACAAATTGCTTGTGTAATGTATATTTTATTTATTTACTGTATATTTATCTTTTTGTTTACAACACCTCTGGTTCTTGTTTTTGTTATTTATTTATTTTTTTGTTTTTTATTATATACCTCATGATCTTTTAAATACAGATTCTAGTGTTTATAATTTTCTGTTAAAAATGTTCAACCTTATTGTACATACGGATATATTATTTTGTTTTTTCCATTATATAATTTTGTAAAACTTTTTAAAAACAAAGATAAGCTGTAGTATTTACACTTAGAGGGGAAAACCTTCAGGGTTTTTACACGAACCCCTCCCCATACTACCTATGTTTATGGTTTTCTTCAGTTTATGCTTGGACATGGCTCAGTAATGGTACGTTTATATATATATATATGTTTTTTTTTTACTTTTATATTAAATCTAAAGTTCTGTAAAATTTGTTATGCTTATCATCATCAGATTATGTATCATATTATCATTATTTGTATCTATAATATTTAAGTATGTTGGTATATTTTCTGTTTTATTTCAAATGTTATCATTGTCACTACATTCAGAAGAAAATTTTCATTATCATATTAATATGTATCTCTTTTGTTCTGATGTTTGTAGCCCTGATGATGGCTCACAAGCTTGAGCCGAAACGTTGGCAAAATTAAAAACTTTTCAAAAATGACTGATTCCTGACTATTCCACCTATAATAGTTTCTACAGTCGACTATACACCCTCAATATAAGAAGAAAAGTGTTTTTTAGCACATACAAATAAGGTCTTTTATGTGTTTATTGGGAAATGCTCTTTTGCCAGAATTGTAAAAGTTAACAGAGAGTGATGAAAAAACGAACTAAATGATAAATGAAAAAAGCTAACTGATTGTTTTAGATAATCTATATATTTATAACGGGATTTTGGTTTCCGCTAATTCCTTTTAAACCACAGGGCGGATTTTGATAGGGTTTTCACCATAACTTAGGGCATTGTTTCCTGAAGGTTTATAAGTAATATCCATTGAAATTTAACTTTTCTTTAAATGGGAAAAAAAAATTTCCGTGGCCAAGTCATATAAAAATGATTCTTGAAATATAAGTAGTAACATACCACGTATAATATACCGTTGGAAATCGCAAGATTTTACAAAAGTAAATATGCCATAAAATAAATCGGGAATTTAATAGAAAGATGCATAAACTTATGCACAAATGTTATTTATAATGTTGTGGATTAGAGAGGATTTGGTGATTCATGGTGATCATACAGGTTATATACTTTATACAGTAGTCGAGGTTTTAGAAAAAAAATATTATGTACCAAATCGTACATAAGTTGCTGAAACAAAGGAAAAGTTGCTATAAACTAATACTATAAATATATAATAATGACACCACATATAAATTGGACCCTATATATAGTAATATAATAGATTATTTGCCTTTTTAGATATTTACGCGTTTCTATCGGAAAATAATTTAATTAATGCTTTATAACATTTTTTTTATTTCATTTGCCAATCTATTTCATCTCTAAATTAATTTGAAAATTCTTAAATTGATTTCAACAACGGAGGTAAGTGAAAAACGTGTATCTCAAGCACCAGATTTTTAAGTTTCTAATCCCGATTCTTGAATTTGTTATTAACATTATAATTTTATTTGGATGAATACAAAATGGGCAAATATACAATATGATAACCAAATAGAAGAGAAAAAAACAAAATTTTTTTAAAATATTTTTTTTCCCGACTATAATAATAGCTCTACTATACCTTCGGAAAGCTTAAGAGTTAATAAATTGATTGTAACAGTTGAGCTGAGTGAAAGTGGTATGTTGCGTACACTAGATTTTTCAGAGTAAGTCAGTGAGTGGTAACGTGCTATTGATGATATCAATTGTGACATTTTTTTGCTAAGGTATAAGATTTTTTTTTACTCTATTATCATCGCATATTGAAGTAAGATTGTTAGTTGGGACTGGGGTTGGTGGTTCACTTACCAGGTTGAACCTCATGGTGGTTGTACTGCTGGTTGCAAGGTACTGGATGAGGATTGATCCTTGGACTCAGTATATATACTCCTCGCCCAGACCGGTCCAGGCAGCTTCCTCCTTCCCCACCCGCGAAGCAAGTACCCTAGCCTACCCCCTCTGCAGTAACACAATTACCACAATATTATCTAATTAACAGCTCAAAGTACCTTTTGGTTTATTATGAACCTTTGTTTTCGACAAAACAAATATGCGGGCAGCACACATTTTTCACTTAAAAATGGATCAAGAATTTTCAAATACAGTTAAGAGATAAAAATGAGTGAAACTAATCAAGAATTAATTAAATTTCTATTAATTTCTATACAATTGTTTTATTAAAAAATCTGGTGCAACACACGACTTTCACTTACTTCCGTTGCTAAAATCAATTTTTTTTTTTTGATTTATTTATAGTAATTTACAACTGTACTGAAGAATACAATAAGTAAATATGTAGAATGAAAATAAAAAGACATGAAAATGTCTTGAGAAAGAACCACCGGTAGCACTTCACTAACTATTTTGATGCAGTAGGTCCCGAGGCCACCTTCTTTTCAATCGCCTTGGAGGGTTATTAGGGATATCTGAGAAAGTTAAATTACAGACAAGTGGGTTTGTATGGGCAGGAGGTTTAGAATGGAAAGAGGAGTATCTATCACGGGCTATGTCTGCAACAAATGGGATGTTTAGGTCATTATGGAGGAGTTGATTTGTGACAAAATACGGAGCATTCAGGATTTTGGATTGTAAGGACTGGATGTGGGAGGAATTAAATGGTTTCGTTATTCTTTATTAGCTTTTGATTTTGTCAATTACTGTTTCTTACTGTGTACTATGTTATGTATCTTTATACTGCTTATCATGTAATTCAATATTGTATTTACTTGCCTTAATTTTATATCTTGAATATATGAATTTGTATTCCTTATGCTTTTGATTTAGTCAATTACAGTCTATTTCTGTATACTGTTTAATTGTTTCTTATAATTGTTTTTGTATAAATTAGGAATTATGTAATTCAATTTTATATTTGCATGCCTTAATTTTATATCTTGTATATATGTATATGTATTCCTTACAGCTTTTAAACTTAGTCAATTACTGCTTCATACTGTGTAACTCTCTTTATAATAGTATTTTATATTCCTTATGTATTATATTGTTTTCGCTGTGTAGTGTGTTACTGTTTCTTTATATAGCATTTCCAAGTCAATTGTAACCTTTTCCAAGTCAAATGTAACCCTTTCCATTTCAAATGTAACCCTTTCCAAGTCAAATGTAACCATTTCCATTTCAAATGTCACCTTTTCCATTTCAAATGTAACCCTTTCCAAGTCAAATGTAACCATTTCCATTTCAAATGTCACTTTTTCCATTTCAAATGTTACCTTTTCCAAGTCAAATGTCACCTTTTTCTTCAGTTCTAGCCTTAAATATTCCGTTTTATTTATTCATTTATTGAAAAATAATTAGTTTAATTAAAATTATGACTTTTTTAATAATTTTGGCATATCATATCACTGTTTTTTTTGTTTTTTTTTAGATATTTGATATCAAGTTCTGTTTTTTACGAACTAATATTTAAAAAAATATTTAGTTTTAAAATTTTTAGAGGGAGGGATAGTTTTTGGGAATAATTAATGTGTTTTCGGGTATTATAATTACGTTTTTCGAGATGTATTTTTTATCGCTCATGGGTATTTCAACTCGCATTTTCTTTTAATGTTTTTTATTGATATAGGGATTAATTAATGTGCTTTCGGGTGGTTATGATTACGTTTTTTGTGCTCTATCTTTTATAGCTCATGGGTATTTCAACTCGCATTTACTTTTTATGTTTTTTATTCATATAGGGATGAATTATCGTGCATTCGGATGGTTATGATTACTTTTTGAGCTCTATCTTTTATCGCTTTAAGTATTTCGACTTGCATTTACTGTTAATGTTTTTTATTGATATATAGGTTATTAATTGTCTTTGCGGGTCTTGTAATTACGTTTTTTGAGCTGTATTTATTGTCGATTGATCGCATTTCAACTCGCATTCACTTTTAATGTTTTTTATTGATATAGGGATGAATTATTGTGCATTAAGGTGGTTATGATTACGTATTTTGAGCTCTATCTTTTATCGCTCATGCGTATTGCAAATTGCATTTACTGTTAATGTTTTTTATTGTTATAGGGATTAATTATTGTGCTTTCGGGTGGTTATGATTACGTTTTTCGAACTGTATTTGTTATCGCTTTTACTCATTTTAAGTTACTGTTCCTATTTCATAAATATTTGATAGAGGGATCGTTTATAGTGTTTTGGGGAATACTAATAAAGTTTATGACATTTTTTTATAGCTAGTGCACATTTTAACTTAAATAAAAAGTGATCTAGAACAATGCGCAATTTCGAAGTAACATCCTGTTAAAAAAAGTAATCAGAATGTGCAAAAACACAAAAAATAATTTTTCCTTCAAATTATAACATAATATCTACGGTATGTAGAAATCCCCAAGCGCATAAAAGAATAATGTTCAAAACACGTAATCAGAATCCCCTAAAACAAAAACAAAGAAAGACCACTCTATCAAAATATATAATGATATTAGCACTAAGTTTAAAGGCGCGCGTGCTATAGAATAAGCAGTCCAAAAAAAGTTTTTTCATAACCACCCGATAACACAAGTTTAGATCCCTATAATAATAAAAGGATTAGAAGTAAATGCAAGTTGAAATGCGAACAAGCGACAATAAATACAGCTCAAAAAACGTAATTACAAGACCCGCAAAGACAATTAATAACCTATATATCAATAAAAAACATTAACGGTAAATGCGAGTTGAAATACCCATTAGCGATAAAAAATACAGTTCGAAAAACGTAATCATAACCACCCGAAAGCACAACAATTAATGCCCATATCAATAAAAAACATTAAAAGTAAATACAAGTTGAAATACGCATAAGCGATAAAAGATAGAGCTCAAAAAACATAATTATAATACCCGAAAATACATTAATTAATCCCTTTATCAATAAAAAAAATTTAAAAGTAAATGCGAGTTAATATGCACGCGAGCGATAAAAAATACATCTCGAAAAACGTAATTATAATACCCGAAAACACATTAATTATTCCCAAAAACCATTCCTCCCCTCTAAAATTCAAAATCAACTACTATTTTAAAATTAAATATTTTTAAAAATATTAGTTCGTAAAAACAGAACTTGATCTCAAATATTTAAAAAAAAAAACAAGTCATAATTTTACTTAAACTAATTATTTTTCAATAAATAAATAAATAAAACGGAATATTTAAGGCTAGAAGTGAAGAAAAAGGTGACATTTGACTTGGAAAAGGTAACATTTGAAATGGAAAAGGTGACATTTGAAATGGAAATGGTTATATTTGACTTGGAAAGGGTTACATTTGAAATGGAAAGGGTTACATTTGACTTGGAAAAGGTTCCATTTGACTTGGAAAAAGCTACATTTGGCTTGGAAAAGGTTACAATTGACTTGGAAATGCTATAATTGTATTTTATATTTCTTATGTATTATATAATTTTTTTTTGCTGTTTAGTGTGTTACTGTTTCTTTATAAAATTGTGTTATATTATTTAAGTATTGTATTGTATTATACTGTGTACTGTTACTGTTAGTTATTGTACTTTTATTGAATTGCCGCAGGTGAGCTCCTTTCCCACACACGGGCTCGCCTTAGTGGGATAGTGACTTCTACTTGCACTGTAATATGTCTGTGTTTTGATTCAAATAAAGAAGTTTATAAAAAAAAAAAAAAAAAAAAAAAAAAAAAGAAAATTGACACCATTCTTCAATGGCTGTGATGTGGGTCTGAAGGGTTTGGGATGCAGTAGTTGGATCATTATGGACGGATAAGACACACGTGTCATCAGCATAAGTATTGAGGACAGTGCGAGGAAAATTAATTTTAGAAGTTTTAAATACATTTAGGGATTAAGATAAATTTTTAAAGAAATAATGAAATTAGGTTTGAATAGAAACATGTGTTTTATTAAATTATCAATTATATTATTATATACGACAATCACTTTGTTTTATCGGCTTTTCACCACTCTTCGTCAACATTTAGAATCTTTTTGTATATGATAGTATTCTTTCTAAAATCTTCCATCGGTATATCATGCATCTATATTTCTGTTTCAATGTTCAAAAAAAAAAAAAAAAAAATCACATAAAAAAATATGTTTCCACTTTTCTCCTTAAGTTGTTTATGAAATTCGCTCAATTTGCATATTTAGCCGTTATTTATCAATTGTAATTAGGCGATGTGGCTGATTTGTTTAAATCTACAAAGTTAAAGACACTTTAAAGGAAAAAAAATATAATATCGGCATTTAGACCCTGTCAGGCTATTTCAATCAGAAAGAAACCTTATTACTATTAAATCCCATCAAATTTTACATCGATATATTGAGTTAAATCAAAATCGTTAGAGCCCTTTTTGAGAAAATCGTAAGACCCTATAACGTGTATTTCCGTTGAAAACTATAGTTAGAAAAATTTCACGATCGCAATTCCTTAATATATATTTCATTTTCTTAATATATATAGGTAAGTAAAAATAAAAATATATTATATTATTATCTAAAATAATCAGTTAGCTTTGTCGGTTTTTCATCTCTCTTAATCAACTTTTACATGCTTGTGTATAAAATAATATTTTTTCTAAAACCTTTAGCTTTCTAAAGGTATATTATGCATCTATATTACTGTTCTTATGTTCAAAATAAAAAAAATTTCATTAAACAAATATTTTTGCAGTTTTCTCCTTAGAGTTTCCTCCGTTAGATATTTCGTTCAACTTATATATTTACCTGTTTTTTGTCGATGATAACAAGATTATATGGCTATTTTTTTAGTATCCACAAAAGTAAAAGTACTTTAGAAGAAAATAGCATTCGAGCCCTGCCAGATTATTTCAATTAGAATAAAATTTATATGAAATTAAATTCCATCAAATTTTACATCGATAGATATAGTTTAATCAAAATCGTCACAGTAAAAAGGTGCAAAATGCAAGGTATAAAGTTGCACTTCCGGTTAGCTGATCTTATTGAAAACGGTGATGTAACATCTAGGGCTCATAGTTATCTTATATATGAAATTTCAGTTTTATAGGCCCTGGAGTTACCTAACATACACACACAGCTTTTTGCGGGACTTGGTCATTGGACTCAGAGGCATCCTAAAACGTATATTTTTGTTAAAAACTAAATTTCGAAAATTTTCAAGATCGCAATACTTTCACTTACTATATATCTTATATATAGGTAAGTAAAAGTAAAAAACTGACCGCCGTCCGCGGCCTTTCTTCGAAACTTCTGGACCAATTCTTTTTAAATTCGTCACAAAAATACTCGCGCATGCAAGGAAGATCCTAACATCTAATCGTTGTTATCAGCTGTTTTTTTTATTTTAATGGCTGCTGATTAAAAGTGATTTAATTCAGTAATTTGGTTTCTTTTGAAAAAAGAGAAAAAAAAAATATTTTTTTTATCCAAAAAAACGCGAATAATTATGAAGAAGAGAGAAAACAATTTTGCGCCCCTAAATCGGTTCTTTTTGGAGATCCTAAAAAGGTACAAAATGCAAGTGGCTCTTCTGGTTCGCCGATTTTGATGGAAAAGTTTTTGTTATCTCGGAAGTATGTTATCTTAAATAAAAAAATTCATTTTCGTAGGACTTTTCGTTTTCTTGCTAGACTTACAACACACTCAGATCTTTTTGCGCAGCTTGGTTATTTGAACTCTAATAGCATCACAGAAAACTAACATCATTTTTATAAATTAAAAATTAATAAATATTTGTACATTGTTATAAAATACATACCTACCATTACTCTCTAATATTTATTTACAAATTTTCCTAAATTTTGCCTATCCAGGTTTTATTAGGATAGGGATCTTTAACGAGTACCTGACATCACACAGGCTCGGGACCTCCTTTTAACATCCCCTCCGAAGGACGGCGTAACTAAGGATTTTTTACTCCCATTAAAAAATCCTAAGACAACCTGCGGGTTTGAACCCGTGAGCTTTGGCATAGTAGGGTGTTATGCTAACCACCCAGCTACATATATTCCAAAATATGTCTCAAATAATGATTACTTTTAAACTAATATAACTCACTCTAGGAGGCTATGTATTTGAATGTTAACCTTTTATGATAGAATCTGAGAAAAATATCTTTATAATATTAACGAAGAAATAACTATACTTTAAAATATCATTGATGTATTTAAAATATATCAAGATAATTGATATAAAATAAAATGTCATTTCTTTTTTAAACTATATTTCTGAATATCTCATATTTTTCATCAAATTAAATATTAGAAATAAAGGGAGAAGATCCCCTGGTTTGAGTAAAAAATCATGTGGTATTAGCGAATTTAGATCCGAAGCAGGAAAAGCAGAAAAATAAATTAAATAAAATTAGGTGTAAGCGATATTGGGAAAAGGTGAAAAATTATACTATAGCCTAATCAACAAATTTCTACATCAACAAACGACAGCGGTAAAGATATAAAAAAGAAAAAAAAAAATTTAATTTTTCATAGATGAATCAATATTTTAAAACAGGAAATAATCTGAATTATAATGCGAGCACTCAATATGATGAGAAAATTAAGAGGCGTAAATATTGACCTAGGCAAAAAAGTCAACAACAAAGACAAAAAAATAGCGACTAATTTAATTTTTTCACTGATAGATCAATAATTTGACCTACTCATACAGTCGATGATAATGAATAAAAAAACAAAACAAGAATATCAAAAATGTTAAGCGGCAAGGTCTGAGCGTTTTCGAACAGATTGACCCACATATATTTTGTATATCTAGGAAAATCGTAAATATAATTAAATTGAATTAGGGATTTCGTGAAAACTAAAAACAAATAAAATGTTTTTCTTAAATCCTGTTAGAAGTACTTGAAGTTTAACGAAACGTTGAGGTCAGAGAAGGGCGTACATGCTGCAGCTGTGAAAGTTGGATTGTTTCAGGGTAATCGTTCAAGGTTCTCATATCGTTAGAAAAATATATAAATTTTTTTTTCATGTTGTTTTTCGATATCGTATCATCACGTATATTTAAAGTATATCATTCTGATCCAAACTTCCGTTCATCGATCTTTATTAGCACCAGAATGTTGGTCAGTGAAACGCTAATCATGTTAACAATGTTCCCAATAACGAAAACAAGAAAAAACCTTGTGCGAGAAACACACAGTTTTTTCTTACCTTCTCCTTTATCAAATCAATTTTACGTATTATCTTTTCTTTTTTTACTTTTACTTACATCTATATGAAATGTATGGTTAGGGGAAGTATTACGATCGTATATTTATTAGATGATACAAAAACTAAGGTAATTTGAAAAGGTAATTTGCTTTTCCAGCTAAGCTCAGCGAGAAGGGCTGGGTTAGTTTGTTCTGGCATGCAATGCAACTATTAAAATACTTCTAATATAATTTATTTTCTATCTACAAAATAAAAATAAATGCAATTACTACCATGCAACAATTTATGTACAATATTAAAATATTTACAATCAGTATATACAAAAGGTAATGAGTTACAAACAAAGAAATGAACATAAGACAAAATAAAAGGAAGTTTTACATAAAGGAAAATTAAAAGAAAAGATAAGGAGATACAGGTAAGTTATAAGCTAACATAGGGAACAAGAGGTAAGGATACAATGGAGCAGGTTCTGCCAACCGGTGCCGACAACCGCGACCGGTTACACCTCCCTTCCTTTAGGGAAGCGTGAAACCTCACGCTGAATTTATCTTTGGAACGGCTTCAGCTGTCCGGCGTGTGCGCTGCCCACGTCATTGCCATCTTCATCCTCCAACTGAAAGGTGTTGGCCGACGTCTTCCTCCGGATCTTGTAAGGTCCTTCGAACTTTGGGGCCAGCTTAGCCGCAAAGCCCTCCGCTCCTGATGATAAGAGATGAGCCTTTCTAAGCACTAAGTCACCTTCTTTAAATTTGTTATCCCTCTTGCGCAAGTTATAATACCTAGCTTGCTTAAAACTAGAAGTACATAATTTTTTCTCAACAAGTAATTTGAGTTCATTTAATTTATGCAAATGTGCAGTCCAGGTAGAGACAGTAAGAGGGATTAAACTATCTGAGCCTGCATTACCAAATTGAGTGTTGGGAGCTACTAATTCCCTGCCGAAATTCAAATACGCTGGAGTGCATCCTAAGGAAGCGTGCCATGACGTGTTTAGTGCAAAGTTGAATTCGGGAAGATATAAGTCCCAAGTTTTGTGATTATCTTCGACAAAAGAGGCAATCATTGTCTTGATTACACGGTTAGTCCTTTCAACTGGATTTGCTTGAGGCCAATACGGTGGAGTTTTACTAAGAATTATACCAAAGCTCTTGGCAAGGTCTTCCATAATTTTATTCACAAACGGGGTGCCGTTGTCCGTGTGAAGTATTCGAGGCGTACCCCACTTAAAGATAATAAATTGACGAAAGTTTTTAGAGACTGTTTTGGCGGTAGCTGTCCGAAGAGGGATGATTTCAGTCCATTTCGTAAAGGTATCCAGGAAAACGAGAAGATAGCAAAACCCATTCGATGACCTGGGAAATGGTCCCTGGATGTCTGCGGCAACAGTGTCCCAAGGCTTAGTGAATTTTCTGAGATTCATTTTACCTACGCTAAGACGCTGTTCAGGCTTAGCTAGTTGGCACACCTTACATCTTCTTACATAATTTGAAATGGCACGAGTCATTCCAGGCCAATAGTAAAGTCGAGCAATTCTTTCTTGCGTCTTTTCGATCCCTAAATGTCCAGCTTCGGGACGGTTGTGATTCTCGTGAAACACCTCCAGTTGTTGTTCTTCGGGAAGCACCAGTTTCCAAGATATAGAGTCATCTTCTAACGTTAATTCAACATCTTCCATGATGTGTCGATATAAATAGCCGTCTCGAACCTTCCAATCTGGGTGGTCCTGAGGCCGCTGAATGACATTTCCACATTTCTGTTTGTACCACTCATCGGTACTGTTAGTATCCCATGGAGGGCTGAGGGTGCAAAGTGAGTTGATGATGTTCTGCTCACTATTCTCCATGCAGACGGGCGGTAAACGAGAAAAGAAATCCGGTAATGAATGAGCGGATCCCTTACGATATATAACTTCATAATCGTAACCTTGAAGTTCCAAGGCCCATCTAGCGAGTCGTCCTGAAGGATTTCTCAAATTATTCAACCATTTAAAGCTAGCGTGGTCCGTTATTACCTTAAAATGGTATCCCTCAATATAAAGCCGAAACTTCCTGATGGCCCAGAGGATGGCAAGACATTCCTTTTCGGTAACACTATAATTTAATTCAGGAACTTGAAGCGCTCTACTAGCGTAAGATATAACTTTTTCCTGATCTTGAATCCTCTGCGTTAGTACAGCACCTAAGCCTACTGAACTAGCATCCGTTTGTAAGAGAAATGTACTAGAAAAGTCAGGCCTAGCTAAAATTGGTGAAGAGGTGAGTAGAGATTTAATAGTTCTGAAAGCTTCTTCTTGATCTTCGGTCCATATCCATCTTTGACCTTTCTTCAAGAGTTGTGTTAAGGGCTTTACACAGTCGGAAAAATTAGCCACAAAGCGACGATACCAACCGGCCATACCTATAAACCTTCTCAGCTCCTTAACATTTTGTGGCGAAGGAAACTTTATTAACGGTTCAACCTTGTCCGGATCCACCTGAAGACCTTGTTCATTTACAATGAATCCAAGATATTTAATTTCGGAACATCCGAACATACATTTTTCAAAGTTAATTTTTAAACCAGCCTCTTGAAGCTTCTTGAAGACAAGTTTCAGATAATGGAGATGATCATTAAAGGTATTTGTTGCTATGACTATATCATCTAAATAGGCAAAGCAAGCTGGAGCCATATCGGGAGTGATTATTTTATCCAGGAGTCGTTGAAAGGTGGCAGGAGCGCCACACAATCCATAAGGTAGTCTCTTAAAGTGAAATAGTCCTCTACCTAACACAATGAACGCAGTGATCTCTCTACTCTCCGGTGCCAGCGGAATTTGGTGATACGCTTGCGCCAAATCAATTTTCGATAAATAACGGCAGGAGCGTAGTTGATCAAGTAGGCAGGTCATATTTGGTAAAGGATACACATCCTTTTTCGTCACAGAGTTCACCTTGCGAAAGTCAACGCAGAATCGATATTTCCCACTTGGTTTTCTAACCATTACTATGGGACTGGACCACGGGCTATGCGATGGTTCAATTATATCCTCTTCCAACATCCTGTCAACTTCTTCGTTGATAGCTTCCTGAAGCGCTGGAGACACTGGATAAGCCCTTTGTTTAATAGGTTTATGGTGGCCCACATCAATGATGTGTTTGGTTAGAGTTGTCATCCCTTTGGCGCACTTGTCAGCTTGAACTCGTTCCTCCAAAAGTTCTTCCAACTCGGTGGCTTCCACTGGAGTCAACTTCTTAATACCTATCTCATTCACGAAAGGTTTTGAAGTATTCGAAGAAAAGGTATACCTGGTGTCAGGCTTATCGTTAAACCACCATATACCGCAAGAAATATCAATAATTATCCCAAATTTCTTTAGGGTGTCCAATCCTAACAAACATGGTACAGATAGCGTTGGTAGTACGGCAAGGAAAATATCAAATTTATGGTCCTCAATGCTGGCAGAGAAGGCAACAGCAGTACGGACTTCTTCTTCTATACCATTAGCTAAAGTTACTCGGTAAGGTTTGATCTCTAAGTAGGATAGTTGGGAAGTCTTTAACAATGTAAGTCCCTCTGATCCAATGTAAGAATGTGTTGCTCCAGTATCAACAAGAGCAGGTACAACGATATCGTCTGAAAATAAATTTACAAAATAGCGATTTTCCCCTCTGTTGATTGTTGAAACAGAGTCGGTAGTCGATTCCTTTAGTTCTAAATAAGACATTTCGGAGTCATTTAACTTAGTAACATGGTCAGGCGAGACTCCACCAATCTGACCACTTACTAGTTTTCCGACCTTTTGCATGAAGGACATTTACGCAAGTCACCCTTCTCTTACCGCAACGATAGCAAAATAAGGCAGTTCTTTCCTTTTTACATTCTGGATAGCGATGGCCTACATCTAGACAATTCCAGCAAATATGAGAGCTATCCTTATTTTCGGAACCCCTTTTCTGGCTTCCTGTGGCAGTCGATAAAGTTGTATTCTTGTCCTCTTTAGAAGGTTTGGGTTTCTCCTTTTCCATCTTCTTGGGGGATTCAACTGAGGATACAGATTTCAAATTGGACTTACCAAAATGTTTATCTAACGGTACATAGGCTGCTTCTGGAACGAGGCATTTATCTTTAGTTAGAGGTGGACGAAACGTTTTCGAACGGTCTTGTATCCTTTCAAATACTTGGCCCGCTTCAATTAATTTCGATAAAGATGAAATTTCCGAAAGCCTAATGTAAAGCTGATATTTAGGCAGCATATTATTATATGCGATCCTTACCTGTTCAGCATCCGAAAGAGGGTGTTCTTTTCTTTTAAAAAGTGTTTTAAGGCAAATTATGAAATCAAAAATATTTTTATCTTCCCCCTGAGTTCGCCTATCAATTTCCTTATTAAGTTTTTCCTGATAATCGTAAGGAAAGAAAGTTTTTCGGAACGAAGATTCAAATTCATACCAGGTGTTCCAGGAGTCCCTCTCAAGTCGGTACCAATTTAATGGTGTCCCCTCCAATAGCTCCGGGAGATAGTTCAGCATATCCCAATCATCGATTTTTTATGCTTTTTTCCTATCATTAATTCTTAGTAAAAAGTCTTCTGCGCTAATTGAATTCGATCTACTACCAAATTTAACGTCAAACTGAGGAGAAGAGTTATGAGATAAGAAAGAAAAGTTAAACGGAGAATATTTTTGGGGAGACGCTGAAGCCCCTGGCAACACTGATCTTTGTTTATCAAAAGGCATATCGACTGTTATAGCAGTTTGAGAAGACACAGTCCACAAGTTAGGATATTTTATGAAATAGTCTTTCAAACGTTGTCTTAACAATTCAACTGTGCCCTCAGTTGGCAATTCAAATGATTGTAAAAGTTCTATCAACTCTTCCTTTTTATTTTGATAGATCCAATTAAGTTTGGGCTTTAGTGATAGTGAGGGATTTATTGTTTCATTTGTTGGCTCACTCATAGATATATTAAAAAACACAAGCAAATTAATAAAAAGGTAATGCAGACTATGAATAATAAATGTGATTTAATTAAATAAGTAAAGGAAAAGTGACTTTAGTTGTTCTCTACCTGGGTATTATAACCTTAACTAACCAATAAGTTATTAACAAGTTCCAATAAGCTAAAAATGTAACTCCACAAGAGGAAACATATTAATCTTAATACAATAGAACATAATTATATACTCTAATCAATAAAACTAATGAACATTAAGCTAATAAAACACAAAGTGAAACTAACAAAACAAAATTATAACCTTACTTGCTGTTATTAAGACAATTATCTCCAATAAATTAATTTTAAACAAATAATAATCGAATTTAAATTTAAGAAAAGGTATATCCTTGTTAGAAAGAGATATTAGCAATTGCTTAAACAAAATAAAATACTTATCACTTAAAATGAATATATACATGCATATTAATGAACCAAATTGTTTCTAAACTCAGTAAAACTGCTTCTATTTCATTAAATAACCAAACTAAATAACCACTAACGGTAATAATTATAATATAAGATAAAAAAGAAAGAAATTACTTTACAAAAGGTATTGCATTAGCATTACCAGGCCCATAAGTTGGTCGCCAATTATTTTATGACCAGGATATTCCACTTCAAAGGTAATTAAAAGGAAGTTTTACATAAAGGAAAATTAAAAGAAAAGATAAGGAGATACAGGTAAGTTATAAGCTAACATAGGGAACAAGAGGTAAGGTTACAATGGAGCAGGTTCTGCCAACCGGTGCCGACAACCGCGACCGGTTACAAGTTGAATGAAAGCGATATCCAACGAAAGGAGAAAACTACAAACATATTTTTTTTTTGAGAATCAAGATAAGAACCGTAATATAATATGTATAATGTATAATATACTGTTGGATAGCTAAAGATTTTAGAAAAAATATATAATACACGGAATTTTAAAGGTTAAAGGTTAAAGGAGAGTGTTAAAAAAACAATAAAACTAACTGATTGTTGTAGATAAAAATATAATATATTATTTAATGAAACAGATGTTTCTATTGCAATTCAAAATAATTAATTCTTTAATAATTTATTTGTATCTTTATATGTATTTGAAAATTCTTAAATTGATTTTAACAACGGCGGTAAGTGAAAGTCGGATGTTTTATGAATATAATGTAAATATAGTACCGTTGTATGGGTGGATAGAGTACTCTTTGGAAATCATTAAAAAGAATAAAACACTGTACATTATATCGAATGTGTGTTGGCAACACTGAGTCACCTTAACATTTTTTATCACATTTTAATTACTAACTAATGTACAGTGAAAATGGTGTTTGTTTATTTAACGTCACTTTATGCTACTTTAGCTTTACCTATCCAGACTTCATTAGGAAAGGGATCTTAAACGAGTATTTGACATCGCACAGGCTCTGGACCACTTTTTTACGTCCCCTCTGAAGGACGGTAGATCTAAGGTTTTTTTTACTCCCATTGCAACCGATTTCTGATTTATAAATAACGATTTTGGCAAGTAAATTGTAGCAAATCACCTTATAAATTTTTCAAAAAATTAGATCAAACGATGTATTGATTAAATTGTTATTCGACTTTAAATGTTAATTATTGATTTTAAAAAAATAAGTACTAAGAATACAGAGTAAATAATATAAAAATAAAATTTACTATTTTTGTGTTTTTGAACATAAAACAATTTATATAGATGTAGAAGGAACTTTTGGAAAGCTAAAGATTAAAAAAGAAAATATTATCTTAAACCCAAAACTGTATAAGTTAACAGAGAATCATGAAAAGCCGAACTAAATGATAAACAAAAAATCTGGTGCAGACAACACACGACTTTCACTTAGCTCCGTTTTAAAAATCGATTAAAGAATTTTCAAATACCGTTAGTGATAAAAATTAGTGAAACTATTAAAGAATTAATTAAATTGAATTTCTATAGAATCGTGTGTTATATAAAAAAATCTATTATATTATTATCTGAAATTAATAGTTAGTTTTATCGGCTTTTCATCACTCTTTATTAACTTTTACAATCTTGTGCATAAGATTACATTTTTTCTAAAATCTTTAGCTTTCCAACGGTATATTATACATCCATATTACTGTTCTTATGCTCAAAAACGAAAAATTGCATTAAAAAAATATGTTTGCAGTTTTATCCTTTAATTGTTATCAAATACTCTCAACTTGCATATTTAGCTGTTGTTTATCAATGGTAACAAGATAGTGTGCATAATTTTTCGAAATCTAAAACATTAAAGGTACTTTAGAGTAAGAAAATTTAAAATATCGTCATTTAAGCCCTGTCAGAATATTGCAATTAAAATGAAACTTTTATAATATTAAGGCCCATTAAATTTTACATCGATATAGCGAGTTTAATCAAAATCGTTAGAGCCGTTTTTGAGAAAATCGTAAAAACGTGCAAAATGCATGCTATAAAGTACCACTTCCGGTCAGCTGATGAAAATATTGCTGTAACATCTCGGGCGTAAACTTGCCTTAAATATAAAATTTTAGTTTTAAAGGGCTTTTCGTTTTAGCCCGGGTAATGTGTTACACATAGACCTTTTTGCGAGACTTAGTCATTTGGGCACAGGGAACCCTAAAAATTGTATCTCCGTTGAAAACTGGAATTCGAAAATGTTCACGATTGCAATACTTTTCCATACATTATATTTCATATATAGGTAAGTGAAAGTAAAAAATAGACTAGCTGACCCAGCAAATGTATCAATTTAGCTGTTATATTTTGTTTAGCATAATAAATGTGGAACAATATATCTATCATCCTACCGAATATCAAGCGTTGTATTTGTATGAACTAGCCTATAGTTCAGGGAATCTTGATAAAGTATTGAAAAAAATTGTATGTTCTTTAAGAATTATATCATGCGTTAAGTAACTTCTCCCAAGAAGGGTGTACTTGTTTTATTTGGGCATATATCATTGAGCCAGGACTGTTGACAGGTTTTTCCCCTCACTCCATTGACGACCGCCTTTCTTGAAGGATATTGTCATCGATTGCCTCACATCAGTGACGCTCACGATAAGAGGAAACCATTGAACAGATCTTTAGTAGACAGAACAGTAGTCTCCATCATTGAATTATCATTATTACTAACGACACACCCTTGCTCGTCACGAGGTCAATTTAAATGAGGCATCATTTAAGTTTAAAAAGTTGGGTTCGACCAATTCATAGTTTATCAGTCTGAGATTATAGAAAAATCCTGATACGTTCTATGGCTTTGCCGTTCCTGAATTATGCAAGTATGACCTATACGGATATCACAAAAAAATTATTAAATAGACTTCAAAGAGCCCAGAATGCAGCTGTACATAATATAACACAAACCCCAACAGATCGACATATCACACCCTAACAAGCAGTTAAACTAGCCCTAAATAAAAGATTAGGTCAAGAAGAATATTTAATTTGTTAACAAGTCCCTTCAAAACTTTAAAGTGCATAATTCCGATCTATCTTTACTCAAATATAATCTTCTTATATTTAATCTACAGGACTAATAGAAATAGTAATGAATAATAGAAATAATAAATCCTCTAAATACACTTTACTCATTCCGGAACATAAAACATCAATTTTCAATAAATCATTCATTGTAAGTACATGTAGAACATTAAATAAGATTTAAATCACTCACTTGAAACAATTTTTAAAAAAATATAAGAGCAATAATAAATGAGGAATAATTTTAAGTTTAAAAACATTATGTTATTATGTTACAAGGATTTACTAACATTTGTGAATATATTTTAAATTTTGTGCTATTAAAATCTGTAATATATACATTACAGATTTTGATATCACAAACAAATATGAAAAATTAGCTGATATAAGAGAATTATAAACGTTCATGTGAAAAGAATAATGGGGAGTGAAATTTCCTTATTAGTTATTTTTATTTTAACAGCAGGTTTGATATATTTTTTTATTCTGATGATGTTGTAAACATCAAACGGTATTAATATTAGAAATATATGTATATTAATTACTGACGTAAAAGACCTGACCCAAGGTTAATTATAAATGTATAAACAATTCCTGTTCTTTATAAGAGAGGGCCAGTTGGTCCTAAATGTAACAGGTAATTAATAAACTTTATTCTATTCTATTATAAGTTCATCGTAATGAAAAGTGCTCTTAGCAAACAAATATTATGTTTTTTTCTATATTTTTTATATATATATATATATATATATACATAATATATAGTTAGGAAAAGTTTGCGACCGTTTTTATTTTTTGAATTTTTGAATTCCAGTTTTAAACAGAAATACACGTTTTAAGGTACTCTGAGGCCAAATGATGAATTCGCGGGAAAGGTGTGTGTGTGTGACAATTTTTACATTCTATTAACTACATATGTATTGCGATCGTGAAAATTATTTAACTCTAGTTTTCAACGGAAAGAAGGTACAACGTTTTAATGTACTCTGAGGCAAAATCACTAATTCGCGGGAAAAGGTCTTTGTGTGTGTGTAGTAAGTCTAGCACGAAAACGAAATGTCTTAAGAAACTGAAATTTTATATTTAAGAAACCAATAAAATTCAATAGTAAATTTTACATCAAAATCAACTACTAAGAGGAGTTATTTTGACTATGCATTTTGCACCATTATAAGATTTTCTCAAAAACGATTCTAACGATTTTGATTAAACTCCCTTTATAAATGTAAAATTAATTAGGCTTTTATATTAATAATAATAATGTTTTGATTTTGCCGACGTAGAATAGAATAGAATAGAAATTTTATTTGCCTTTGGGGGTTCCCCATACAAATAGATTTATAAGTTAAATGTAAAGATAAATTAAAATTAAAGATAAATAGACCATTATAAGATTTTCTCAAAAATGACTTTAACGATTTTGATTAAACTCCTTTATCAATATAAAATTAATTAGGCTTTTATATAATATAATCATTTGTATCATATTGAGATAATTTAATATAATTTTTCTTAGTTATGAACTGTCTTTTTAGCACTTCATTAATATGTAATTCTTGAATAAAAACGTCGATTTTACAGCTTAACCTTTTTTAAAAACATTGTGTCGTCAAAAAATAATACCTACCTACTGTATGTAGGTTATGAATTTTAATATAGTTTTGGATATCTTAAGACTACAGTTAAATACTTTTTTGAGATCAGGAATGATGGTTGAAAGCAGTAAGAGTAGTCTAAAATATTGATTAATAACTATTAATGAGGTAAGTAAGACAAACAAAAAAATATAAATAAAATTAATAACCTTTTTTAAGAAAAAATAAATGTAAGAAATTAATCATTAAAACGATCTATAATATTTATGGATATAGAAATATACAATTAAATCTGGCTTTAACCGAAAAATGTATTCAGAATATTTCTCCCATTAATTCTCATAATGATGATCCCAAGAACCCTCAGTACCATGGCTTGTGTAACTATGACTATTTTTATTGATATTAATATGAATATAAAACAATTAACAATTTTTGATCCGCCCATCCAATTAAGGTTTAATACTTCTTCGGGACTGAGAAATTTGAATATCAATTTTAAAAAGCTGTAAACCTTTAGGTAAAAAGAAATTTATTTCATATTTAAGCATCATAAATTAGATTAAATAAACATATCATGGTCCGAATATAAGCCTAAAAGAAAATAATGCAATGGGACTGCATTCGATTTTTATCGAAAACTGATAAATAGCTAAATTAATTTAAGAAATAACGAGTTAAAAAAATAAAAATTTTCTATTAAAAAATAGAATATTTTACACCAAAATTATTCATCCGTTAGTTGATTACGGACAAATGGTGATTCATCTAAGGGGTTTTGGCAAGTACAATATTGCAACTGTCAATTTCAGGATATTAATTATATAATAATTAATAATTAAATTTAAAAAATGAGTAAACATCCCGTCATCACTTATCATCTTATAAACAAAATTTCAAGTGGGCAATACTAAGAAAATGAGACTGAAATCATCCACGGTTCAGAGAAACCCCTTTTTTCTACAATATGTTTTTTTTTTACTTTTATCTATCTAAATATGAAATATACACCAAGGGAAATTATTGCAACTTTACAACATGCCGTTTGTACCTTTTCATGGTTTTCTCTATGTAATAATTATTTTGATTAAACTCGATGTATGGATGTGAAATTTATATGGCTTTGATATCGATAGTATTAATCCTGATTGAATAGTCTGACTGGGTTTAAATGCCAATATTTTCTTCCTCTGAATTTCCTTTAATTTTATAAATAAATAAAACAAAACAAGCTATGCCATCTTATTAGCATTCAAAGCGGCTAAATATTCAAGTTGAACGAATTTCATAACCTACTAAATGAGAAAAAAGCTTACATATTTTCTTAGGTAATTTTTTTTTTTCCCCAAACACAAGAAAATTAATAAAAATGTATAACATATCTTAAGCAAGATAAAGATTTAAAAATAAATTATATCAAATAAAAATCTGTAAAACGTAATGCAGACGTAATAAACTTAAGTGATTATTGTAGATAATAATTTCAGTTTGATTATTTAATCTAAAACCCATTTTTCCATCAAAACTCAATTCAATTCTTTATTTTATTTTTTTTCATTCAAGCTTTATTTAAAATGTCTTTGATCGATTTTAACAAGGAAAACCAGTGAAATTCATAGGTGGCGTTCACCTGATTTTTGCATTTTTACTCTCACTTACGTAAATATAAAATATATAATAAGGGAAAGTACTGCAATCGAGAAAATGTTCGAATTCCAGTTTTCAACAAAAATAATCATTTTAGGGTCCACTGAGTCCATGTCCTACAAATAGGTGTGTGTGTCCGTCCGTATGTGCTAACTCCTGCGCGTGAACGAAAAGTCCTAGAAACTGAAATTTCATATTTAGGATAACTATACGCCAGAGATGTTACAAAACCTTTTTCATCAAAATAAGCTAACCAGAAGAGCCACTTTATACTATGCATTTAGCACCTTTTTACGATTTTCTCAAAAACAATTTTGACTAAACTCTTTATATCGTTGCAAAAATGTATTAGGCCTTAATACGATAAAAGTTTCATCCTGATTGAAATATTCTGACAGGGCTTAAATGTCGATATTTTTAATCTTCTACATCTAAAGTTTAATTTTGATTCTATAAAAAGAACCATATTATCTTGTTACCGCTGATAAAAAACAAGTAAATATATAAGTTGAACGAATTCGATATCCAACTACAGGAGAAAACTACAACAATATTTTTTTAAATGCAATTTCTTGTTTTTGAACATAAGAACAATAATATACATTTATAATATACCGTTGGAAAGCAGCTAAAGAGTTTAGAAAAAATATTATACCCTTAATATTAATATTTCCTGCCATACCGTGTTTACAAATAAATAGTAAATGAATCATTCCTGTTCGCACAAGTGCCTAATAACCGGCAGTGGGATTATCTATATTCGATGGCCGCGAAGTCTTTTTGCTTTTATTTAACAATGTGCATTGCTAAGACATGTAAGATATCATATTTCCACACTCGTTATTTGTCTTATAATTTCTTCATATTCCTTTCCGTAATGAAGGACCCCAAAGGTTAAATATGGACAAGTTTCAGAATTTTGTCCACCTAAATCGGTCATTTTTTCCACTGTGCAGCGGCTGGTCGCAATCTCAGTCAAAAAGTTGCTAGCCAAGTAAGCGCACAGATCACTACATATACTTAACCTCAAGGGTTGTGGAAGTACAGGTTTCATTTTAAACATAATTTATAAGTAGGTAACATGATCAGTGCTTTTAACGACATTCAAATCTGCCTTATTTTTCCGCAAGTTACTCAACTTGAATAACATTAAGTATCACATTTATTGCCAAAATAATAAATTAAGATGAAGATTCCTGGAGCCGACTCCTCTCTTCCGGGACGACTTACATCATCGCGCCATCGTCCCTCTAAGAAGAGCAGCTTCCACGGTAGGCAGGAATGTTGTTCCATCCACCTCAGGTAATTCACCGGATAAACCGGTCAGTATTTCTATCTTACGTCTTCTTGTTCAAATCAGAGCATACGACGTATTTTACTTTCTCGATAAGTTTATTCCCATCTTCAATGAATAGTTTTTTATCATTGGCCTGTTAATGACCAATGTAACAAAAGAATGGAATGGTCGATTAAACATACCAATAATAAATCCAGACCTCATGGTCTTATATCACTTTTTTCTTGTTGGCGCAACAGGTCTTGAGACCCTTGGTGGCTCCGTGTAGTTCTTAAGAACCTACACAGCGATCCTCGATGACATAGGGTAAGAATTTCTTCCTATGCCTATTTTGTGAGTAGCCAACAGTTGACTGACTGGACAAAAATAGTCGGGCACAGTGGGCAATATGACCGATCTAGGTGGAAAAAATTCTGAAACTTGTCCATATTTAACCTTTGGGGTCCCAAATTACGGAATTTTTTTTTTGTTATAAGAAAAATTATAAAAACTAATTAATCTTTTGACAGGATCGGCGAGCGTACTGTGGTAAAACATCAAAATTTGCTAAAATCTAAAATATCCCTATATTTTACGTTTGAAGACCATGAATACGGGAAAAATATTACAAAAAATCTAATTATGGTTCAGAGTTGCTAAAACCAGCTAATAATTGTATTTTATATATTTTAGGAAATTCTTGAAATTATAGATTGTAAAACTTTGGATACGGAGTGTTGTGTCTGAAAAAAATTATATATCACCCAAAACGCAAAAATTCTTTGTAATGTCTAAATACTAGAAGGATTGATGAAACAAATCCTTCGGGTAACTTGGGAGTTATATAGTTTTTCGTTATTGAACAGGGGCATACATTTACCAATTACTAAATTAACACTACAGGTGAGATTGTAATGTATATTAAATAACGAGTTTGGAAATATAATGTCTTACCTGTCTCAGCAATGTCCATTGTTAAATAAAAGCAAAAGGACATTGCTCTAAATACACCTTGAACACAATAAATGACCATCGAATAAAAATAGTCCCACTGCCTGTTATTAGGCAATTGTGTGATTAAGAATGATTCATTCATTTACTATTTATTTATAAACTCAGTATGGCGGGAAATATTAGTATAAAGGGTCTTTCTAACTAATAATAAAAAGGTGAAGCACTAGAAAATTCCAAACTTTTGACTTGACTTTTGTCCACTTAAATTGGTGATTTGGCCCACTGTGCGGCGGGAGGTTCCCTTCTAATTACATGCTTTAGAAAAAATTGTGCACTCAACACACGACTTTCACTTACCTCCGTTATAAAATAAATTTAAGAACTTTTAAATATAGTAAGAGATGAATATAAATTGCTAAATAATTGATTGAATTGGGTTCCAATAGAAATATATGTTTAATTAAATAATCAATTATATATGTGGCGGTTGTGAATAAGTGGTTAAGTCAAAATCTTTCAGTTTACAGGTGAGCGACTTAAAGTTTACGTAATACCCAAAATAGAGTAATAACATACAGCTTTCTTTCCACCTGAAATTTCTTCGACCAAGCGTCGCGGGAGACGGTCTGACGGAGCGATACGTGAAGTTAACTCTTTTTTTATATAACTTATCCAATTTTTCACGACCGCCACAGGCATTATTATCTTCGAAAAAAATGTTCCAAAAAACAAAAATTACGTTTCAAAATATATTTTCTCTTTCCACGGTTAGTTGGTTATCAAATTCAATCAACTTGTTTATTTAGCTGCTTTCAAATAACATGATATAGTTGATTTTTCGAATATAAAAATTAATGGTAATTCATAGTAATTAAATTTAAAATAACGGTATTTAGGCCCTGTAAGACTATTTCTATTAAGATGTCCTTAACGATATCAAAGCCAAATAAATTTTACATCAATGCAAGGAGTTTAATCAAAATCGTTATAGTCGATTTTGAGAATATCGTAAAAAGATGCGAAATTAAGTGGCTCTTCTGGTTAACTGATTTTGGTGAAAAAATTGCTGTAATATCTCGCGCGTATTATTGTCTTAAATATGCAATTTTGGTTTCTTACGATTTTTTCGTTTTCACTCTAGACATCCCACACACACACATAAACATTTTTATGGAGTTAAAAAAACAACAAAAAAACACTCATAACATCAAATTTTTATGGAGTGGTTTACCTAGCTACGCATTAAGTAAAAAAAATAGATATCTCAGAAAGTGTTGTACTTACAGATCATTATTAAACAGTTTTTACTACTCAGTTGAAATATAATTAAAAATAGGAATTTTTAATGGATATTTTCTTTTCTTCTCAGTGTAGGAAACTCAAGCAGAAATACAGTCGTCTATTGGGTGTCTTAATTTTACAAGTTTCTTGACTTAATATTGCACTTGACTTAATTGTTTATTTATTAACTTTATTGAATTCCATGATAATTGAAAAGTTTTTTTTTATTTAGCCGATCTGTGTGTGTTGATGGTAATTGTAAGTTGTTGTTTTTTTAAATCTCGATTATATCATATATATAGTGTTTAGTTTGGCCCTTGCTTTGTTTGAGTAAAGGGAAGATTCTGCTTGTGAGTAACCAGCTTACGCAACAACCATTTAGAATGACCGTCTCACCTCCTGCTGTCTCAAAGGTCTCACCGAACGACCTAGTCCCTGAATATACCAAATGCCAATGCCCGAGCTTCGGAGAAAGTTGTTTGAATTACTGATGAGGTTTTTAATGAGGTTCCACCTGTCCCTCTTGTGCTTCTTCGCTAAACCTTGTTTTGCTTTCTTATAGCAATTTGATAGTATAGAACGTTCTAGCCATTAACAAATGATCAATTTCCAAAACTGGATCCTAATGAAACCCAATTGGAATATTATATTTTAATAACAATAATCATATAATTTGAAAATATCATATTTATAAGGGGTTACCTGTAGCATGGTGGTTAGCATAATAGCCTCCTATACCAAAGGTTCCGAGTTCATACCCGCAGGTGGCCCTAGGGTTTTTAATGGGAGTAAAAAATCCTTAATTATACCGTTCTTCGGAAGGGGACGTTAAAAGGTGGTCCTGAGCTTGTGCGATGTACTCGTCAAAGATCCATATCCTAACTAAACCTGGATTGGCAAAATGTAGGACTCCCACTGTATATCGTCTGATTAGCCACAGCAGCATAAAGATACATTAAATAAATAAATAAAGAAACATCATATTTATAATAAAATTACTATTGCTAAAATTGTATTACGATTTTATAAAAAACGGCTCTAACGATTTTGATCAAACTCTCTATAACGATGTAACATTTTAATATAATGTAAATAAATAAATTCTTTATTATTCTAGGACAAGTCCCTTTAGAATAACATTGACATAATATATAAATTGGGCTTTAGAGTCTTACAGCAATTAATTATTTATACACAATCTAACTAAAACTAATAGAAAACAGACATACGCAAATATGTAGAAAATATACTGTAGGTTTCATTTTAAATAGTCTGACAGGGCTTCAATTCCAATTTTTTTTAATTTTCTTCCTCTAAAGTACCTTCAATTTTTCGAAAAGTAGTTTTTGGTTTTTTTGAAGATTATAACAGTATCCTAGATGAATAATACAATCAAACATACAAAGTTGTAAAAGGTGATGATAAGTGACGAATAGAGCTTAAACTTGTTACTGATTATGATACATAACGATTTTAAATTGTTATATTATTTAATATTAATCGCATGTTTTTAAACAAAACTGAATGAACTTTTTATGTAAATTAACTTAAAACCTTGTTTCAACTTTATGTTTATTTAGTAGTTCTTAAATTGATTTTACCAGCCGAGGTAAGGAAAAGTTGTGTGTTGCCTGCACTAAATATTTCTTCTTTCCTTCTTTTTTTTTTAACGGCGGTCATCGTTTAGAGCTCTCCATTCCTCTTTCTGTTAAAGATCCCATCTTTTTATTTTTTTATTTAACAACCAAAATATTCATCATTATTTTATTTATTTTTCTCTTTCTTTTGATCCTCCTTCCACTCTCATTTACATCATTTTTTTTGTCTCTATTTACTTAATTTTTTATTTTATTGTTTTTTAATTTACCTTTTTTATTTATTTTTTTAATTTATTTTAGTTCCGTAACCTAACTTTGTATAAAATTATGTCAAACATGTATTGACCATATAGGATTCGGTTTCAAATTTTGAAGATCACTTACGTAAATAAATAAAAATAAAATATTATATATATATATATATATATATATATATATATATAAAATATGTAGAAAGAGTTTAGTGATACTTTGATGATTTATTGCATAATAGAACTTCTTAGGATTTGAACGAACTTAGAAAATATTCTTTTTTAAATTACGAGTATTTTATTATATTTTTCATTAGCTGAATATATAACTTCAATATTATTTTTCATTGTAAAGACCTCAGAAAACACAAAAAGATAAAATATAAAAGTATGCACATTGACCCAATTCTAGAAAGGAGACTTTCATTTCCATTCCGCGAACTTACAACGACACCCAACGTCGAATGGGAGCCTGAGGAGAAGATTTATGTTAAGAGATTACGCTCCCAGTTTACATAACGGTCACCATCCGATACACATGTTGCATGTCCACCTCAATGGGACGGCTTTATAAATGTATGCTCATTCATTAGTAGAACTGGAATTACTTATAAAATCTGCGGTATAATGCGCACATCACATTATCTATGTATTTTTTTTTAATAACCTTTTTACTTTATCTTTTAGTCGATTATCAAATTCGTTCAACTTGTATATTTAGCTGTTTTTTAGTAATGAGATGATATGGTCAATTTTATAAACTTCAGAGGAAGAAAATTTAAAATATCGGCATTTAAGTCCTTTCAGACTATTCCAATTAGAATGAAACCTACTGCTATGTATCGGGAATTCTGAGAGGAATAGAAATAATTTCGAATCATTTCAAATAGAACAGTTTCCGGGCTACAAGCAAAAATGATTCTTAGAAGGTCTATACAAAAAATAGACCCCTCCACTCCTACAGCAGGGATAGCGGAGTTCCAGAGGAGATATAGCCCGGCCGAGATTGGGGGCGGAGGTCCAGCCACGGACGGAGGAGGTCGGGTGGGTCAAGCCAGGGAACAATTATGCAGCTATGCCCGAAGGTACCATTTTCATGTTATATTATGTGGTAAATCTGTACCTCAGTATTCTCGATAATAGCAATGTCACACTGTACTATGTTTTATGTGTTATAATAATGTATTTTTATGTGTATTATTTTATAAATAAATGTATAATATAAGTTAATTACTTTATTTCCTTTATGCCACCTGATCCCAATAATGAATTGATTAACATGATACTTTTAGAAAAGAAATCCAATAGTTTTATAAAATAATAACAGAACATTTTTATAATAATTAATACAGTTTCGGAGTCATCGCTTCCTTAGAAAAGTAGCGGCCAAAACATAGTACTACATCGTATTAAAGTCCTTTAAACTTTATATCGATATAGCGAGTTTAATCAAAATCGTTTAAGCCGTTTTTGAGAAAATCGTAAAAAGGTACAAAACTGTACTGGTATAAAGTAGATCTTCCGGTCATCTGATTTTTAACAAAAATTTGCTGTAACATTCCGGATGTATAGTTGTCTCAAATATAAAATTTCTTTTTCGTGTGACTTTTCACAAACACGAGAACACACGGATCTTTTTGTCATGTTGACTCAGGGAACAATTAAATTATGTTCTCCGCAAAACTCGAAAAAACTTTTATTTGGCAAAAAATACAATTAACAAGTGCTCACGAGACTAACACTAAAAACTATTAAATTAATAAATCATAATATGGCTAAGACAAGACTAATAACGATACCGTAATGAGGGATTATATGCGAGGAGTTCATATACAGGCTACAGAGGATTATTTGGACTCAGGTAAACCTAAAAATTGTATTTCCGTTGAAAACTGGAATCAAAAAAATTTCACGATCGCGACACTTTCCCTTACTTTATATTTCGTATATAGGTAAAAAGTAAAAAGGTTTATAATATATATTAAACTTTAATTATATTTTTATATAAGTGAACTTCGCTTTTTTTTTATTATAGTTTAATAATTAGAAGTAACTTTAATTAAATTTTACCTTTTATTTAATTACATTGTCTCTAAATGAATTTATTTCTTATTATTGTGTATTTGGCATTACAATTGTATTTGCTATCTGCTTACGCAATAAGAAATATGATAACAAATGATGTAACAAACTGCATATGATAGATAAAAAAAAACAAATAACTTTCAATATTTCAGGTCTCTCGGCCAGCGCCTCAATAGTCTTCTGGGCGAATTATATGGGTTTGTGGCAGTTGATAGGTTTTGAGTCAGCGGGTTTGAATTTAGGGTCAGTTTGTCATGAACATTATTGTAACGATCAGTGGCAGTTGCAATGACGAATGGAATGTCTAGGTCAGTATGTAGTGTCACGTCGATATATATAAAAAAAAAAAAAATCGCATTAATTTTGTGTCTTGAACTAGGTAGCTATTATATCATATCAAATTTGGTGTTATTGTTAAGGGGCTCTGCCCCAGAAAAAAAGATTTTTTTTCTTTCTCACACATTTATATTACTATTATTATTAGCGGGAAAAATTAACTCTGACAATATTCACACGTAAACTGTTTATTTATCTATGCTTAATATAAATTATTGTAAAAATTGATTTATTACTAAAAAAAATAATTCATAACTGAATTATGGTCTGAAATGAAAGTTGGATTCGGCCCAGTGCTCTGAATTCTAATGTTGAGGGATGTTTTTGGAGTGATCGATATCCGTGACGGCATGCTCTGTCGAATACTAATCGATTAGAGATAAATAGTGAATTGTGATTGGAATTTAAAGCCGTTAACGAAATAGCTTCATGATTTTCGAAATAATTTTCATTACGCAATTTATTTAAATATACTTATCCTATGAAAATTGAATATTAGAAAGCAAAAGCAAAATTAAACATCAACAAGCAGCACTGATTTTGCTTAATTTCATCAGTAACGAACCTTTTTAATTTATCAACAGAAATGTTTTATCCTCACCTCAAAACACGATGATTCAAAATATGGAATAAAAAAAAATACGCCCCTTTGAAAATTAAAATTTAATATATTTTTTTTAAATGTTAAAAATATTAGCTGAAAATTCGCAAGAGTGCAAGTCGTTAGCCAGGGGAGAAATTTAAATGTGGAGTGAGTCGTTTAAGTTTAAAAAAGTTCATTTTGACGAATTAAGAGTTTATCACCTTGATATTATGAGTTCATGGTAACGGAAAGTGCATTTAACAAGAAAATATTACGTTTATTTTAATAACATTATTTCTTTATTATATTTAATCACCGACAGAAATTAAAAACATAAATTAGTCAAAAATCAAAAAGGGTTCAGTTTATATGTTTATTGTGTTTAACGGTTCCTATTTTATTTGATATGCTATTGTACTTTATATTTCAAATGAACCTTTTCTAAATACATTGTAAGGAACTTGATGTGCCTCCGACCTATGAACTCAGACTGAGTAATTCAGAGTGCGACACTGAATAACCATAGCTCCCTCAACACCATATTACAATATATGTTTATAACTTTATGTTTTTACAAAAACTTATTTAACTTGTACAACTCATTTTATTGCGTATTAACTTTCCTAAAATCTTGTGCTTCCAAATAATACGTCTATATTACTACTCATATTTCAAGAAATATTTTTGAAGTCTTGATTACTGAAAACTTAATTCGCTAGGTATTTCACTTATAAACCTTCAGGAATGAATGCACTAAATGATAGTCAAAATCAGTGGCGTGGTTTAGAAGGAGATCAAGGAAACCAAGAATACCGATATCATTATATTGGGTTGTGTCACATGAAATGTTCGTTTTCAAGGTAAAGGATTTAATTAAAAATACGATATGAAAACAAGAAAATTTTATTCGAAGTATTTACCTTCTTTTTTTACACATTTTTCCATACGTGACACCAACTTTTTTATCACCGAACTGAAAAACTCTGAGCATTAGAGTGAAACTAAATCGCACTTTTCACGTAGCCCAGTTCTTTCAATTTTTGCACGGTATGTTTTGAAACATGGGGTTTTTTCTGCCGCTCAGTGAGATCATGAGGTACCCATGTATCGAGCTTTTTTACTTTCCCAATTAATGTCTCGAAACGGTAGATGCACTTGCATTTAATTGTGCTGAGAGTCCTTTAACTGTTTGGTAGGGGTTTCCTTCTACTGTATGTTTGAGGACATCGTTGTCTTACGGCGGAGGTCTTCCTCGGAACAAGTTTTTCAAGTCGGTATTCCCAGCTGAAAACTTAAAAAATCAACGGCGAATGGTCCGTTCATTAACAGTCCCTTCCCCAAACACCTTGCAAATATTTCTAGAGGCCTCAGCTGCTGAATAAACTAGTACAAACATATTAATCGAAAATCGCGTGTTATTATATATATCGCGTCATATTTAGAGGTATACTAAAAAGTGGATAATTGATTGGGAAGCTAATGTTTATAATACAAAGGTAGGGGATTAGTAACTGTTTACTTCGGAACATTCGAAAGAAAACAACAGAGACCTGCAAAATCCTTTATGTATTTCAGAAACTATAAAAACGGACATTTTATGTGAAACAACCCAATATATATATATAGCATTTTCAAGTCAAATTCAACCTTTTCCAAGTCACATTCAACATTTTCCATTTCAAATTCAACCTTTTCCATTTCGAATTCAACCTTTTCCAAGTCAAATTCAACTTTTTCCATTTCAAATTCAACCTCTTTCCATTTCAAATTCAACCTTTTTCGATTTCAATAAAATAATAAAAACAAATTAACATAATTTTATGTTTTAATGGTTATTTTAATTATACATTTTGTTTTTAAGCCTTGTGGCTTGTTAACTTAGCTATTGAATCTTATTGGTGTCTTAATTATGAAATTTTAGTTTCGTACGACTTTTCGTTTTCGTGCAGGACTCTAGACACACTCACACAGGAGACCCTAAAACGTGTATTTACGGTAATAACCAGAATTTAAAAATTTCACGATCGCAATACTTCCTCTTGCTACATATTTCATACATGCTATCTATGTAAGTGAAGGTTAAAATCCTGTGGAACTAGAAAAGTCCCTGAAAAGAAGCCAGTTGCTCTAGTAGCGGATTGGTTGAACGACAGCACTGAGTAGTAAGTTAGTGCACTGGGCGTACTAAGTAGGACCTTGGAGTGGCTGCGTTCACTTCTCCTTAACAAGTCCTAATCATGCCCAGTCGTAGTTATCTCCTTCCTATCGGAGACAGGCTGTCTCACCGCTTCACCACACTATTTACAAAACCACTTTTAATCATTTCTGTATTTTACCTCTCTAAATAAAAAAATCTGGTGAGCACAACATTTTACTCCCATTAAAAAATCCTAGGACCACCTGCGGGTTTGAACCCGTGACCTTTAGCATGGGAGGCTGTTACGCTAGCCACCCAGCTACAAGTGATCCCCTAGTTAGAGATGAAATGAATAGGTAAGTGAAAGTAAAATGGTTGAGAAATAAATTAAATTGAACTTCGATAGAAACATGTTTTTTATTAAATAATCTATTATATTATTATATATGATTAGTTGTAAAAATCAATAAAATATATCTTTTTTAAAAGTTTTAAAATATTCTGTTCAGTTCGTATAGATACGTCGGGAAATCACGGAAAATTTATAACGCTTATTTCATCTGGAGGAGACAATATCGGAATAAGGATCAATGGCTGTTAGGTACTGAATGGTTATAGTTGGTTTCAACTTTAAAGGGCTCATTTAGCGCCGAGTCGTGACGAGCGGGTCGTGGGGCCTCTGGGGAGTGGTCCCACCCATTCTGGGTCACTCGGTCCCATTTGAACTTTTACTTTCAATCGCTGAATTCAATGAATCAATACCTGAATGGTAGTTAATGATAGAACATTAATTATTTTCATCTTTAATATACGAGCACATTTGTAAAATACTTGACTATTTCATTCACTTTTCTTCTCGTCGCAGTACCCAAAAACATGACTATGAAGCTGATTTTTTTTTTTTTTTTTTTTTAAGGAGAC
Organism: Piezodorus guildinii; assembly: GCA_023052935.1. Lineage (NCBI taxonomy): Eukaryota > Metazoa > Arthropoda > Insecta > Hemiptera > Pentatomidae > Piezodorus > Piezodorus guildinii. The sequence continues at coordinate 42,590,303 of CM041292.1, read as the reverse complement.
TCCTCTATCCGACTAAATATTCAATAAGGTATAGGTTTAGAGAAATCAGTCCCGTAAGTGGTGGAAAAAATCAATTTATAAAAAATGATTTTCGAGTAAATAATACATCTACTGAAAAATTATATATACTAATTTAAAAATGGCAAATATATCTTACGATATAAAATCAAAATCATCTTATGCGGACCTGTATTAGCACAGGTGCTAAAATAATTACAAAAATCTGGTACGGGCCACACACGACTTTCCGTTACCTTGGTTGCTTAAATTAACATAATTTAATTTAACGATTTTAACATAATTAATATGGCTAAATATGTTTATGTAGAAATATATCTTCCTTTTTTTTTTTTGTTTGTTAAAGATTGTCGATCGATGATTAGTATACGGTGTATTAATAGCCACTCAGCAAAGTTGAGCAGCCGATCTAATTGGGAATTTCGCTCTAGAGTCGAAAAAGTTGAAAAAAATTATGTTAGTTTCGTTGGGAACGTATTTTTTAGATTAAATAATATGATAATAGAAATTATCATTTACAATTATCTCTTAATTTTATGCCATTAAAGTCTTTCTGCGTTAAATTTTACTGTTATATATATTATATATATATATATATATATATATATATATATATATATATATATATATATATATATATATATAGGTGTTAGGATCATTGTTCCATGGCCTAGTATTTTTATAGTGAATTCCAAAGAAATTGATCAAGCAGTTTCGGAGAAATTCCGTGGACGGCGGACGGACGGATTTTTTTTTTCGGATTCTACGTATATAATTCTACGAAGATAATTTTAACAAAAATAATTGAAAATTCATAAACATCTTAAAGAGCAGAAATAATGTTTACTCCGTGCAAAGGAAGAAAAAAATATATCTTAATCATACCTGAAAATAGAATCGAGAGAGCTTTTTAAACTAGGAAAAATAGTTTATCGACCTTGCCATTTGATGTGGGAAACTCTTAACCCACGCTATGCCTTTCCCAGGAAACGTAGCAAGGCAACTAGAACACCTTGTGTATCGTGATATTGTTGAAAAAAGAGTTCTAACGAAGGACAGACTTGTCTTATATTGAATTATAAATAAATGCATTTATGGAATGGCTTAAAGGTCTCTGATCTAGTTTAACGATAGAGAGACAAACTTCATAGAGAGCTTTTTGCAATTTACAATTTTTTCCACGACGCACAGTGGGCAAAATCACCAATTTTGGTGGACAAAAGTCAAGTCAGAAGTTTGCAAGTTTCAAGTGCTTCGCCTTTATTATTAGTTGGCAAGACCTTTAGTACTAATATTTACCGTCATACTGTGTTTAGAAATAAATAGTAAATGAGTGAATGATTCCCTGTTCACACAAGTGCCTAATAACGGGTAGTGGGATTATCTTTATTCGATGGCCATTTATTGTGTTCAAGGTGTATTTAGAGCAAAGTCTTTTTGCTATTATTTAACAGCGGACATTGACAGGTAAGACATTATATTTTCAAACTCTTTATTGAATATACATTGCAATCTCACATGTAGAGTTAATATAACAATTTGTAAATGTATGCTCTATTCAATATCGAAAAACTATATAATCCCCAAGTTATCCCAAGGTTTGGTTTTATCAGTCCTTCTAGTCTTTAGATATTACAAAAGAATTTTGGCGGTTTTTTGCGTTTCGAGTGATAGAATTTTTTTTCAGACACAACACTCCAATTAAAAGTTTTACAATCTATAATTTCAAGAAGTTCCTAAATGATATAAATAAATGATCTATTAGCAGGTTTTTGCAACTCCGAGCCATAATTAGATTTTTTGTATTATTTTCACGTATCCCGGGACTTTAATCGTAAAATGTAGGGAAGCTTTATATTTTAGCAAATAAATTTGATGTTTGACCACTGTGCGCTCGCCAATCGTGTCAAAAAATTAATTATTTTTTATAATTTTTTAAATGTTTTTTCCGTAATCTGGGACCCCAAAGGTTAAATATAGACAAGTTTTCCAACTAAATCGGTCATATTTCCCACTTTGCGACGCCGAAACCATGTTCCTCGACTTTCACTATCATTCTCACGCACTGCTTTCATAGTGTCACTCATAGGCTTGTTTTAGGACGAGCGTGTTATGTTTAGCATCAGCAACTGATCGAGTCTACTTTAATTTCTTAATCACTCTCCTCACAATTGATCAAGTTAAATCACCATTACGACCATATTTTGTAAGAATGTTTTGCAATATGGCCGTAAGATTTCCCTTATTTGCATGTTGCTAGCTATTTTTTACTAAATTTAAACTATCAGCAGTCAAAATAAAAAGTGTTATATCTTTAAATAACATTAAAATAAACCGTTTATATGTTACTCAAATCTATAAATCTATTATTTAAATTTGTTTATTTATTTAACGTCACTTTATGCTACTATGGCTAATCGGACGATGCTACAGTGGGGATCCTAAATTTTGCCAGGTTTTACTAGGATAGAATATTATTTAACCGCATAAGAAATGAAGGAATTAGAGCGGAGCCGAAAATTCCTGCGCTGCAAACCATCCTCAAAAAAAAAATTACCCCCGCTCAAAATTTGAGAGCCTACGTTTCAAGATGCTTTGAATCCGAATAACAAATAAAAAAAAATTCGTTTCTCCTAATTTATAAAAAAATAAATTTACCAAAATTTAGTGGTAGTGATATGATATTATTGCTTTTCATACTTAATTGCCTATCAGTAGCTATATATACAGTTATAGCCTAATATTGTTATTTGGAAATTAAACCATTGTGTAATAATTTGTAGCGTTTTTTTTTTCAAAACGTTACAATAATATACTAATTTTATGATTTTATTCATTTCACTATTTAGTGAAATCTGGAAACTTAATCTTTTAAAACTTTAAACGCGTCTGTGGCAAGCATAAGTGATATTTATCACTAGCTTAGAATTTAAAAATAATGTACCTTAATTTAATTTAAAATACTTGTGGCAATGTCCAAGAGGTCCGCGATGGAACATTTAGAAATTTTGTTGGAAAACTTGTCTATATTTAACCTTTGGGGTCCCAGATTACGGAAAAAATATTTAAAAAATTATAAAAAATAATTAATTTTTTGACACGATTGGCGAGCGCACAGTGGTCAAACATCAAATTTATTTGCTAAAATAATACAAGAGAATAATACAAAAGAAAATAATACAAAAAATCTAATTATGGCTCGGAGTTGCTAAAACCTGCTAATAGATGTATTTTATATCATTTAGGAAATTCTTGAAATTATAGATTCTAAAACTTTTATATGGAGTGTTGTGTCTGAAAAAAAAATTCTACCACCCGAAACGCAAAAAACCGCCAAAATTCTTTTGTAATATCTAAAGACTAGAAGGATTGATAAAACAAAGTCTTGGGATAACTTGGGGGTTATACAGTTTTTCGATATTGAATAGAGCATGCATTTATAAATTGTTATATTAACTCTACATGTGAGATTGCAATGTATATTCAATAACGAGTTAGGAAATATAATGTCTTACCTGTCTCAGCAATGTCCGCTGTTAAATAATAGCAATACTTTCTAAATGTCCCATCGCGGACCTCTTGGACATTGCCACCGTCGTACAATATCGTATAAGTTATATTCTTTCATTCAGCACCTTAGATTTTAAAAACGATATTACATACCAAATCGTTACAAAGTTGTTAAAATAAATTGTAAGTCGTTATAAATCTATAAATTAACATCGTTATTAATTATTTAAACTATTAAATTATTTCATGAAAACAGATCTTTCACTGTATGGAAACTAAATTAAAGCGGACCAGAGGTTGGGAAGCACCGGCCTAGCTCAATCTGTATTCAGCTCGATACCATACATCCTTACCATCCTCCTAGGCTGTTGAAATGGCAATACCACGAGATCTATTGTAAACATTTACATTGGAGTTCTAGTACCAGCTATATTCTCCACTCAATTTGCTGCATGTTTGTGCCTTGCACATAGGTATTCGTGTTTTTATATACTTTCAATTGCTTTTAATATTTTTTATTAATATATTGTATACATTTTGTTATTCTGTAAATATTTTATGAATGTTTTAATTTACAACTGTTAATAATGTTCTAATTAGGACGAATTGTAATGTGCATAGTAAAAACATCTGGTGCGCGAAACACACGACTTTCACTTACCTCCGTCGATAAAATAAATTTAACAACTTTCAAATACAACTAGGGATGAAAATAAATTGTTAAAAAATAAATCACATTGAGTTTCAATAGAGGCATGTGTTTTATTAAGTAATCTTATATTATTATTATCTACAATATTCAAATAATTTTATCAGTTTTTTACCACACTCCATTAACTTTAAAAAGTTTGTGTATTAGATAATATGTTTTCTTAAATCTTTAGCTTTCCAACGATATATTATACATCTATAATGCTGTTCTTGTGTTTAAAAAATCTAGTTCGCCTAACATAAGACTTTCACATACCTCCATTGTTAAAATCAATTTTTCAAGAATTTTTAAACACAATTAGAGATGAGAGTGAATTGCTAAATTATTAATTACAACGCGTTTCAAAAGAAACATGAGTTTTATTAAATAATCTAATAAATTATTATATACGACAATAAGATTGTCTTGTTATCGGCTTTCCATTAACTTTTACAATTTTGTGTAAGAGATAATATGTTTTATAAAGTTGGTAGCTCTCAAACGATATATTATACATCTATCTACTACTTTTTTTATGTGCAAGCATAAAAACATTGAATTACAAAATATTTTTTCGCTTTTCTCCTTTTGTTAGTTATCGAATTCCTTGAACTTTTATATTTAGCCACTTTATTTATTTATTTATTTTGTAGCATAAAGGCTTTTCAACCATAAAGGTCATTTTAGCCCTAAACTAATAATGCAGATACAATATAATAAAAGTAATAATACATACATATATACTAATAATACATACATATATACTAATAATAATACATACATGATAAATAATAAAATACAATACAAACATTATACATAATATACGAAATAATACATACAATACGAAAATAATACATACAAATATACTAATCATAAAATGCATAATGCATAATAAAATAAAATATATAATACACTAAAACATACATAATACTAATAATACAGATATAATATTTTAAGTTAAATACAAACAATTATATAAGATAACTGCATATAAGAAAAGAACTAAATAATAATAAATAAAAAAATAAAAATAATAATAATAAATAAAACATAATATATAAAATATTAAAAATCAAATTTTTTTAATTTTGTAAAATATTGATGTGTCTTTTAGATAATTCATCAGTTTGGTGGCTGACTCCTGGGTATTTTGTAATATTGTCCCAATATCATTCTCCATACCAATCCCTCTTCGCTCGGCGTCGAAGGAAAAGCAATCCAACAGTATATGTGGTACTGTGAGGAGAACCCCACAGGAGGTACATTGAGGCGGTGATCCCCTCGCCATCAGGTAGCCGTGAGTAAACCTTGTGTGGCCAATCCTCAGTCGAGCCAGTACCACTTCCTCCTTCCTGCACAGCCGTGGGTCTGCTCGGTTGGGTTTCACTGAAGGCTCGACTACTCTCAGTTTATTCTCCCTAAAAAAAAATCATACTTTTTGCCAATGTTCTATGGCCTTTTCTTTTATGAGGGCGATTACTTCCCGCGTTGACGCACCCGGAACAAACAGACCTTTATTACACCTAATTTCGCTTTGGTATCAGCTAGCTCGTTACCTTTTATGCCACAGTGACCAGGTAACCATATGAATTCTATTCTAATACCAAACCTCTCCAATGCCTTTAATTGTGTTAAGGTATCTACCACAAGTGGGTCCACAGAAAATGTATTTGTTAAAGCCTTAAGAGCCGATTTGGAATCTGTGCAGATAAATGCGTTCCCTGTGCTGCTAATGTAATCATGCACCGCGCGATTTATTGCAAGTTTTTCAGCGTGATATGATGAACAAAATGGTGGTAACGAATACATTTTACGCCCTCCGAGATTACAGCGGAGCCCACTCCATCCATCACTTTAGCTACTTTAGAAACTACAAAATTATAGGTAATTTAGAGGAAGATAATATACCAATATTGGTATATATAGGAATATACCAAATTAAAGGTAGTTTGGAGAAAGAAAATTTAAAATATCGGCATTAAAGCCCTGTCAGATTATTTCAAACAGAATGGAACATCCATGATATTAAAATCCATTAAATGTTACATAGGTAAAGTGAATTTAACTAAAATTGTTAGATCCGTTTTTGAGTAAATAGTAGGTGCAAACCGCGTGGTATAAAGTAGCACTTCTGGTCAGCCGATTTCAATGAAAAAGTTGTTGGAGCATATCGGGCCTATGTTTGTCTTAAATATAAAATTTCACTTTCGTTCATTTTTTCGTTTTCGTGCTGGACTTACCCACACACGGATACATTGACACGTACACAGACCTTTTTTCGGGACTTGGTTACTTGGACTTAGGGGACAATTATGGAAACCATCTACAGGAGAATTCCTAAGCTCAGCACTTTTTCTCCTGACAATGTATAAATACCCCACCCTATCCCTTCCTAGCATCAGTCTACATCCAGTCATGAATTAGTTCACACATAGTATTATTTTGTAAATAGTCAGTTAGTAGTAGAAGTAGTGCAATAGACATTCATGTAATTTTTGTTGTTTTTATCAAATAAACTTTTTTTTTAAGTCGAAGTGAGTGCGGGAGATTTAATTGGCGCCCGAACGTAGGGACCCGTAATAACTTGAAGAAAGAAGAGTTTGAGATTGCCTTTAGGTAACACTCTGAGTGTCAGGCTAAGAAGATTCGAAGAAATAGTCATTGGACAACATAATCTGGGACTGGCTGCTTCAAGGTGTGTGCAACACTTCAAACGGGTCAAGAATTTGTATTAGATCCAGCTACTTCACGAGGCTTAAGAAAAAGAATACTTGAGGTACAAAATTCAAAATTTTTTTTGTAAAGCATTTTTTATTTTTGTTTTTGTTATTGTTTTGTTACACATATTTTTTTTAATTTTAATTTTATAATAATTTTATGCCATTTAATTTAAAACCGAGTAAATTAAAAGCTTACACTCCAAAAATGACTGACGAATTACAACAATTACATGCACAAATGCAACCTCACCTACACAACCGTCACCACCACCACAACCACAACAACCACCAAAGGTGACTTATAAAATGACTAAATGACTGCTATGGACTATGACCATATACAGGATTTTTATGGTGATTCTAGTGAGGTTTATGAATTTTTAAGTGAGGTTAGGGCAGTTTTTAATTATGTTTGTAAAGCGGATAATACCTTAGCATTTGAAAATCACGCTGCTCTTTTACATAAAATTAAATAAAAAATTAAGGGGGAAGCAAAAAATCATATCAGATCGCAGCATTTTGTTAATTTAGATGAACTATTAAATTTTATTGAAAATAATTACAGAGATCAGAAAACAATTTGTCAATTAGACCATGAATTAATGTCAATGCGTCCATTTAAGTATGAACACCCAATCGAATTCATCAATAGGGTTGAATCAGCATTATCAGTTCTAATCGCTAGAATCAGATTAGATCATGACATTAATTACCATGATAGCCAGATAAATTACACCAAAGAAAGAATTACTCACCATGTAATATCATGTTTGCCCATTGAACTAGGCAACTATATGCGCATTTTTGATCCTAAAGATTTAGTCAAGCTTAGAATAAAATTACAAAATGAAGGTTTGCCATTACTGCAGCAATTATTTCCAAAAAAACACGGTAATAAACCACAGTTTAATAAAAATGAAAACCATAAACACGAAAAGCATTATAAGCCGGAAAAATTATAAAAATGAAGAAAGGGGGTACTATAGGTACAATAATGATGACCGTCATAGACACGAACATTATGAAAACAGAAATCACGGTTATAATTTTCATAGAGACAAACCACAAGTATGGCAAGAAAGAGACAATTATAAACAACAAGTATGGCATGAAAGACAGAATTATAAACCGCAAGCTTGGCATGAAAAGGACAATTGGAAAAGAAATGATAAAACATACAACGAGCAATTCCCTTCGAAACCTTTTAAACCGGATTCTCAAAATACGGTTTCAATGAAATCCGTTGATAATGTCAGATGTTTTGAAGAACCGACCAATAGAGCATTATTAGAAAAAAATGAAAAATTGGAAAAAGAAGTGTATGAGTTAAAAGAAAAGCTCGAACATTTTTTAGATCATGGAGGGACATCCCGAGATTCAACTTGAATCTTATTGACAACAAAAAGGATGCTCACTTTACTGACAAATTTGGCAAGGAATGGCTTATCGACACTGGAGCACAAATTAATTGTATTAACCCCAATTCCTTACCCGAGGGAATTAAAATACAATCGGAAGAGTTTATCATAAAAACACCAGCCGGCATGAAAAAAAGGACATGGAAATGTTACCTTAAACATTGGACCACGTCTTGGGTTAAAAGATGAACTGTTAGTTACTTTTAAGGTATATAATTTTTGCGAAGGATTTGATTTCCTTCTCGGTATGAAATCAATGAGAAATATAGGAATAAAAATGAATATAGGAGAATAAATAGAACTCCAAATAAGAGAAAAAAGTATAATTAATGGAAAAATTATAGATAATAATAATAATGTAAATGTAATAAGAGATTTAAACGTGATAGAAAATATTGTAAGAACTGAACATATGGAAAAAGAAACTAAGGAAAATTTAATAAAAATAATAGGAAAATATCCTTCTATTATGAAAAATTACCATTTAAAACTTACTGAAGTGCCATATTAAGCTAAAAACGGATAAACCCATTTACTCAAGAAGTTATAGAGTAGCACCCCAATTAAGATCAGAAATGGATAACCAAATCCAAAAATTATTAACTCAAAACATCATAAGGGAAAGCAACACGCAACTCACCATCAATGTTGGTTCCGAAAAAGCTTGACGCGAGTGGTAAAAAAAAATATAGATTGGTAATAGATTACAGAAAACTAAACGAACAAACAATCAAAGATAAATTTCCACTTCCAAATATTGAAGATTTGCTTAACAAATTAGAAGGAGCCAAGATATTTTCAACAATTGATTTAGACTCAGGTTTCCACCAAATTGAAATGTCTGAAGACTCTATTGAAAAGACTGCCTTTTCTACAGAAAATGGACATTATGAATATGTTAGAATGCCTTTCGGTCTTAGTAATGCCCCACCATCATTTCAAAGGGCGATGAATGCAATGATTGCCAATGTGCCTAACGCTTTAGTTTACGTAGATGATATAATAATATATTCAAAAACAATAGAAGAGCATCTGGAACATCTAGAACATCTGGAAAATGTATTTAAAACTTTAGCTAGGCATAATCTTGTTATTCAATTAGACAAGACTGAGTTTTTTAAACAAGAACTACCATTCTTAGGATATATTCTAACCCCAGAAGGTATAAGAACAAACCCTTCTAAATTAGAGGCAATAGCGAAATTTCCTTTACCAAAAACTGAAAAGGAATTCAGACAATTTTTAGGATTATCAGGCTATTATAGAAAATTCATTCAAAATTACGCAAATATAGCAAAACCTCTAACGCAACAACTTAAACATAAAGAAAATATTATTCCAGAAAATTATAAAGAAGCATTTGAAAAATTAAAAATACATCTTATGAATGCACCAATATTGGCATACCCAAATTTTGAATTGCCAATGATAGATTACAACAGATGCAAGTCAATTCGCCGTTGGATGTGTTTTATCGCAAGTAAGTTCTGATGGTAGAGAACATCCCATAGCATTTGCTTCGAGAACACTTAATGATACTGAGCAGAAATACTCAACTATTGAAAAAGAACTTTTAGCTATAGTATATGCTACGAAACATTTTAGACCCTACTTGTATGGAGCAAAATTTTTAATTCAGACTGACCACAAACCATTACAGTGGTTATTTACAATGAAAAATAATAACACAAGAATCATGAAATGGATTTTTTATCTACATGAATATGATTTCGAAATCAAATATATAGAGGGCAAAACTAACCATGTTGCAGATGCATTAAGTAGAATCAAAATAAATAAAATTAATGCCATAACAAATCATGATTTAAGTTCCGATTCAGCGATGGAATTAGATAAAATATTAGGTGAAACATCTCAAATGCCACTGACATCTCCAGAAGGTTTTGATTTTGATGAATCATATTTAGAAAATAATGATGATGAGATAGAAGATAATATTGTTGAAATAGAAGATCAAAATGAAATAAATAATCCAAATTTTGATAACGAAAGTTTAAATACACAACATTCTCAAGAGAGTAGTAACGAACAAATATTTATTGCAGACGAGTCTAAACCTATTAATATAGAAAAGAATCAAATATTTATTCAAAGGGGTGGAAAACAAATTAGACTTGAGAAAACTTTTGGCAAAAACATATATTATATTCAAACGGCATATCCTTGGAGTAACGATTTGGAAGAAATTCTAATAGAAATATTAAGACCTAATAAAGCCTACGGAGTATTCTGCGAACCAACTGTAGAATCCGTAAGACACGAATTTGAAGCAATATTTAATAAAATATCTTCCTTAATTATGGAAAACTTTCTCAATGTTAAAATTAAAAGATATAAAACTAAAGTACTAAATATAGACAAAAAAGAGGAACAAATGGAATTAATTAATAATTATCACGAAGGAAAATCCTTTCACTTACAAAGATAATATTCAAAGAACAAGAAAATCTAAAAACAATATAGCCAATATGACATAATTTCCAAACAATTAAAATTTCTACAAGATAAAGTTAATAATATTATTGATAGACCACATAATAGAAGAAAAAGAGGTTTAATTAATGGCCTGGGAAAAGTCATAGGATACATCACTGGGAACCTAGATTCTGATGACAAAGCGCGATATGAGAAAGTCATTACCACGTTAGAAGAGAATAACTATCGCATAGAACATAATATAGCTCATGAAATTCAAATTAATAAAGATCTAGTTAAAACCTTTCAAAAAGATATTAGGCTTATTAATAATAATAGTAATAAATTATCTAAATTAATAAATATAGTAGATAAAACTACACTAACTAACCATTTAAATGAATTGTATGACATATTAAATTACATAACGATAGTAATAATGGATATCGAAAATTCTCTAGAAATGTGTAAATTAGGAATAACACATTCCAGTATAATAAAAAGCATAGACATTAACAACAATACTGACTACATAAGCTCAGACCTTGAAACATTATGGCTAATTAGTAAAATATCTTGTATGATTAAAAATAGTATTGTTCATTATATGATACAGCTACCTGTTAAAGCAAAAACTTTTAGTACTTTATATTTATTGTCTGTTCCGATAAGGAAGAATGATCATATTATAACCACTATTGTAAATAATCAAATTGTTTTGTATGATAATAATGAGGTGTATAGGGGAAATTGTAATTTTATAAAAAACAATTATTATTGTAATAAGGTTTATAAATGTAATGATACATGTGTAGAAAATGCTATTCACAATAATTTAAACAATTGTGTAACCACTACTGTTAGCAATGTAGAACCATATTTGTCTTATATAGATTTAATTGATATATTTGTTAGTTTTAAGATTAAACATATAACTATTAGAAATAATGCATCTTATCCTGTGAATTTGCCTGAAACAGCTATTATTAAATCAAAAAGTAATGAAGAAATTATTAATCATACTAAAAATAATTTTGTTTATACAGAGGTCTTATCTTCATTTCATGAAATTAAAAATTATAAACATTTTAATGTAACTTTTAATCAATTAAAAATACCTTCTTTAAACGATGAAATATTTGAAAGTCTTAATACAGACTATGAAAGTAATTTTGAAATTGATTATTATTATTTAATATTAACTATTATTGTATTGTATCTTTTAAGTATGCACATTTATTCAATGTACAAGTCCTCAAGTATTCTTTGCCGTCAAGAGACAGTTATTGAAAAACCAAGCCCAGAGGAGGAACTTGTACTGGAGGCGATATCAGCCAAAACCGTTCACCCACTTCTTCTCTCACGGAGCTCGAGAACTTCAGAAGGGAGGAATTATGGAAACCATCTACAGGAGAATTCCTAAGCTCAGCACTTTTTCTCCTGACAATGTATAAATACCCCACCCTATCCCTTCCTAGCATCAGTCTACATCCAGTCATGAATTAGTTCACACATAGTTGTTATTTTGTAAATAGTCAGTTAGTAGTAGAAGTAGTACAATAGACATTCATGTAATTTTTGTTGTTTTTATCAAATAAACTTTTTTTTAAGTCGAAGTGAGTGCGGGAGATTTAATTGACCCTAATATGTGTATTTTTGTTGAAAACTGGAATTCAATTTTTTTTCCCGATCACAATACTTTCCCTTAATATATTTGATATATAGGGTAAGTGAAAGTAATAAAAGGTAAATTTTATTTAAAAAATCTCTACCAACTTTTCTGACAAACCAATATATTAATGGATGTAGCTGCTCATCTTATTGGCTCACTAATTGTATCACGGATAGCGTTCGCCAAGTGGGTCATGTTGGGAGTGGCCCGTGGAGCTTCCGTTATATAAGAAAGTCCACTGCCTCTATTCGATGGCAATGTTATGTCACCCAGGGTCGGATGGTCCCAACAGGCTCAACTATATTCCCTTCCTTATTCGGGAACATGAAATAAGATATACTGAACCGCTCTGAAGGACTTGCTAGTGTAACCGCGTATTAGTAAAAGTTGTCCGACTCTTATAGGAGTCCCATTCAAATTCTAATTCGTATCAGAACGGCGACGCGATCACATGACATATTTTAGATCAAGGCAGGAAGGAAGAGGGGAAATAGAATAGAATAGAATAGAATAGAATATAAAAAAACAAACAATTATCCTGGGACCGGGTCCCTTAAGAACAATTGATATGTACAATTAAGATATACGATGTGTCTGACCAAAAGATCAAAGGATTATAATTAATTTTTATTTACAATCATATCAGATGAAAAAAGGACTAAAGAAAGTATACAATAAAATAAAAGAGTAAAATTAATAACTTCTTATATATTAAAGTCATAAACAAAACAAAACATTCAAACTGATTCATTAACTAAGTTTAATATAAACAATAATCTATAAATTTTATACATGAATTGATATTTGATTTGAAATATCTCGCTTGTTGAGCGTCTGTTTGGGATGACAGTAGGTACTGAAACAGCTGGGACTTGAATGATGGTAGGGAAGAAGCATGGCGGATATGAGAAGCTAGGGAACTCCAGAGAGTAGTAGAGCGGATAAGAAAGGAATGATCAAAAGTTGTTGTTCTGTGTGCAGGAATACAAAGGTCAGAATGGCGCGATCTTGTTTAGAGGGAGTCGTCTGTCAAATTAAATTGCAATTAAAGTCTGTGGATATAGGGAGGAAGCTGGGAGTTGATGGTTTGGTAAAGATATGATCCTAGGAAATATTGTCTGCGGATGGAGGGAAGGAGCCAATTTAACTCACTGTATAAATTGGTCCCGCAAAAGGGTATGTGTGTCTGTGTGTGTGGTAACTCTCGAGCGAAAACGAAAAGTCCTATGAAACTGAAATTTCATATTTAAGACAACTATAAGCCCGAGATGTTACAGAATCTTTTTCATCAAAATCAGCTGACCCAAGCCACTTTGTACTATGCATTTTGAACCTTTTTACGATTTTCTCAAAAACGGCTACAACGATTTTTATTAATCAATGTGAAATTTAATGGGCTTTAATATCATGTAGGTTTCATTCTGAATAAATAGTCTGACAGGGCTTAAATGACAATTTTTTGAATTTTATTCCTCTAAAGTACCTTTAACTTCATAGATTCTATAAAAACAAACCTTATAACCTTGTTATCATTGATAAAAAATAGGTAAATATATAATTTGAACGAATTGGATATCCAACTTAAGAAGAAAATTGCTAAAATATTTGTTTAATACAATACCTGGATACTTTAATTTATGAATATAGATTGAATCTGAAACATATGTTATTAATTCTCTAAACATTTTTGAATCACAGCTTTATATATATTTTAAAATTCAAATTTAAACGTATTATATATATAATTTACTAACGTGACCAGATTTTTAGATGGGCAAAGCGGGACAACTATGAAATAGGGAATTTTGATACAAAAGAAAAATAATATCGTTAAAAAAATCTTTTTTTAACGTAAGTAAAATGTATACAAATAAAATAATTTATAATAATTTATTTATTGACATATTTTTTATTTCAGTTAATTTGTTTCAGTAGATTGTTGTTATTTTTTAAAATATTGTGAAAAATCTTCACAAGAATTTGTCAAATTATATTTGAGACATAAAATGGCTTTTAAAGTTATAACTCTTAATTTTGATTTTTCTGTTGTCCACCCTTGATTTACTGTAGAAAAACGTACAGTCGTATGTTTTGATTCTTAAAGATAAATTCAAATTTTAAATTAATTTGTGATTATCTTACTGTTCTTTAGTAAAATACAATATTATTTGTCTATGATGATTAAAAAGAAATACTAAAATGTTATAAACACATACAGTACAAATATTCGTTTCACATCGGCAAAATATTGTCCAATTAATTTTCCATAAACATAATTTACATGAATATATTTTATTGTTGTTTATAACGAAAGTAGTGTAATCGACTTAAAATATTTGAAAAATTGTATTAGTGTATTTTTTCTAAAATTTCTTTTAACGTTAAGGTCGGTAATATACTTTATGCCGTCAATATAAAATATTAAAACTACGAGTATTTAAAGCTGAGTTTAAGAAAATGTAAGTATTTATGAAATATCTAAATAAATTACTTACCTTAATTTTCTATGGTAAGTAGCAGATTTGTAATATTTATTTGTTTATTAGCTTGCTAGTACGCAGAACGAACACGAAGTGTATCATCTGAGATACAAATACAATGTAACTGGGTAGCAAAAGCAATATGTTAGTCGTTGTAGCCCGTAGGATTCTTAGAACTAATATAAAATTTAACATAATTCGAAAAGCCGAGACTTTTGAAAGACGTCGCGGGATGTGGTACTAATTGGAAAAAATCAGGACTGTTCCGCCAAAAGCGTCTGGTCACCATATATATAATTAATTAACACACGAAAAGTGTTAATTAAGACTTAATTAAAACACAAAATTATATATTGTATCCTAACCATTTCGATCTATCCCGGCAATCTTCTTCTCTCAGGCCTAAGCCGCCTTAGCTTTATGCAGCCCTTGCATCCATCTCTATTAATTAATTAATTAGATCAAGAATTATGGAATTTTAGTCACTTAATCGTGATTTTTTCCGATTGTTCGTCGCCTAAAAAAATTATAATAACTCAATTTACAGCTAAACTTCAAAAAAAATCAATAAATATTGCAATATGTGGAAATTAAAAATAAATGCAAACAAGTCAGAATTTATAATCTTTACTAAGCGCAGACCGAATATAAACCATCACCTTTTATTAAACTCAGTCCACATTAACTGGTCTAAATCAGTTAAATACTTAGGCATAACATTAGACAAATCGTTAACCTATACCGAACATATAAATAGAAAATCCGAAAAAACAAAAAAATGTATTTATAAAATGTGCCCATATTTTAATAAAAAAATCCAGTTTAAGCACTCAGAACAAACTACTACTATATAAAACAGTCATACGTGCCCAGATCTGTTATGCATCGCCCGTCTGGAGGTCGACTTGCAATACTAATTATAAAAAAATAGAAACAATACAAAATACATGTGTGCGAATCATCAACAACTACCCACGATATACTAAAATTTCAAAAATGCTCTTTGAACTAAATCTCCCAACATTAAAACAGTATATCTACACAGTAACCAAAAACTATTTTGATAAAACCACAGCTTCTGAAAATCCATTAAAACTAGAAATTGGTAATTACAACAAAACATCACTAAAGCGCTACACGCACAAAAGAACCAAACATGTACTTTTAAACTAATATTGTATTTTATATTGTGTAGGGTTTTTTTTTTCGTGTTACTTTTCCTACTGTCTTAAACAAAATATTGTATAATCATTAGTAAATTCAAAGGATGATTGAAACTCTGTTATCATGAAAAAAGGTCTACTAAAATCATGAAACCAAATATGTTTGTATTGAGTGTACATCGTAAATATTATGTAAATAAATAAATCTTCTTCTTCTAATAACTCAGTTGAAACATAATCAAATTTCTAACCACGTGAAAGCGAAATTGTCTAAATGTGACATGCATTAGTATGTATAAAGACACTTAGATTTTACAAGTATAGATAAATGGAAAAGAAAAAAAATATATTTATTAGTATTTTGTGTTCTTTATTAGTGAGAGTAAATCACACATACAATTTTTTTCGGGACTTGGTCATTTTGACACAGAGGACTCTAAGACGTTTATTTCCGACAAAAAATCGAATTCGAAAATTTAGGTAAGTAAAAGTAAACAGCAATAATGAGGAATTAGGTAAGAGAGACGATATTTATTTGCGATGGTTAGGTTCCGTTCTTGCCCGAGCCTGCGTACTCCAACCGGCCTGTTATATCGGCTAGCTGGATGTTCCCGGCCTAGCCGCTATATCCAGGAGGTGGTGGACTTTCACTGGATGTTACGACAGCTCGGCCGCTAACACGTAGTGACCGTTTGCCTTTTAGGTGCAAGCCCTGGTAAGTGGAAGGTCCCCCTAGGACAGCAGTCCTAAACTGTCCTTCTTCAGCCATTGTCTAGGCCTTTTCATGAACATATCCCTCATTATATTATCCTGTTTTCAATTATTTGAAATTTACTGAATTAGGTCAAAAAATCTGGTGCAGGTGACACACAACTTTCACTCACCTAGGTTGTTAAAATCAATTTAATTTTTATTTTTATTTTCCTTTTATCATTTTTTCCCATATTAGTCAAAATATATATACTTAAAATAATATATAAAAATATATATATATATATATATATGATATATGTATATATATATATATATATATATATATATATATATATATATATATATATATATATATATATATCGTGAAATGGCACTATTAAAGTACTAGCACTAATAAAAAATATCAATTCAATATGAAATCTGTAGCATCCAACTAAGAAAAAACAAAGTGGCTAAGACCCAGCTGGTTCTATTGTTATTAATTTGGTTTGTCTTATAGTCGGTTGATGAGAAGAGGGCCTCTCTGGCAAGGCAAGTAATATTTCATGTATTAAATTTCGAAAACAAACAAGCACTTATCACAAAGAGGCATAATATTTTTGAGTTTCATAATTTTTCATTTTTGAGATATTTTGCTATGAGCATTACTAAGCAAGGCAATAATCCGTCTTTGAAAATTTATATTGAAAAAAGCAACAAAGCTTACACGATCAAAATATCTAAAACAAGTAGTGCAATGAAAAGGCTATATAAGGAAAAACAATTAAACTGATTATGATTCTCAAATTTCACACTTTAAATTAATAACACTAGAACCAGTCGAATCTCAATCACTAAATTTGATCCGATACTATAAGTATTATCGAGGTAGAATCTGTTTGACTATTATTATTTTTCAATCAGTCTTTTTTGAGATATTAATATTACTGAGCTCGAAAATAATCCTTCTTTAAAAATTTATATTGAAAAAAAGACACAGCTTACACAATCAAAATTTCTAAAACAAGTAGTGCAATGAAAAGGCTATATAAGGAAAAACAATTAAACTGATTATGATTCTCAAATTTCACACTTTAAATTAATAACACTAGAACCAGTCGAATCTCAATCACTAAATTTGATCCGATACTATAAGTATTATCGAGGTAGAATCTGTTTGACTATTATTATTTTTCAATCAGTCTTTTTTGAGATATTAATATTACTGAGCTCGAAAATAATCCTTCTTTAAAAATTTATATTGAAAAAAAGACACAGCTTACACAATCAAAATTTCTAAAACAAGTAGTGCAATGAAAAGGCTATATAAGGAAAAACAATTAAACTGATTATGATTCTCAAATTTCACACTTTAAATTAATAACACTAGAACCAGTCGAATCTCAATCACTAAATTTGATCCGATACTATAAGTATTATCGAGGTAGAATCTGTTTGACTATTATTATTTTTCAATCAGTCTTTTTTGAGATATTAATATTACTGAGCTCGAAAATAATCCTTCTTTAAAAATTTATATTGAAAAAAAGACACAGCTTACACAATCAAAATTTCTAAAACAAGTAGTGCAATGAAAAGGCTATATAAGGAAAAACAATTAAACTGATTATGATTCTCAAATTTCACACTTTAAATTAATAACACTAGAACCAGTCGAATCTCAATCACTAAATTTGATCCGATACTATAAGTATTATCGAGGTAGAATCTGTTTGACTATTATTATTTTTCAATCAGTCTTTTTTGAGATATTAATATTACTGAGCTCGAAAATAATCCTTCTTTAAAAATTTATATTGAAAAAAAGACACAGCTTACACAATCAAAATTTCTAAAACAAGTAGTGCAATGAAAAGGCTATATAAGGAAAAACAATTAAACTGATTATGATTCTCAAATTTCACACTTTAAATTAATAACACTAGAACCAGTCGAATCTCAATCACTAAATTTGATCCGATACTATAAGTATTATCGAGGTAGAATCTGTTTGACTATTATTATTTTTCAATCAGTCTTTTTTGAGATATTAATATTACTGAGCTCGAAAATAATCCTTCTTTAAAAATTTATATTGCAAAAAAGAACCAGCTTACACAATCAAAATATCTAAAACAAATAGTGCAATGATAAGGCTATGTAAGGAAAAATAACTAAGCGTGAAAATCATTTCTAACCTCCCTTGTCATAGCGCGCCAAAGGTTTCAGTTGATGTAGTTGTTCGTGAATTGTTTTAACCATTTTCTTGGCTACTTAGGTATATGTTGTAAGAACCAAAATTATATAAAATACTCTCATCATCATTGTAGTTTTTGTTTCGTTCTTAAATATGTGAAATTGTCGGAATTAATATTGTTTAAAGAAAACGTTAAAATTAAACGGCAGTTAAAATTAATTTAAGAACTATTAAGCAAACTTTAAGTTAATTTGAATAAAACGTTTATTAATAGTTCTTTAGTTGGTTATGAAATTCGTTCAACTTTTATACTTAACCACTTCGTATCAATGCTATGAAGATGATATAGTTATTTTTTTTTAAACTACAAAATTAAAGGTACTTTAGATGAACTAAATTTTAAATATTGACGTTTAAGCCCTATCAGGCTTTTTCAATCATTATGTTACATAAAGCCCATCAAAATTTACATCGATATAGCGCCTTTAATCAAGAGCGTTTGAGCCGATATTAAGAAAATCTTTAAAAGGTGCAAAATGCATCCTATAAAGTTGTACTTCTGGTCAGTCGATTTTGATTTAAAAGTTGCTGCAACATCTTAAATTAAAATAAAAATAAAAATAGGTAACATGCAAATACATGCTCCTCGTTTGATCTCTGTTTTATAATTTTCAACATTAGCGGGACTATGAGTCAGGGCATATATCCGTTATCTATTCAGATTTGGTTGCAGCACGATTTCCTAAAAGTTGTCGAAATCCCTCTTCCATTATTAAATTTAATTGACTACGTTTTAGCCTATTATATTCTTTTTTTTTTGCTATTAATTATTGCACACTTTGTAACCATGAGTATTATTATACTCACCATTCTAACAGCTGTTTTTATTTAAACATCTGTTGTATTTGTAGTTGAAAAAGTAAAATTAGGATATTCAAAATAAAAATTTCCTTAAGAAACAAAAGAAAATAATTTCTTGATTGGAACATTACTTCACAACGAACAATTAATCTATACAATAAGGTTTACCAAGTGTATATGTACAAATACATATATGCATACACACACACACACACACACACACACACACACACATATATATATATATATATATATATATATATATATATATATATATATAATTAATGCATTTAAATAACTAGGTGATCGAGTAGTTCCTAATACTTTTGACACTCCTATTTTTTTTTCATAAATTAACGTTAAAATATTAATTTTTTGAAAGATTAAAGAAATATGATTTTTGAACTATTTTATACCTTCCTTCTAAAATCATAAAGTGGGTAACAACTCTTTTAAAATAGAAAAAATAATTTACAATCAAGTATATTACAAGATGATAATGAATACCGAATGCTATTGACGCTCACTGTATTTATATTATAAATAACGTGTAAACAGTATTTAACAATAGAGACGGATGAATAAATAAGTTTTAAGCTTTTATTTTATTCTTTTTATTTTTTTCAGACTATCTTCTTATGAGATGTATCCATGTTTTCATCCCTCTTATCAGTAATATAAGATATCATGCATCCACGATTTACAATTTAAGTTTATTGGTTCTCTTAAGTTCTCACTTGTCTTAAATTGTTTCAATATCATTAACTCTATATGGTTTTAATATTTTATATAATTAACATGAAAATCCATTTTTACATAAAGCAAATGATGTTTGGCACCCATAACGGAGAACATTAAATTAAATTAAATCATTTTACTTTTAAATTATTTTAATATAATTTATATTTAACCTTCGTAAATGAATACACAAAAGATACTTTTCCGTTAAAATATAACATATTGTTCGGCGTGTTCTTGGGTAGGTGGAAACGTTTTTTAATAACTAGTCTAAGAATACATTCCAATTTTTGGTAATTGTGGAATCTCCAAAATTGCACTCCATATTACATCACTAGAACATGTCTATTAAATTATTTAATATATCTTTTTTTTTTTATTTCTCTTGAATCCCCTAAAAATATAAATGAATTAATCTTTAGATTGAAGTACTGATCTAAATACAATTTAGGTTAAAATGAAAATACCACTTTCTAAGTATCTTCTTAATTGAAATCACAATTAATGCTTGCGCAATTAGAAGCCGTGATGAGACTACGATTGGCCTGTCTCGAACAAACTATGTGGGTCAGCCAACTTATCCATACATCTTAAATGACAACTTATGAAAACAACATTCGGCATCTAAGCAAAAGTCAAATTTTAGTTTCATTAAATTTTCTAATGAACTTAAAAGTTTTGTATATTGTAGATAACATTTTTATCTTTAATTATTAGCTTTACAACGGCATATTATACATCTGCATCATTCATATTCTACATTTAACGTATCTCAACAAAAAGAAATATTTGATTATTTTGCGAGAAAAAAAAAATAGATATTACTTTAGAGGAAGCAATTCAATTATTTAAGTCCTTTCAGGATATTTGAATGAGGATAAAGCCTAAATGGCATTAAATTACCATTTTACATCAATACAGACGGAGAATTAACCAATCATAAGAATTAACCATATCATCTTATTAAGACTGATAAAAAGCGGCTGAATATAAAAGTTGAACTAATTTGATAACTAACTAAAGGAGAAATCATATTTTTAAAATTATCTTTGTGTTTTTGGTAATAAAAAACAGTAAGATATAAAATATCGTTAAAAAACTAACGATTTAAGAAACAGTTTTTATATAGTTTTCCAACGATATATTATATCTTACTGTTTTTATCACCAAAAACACCAAAATAATTTTAAAAATATGATTTTTCCTTTATTTTGTTATCAAATTAGTTCAACTTTTATATTCAGCCGCTTTTTATCAGTCTTAATAAGATGATATGGTTAATTTTTCTGAATCTACAATTTTTTTTTTTCATTTATTGAGATTTACAACTGTATTAGTTAATACATCAAGTAAATTAGTTGTCAGATAATATACATGAAAAATATATGAAGAGAAAATGCCCATTGGCATCACTCCACTACGAATCTAAACTAGAATGTCTCGAGGCCATCTTCTTTTCAGGCGCCTCGGAGGATTGTCAGGAATAGAAGAGGAAGCAAGGATTGAAACTAGTGGGTTAGAGTGGGAGTGGAGTTTGTCATGGAAGGATTGATACCTGGTTCGGGCCAAATCAGCTACAAAGGGAATATTAAGGTCGTTACGGATGAGCTTGTTAGTGACAAAATAAGAAGCGAATCTAAAATATTAAGGGTACTTTAGGGGAAGAATATTTATAATATTTTCATTTAAGCCCGTTATACTATATCTCTAAAGTACCTTTATATTTGTTAGAATTAAAAAAATTAGGCATATTATCTTCTAAGCATTGATAAATAACAGCTAAATATGCAAGTTGAGCGAATTTGATAAACAACTGAAGAAGAAAAGTGCCAAAATATATATATATTTTGTTATGCATTTATTTTGTTTATGAACACAAGAATAGTAATATAGATGTTTAATACACCGTTGGAAAGCTAAAGATTGTAGACAAAATATTGTCTAATATAAGGAAAAATAAAATTTAATGGAGAGTGATGTAAAACCGATAAAACTAACTGATTGTTGTAGGTAAAAATTTATTATTTAATAAAATACATGTTATTATCGAAACGTTATGTAATTAATTCTTTGATGTTTTTTCATGTCTAAGTGTATTTAAAAAATCCTTAAATTCACTTAAAGAACTGAGGTAGGTGAAAGTCGTGTGTTGCACGCACCAGATTTTTTAATTTTTAAAATGAACTATTTAAAATACATATAAAATGTTGAATTTAGTTCCCATGAAACTTCTATTCAGATCAAAGAGAAATGTCTGCTTTTATGAAATAGTCTTTAAAGTAGAAATAATTAATATTTTCGTTTTTTATTTATTTAACGTTCCTTACAAGACTAAAACGACAAAAAACTGCCCGTAGATACAGATTACTACAACACTTACTCAACAAACGTTCAAAACTTCCAATTTATTACAAAAAGCTTACTTATTTTACCGTCATCAGACGCATCTGGATATATGGAATCGAGCTATGGGGCTCGGCTAAGCCGCCTAATTCCTCTCGCATCCAATCCTTACAATCCAAATTCCTTCGCAAAATCCTAAATGCTCCTTATTTCGTCACAAATAAAATCATCCATAGCGACCTTAATATCTTATTTATTGCAGACTTTTCTCGTACCAGATATACCACTTTTAATTCCGAACTCCCAACCCATATAAACCTTCTTGTCCACAACATACCAAACTTACATATTCCTGACAACCCTCCGAGGCGATTGAAAAGAAGATGGCCTAGGGATCTACTTATTTAAATAAACATCGAAGTTCTACAGCTGGGTAGTTTCTTCATAAGCCTTTTCACGCTCTTTATTAAAATTCAGCACTTTTACTTATTGTATTTATGTTAATATACAGTTGTAAAATGCAATGAAATTTATAAAAATAAAAAATTCCCTCTAAACAAAAGCCCAATAGCAATGTACTTTTCTTATGAACTTCCAACAAAGAATGCCATACATGATAGTGAAACAGGTATCAAAACCCGTCTAGTGAATTAGAAGGAGTTTCTCGGAAGCCAATAATCGCGTCATTTTTACTTTCACTTACTATATATAGTAAGGAAAGTATTGCGATCGTGAAAATTTTCGAATTCCAGTTTTCAACGGAAATACACGTTTTAGGGTCCCCCTGAGTCCAAATAACCAAGTCCCGCAAAAAAGGTCTGTGTGTGTGTGTGTGTGTGTCTGTGTGTGTGTGTGTGTGTGGTAACTCCCGGGCGGAAACGGTAAGTCCTATGAAACTGAAATTTCATATTTAAGACAACTATACGCCCGAGACGTGACAAAACTTTTTTCATCAAAATGAGCTTACCAGAAGAGGCACTTTATACCATGCATTTTGCACCTTATTTTCGATTTTCTCAAAAAACGGTTCCGACGATTTTGATTAAACTCGCTATATCGATGTAAAATTTATTGGGCTTTAATATCATGTAGGTTTTATTTGGATAAAAAATGGTCTGACAGGGCTTAAATGCCGATATTTTAAATTTTCTTCCTCTAAAGTACCTTTAATTTTTTTTAGATTCAATAATAATAACTAGATTATCTTGTTAGCGCTGATGAAAAACAGGTAAATATATAAATTGAATAAATTCGATACCCAACTAAAGGAGAAAACAGAAAAAAATATATTTTTTAATGAAATTTTTCGTTTTTGAACATAAGAGCAGTAATATACATGTATGATATACCGTTGGAAAGCTAAAGATTTTAGAAAAATATCATCTCATACACAAGCTTTTAGAAGTTAATAGAGAGTGATGAGAAGAAGATAAAACTAACTGATTATTTCAGATAATCCCATGCTAAAGGTCACGGGTTCAAACCCACAGGTGGTCCTAGGATTTTTTAATGGGAGTAAAAAATCCTTAGCTACGCCGTCCTTCGGAGGGGACGTTTGGGTGGTCCCGAGCCTGTGCGATGTCAGGTACTCGTTAAAGATCCCTATCCTAATAAAACCTGGATAGGCAAAATTTAGGACTCCCACTGTAGCATCGTCCGATTAGCCATAGTAGCATAAAGTGACGTTAAATAAATAAATAAATTTCAGATAATAATATAATAGATTTTTTAATAAAACACATGTTTATATATAAATTCAATTTGATTAATTCCTTAATAGTTTCACGTATTTTTATCTCTAACTGTATTTGAAAATTCTTTCATTGATTTTAAAAATCGAGGTAAGTGAAAGTCATGTGTTGCCCGCACCAGATTTTTTATAAATAGAGAGATTTTATTTTATAATTTTTTATCAAAAAATTTTATAATGAATAAGTAATCAAATTAAAACCTGCCTGTTTCCCTGCAACATGCAATTAGCGGTTAGTGAAATATCCATTAGACCATTAAGGATGGAGGACAGCTCCTTTAAAGAAAGGAATCCTGATCCTGTCCCAGATACGAGGACATACACTCTGGGTTAGTCCTTAAGGACCTCTTTTCTGACGAAACATAGGCTGCACTCGCTTTCAATGTTCTAACATTCCATCACGGAATAACGTATGAGATGAATCCATATCGGGGAATTAATTTTCTCGTTCGGCTCAACTATTACTTGGAGCCTGTTGCAGATAATAATAGTATATATAGACTCAAGCGGATTATGAATATGTTTATAAGATTTATCTTGGGTACCTTCAGGACGTCGCCAGTAACCCACTTGTACAGCGAATTGAAGTGGCTCCTACCGTCCATACGTAGACAATGTTTCCTCTACACACCTCTACCAAGTCATTAAATCTCCACATCCTCCATACATTTACAGTATCCTTCAATTCAATCCTCAATTCACTCACTTGAAACCAGATCATACCATTCTGACCTTTACATCCCTACCCATAGAACCAAATTTTTTGATAATTCCTTTTATATCCGCTCTGCATCTCTCTGGAATTCCCTACCTAATCATGTTCGCCATGCTTCTTCTCTTCTCTCATTTAAATCCCATCTTTTCCAACACCTTGTTAAATGTAAACTTGTTCATCCACTATCCTACTATCAACGTAAGACAATTTTTTTTTATTTTATCAAATAAATCCTAGAGTTATGGATTAATTCATTTATTTTATTTATTTGTAAATTATTTAGCTCTATTATTTTATAGCAGATTTTTTATTTGTTTATATCCATATATTTTGTATATAGCTATATAAATAGGTTTTATTTTTTTACACATTTGTAAATAAAAGTTTATTTTATTGGTCGCTCGGCCAGACATGTGTATATTAAAGTGTATATTAACTGTACGACATTTTTATTCTTAAGGGACATAGTCCCAGAATAAATTTATTTTATTATTATTATTATATTCGATGATATGTAATGAAGTTAGGACATAATGATTTGTTCGAAAATAGTGCAGAATTCAGAGTTTTTCTTTAAATACCCCTCTATATGTCTAACTGTTTGCGTTAGCGGGATTATTCCTTTATATGAATATCAACACTAATTAATCCGCTTCCAAACGATAAGGTCTGTTTGCCTCTGTTTCATTTCGCGGTTTAGAAATAATTCAGTCTTTACTAAGTAGCCGACGCGTGGTATTCATATAATTTTGTTTTAAGAGTTAAAACTCAACATCAATGGGCCCAGATTGCCAAAAGCATCAATGAAGTTTGCGAAGAGGCATCATGAGTATTGTTAGAGCTTGAATAAGGAGCTCTGTGTCAACTTTCCTTCTCTCCGGATCACACTACTTACAAGGCGAACAATTTAATGTACAAAGGGAACTAAAAAACGCGTTTTGAACTATATAAATTCTTAATATGGGAAAATCTATTCCGAGATAATAAAAAAGTTGCAACACACATTGCCAGAAATGTATTAATACTCGTGGAGATTATCTTGATTACACAAAACACTAGTAAATCTTACCTTTTCAGGGCCACCTTTAGCATAGTGGCTAGCATGCTTAAGGATCTGACGTTAATATGTAGTCCCGAGCCTGTGCGATGTCAGGTACTCCTTAAAGATTCCTATCCTAATAAAACCTGGAAATGCCAAATTTAGGATTCTGACAGTAGCATCGTCTGATAAACATAAATTCTTTTCAGACGCCTTGAAGGATTATCAGGAATTGAAAAGGAAGAGATAATGGAAACCAATAGATAAGGGTGAGAATGGAGTTTTCATGGAATTAATGATACCCTGGTTCGGGCTAAATCTGTAACATATGGAACATTAAGGTCTTTATGGATAAGTTTATTCGTGACAAAATATGGAGGATTGAGGATTTTACGAAGGATTTTGGATTGTAAGGATTGGATACGAGAAAAATTCGATGGTTTAGTAGACCCCCTAGCTCTACTCCGTAAGTCCAGATTGGTCTTATGATGGTCATGTAGATGAGCATTTTGTAGTTAAGAGGAAGGTCTGACTGTTTGTCCAGTAAGTGTTGAAGTAGCCGAAAACGGGGAGCAGTTTCCTGTCGTTTTAGTCTCGTAAGAGATCTCTTAAAATTAGGCATTTAAACTTTCTTGCTCAAAGTTCCCTTTTGATTTTCTTCCTTCAGTGATTTCTGGAGGAAGATATAATTACCGTTACTATAGCACCAACTCGTCCGCAGCAATTCCTCGTTATTTGCTTAATATTATTTTAAACCTTTCCGTGTTGTGCGGTCGTGATGCAATTTATTAAAATGTACTTCGTTCTTAATACCATTGCCTTGAGTAATATGTTAATTCTCTAACCGATCCTCATTAGATTTCTGCGCATGCTAGGAAATAAAATTAATACGAACCTTAGGGTTTTTTTTCTAAAGTTTAACTTTCTCTCCCTTATATATGAAATATATGGTAAAGGAAAGCATTATGATCGTGAACATTTTTGAAAAATATATCTTTTTACAGCAGCGAGGTTATGCTAACACAGAAACAACAACGGTTACCATTTTATTCGGTTAGTTATTATTACTTTGTATTTCAAAGACTATTTAAAATCTAAAATACTTTAATACTTCTATATAAGAAAAAAAAATATATATATTTATATATATATATATATATATATATATATATATATATATATATATATAAACCTGTATAGTTTGTTACTTTCTGTTTATTTTGTTTATTTTACTATGCCGTTTAATGCTTATCTATTATCCTATTGTGATTTGTTGCGTTTCATGTTTATTACTTATAATTGTTATTAATTGCTGTTTGTTATGTATAGCCTGATCAGGCTCTATTTGCATGGGGAACCCCCAAAAGACAAATAAACTTATTCTATTCTATTCTATTCTAGTTATTATTACTTTTACTTACCTATATATGAAATATATAATAATGGAAAGCATTGCGATCCTGAAAATTTTCGAATTCCTGTTATCAACGAAAATACGCGTTTTAGGGGAGAGTCCAGATAACCAAGCGTGTTTGTGTGTCCGTGATTGTGTGTGTGGTAAGGCTAGCTAGAAAACAATAACATGTATAGAAGTGGAATTTGATATTTTGCATTAATATTCAATGCATGTTCAAATTCAAATTCAATCCAATTTAATTTTATATCGATTTAGCAAGTTTAATCAAAAGAGTAAATTAAACACGCTATATCGATGTAAAATTGAGTGGTATTTAATATGGTGTAGATTTGATTATGATTTAAATAGTCTGATAGGGCTTAAATGCCCAAAAATAAAATTTTATTTTTTTAAAGTATCTTCAATTATTTATATTAAAAAAAATAACAATAACTTCTTGTTATTGTCATAATATCCGGTCATAAAAACGGGTAAATATACAACTTTAACTTATTTGATGACCAACTAAAAGGGAAAAGTGCAAGCATATTTTTTATGTATATTTTTTTTTGGTTTGAACATAAGAAAAATAATATAGACTAAAATATCATCTTACACATAAAATCTTATCAGTGAGATGGTACTTCAGAGAAGTGATTTTTTTTTTTTAGCAGAGATAAAGAAAACTCGATTGTCAGTTGTTGCCAGCAGGTATGTATATATGTGTCATTAATATATATATATATATATATATATATAATATATAATATATATATATATATATACATATACATCTTATAAACTTATAGCATATGTGTCATTTATATGAAACAATTGTATCATTCCCGTGTAAGGTAGCTTCTGTTATCATTTTAGAAAAAAATCTGGTGCGGGCAACACACGACTTTCATTTACCTCCGTTTTAAAAATCGATTAAAAGAATTTTCAAATACATTTAGAGATAAAAATGAGTGAAACCGTTAAGGAATTAATTAAATTGAACTTCTATAGAAACATGTGTTTTATTAAATAATGTACTACATTATTATCTAAAATAATCAGTTTTATCGGCTTTTCATCACTATTTATTAACTTTTACAAGCTTGTGAATACTTTTTCTAAACTCTTTAGCTTTCCAACGTATATTATACATGTATATTACTGTTCTTAAGTTCAAAAACAAAAAAAATTGCATTAAAAAAATTTTTTTTCAGTTCAAAAATATTCTTTAGTTGGATATCGAATTCGTCCATCTTATATATTTACATGCTTTTCATCAGTGGTTACAAGATAATATGGTTATTTTTATAGGATCTTCAAAATCAAAGGTACTTTATAAGAAGAAAATTTAAAATATCGGTATTTAATCTTTGTCAGGCTATTTCAATCAGAATGAAACTTACATGATATTAAAGCCTAACAACTTTTACATTAATATAGCGAGTTTAATTAAAATAGTTAGAGCCTTTTTTGAGAAATCGTAAAAAGGTGCAAAATGCAAGGTCATAATGGTTTCTCTTGGTAGTTGATTTTGATGAAAAATTAGCTATTGAATCTTATTGGTGTCTTAATCATGAAATTTTAGTTTCGTACTACTTTTCGTTTTGTGGCAAACCAGAAGACCCACTTTATATCATGCGATTTGCCTGTTTTTTTTGTTTTTTTACAAACCTTTTTAAGATTTGCTCAAAAACGGCTCTAACAATTTTCATTAAACGCTCTTTATCGATTAAAGCTAATAGGTTTTAATATCATGTAGGTTCCATTCTAAAATAGTCTGACAGGGCTTAAATGCCAATATTTTAAATTTTCTACCTCTAAAGAACCTTTAATTTTGTAGAATTTATAAAAATAATCGTATCGTCTTTTTACCGTTGATAAAAAACTGATAAATACATAAGATGAATGAATTCGATATCCCACTAAAGCAGAAAATAGCAAATATATTTGGTTATGCAATTTTTGTGTTTCAAGGTTTGTACCTTACTGCACACCACTACTTTTAATACTTTTGTATCCTAGAGAACACTATAGTAGTGTGTCCAGTAAAATGACGACCTCACTATTCAATCTTCCCCTCTCGGAGTGTTACCGGATACGAAAGACCTAGATGAACCCTATCCACTTACCGTAATGGGCAAGTCCAATATCGTTCGGATTTCCTGAGGCCAAAGGTCTATTACAAGTAAGGACTTGGAGTGTGCAAGTATTTTTTTGCAAACAATTTTGTTAATTGAGTTGATATCAATGTTCTATGATTTATTTCTTAAACAATAGCCTTATCTTTTTGAATCTAAGTAGCCTAATAATGAAATCAATTTATAACAATTAATTATTATCTGTTAGCAGTTAGAAGTTTACACAAATGTTTATGGCGTGCAAATATTTTTTTTTTGTCCAATGTACATTATTGCGGATTCTCATCAAGATTAATGATTTTATTGAAAATTTGTTATTATTTTCTGAATATGAAAGTTGGTGATCAATATTAAATTATATTAACGTCTGTGTTGTCATCGAGGAATGGAGTCATAACTGGAGAATCAAAATAAATCCTGACAAATCCCACCAAATTACCTTTACCCTTCGTAGCAAACCGATGACCTCCTGCCTCACTGTTTCCTTAAATAACACCCCACTCACTCCTGTGGAACTAATCCGATACCTAGGACGACATCTTGACAAACGTCTTACTTGTAATCCTCAAACAAGACTTAAACGACAAGAAACTGCTCGAATATACCGATTACTACTACACTTACTTGACAAACGTTCAAAACTTCCACTCTATTACAAAAACCTCATATATGTTACCATTATCAGTCTCATCTGGACTCTACCACCTCGATCCGATGCAAGTGCTTCGCGAGGTAGTCATGGCCGGTGAGCGTTCTTATAAATATTGATAGTGTTTATAAACAAAATAAGATCTATTTTTTTTGTTAAAAACTATTTATATTTAAAGGATCCCACATCAGAGACCTTGGAGGTATAGTGTCAGAATTGGAGAATTAAAATCAATTTCAATAAATCCCAACAAATTACCTTCATCCTTCGTCGAAAACCTATTCGTCCTGCCCTATAGTGTCCTTTAATGATATTCCACTTGTCCCGGTTGATCAGATCCGATATTTAGGACTCCTGCTTGGCAAACGCCTTACATGGAATCCGCCTACAAGCCTGAAAAGACAAGAAACTGCTCGACGTTTTTGGCTACCCCAACAATTACTAGACAAACGCTCTAGCCTTTTAATTAACTACAAATGACTCACTTACATGACCATCATAAGGTCTATCTAGACCTACGGAGTTGAGCTTTGGAGCTCTACTAAACCATCTCTTTCTCGTACCAGATATAACACCTTCAATTCCAAACTATCAACCCACATAAACCCTCTTGTCCGCAACCTGTCAACTTCACATATTCCTGATAACCCTCCGAGGTGGTTGAAAAGAAGATGGCCTCGGGATCTACTCACTTAAATAGATGTCGAAGTTCTACCACTGGGTATTTTCTTCACAAACCTTTTCACGCCCTTTATTATAATTCAGCACTTTTACTTCTTGTATTTATGTATAAACAGTTGTAAAAATCAATAAAATAAAAAAAAAATTAACGTCTGTGTTAAGGTAGAAAAGCATGGACGTTATCCATTTCAACCGCTTCCATTTTTTTTTTTTTTTTTTTTTTAAATAAAATATAATATTATTAAAAGTGGATGAGACATAAAGGAAGACAGGATTGAAAGTGGAAGTAGACAGTAAACATGAGACGTCAATATCTGAGATGGCGCCAACTACCCAGACTAAGTCAGCGCGGGACGCTTCTGCAAAACTGCAGTTTTTTCTTCAAAATATAAAATATAAAAAAAAATCAATGAAAAAATAAAAACCTTACGCGCAACGCACAACTTTCACTTACCTTACTTCTTAAAATTAATTATAAAATATTCAAGTAAAGATAAAAAAAAAAAAAACTGGTGCACGCAACACATTACTTTCACTTACTTCCGATGTTGAAATAAATTAAAGGATTTTGATACATAGTTAGAGAACCAAAATATAAAAACATTAATTAATTTGAGATTCAATACAAACGTGTGCTTTATTAAATTATCTAGTATATTATTACAACTAACGTTCAGTTAGAGAAGTATTGGGTTGTGTCACATGAAATGTCCGTTTTCAAGGTAAAGGATTTTTATTAAAAATACGATATGAAAACAAGATAATTTTATTCGAAGTATTTACCTTCTTTTTTTACACATTTTTCCCAACGTGACACCAACTTTTTTAACCCCGAACTGAAAAACTCTGAGCTTTGAAGTGAAACAAAACCTGAAAACGCACTTTTCACTTGATCATCATTTTCATTGATCAAAAAGTTTTTCTTTGACGAAGTTGTCTAAATTCCTTAACATTTGGTAATCTGTTGGAGACAAGTCGGGAGAATATGGTGGGTGCGGAAGAACTTCACTCGAAAATCGCGTGTTTCCATGTTCATATTTGGAGGTATACTAAAAAGTGGGTAATTGATTGGGAAGCTATTGTTTATAATACAAAGGTAGAGGATTAGTAACTGTTTACTTTAAATATGTAAACATTCGGAAGAAAACAACAGAGACCTGCAAAGTCCTTTATGTATTTCAGAAACTATAAAAACGGACATTTCATGTGAAACAACACAATAGTTAAGGGTGCAGTCGAAAGATCACACAATTAAGATATAAACTTAATAAACTAGTGCCGACGTATTTATTTATTAAGTTTATATCATAATTGTGTGTTCTTTTGACTGCGCCCTGAACTAATTTCTCCCACTTACTCACACAGACAACCATTCTCACTTCACTAACATTCAGTTAGTTTTGTAACATTTATATCGCCCTTTATCACCTATTACAACCTTGTGTATAAGATAATATATTTTCTAAATTCACCAGCTTTCGAACGATATATGATAGGTCCATATTATTATTCTTATGTCCAAACAACTATAAAATTAGATACAAAAATATTTTTTCTCTTTTCTCCTTTAGTCAGATGTCCAATTCCTTCAATTTCCTTAGTTACTCGCTTTTTATCAATGCTAACAAGATAATATAGTTATCTAATATATATGTTTTCCGAAAATTTTCGTGATCGCAATACTTTCCCTTCCTATATATTTCATATAAAGGTACGTAAAATTTAAACTGTTAAGAGCAAAACACGACTTTCACTTTTACCTCGACTGTTAAAATCAATTTAAAAACTATTAAATATTCTTCAATTTGAAAAATATTTGAAGTTGATTTTAATACAACGTGTATTAATTTTCGTTGAAAACATGTGATTTAGATTAAATAATATAACTATATTAAATTTTTAATCAGTAATAAGTTTATTCCCTATTCGATACTTGATATTACTTTTTACAACTTTATGTATCAGATAATATTTTTTCTAAAATCTTTCTCTTTCCAACAGTATATTATACGTCTATGTTACTGTTCTTATTATAAAAAAAAATACATTAAAAAAAAGGTTTTCTCTTTTATCCTTTAGTTGGTCATCAAATTCATCGCACTTATATATTTAGCCGTCCTTCATCAGTTTTGTTTGCCGAATTTGAGAAAATCGTAAATAAAGGTTCAAAATGCATGGTATAAAGTGGCTCTTCTGTTTAGCTCATTTTGATGAAACAGTTGCTGTAACACCTCGGTTGTCTTAAATATGAAATTTCAGTTTCCTACGACTTATCGTTTCAGCGCTAGACTTACTACACACACGGATCTTTTTGAGTGACTTTGTAGTTTGACCTCAGCTGATCCTAAAACCTGTATTTCCTGTGAGACCTCGAATTCGAAAATTTTAACGATCGCAAAGTAAGGAAAGTCTTGCTATATATTTCATATATAGGCAACTAAGATTTAAAATGTTATGAGAAAAACAAGACTTTCACTTACCTCAATTCTTTGAATTAATTTTAAAACGTTTAAGTAAAGATTAAAAAAATATAAATATTTATTGCAATTTACAACTTTATCTATGACACTTCATGTAAATGTGAGTATAACTATTAAAAAAAAATGGAACACATGTAGAGAAAATATCCATTGGTAGCTCTCCAAAAATATTCTCAACTAGAACGTCTCGGAGCCATCTTCTTTTCTGATGTCTTGGAGGATTATCAGGCAGCAAGAATTGAAACTAGTGGTTTAATTTAGGAATGGAGTTTGTCATGAAAGGAATGGTACCTTTTTCGCGCCAAATCAGTAACATATAGAACATTAAGGTCTTTATGAATGAGTTTATTCCTTATAGAGTAAGC
This sequence comes from Piezodorus guildinii, assembly GCA_023052935.1. Lineage (NCBI taxonomy): Eukaryota > Metazoa > Arthropoda > Insecta > Hemiptera > Pentatomidae > Piezodorus > Piezodorus guildinii. The sequence goes on along the minus strand of CM041292.1, from coordinate 42,556,150 downwards.
AGCATTGAGGATATAACGAAGGATTTTTGATTGTTAGAGCTGGATATAAAAATAATTCGATGGATTATCAGAGCCCCACTGCTCCATTACGCTAAGTTAAGTTAAGTTAATAAATGCCATTTTATTTCGATGTGAACATTTATGTTACATTATAAAACAATAGAAACTACTACCTAGAACAATCGCTTATGTTTATGACCTTTTCATCACACTTCATGACCTTGTAAAACTGCGTATATTCGATATATTTCTTTGTTAAATCTTCAGCATACTAGCGGTATAAGTGTGCCATTTTATTTTTTAGTTCGTTACATAAGTCTTTTACACGTGATATCCATCGACATTTAATCAATCCTAACCAGTAGAAATGGTTACATATTTCTAAACAATAAAACCCAATTACTTTAGTCTAAGAAATTTTGAAAATTCGACTCTCAAGACCTGTCAGACTATTTCAACAAGAATAAAACCTACATGAAATCAAAGAATTTTATTTTTATATCACCATAGTGAGCTAAATCAAAATATTAAAGAGTCTTTTTTTTTTAGAAAATTATAAAAAGTTGCAAATTACATTTTATGAAGTGACGCTTCTGGTTATCGAGTTTCGGTAACATCCCAGATATATATATATATATATATATATATATATATATATATATATATATATATATATGTCTTAAATATTTTTTTTTCATTTTTAATGTAGAAAGCACCCACACATATGCACTTTTTGCGGGACTTGGCCTTGTGGACTCATAGACCCTAAAACGTGTATTTCCGTTGAAAACTCGAATTAGAAAATGTTCATGAGAGTAATTTTTTATCTCATTGTATATCAAGAGTATATAAGTCGTACACTGGTAAGTGAAAATAAAAATAATCAAGTTTTAAAGGTGAAATATACATTTTGAAATCTTTCAAAACTATTTGAATTCACATAGCAAATCTTCAAGAGCGTGAATGAAATAAAAAACATGATCGAAAATTTATCCTTACTATTTCATTTATAGGAAAAAAAAAAATTAAAATATGACTTAGACATTTAACCAATCAATGTAACGGGTTTAGTGTATTTTTCACAAATGATTTGTTGCAAATAATCTAATGTATAAAATTCTCGGGTCACAATGTTAGTTAACATACCCCTCCGAAATGGATTTTTATGAAATTTTATATGCATATTCAAAAGGTCTGTTAATCGGCTACTATCTATTTTTCACACCCCTAAGGGATAAAGGATATTTTTTGGACAAGAATTTTTTTAAATATGTTTTATAATGTTGCATTAAAAAATACACACAACCCTAAACATTCACCCTTCTATCACCAATCCCTATTTTTTAATAGTAATTTTAGTTATTTAATAATTTTTCAACCCGCTTGATAACTGTTCAATCATGACTTGGTTAGTTATCCCCGCCAGAGGTCTACCGGTGTGAGACTGAGGCCGGTCTCCTGTTTCCCTCAGACAATTATGTTAGCCCTCTCTCACTCCCTCCGCAGTTTTCGATCATTATTATTGTTTATACATCAAACGTAGTAGTAACCTTTACAATTCTCATTTTTAAATATCAGAGCAACTCATGTTTTTCACACGGACAATTATACATGGCATGCTCTCGTGTGGGTAAATCACCCAGTTTGTTGGTGTTGGATCCAGTCCTAAAGATAGACTAAAAAAAATATTGTTCACACTATAGCATTAAAAGATTGATATTGTTTGTTAGCGTTTCTGTTGTAATTAATTAATGATAGATATAATTTTAAGGAATAAATTAAAAACATTAATGTTTGGTGTTTTGTTATTTTTATATTCTCTCATCGTTCACAGCACTCCACCCTCTTGCACTCATATACCACATTTAACACACTTACAATAACTTAGTTGTTTTTTTTCTATAATATAAATTTCCTAGAAATAATTTATATAGCAAAACAACGTTTGCCGGGTCAGCTAGTTTACTATAATGTAGAATTAAAACTTTAACAAACTTTTCCATACTCCACTCCACAGAGATTTCACTTTAATACGAAGTCATAATAAAAAAAAAAAGATTAAATTATGAACAGATCCGATTGACGTGATACATCATGTGATATTACTAAGTACGGAAGATAAGAACATGAAGGATGTCTTTCAGCACTAAGTCAACTCAAGTGGAATTCTTGGCACCGTTCCTCATTACTAGATCCTCTGCCAAAACAGATAGCGCGGTACGGTTGTTGCTGAAGTAATTGTTTCTCTATGCAGTCAATCTTTTAACGTTTGAACTTTATTCTGTTACTTTTACTTTTCTTGTATATGAAATATACATTAAGTGGAAGTATTCTTATAGTGAAAATATGCGAATTCTAGTTTTCACAGCAAATACACGGTTTAGGGTACCTTGAATCCAATTAACCAAGTACCGCATGTGAATACGCGCACGTGTGTGTGTTAAGTCTAGCTTAAAAACAATGAGTTGTAACTAAAATTTCATATTTTAGGATCGTATATGCCTGCGATGTTACAAGAACTTTTTGACCAAAATCGGTCAACCAGAAGAACCATTTTATATTATGTATGTTGAACCTTTTAACGATTTTTATCTAAACGCTATGTTTGGTGCAAAATTTAATGGGCTATAATAACAAGTGGGGAGCTCGTGGCTGAGTGGCTAGCGCGCTAGTCTCTCATGCTACAGTTGTGAGTTCGAATCCCAGCCCCGGCGGGGCTTTTATAAGGATCTGATTAAATGGGAATTCACTCACAGCCTTTCCCCCGGGTATGTGAGACCCGTCAGCCAAATGGTGGCCACTCACAAAATTAGGCGTAGGGAGTGATGACCCATTTACCATATTATCTTATTAGCATTCATAAAAAACGATGCATATACATGTTGAACGAATTTAATAAAAAAAAAAACAAAAGGAGAAAAGAGCACTCATATTTTTAAGCATTTTTTTTTTTCCCAGCATAAGAATGGTAATATAGATGTATAATATGCCGTTAAAAATTAAAAGATTTAAAAAACAAATGATATCTTATAAATATTATGTAATGTTGAATGAATGTTATACAACAGTAATATCAAAATAGAGAATATGTTGATTGAAATGTTTAAAAAAAGTACTTTCAGGCCTAACTTGAATATTCAATCGAATTCTTAGACTTTCTATTAAAAGTAGTATCAGTAACCCATATAGAAACAAATTGCCATTTGGCTATGCATGGTATGGTTTATATTGCAAATATCTTTATTCCCAGTAAAATTACGTTAGCAGTCACTGCAGAATGTTTTAAATCGGCCGTATCCAGCAAATATTTATCGATAAAATAAGGTTAGTGCCAACCGAATCTGAAATTTAAAGAGGCTATAGACTTGAAGTTTGGTGCTCTACAACTTTTATTCTATGACTTTTTTCAATTAGGATAGTTATTTCCAAGTTACAGTTTTCTTTTAATGACCAAATTAGGTCTTTCAACAAAAATGGAAAATGTTGCCTATTTCTGACGAACGATTGCGTAAATATTAATAAACCAAATTCAATAACAGAGATAGCTTTTAGAAAGGAAATTTACCGTTCTTTCATTTTGAAACGGAGAGTATTTTCTATAGATAGCACCGTTTGCGAGTTATAGGTGAAAAACTGAAAGAAGTGGAAAAAATCGAGGTTTTTCAGCTCCAAAAAGTTAAGCTCACCACCCGTGATGGTGAAATTCATATTACTTTTATTTAGGACAATCAAGAGGTATTAAAACGATTTCCAGCTTTGTCTAAATTAATTCCCACCAATATCCTTATTTTACTGGGCTAACAGATTAATTAACATTTTAAGTGATGTAATTGCTCGTTATCACTGACAAGCGACTGCTACTGCACTATCACAATCGTTAATCGGGCATTTTCTACGATTCGCATGAATGTGTTCTGCTTAATCTCCATTTTCCGATAGTTGGAATGGCATGTGTAACTCCAGACTGGAGCAGCGTAGGTCAATATGGAACGGATGACTGTTTTGTAGAGAATTAGTTTGTTTTTTGGTGATTGTTTTGAGTACCTATTGAAGTATTTTGTTGATATTATTGAAAGCCATATAAATAATGAAATATTTATTTCTAAAACAATACAGAAAAGTGAACATCTCAGTATTATCTAACAATTTAATGACATAGCGACTTTAAACTTGTATTCCTTATAAATAATTAAATAGTTATTCCTAATGCAATATAAAAAAAAAAAAAATGTAATGAATTAACGTACCATGCCTGACCCTTGACCATGTCCATGTTTTGGGTATTTATTAAGTGCTAATTGGTTTGTTACAGAAATTATGTGGATTCACTTTAAATATATTTTTATTTAAATTTATAACTTTATAAAATACAAGTAAATATGATGAAACAATAAAACACGTGAAATAAACATGAAGAGAAACTCCCTATTGGCAATACACTGTACTAATGAGTCTTGCAGGTTCAAACTCGTCTCCTACAAAACAGAGACCTCGCCGTGAAAATAATAAAAAAATGATTCACCAGCGACCGCTTCAGCTACCTCTTTAGGATCTGAACCACAGCCTAGCACATCATCACAAGGATTAACTGATGAATCGCCGTTTTTTACACCGAATCCATTTCAGATCCTCCAAAATGAAAAAGAAACCATGGAATCTTCTCCTATACCCAGGGAACCACTACCTCCACCAATATTTGTTAAAAATATTAAAAATTTTCAACTGATGTGTGCGCATTTAAACAAAGTAACTGATCCTAATAGTTATTCTTGTATAAGTAGAACCAGTGATACTAAAATATCCCCGACTACCGCCGAAAGCTACAGAAAAATAGTGAAATATCTGACTGAGAAACAAAGCTGATTTACATACCTATCAGTTGCGCCAGGAGAGAGCTTTAAGGGTTGTAATTAGAAACCTACACCCTTCGACACCAGTTACAGCTATCAAAGAAGAACTGACGGAGATAGGCTATAAAGTGCGGCAAGTGACCAATGTCCTAAAAGATAAAATTCCACTGCCTCTATTCTTCGTGGACTTGGAACCATCAGCAGGAGTTGAAAAAATTTACGACCTCAATAGGTTGTACTATACAAGTGTAAGAGTTGAGAAACCTTACACTAAGAAAGAAATAGTTCAGTGCCATAATTGTCAGGCGTATGGTCATACGAGAACTTACTGTCACCACACACCACGCTGTGTGAAATGCGGTGAGCAACATAAATCAGAAGAATGTACACGATTAACATCAACACCCGCTGTATGTGCTCTGTGCCTAGAAGACCACCCGGCTAACTACAAGGGATGTCAAATCTACAAGAACCTCAAAAGCAGATACCAAAAACCTCAGAATCTGGATGAAACAGCTGAACCGATCAGAAGCAGAAGACAACCTTCAAAAACAATTGATTCCAATGTAACATTTGCCCATCTACTTGGAGGTGGGAACCAGAACAAAGAGGCCCTGCCGGAACAACGCATACTTCAAAATCCTGAACCCCTTCCACAACCACCTATTCCTCAAAATTTACCCAACCCTCAAAAACCTCATCCGCATCAAATTTCTCATATTCCTCCTCCATCAAATGTCACAGACCTTACAAGTTTGATGACATTCTTCATCACTGAAATCAAATCTCTTGTTATGCCGCTAATATCACTACTTACTAATCTCGTATCAAATTTAATCCCTTCCTTAAAAAATCCTTAAATGACAACACCTAACTCCTTGTCCATTCTCCTTTGGAATGCGAATGGTGTTAGAAATCACACTGACGAACTTACAGCTTTATTGCAAGACAAAAACGTTGATGTAGCACTTATTACTGAAACTAGACTAACCACTAAACAGTTCTTTAAAATACCAGAATACGTAACATACCGTACAGACCACCCAGACGTAAAAGCCCATGCCGGTACTGCTGTCATTGTGCACCAGTCCCTCTCCCACCATATATTCCCAGTTCCCTCCTATGATTTCCTACAATGCACCGCCATAGTAATCAAGACTTTTTCTTTTCCGATCACCCTCGCATCAGCGTACTGCCCTCCTAAACATTCCATCTCCAACATTCTATTCGAATCCTTCCTCAATGCCTTAGGAAACCACTTCATTCTGGGTGCAGACATGAATGCTAAGAACCAACAATGGGGTTGCAGATCCACGAATTGTCGTGGGCGGAATTTACAGTCTGCACTCAGCTCTAGACGTTTCAACCTCCTGCCTCCTGACTCCCCTACCTACTGGCCAACTGATCCTAACCGTAATCCTGACATCCTTGACTTCTTCATTCATAGCGGATTAGGCTCTCTAAACATGTCGGTGACTCGCCTTGATGAACTGTCCTCTGACCATAGTCCATTGCTCCTTAAAGTATCCCTAATTCCTATTCCGAAACGCACCCACCGTCATTTATCAGAGGACCAGTAAACTGGGACCTTTTTCGCCAAATCCTGACCAGTGATATTGACCTCAGAGTGAAACTCAAAACTCCAGATGACCTTGACGATGCCGTAAACTCCTTCACCATCGCTATTCAACAAGCTGTTTGGACTGCCTCCTCTCCCAAGCACTCCCAGATAAGTCATAACCAAAATCATTTACCACAACACCTCATCCGCACCAAACGCCGATCCAGATCCTTATGGCAACGCACCCGTCACCCCACAGATCGCCGCTCCTATAACTTTTATTGTAGACAATTAAAGAGGGAGTTGGCGACCTTCCGTTCCAAATCCTTTAGTTCCTTCCTTTCTTCTCTTTCGGCTTGTGACAATTCCCTGTGGAATGTCACCAAGAAAATTCTAAAATCCCAACATATTTCCCATCCCCTCCGTCGTAGTAATGGTTCCTGGGCTGCGTCTGATGAAGACAAAGCCGAGGAACTTGCCAAATACGTTTCCCAAGTCTTCACACCTCATCCAGAATCCAATCCAAACCACACTTCAGTAGTGGAACAGTTCCTTCAGTCTCCAATCCCGCTTTCATTACCTCTTAAAGCAGTTAATCCCTCTGAGGTCAAATATCTTCTCCGAAAACTTGCACTCCGTAAATCTCCTGGATACGATCTCCTCACTCCTCAGATTCTCAGACAGCTTCCATCTAAAGCCGTTATATTTCTTACATATATTTACAACTCCATTCTACGCACAACTCATTTTCCTCTCTTATGGAAACATTCCACAATAATTCTCTTCCTAAAACCAGGTAAACCTCCTAACACTACGACATCATATAGACCTATCAGCCTACTCCCAATCCTTTCAAAAATCTTTGAAAAAATCCTCCTCAAACGAATATTACCATTATTAGAATCCCACACCATTCCTTCCCATCAGTTTGGATTCCGTTCCCAACATTCAACCGTTCAGCAAGGGCTCCGAGTCGTTGACCATATTTCCTCTGCCCTTGAGAACAAGCAGTACTGCTCGGGTGCATTTCTGGACATAACGCAAGCATTTGACCGTGTGTGGCACCCGGGATTGCTCTTTAAGCTCAAAAACCATTTACCCCTATCCTTATACCTAGTCCTCCGATCCTATCTATCAAACCGCTCCTTCCGAGTTCGTTGTGGTGCAAAATATTCCAATTATTATCCAGTCGAATCCGGTGTTCCTCAGGGTAGTGTCCTTGGTCCTATCCTCTACAATATATACACGGCTGATATTCCTCTTTGCCCTAATACCTTCCTAGCAACGTACGCTGATGACACAGCTATCCTATCCTCTCACTTAGATCCCGAAATTGCATCTACAGGCCTCCAAACACACCTTTCTCAAATTGAAGACTGGTGTAACAACTGGAGAATCAAAGTAAATGAATCCAAATGCAGACATGTCACCTTTACCCTTCGAAGACAATCCTGCCCTCCAGTTCTCTTTAACTCCGTTCCGCTTCCTTTCTCCGACACAGTCCGGTATCTTGGCTTCCTTCTGGACAAAAGACTAACTTGGAACCCGCATACTAGACTTAAACGACAAGAACTTAATCGACGATTTGGACAATTATACAGACTACTGAACAGAAATTCTAAATTATCTATCGAGAACAAACTGCTAATATACAAGACAGTACTGAAACCTATCTGGACCTACGGACTTGAACTGTGGGGGACAGCTAAATTTTCTAACATCAAATGCATTCAATCCTTCCAATCAAAAGTCCTCCGAACAATAGTTAATGCTCCTTATTATGTATCCAACCATACCTTACACCGCGACCTAAATATTCCATTTATTCTAGACCTTATACCATTAAAATTCTCTAAATTCCATCAGAACCTTATCCATCACCCTAATCCCCTAGCTCAATCCTTATCCAGCTCCACACATCCTTACCATCCTCCTAGAAGGTTGAAACGGCAGTGGCCTCGAGACCTCTTGTAAAATGTATATTGGAGTTCTAACATTGGCTAGATTCTCCACTCACGGGCTGTATGCTTGTGAATTGTATATAGGTATGAGTGACTTTTGTATATATTTTTATTGATTTTGATTTGTATTTATTTATATTGTATTATTATTATATAAATTTATTGTTTTGTATATATCGTGTGAATGCAGTATGAATGTTGTACTTTATCCCTATTAAAAATGTCCTAAATTGGACAGATTGTAATATTGTTCAATAAAGAATTGTTTCTAAAAAAAAAAAAAAAATGAGTCTAAACGAGAAGGTTTCGAGGCCATCTTCTTTTCAGACGCCTCGGAGAACTATCAGAGATTGAAACTAATGGATTAAAGTGGGAGTGTAGTTTTTCATGGAAGGAGTGACACCTGGTACGAGATAAATCAGCAACATATCGAACATTAAGTTCATTGTGGATGATTTTATTCGTGACAAAGTAAGGAGCGTTAAGGATTTTGGATTGTAAGGATTGGATACGGGAAGAATTAGGTGGTTTAGTAGAGCCCCAAAGCTCAAATCCGTAGGTCTAGATAGACCTTATGATGTTCATGTAAATGAGTCTTTTGTAGTTAATTGAAAGGCTAGAGCGTTTGTCTAGTAATTGTTGGGGTAGCCAAAAACGTCGAGCAGTTTCTTGTCTTTTCAGGCTTGTAGGCGGATTCCATGTAAGGCGTTTGCCATGCAGGAGTCCTAAATAGCGGATCTGTTCAACCGGGACAAGCGGAATATCATTAAAGGACACTGTAGGGCAGGATGTCATAGGTTTTCGACGAAGAGTGAAGGTAATTTGTTGGGATTTATTGGAACTGATTTTAACTCTCCAATTCTGACACCATACCTCAAGGTCTCTGGTGTGGGATCCTTTAAATATAAATAGTTTTTAACAAAAAGAAATAGATCTTATTTAGTTTATCCATACTATCAATATTTATAAGAATTTCTAAGGATTGTTGCTAACTGTTTTGAACAATACAATTTCTCAGTTAATTTTTCCGCCAAGACCAAGAGCGGGACATTGCAATAAAAAGTGTACTAACTTTCTTCAACTCCAACATTATTTAATAGTTATTAAATCAATTTTAACAACTGAGGTTTTTTGAAGGAAATGTGTTGCGTGGACATGGTTTTTATAAATATAGATTTAAAATAATTTCCTTGTTTTGTTTGTTGTTTGGTTGCTTGATATGAGATAAGGTTTACTCGTTGTTTGCTTACTCATTTATTTGACTTTGCTAAATGGTGCAGTGATGGTGTGATTGTTTATTCATATTGTTATTTAAGATAACGCGTATAAATAGGTATGTGACTAATAGTTATGAAACGACACTGACCATAATATCTAATTCACCACTTTTCTATAATTTGCTCTGATTAAATACAAATAGGCGAATTTTATCATTTTTAATGGTAAAATTACTATAGGAATTCATATGCAAACAATTACGGAATTCGTTCTTAAAATTTAACGCTACCATAAAACAGGATGTTAAAAGCAGTTATATGAAACTGAAATTCCATATTTAAAACAACTATAAACCTGAGATGTTAGAGCAACTTTTTCATCAAAATCAGATAACCAGAAGAGCCACTTTTTACTATGCACTCTAAACCTTTTTACGATCTCCTCAAAACGGCTCTAACGATTTTGATTAAACTCAGTCTTAGTTATTTACTCAATGTGTAATTTGTGTGGCATGAATTTGAAGTTAAAGCTTGATGCTCATAGTTGGACTAGTCAGTATATTATACTGAAATTCTAAAATCAGATTTTTTACTTTCACTTACCTATATATGAAATATATAATAAGGGAAAGTATTGCGATGGTGAAAATTTTCGGGTTCCAGTTTTCAAAGGAAATAAAACGTTTTAGGGTCTCCTGTGTTCAAATGACCAAGTTCCGCAAAAAGGCCTTTGTGTCCGTGTGTGGTAAGTCCATCACGAAAACGAAAATGTGTACGAAAATGAAATTTCATATTTGAGACAACTATAAGCCTGACATGTTATAGCAGCTTTTTACTAAAATTAGCAGACCGAAAGTAGTAGTTTATACCATGCATTTTGCACCTTTTTGTGATTTACTCAAAAACGGCTCTAACAATTTTGATTAAACTCCCTATATTGATGTAAAATTTAATGGGCTTTAATATTATGTAGGTTTCATTCTTATTTAAATAGTTTGACAGGGCTTAAATGCGGATATTTTAAATTTTCTTCCCCTAAGCTACGTTTAATTTTGTACATTCCAAAAGATTAACCATATCATCCTAATGACATTAATAAAGGGCCGCTAAATATACAAGTTAGACGAATTTGATGACCAAATAAGGGATAAAAGAGCCAAGCTATTTTTTAACTTAATTTTTGTTTTTTTTTATATTAAGAACAGTAATATAGACATATAATATATCGTTGGAAAGAGAAAGATTTTAGAACAAAGATTGTCTGATACACAAAGTTGTAAAAAGTAATATAAAGTAACGAATGGGGAATAAACTTATTACTGATTAACAATTTGATATAATTATAGTTTAATATAATAGGGGCGCTGCTGGGTATTTTCCTTCTTCATGCCTACCATGCCTGATTTCAATTTGTATAGCACATTTGCTGATTGTCAGACACATTCTGACAGGCGTGAATATAGATATAAAGAGAAAAAAAAAAGAAAAAAAAAAAAAAATATATATATATATATATATATATATATATTAAGAACAGAAATATATATATATATATATTATATATATATATATTATTATATAATATATATATATATAATAAGTTATATCATTAATCTAAATCATTGTTTCCAACGAAAATGAATACACGTTTCATTAAAATCAACTAATAAAATTTTTCAAATTGAAGTATATTCAATAGTTTTTAAATAGACTTTAAAAGCCAAGGTAAGTGAAAGTCGTGTGTTGCTCGCACCAGATTTTTGAAAATTCGACACGGAATAAACATGGCTATATAAAAGGATTGAACTGTCGCATTGCTAGTAATAGATTCTAATATCACAACGTTGCCTATATATTATATACATGTTAATGAGATACTATTGTACTAGCTTGATGATATGCATACCGCACTACTGTGAGTGGGGATCGTGGCGTTGGCTACTGTTGGAGTGAAAGTGACCGCCTGGTACAGTCATCGCTCGAGATGGCTCTCTTTCGCAACTCCACCGGGAAATTTAGCAACGGGTGGAAAAGTGTATCATGCATAATGTATTCCGATCGGCAGTCCAATTCCCTATCAGTCCTCGAGTCCTGCCCTTAGTACTGCCTACTTATGACAATAATAAACAATAAACATTTTAAAAAACGCTGCAAATTATTACACAATAGTTTATTTAAAAAAATATATATATTAGGATATAACTGTTTATTTACCTGTTTATAGGCAATAGACTAGTATTAAAAGCAATATCTCTGCTAGTTCTGAACCGAGTTCAATTATTCTTTTTCAGGTTTTAAAGAATTTAATTCTCTATCGAAAAACACTAACAAAAGTTATTAGTACAATAATTACCAGGCACAGATGTTTAAAAAAAATCAAACAATACAGGAATAATTCAAATTAAGAATGTTAACTTGAAAAAAAGGTTACCCCAATCAAAGATACGATTGTTAGGGGATCGGATGAGAAAGGGGAAAAGGAAACGAAGAAAATTGGGAGAAGAAGAATACTGTCACTAGTGAACAATTAAATCCATAACGTGAGGAAAAGAGATGAAACCAAAAGTTCATTATTGAAAATAATAAACCAAAAGTATTTATAACAGTCTTATTTACTATTTACTTTTATATCGATTTTCATTCAAATAATGCAAATAAATTTTTTTCATTCTAGAACACCTTACATTTTTCTCTGTCATAAATGAGTCACGTCCAATAACCAATGAGCGTTGGTGAACAGCAGTTTTACGCCCTTAAAATCAAACAATACAGGATCAAAGATACGATTGTTATTAGGTCGGAGGGGGATGAGGAAAAGGAAACAACGATAATCGGGAGAAGTATAACACAAGCAGTATAGTATATTTACAAATTAATATATTAGGGTATAACTGTTTATAGGCAATAGACTAGTATTAAAAGCAATAAATAACTCGAAGAAAAAATGCCTAGCACCACTGCTAATTTCAAAACACTGTGTCTGTGTTTAGTTCTGAACCAAGTTCAATTATTCTTTTTTGGTTTTTAGGGAATTCGATTCTCTATTGAAAGCACTAAAAAGTTATTAATAAAATAACCAACAGGCACAGATGTTAAACGAAATCAAACAATACAGGAATAATTCAAATTCAGAATGTTAACTTGAAAGACAGGTTACTCCAATCAAACATACGATTGTTACCGTAAAATGGGGTATATAGGAACAATATGGTATCTTGAGCAACATAATAAATTTATTTTTTATCTCAATTATTTGAAAAATGCATCATATCTTGGGTCCACATACCCTCTATTACATATTTACTGGGCGTGTGTTTTTAAACTGTAGTTTTGAAAAAAAAAAAGAAGATATATTACTGTTCCCATTCACCCTTGACTAGGGGTAAAAAGGAACAACATTGAAAATGTTATTGAGTTACCATTTATAACATGTGAGGTAAATGAGAACAATTTAAAATGCTTACTAGATTACTTTTGGTTTATTATTTTCAATAACCAACCTTTGTAATCGACCAAAAAAAAAAAAAATAAATTACCCCTGCTCAAAATTTGAGGGTTTACGTTTCAAGATGCGTAGAATCCGAATAACGAATAAAAAAAATCCGTTTGTCTGCCGTCCGCGGCATTTCTCCGAAACTACTGGACCAATTTTTGTGAAATTCGCCACAAAAATACTAGCCCATTCAACGATGATCCTAACACCTAGACGTTGATATCAGCTGGTTAGTTTTAAAATGGCGGCCGATTAAAAGGATTTTTTTCAACAACTCGACAATAATTATATTATATAGAAGAGAAAAAAGAAAAGAAAAAAGTTGAAATCTCGCTTATATATACGCCAAGCTTTTTTTTTAACAAAAAAAACGAGAATAATTATATATTAGAGAAAAATGTAAAGTGTTCTATAATGAGGAAACTTTATTAGCATTATTTGAATGAAAATCGATAGAAAATAAAAGGAAATAGGAAAAAAGACTGGTAAAAATAAAAGTCATATGATCACATAATATAAAAGTTATATGAAACTGAAATTTCATACTTTAACAACTAACTATACGCCCGAGATTTTATTAGGTTGTGTCACATGAAATGTCCGTTTTCAAGGTAAAGTATTTTTATTAAAAATACGATATGAAAACAAGATAATTTTATTCGAAGTATTTATCTTATTTTTCTACACATTTTTCCCAACGTGACACCAACTTTTTTATCCCCGAACTGAAAAACTCAGAGATTGGGAGTGAAACAAAATCTGAAAACGAACTTTTCTCTTGATCATCATTTTCAAAAAGTTTTCCTTTGAAGTTGTCTAAATTCCTGAACAGGTGGTAATCTGTTGGAGACAAATCGGGAGAATATAATGGGTGCTGAAGAACTTCGTAGCCCATTTCGTTCAATTTTTGCACGGTATGTTTTGAAACATGGGGTCTTGCTGCCACTCAGTGAGATCATGAGGTACCCATGTATCGAGCTTTTTTACTTTCCCAATACACTTTAAATGTCTGGAAACGGTAGATGCACTTACATTTAGCTGTGCTGAGAGTCCTTTAACTGTTTGGTAGGGGTTCCTTCTACTGTATGTTTGAGGACATCGTTGTCTATTACAGACGGAGGTCTTCCTCGGGGCAAGTTTTCCAAGTCGGTATCCCCAGCTGAAAACTTAACAAACCAACGGCGAATGCTCCGTTTCAATAACACTCCCTTCCCCAAACACCTTGCAAATATTTCTAGTGACTTCAGCAGCTGAATGGCCGAGTTTAAACTCGTACAAAATCGTAAAAATATTACTCGAAAATCGTGTGTTTCTATGTTCATATTTGGAGGTATACAAAAAAGTGGGTACTGGAAGGAATTAGTCCGGGTGGCGGTCATAAAAATGAAACAACTAAATAGTTTCAACTATTTTATTGTTTGCCAACGTTTCGACCCCCTTTGTGGGTCATCATCAGGGCTAAAAAGATACAAAAGAATATAATTTCAGTTACATTACATACAATATTATATAACCTATTTAGCTAGAGAACGTCGGTATTGAAAAAAAAAAAATAAAAAAAAAAATAAATAAATAACAGAAGAACTGTATATGTAAAAAAAACTTAATTAAAATACAATGACCATATTATAATAATGTAAGTGTTATACAGAAAAAATAAAAATGTTCACTAAACAAAATTTACACAGGTATCAATAATTTACATGAAATATGAAATATAAAAATATGAAGTAGAGTGGAGATACGTACCGCATGGTGGGAGAATGGAAACTAGGTACTGTTTGGTAGATGGGGGGTAGGTAGGATGGAAAATACGTAGGAAAAGGTGGAATGGAAAATACGTACTGATTTATGGACAGGGCCTGACAACAATGACTAAAATTCTTAATACTACCATACAAAGAATCAATGAAATTTAACTTATGATTATAATAATGATACAGGATAAAAAATTATGATTTAATTCTTGAAATATCACCTATATAATAGTAAGAACAGTGATGGAAGATGTATATGGAGAAAAACTGACTGTACCTCCCAACTTAATCATCCCTAATTTTTTTAATACGTTCGATATTATTAGGATGGTACTTTGGATCAGACACAGCTTAAACAGCTTCCCAAAAAAAGTCATTAAAAACCTTATAGATTCTTATAACACAAAAACCACCGTTACTTCCCCTACAATTCCCGACCATGATTCACCCATGACATTTTTATATAGATCCCTACCTTACATTCCGCACCTTTCTGAAAATATAAAAAAAATCCTTAAATTTTCCTTACCTTCCTTAAAACTAGGACTAAAGACCCAGAACAAGCTTTCTCACCTTTTTACCAATACAAAAGACCCGATCACTCCTATATATCGTTCCAATATTGTTTATAAAATTTCATGTTCAGATTGTGATGTATCCTATGTAGGAGAAACCAAAAATTACTTAAAAACCAGAATATCGCAACATAAACTCTCCGTATCCTCTCGAAACCCTCTAGCCTCAAAACTTTCTGAACACTCCATACATTTCAATCATTCCTTTAACTTTGAGGACTGCTCCATTTTAGATTATGTCCCAAACCATAAGAAAAGATTGATCGCTGAATCCGTCCACATCCACCTCCAATCCAATCCTGTTAACCACAAAACCGATAAACAATGCATTTCCTTCACATATAGCCACATATTAAACTCTATTAAGTAGCATATTTTCTCTGTCTATCCCACCATATATATTGTTTTGTTTTTCATTATTATTGTTTGTTGGTTTTTATTAATATTTTTAAATCTATTTTAGGTATCCATATAATTCTATATATGTATTTATTTTGTTTTTGTTTATGTATTTAAAATTTTCTAAATGTCTTCACTATTCAATTTATTCCAACTTGTATTTATGTTTATTTAATTTTTTTATCAACCTGTAAGATTTGACAATTAATGTATTTTACAATGTTCCATTATTATTTTTTCCACCCTGTTATCTTTGGATACCTAAAACAGAATTAGGGATGATTAAGTTGGGAGGTACAGTCAGTTTTTCTCCATATACATCTTCCATCACTGTTCTTACTATTATATAGGTGATATTTCAAGAATTAAATCATAATTTTTTATCCTGTATCATTATTATAATCATAAGTTAAATTTCATTGATTCTTTGTATGGTAGTATTAAGAATTTTAGTCATTGTTGTCAGGCCCTGTCCATAAATCAGTACGTATTTTCCATTCCACCTTTTCCTACGTATTTTCCATCCTACCTACCCCCCATCTACCAAACAGTACCTAGTTTCCATTCTCCCACCATGCGGTACGTATCTCCACTCTACTTCATATTTTTATATTTCATATTTCATGTAAATTATTGATACCTGTGTAAATTTTGTTTAGTGAACATTTTTATTTTTTCTGTATAACACTTACATTATTATAATATGGTCATTGTATTTTAATTAAGTTTTTTTTACATATACAGTTCTTCTGTTATTTTTTTTTTTTTTTTATTATTTTTTTTTTTTCAATACCGACGTTCTCTAGCTAAATAGGTTATATAATATTGTATGTAATGTCACTGAAATTATATTCTTTTGTATCTTTTTAGCCCTGATGATGACCCACAAAGGGGGTCGAAACGTTGGCAAACAATAAAATAGTTGAAACTATTTAGTTGTTTCATTTAATGACCGCCACCCGGACTAATTCCTTCCAGTAATTCTCAACGGTCAACTAATTACATCCACAATGATAAAAAGAACACCGGAACAACAAAAAGATACATCCTCCTCAACTCTCCGCCGCAGCGCCAGAATACAAAATCGCAAGCAGGACATACTATCTACATCTCAACAACAGCAGGCATTTTCATCTCAACAAGCCATCATTTCTACACCTTCAGGTGACTCACGCTCTTCTCATCACCACAATTCCAGTTCTAAAAAGGTAACAACTCCTTGATCACCACCACAACGACCAAACCCTCAGTCGACCGCTCTTTTGGATTCTTCTAGACCATCACACCGCTATCACACTAGGTTAAATAGTAATGGATTTCTGACTCACCTCCCAACTCAACATCATACTAAAACTCCCCATACACCTTCTTCCCTAGTTACTTCTCATCTTCCAATTACTTCTCTGGATACATCTTTCTCCCAGACTCAAAATGTATCCTCTTCAACCCCTTACCACCTTTCTTCAGTGATTACTAATAATGACCACGATCATATTTTCTCCTCACTTAAATCGCAATTCCCCCAAAATAGAAAAGCCTTTAACAATCTTTGCAACCTCCACAAACGACTTGCCAAAAAAACAGAACAAAGAATTTTCTTATTAAAATGTCGAACCCAGTCTCTTTTCCCAAAATTTATTGAAAACTGCTTTAGTCAAGTCCCTTTGTCAAATCTCTTGCCTCCAAATTGACACACTACTTGGACAGATACAAAAGAACGCTACTGAACTTAAAAATTAGAGAAACCATACAACAAATTGACCACATAAACGACAATATACGTTCCTTAAATTTTTCTTTACATCCTATTATAGGCGACCAGAACATGGACAAACTGACTACAAGTATTCAAACAATTTTTGCTTTCACTAAAAAACAGACAAAACTTTCCCTCGTTAAAAAATTTAAAACCATTTATGAAAATAGTATTAATAAAAAACCGTATCCTAAAGGCTCTGATGATTGGATCAAAAATATTTCCTCTACCTCAGTCCCCCCTAATGTTAACAACATTTTGAGCTTAGGTCCCAATTTTTCTACCCCTTCTTCTAATCCTTCAAAAATGATTCCCCAACTTATCACGGATTTGGAATATATTTATAAAGATGATATTTTCAAAATAAGTGAGGAGACAAGGAAATCTCCCGTTTACGTATTAGTAATATGATCTCCAACCATCTCCAACGCCCTCCACATCAATCGTCTCTTTCCCCCCTCTTCTTCAAAGATCTTTCCTTCACTCGCTCATTCCTCAGATCCAATGAACAACTTATAGTTACTAGGGCTGACAAAAGTAACGTGACAGTTATAATGGACAAAACTGAATATGACGACAAAATTAACTCACTCTTATCAGACCGATCGACATATACACCATCTTCCCGTGATCCCACCCGCCCTCTCATGATTAAATTCAATCAACATATCAAAAATCTCTTAGAAAATAAATTCATCAACCTAACCACGTACAGAAACTTGATCTCGTACAACTCCTTACCCCCGCGTTTATATGGCCCTCCCAAAATTCACAAACCCGGCAATCCACTCCGTCCCATCATTTCAAACATCAACGCACCTTCCTCGAAACTTAGTAAATTCCTTCTACCTTCACATAAAATACTTAGCCGAACTAACCCCTATGACATTAACAATTCCCTTTACCTCCGAGAACAGTTACTATCATTGCATATTCCCCCCAACTACATTCTAACATCCTTTGACGCCGAAAGCCTATTTACCAATATCCCCATTGATAAAGTTATCCAACTAGTAGAAAAACACTGGAACATCATTGAACCCCACACCACACTCAATCTTCTTTCATATTTAGAATCACTAAAACTTTGTTGTAAAACCGGATATCTCACTTTTCAGAACAAATTTTACAATCAGATCTCGGGACTTGCAATGGGTAACTGTCTCGCTCCTGACCTCTCTAATATCGTACTAAATGACTTACTCGACTCTATAACCGCAACCTATAAAAATGAAATTATATTTATTAAAAAGTACGTGGACGACCTCTTCCTTATAATAAACCCAGACAAAATCCCCGATATCCTAAAATCGTTTAATTCATATGATCCACGCCACCGTTTTACCGTAGAAAGAGAAAACAACTTGACAATTCCCTTTTTAGACTTACTTATCACTAGAAATACTGACGGTTCTATTTCAACTGACTGGTACACCAAATCCACCTATTCCGGTAGACTGCTCAACTTCTTCTCCCAACACCCATATCATCAGAAATTAAATGTTGCCAAGAATCTCGTTCACCGTTGCCTATCCTTGTCTGATCCAAAGTACCATCCTAATAATATCGAACGTATTAAAAAAATACTAACCTTAAACAGCTTCCCAAAAAAAGTCATTAAAAACCTTATAGATTCTTATAACACAAAAACCACCGTTACTTCCCCTACAATTCCCGACCATGATTCACCCATGACATTTTTATATAGATCCCTACCTTACATTCCGCACCTTTCTGAAAATATAAAAAAAATCCTTAAATTTTCCTTACCTTCCTTAAAACTAGGACTAAAGACCCAGAACAAGCTTTCTCACCTTTTTACCAATACAAAAGACCCGATCACTCCTATATATCGTTCCAATATTGTTTATAAAATTTCATGTTCAGATTGTGATGTATTCTATGTAGGAGAAACCAAAAATTACTTAAAAACCAGAATATCGCAACATAAACTCTCCGTATCCTCTCGAAACCCTCTAGCCTCAAAACTTTCTGAACACTCCATACATTTCAATCATTCCTTTAACTTTGACGACTGCTCCATTTTAGATTATGTTCCAAACCATAAGAAAAGATTGATCGCTGAATCCGTCCACATCCACCTCCAATCCAATCCTGTTAACCACAAAACCGATAAACAATGCATTTCCTCCACATATAGCCACATATTAAACTCTATTAAGTAGCATATTTTCTCTGTCTATCCCACCATATATATTGTTTTGTTTTTCATTATTATTGTTTGTTGGTTTTTATTAATATTTTTAAATCTATTTTAGGTATCCATATAATTCTATATATGTATTTATTTTGTTTTTGTTTATGTATTTAAAATTTTCTAAATGTCTTCACTATTCAATTTATTCCAACTTGTATTTATGTTTATTTAATTTTTTTATCAACCTGTAAGATTTGACAATTAATGTATTTTACAATGTTCCATTATTATTTTTTCCACCCTGTTATCTTTGGATACCTAAAACAGAATTAGGGATGATTAAGTTGGGAGGTACAGTCAGTTTTTCTCCATATACATCTTCCATCACTGTTCTTACTATTATATAGGTGATATTTCAAGAATTAAATCATAATTTTTTATCCTGTATCATTATTATAATCATAAGTTAAATTTCATTGATTCTTTGTATGGTAGTATTAAGAATTTTAGTCATTGTTGTCAGGCCCTGTCCATAAATCAGTACGTATTTTCCATTCCACCTTTTCCTACGTATTTTCCATCCTACCTACCCCCCATCTACCAAACAGTACCTAGTTTCCATTCTCCCACCATGCGGTACGTATCTCCACTCTACTTCATATTTTTATATTTCATATTTCATGTAAATTATTGATACCTGTGTAAATTTTGTTTAGTGAACATTTTTATTTTTTCTGTATAACACTTACATTATTATAATATGGTCATTGTATTTTAATTAAGTTTTTTTTACATATACAGTTCTTCTGTTATTTTTTTTTTTTTATTATTTTTTTTTTTTCAATACCGACGTTCTCTAGCTAAATAGGTTATATAATATTGTATGTAATGTCACTGAAATTATATTCTTTTGTATCTTTTTAGCCCTGATGATGACCCACAAAGGGGGTCGAAACGTTGGCAAACAATAAAATAGTTGAAACTATTTAGTTGTTTCATTTAATGACCGCCACCCGGACTAATTCCTTCCAGTAATTCTCAACGGTCAACTAATTACATCCACAATGAAAAAAAGTGGGTAATTGATTGGGAAGCTAATGTTTATAATACAAAGGTAGAGGATTAGTAAATGTTTACTTTAAATATGTAAACATTCGCAGAAAACAACAGAGACCTGAAAAATCCTTTAGGTATTTTAGAAACTATAAAAACGAACATTTCATGTGAAACAACCCAATACAATAACTTTTTCATCAAAATAATATAAAAGAAGAGCCACTTTATATCATGCATTTAGCACATTTTTACGATTTATTCAAAAATGGATCTAACGATTTTGATTAAACTCTGTATATGGATGTAAAATTAAATGGGCTTTAGCATGATGTAGGTTTCATAATAATTCAAAAAGTCTGACAGGACTTTAAAGCTGAATTTTTAAATTTTCTTTCTCTAAAGTACTTTTAACTTTGTAGATTCTATTAAAATAACATTCTATTCTAGTATCGTTTGTTTTTTTTGGGCTTACAACTGCTGTATCATCAACGTCTATTGTTTATTTTGAATCCAAGTCTACTTTGGGTTACCCACTTTCCCAAGATCGCAGGAAACGCGACAGACGCGCGGGGGCCCACCAGTCAATCATAACCGAGTTATCAGGGAGTCATATCATAACGGAGTCATAAAGGAATTACGTACAATAACCAACGAGCGTTGGTGAACTGATGTTTTACGCCCTTAAAATTAAACAATACACGAATAATTCAAATTCAAAAAGTTAACTTGGTTACTCCAATCAAAGATACGATGATTATGAGATCGGATGGGAAAGGAGAAAAGCAAACTAGGAGAAGTAAAACCCTGCAGTCAGGAGTAAAAAATTGACCCAATAACTTGGAGGAAAGGAGAAGAAATGAATTTTAGCAGACACGGAATATAGGACATTGTCGGTTCACGCATAGTTACCTCCTAAAATGTCTGGAAGCAACTTGAGTAAAATGTGATGACACATTTAAACGGTTAAAGGACTTGATAATAGAGTGCACATTATTAGGACATTTCAGAAGAAAATTTGGTGCGCGCAGCACACGACTTTCACTTATCTCCGTTATTAAAATTATTTTAAGAACTATTTCATAAAATGGGGCGTGAAAAACGATGGAAACGTGCGTTTCAGATTAAATAATCTAAAAATAGAAATAATATACAATAATCGCTTAGCTTTATACCCTTTTCGTCTTTCTGCATATCGTTTCACGGTTTTTTATAAAAGAAAACAATTCTTCTAAAATATTTAGCTTTCCAACGTTATATTATTTTCTCATTTAGTTGGTTATTAAATTCGTTCGTGTTTGCAGTTTTTTATCAATGCTAATAAGGTGATTAGTTTCATATTCTAAACCTACAAAATTAGAGGTACTTTATAGGTATATTATACATTTATATTACTGTTCTCAAGTTTAAAAAACCACTAACATTGCATTAAAAACTATTCATACTTTACTATCTTCTTCTTTTTTTCGGATATCGAATTCGTTCAAGATCAATAAATAAGATATAGATAATTTTTTTTTTTGGAATCCACAAAATTAAAGGTACTTTAGAGGAATAAAATCGTACTCAATATCGTATCGTATTCGTTCAAATTATATATTTATCCGTTTTTTTATATATTTTATGTTATTTTTATAAAATCTACAAAGTTAAAAGTACTTTAAAGAAAGACAATTTAAAATTTCGGCATTTAAGTCCTGTCAGACTGTTTCAATCAGATATAGCAACCGATATGAAATTAAATGAAAAGTAATTTTATTCTGGGACGAGTAGTCCTCTAAGAATAACAAGAAAAGTACAATATACATGATAATTGTCTGGTCGTTTAAGACTTCAGTTTAACAATAAAAGACAGGTTCTGTGACAATGAATAGTTATCATCTATAGCTTTTAGATATTACATATGTTGGGAAGATTGATGCTTTAGGAGATGGAGAAATAGTTGGTGTTTAAAAGTGGATAATGATAAGGATATACGAATGGATACAGGCAAGGAATTCTAAAATAGGGTAGCACGAATAATAAAGGATTTTTTGAAGGAAGCAGATCTGTGAGAAGGTATATACAAGTTTATATGTTGGGATCTAGTGTTTACTGAATAGACAGAGGAACAAGTGGTAAGCGTATCAAGAATATACGGAGGTTTTTTTGTATTGAAAAATCGGAAGAGACAGACACCAATTCAACTCAGTATACCTTCTAGAAACATGGGGGCGTCTGGGGATTCCACATGTGAACCTAATGAAACAATTCATAAGTTTTTTGAGTCTCATATCGAATTTCTCAGACAGCCCGCCATATACGAGGCAACCGTAGTCAAACTGAGTGAAAATGAGCGAAGAGACGAGTAGCATACGGGTTTTAGGTGGGATAGAGTCACGAAATCTTAGAAATTGTTTTAGGATAGCGATGGATTTTTGGGTGATTTGAGAAATATGGTTACTCCAAGATAGGTTCTGATCAATAATAACTCCAAGATTTCTTACAGAAGTGTGGAAGTGGATAGGTTTGCTATTGAGGTAAAGGAGTGGATAATATGGAAGAGAATTTACAAGGTTCTTGGAACCGATGAGAATGGCTTTGGTTTTTCCAGCATTTAACTTCAAATCATTTGTCGTAGCCCATGCATTGATGTTGTCAATATCTTATTGTAGTTTTTGGATTGCCTTTAGCATTTCGGAAGGATGGAAAGAAAGATAGATTTGCAGATCATCTGCATATAGGTGGTATTGTGAGTTGCGGATGCAGTCAGGGAGATCATTAATGTAGATGGAAAAAAGAGTTGGTGAGAGTGAGGATCCCTGAGGAACACCGCGTGTTAAGGTGATGGAGGAGGAAGAAGGTTCATTTGGTATGATGACAGTTTGAAATCGATAGGATAAAAAAGAAATAAACCTTTTTAGAACGCTGTTTGATATTTGAAGGTTTTGGAAAGAAGGATGTTATGATTAACTGAATCAAATACTTTTGATAAATCGAACAGGATCAAAATAGTGATTTTTGTTGGTCTATTGAGGATTGTAGGTCTTGGGTAATTTTTAACAATGCAGATTGAGTAGAATATTGGGTTCGGAAACCGGACTGTAAAGGATTTAGAAGGTTTTTTTCCTCAAGAAAGTTGTTGAGCTGTTAGTGAACAATTCTTTCAAGATATAGCAAGTTTAATTAAAATATTTAGCGCAAAAATGCAAAAAGCACGGTATAAAGATGCAATACTTTCCCTTACTACAATATTGAAAGTAAAAAAAGTTTTATTCAAATGCATGTCGAAATAATGTGTTTGTTTGAACCGTGGAAGTTTCCACTTTCATTTTCTGATAATTTCCCACTTGAAACTTTGTTTATAATATGATGATTGATGACTGGATGTTTACTCTATTTATTTTTTATTATTAATTAATATATTTTTAATATCTTATCAGGAGCGCCAAGAGTACGCTACATGGAAAATGCCCAAGAATGGATCGAAATTCTGCGTATTCGACTACTGGATGAATAAATATCCTATTTTTAAATGGATAGTTTTAGTTTTTTTAACAAAAGATATTTCCTTAATTAATAAAGTTATATATCAGTTTCCTCTAAAAATTGAACGCAGTCCCATTGAATTATTTTCTTTTAGGTTTATATTCGGAACAAGATATGTTTATTTAATCCAATATATTGATTTTATGATGCTTTTTGAAATAAAATTATTTTAGTTAAAAGTTTACGGCCATTTCAAGATTAAACTTGATTTTTTAAGGTCCCAGAGAAGTATTGAACCTTAATTGCATGGGTGGATCAAAAATGGTTAATTGATTAACATTAATAAAAATGGTCATAGTTAAATAAGCCGTGGTACTGAGGGTTCTTGGGATCATAATTACGAGAATTAATGGGAAAAATATTTTGAATAAATTATGGTGTTAAAGCCAGATTTAATTGTATATTTCTATATCCATAAATATTATAGATAGTTTTTATGATTAATTGATCACATTTATTTTTACTTTAATCTAATATTTTACCCCTAAAAACGTAAAATTAAATGAAAATAATGAAGTACACTTATCTCATTAATATATATGATCGTATTGAGCAATACTTAAAAATCTTCTCTTTGCCCCAACCATCATTCTTGATCTCACAAAATTATTTAACTGTATTCTTCAGACATCATAAAGTATGCTAAAATTCATTATCTTCTCTTTTGCAAACATATTTTTTGTTTTTAGAAAGGGTCATGGAAATGGAATAGGTGCGCTATCTCTTGGTTATTAGCACCGTATATATTTATATTAACAGATTTTTTGTAACAAGTTTAAAATGATAAAACACACATATTCTTATTTATCTATTGTTTGAAAATTAATTTATAACAATTATTATTTTTATTTTCCTTTTTTTCTCATTGTCTTTTCCTTCTTTTTTTTTATTTATTAATTTTTTATTATTATTTTTTCTCATTTATAGTTCCTGGAGCAGATGACATTCTTTGACCAAACCTCAGTAGTGAACTAATTGTTTCACTAGAGTCCTTCAAACTCTCAAATAGCGATCTTGATAGATGAAATCTATCCATTAATACATGGAATTTTGGGCAGTTTTCAATTATGTGTTTTTGGGAGAGACACGCTTGTTTTTATTAAAAAAAGTTAAGCTGCAAAATCAATATTTTTATTTAAGAATTACATATAAATAAATTACTAAAAATACTGCAATATAACTAAAGAAAAGTCAGATGACATTATTCTCCTTGTAGTCTGTTGTCCGTTTTTTAAATATTCTCTCATTAGTAATTTTAAAAGGTTCTTGTTAAAATCAAATAATGTATAAGGGTCGATCCCTACGAAGTCGTCCAAACCAAGGGGCTCAACATTTTTGAATTAATGATTTTTTAAACCAGTTATTTTCCAACCTTACTTGGATCTAAAACGGTGGGTAAAAGATTTTTCTTTCTAATACTTTAGGTTTTTAGGAATTTTAACTCAGCTTCGCGGCTGAAAACGAGTGAGGAAAATTTATCCACCTCTCCTGATTTTGGTTTGGCATTAAGTGAATTGGTTTGATTAGGAAAACCTTTTTGTCAACAGGGTTTGAAATATTATAATTCTAAACCTAACTGTGTAATGTAATGTAAATTATCGTTAATTTTTTGTGTGCCGGCGTGACCCACTAGTGTGTCACACTTGTCTGTTCCCTGGGGTGGGGTGACCAACCGGTGGGTCACGCTTAACTATCCCGTGGGGCGACGTGCATCACAGGTGAGTCACTTGTTTATTTTATTTTTTCTCAACATTATATGTTGTAGGAATTAACAAGCATGAGCGTTTATTTATTAAATATTTGATAACTTTCAACTTCCCCCCCCCATTCATTTAATGACTAAAAAGACTCTTATTAGTTAATTTAACTTTATTACTCTTCATTAACAATTTTATTTAGCTGTGCATGATTTATTTCATATTTTTATCCCCACAATATGATATAAGAATATAATAAATAATAATCTAAGAATCATTTTTAATGAAACATAAAAATATATGAACCTTTTTTTAAAAGTATTTCCATAATTACTCCTTCATATCATATGTGTATGTCAAATTTAGCGCTATGGAAGTCTGGAACTGTTGTGATATGGCATTGAACACGTTGGAACAAGCAACAGTGTGGCCCCGCCCAACGAAGGTAAGTAGCTAAGACAGTCCCGCCTCACGCGGAAAAACGTAGATATTCGCCCCGGCGTGAACGCGTTAGATATCGAAAAAACTGAATTTTTTACCATGTTTGAAAATTAATATATAACAAAAAAAAAGAGTTAAAAAAATTGAGCAAGTGAAATGGCTAGTACTTTCACTTTTCTCTATTTTTAAAATCAGTTTTAATACTAATAAAACCCATTGGGACTTACGGAATTGAGTTATGGGGAACAGCAAAAAAGTCAAACATCAAAATTATTCAATCATTTCAATCAAAATTACTTACGAAAATTATAAATGCCCCTTTTTTACGTATCTAACGAGACACTACATACTGACCGAGAAATTCCATTCGTCATTGGTTGGTTGGTTGGTTGTTATATTTTATTGGCACAAAACATCTCGGTCATCAGTGCCAGACACTCATTTTTAGAAACTAATTTAAGGTTAAATAATGAACAATTGTTTTACTAAAAAACTAATAACAACAAATAGTTGAAAACAATTAACTAATAAGAATAATCAAATAAGAATAATCACTAGTAAGAAAAAATGTAACAGCATTAGCAAAAGATAAACATATATCAGGTTAAATTACAAAAAATAAATAAATAAATAAAAATAAATAAATAAATAATAAATAAATAAATAAAAAAAATATATATATATATATATTTATAAATTTATATGTATGTAAATAAATAAAGTTAAAAATTAATTAATTAATTTAGAAAATAAAATAATAATAATAGTAAAATACAATTTTCAAATCTGCTTGTAAAAGTCCATTTTCGTAAGAAAGCACATCAATTCGTCAATTTTATTTATATCGTTCCCCAAAGCAACCGCGACATTGAGTGGTATTCCCCTTTGGTTCAATTTCCCTGTGTAGAAGGGACATTCCTCGAAAATATGAGTAACTGTCAGGGCTCCCCCACAATGCTGACATCTTGGGGGCAAATCCTTAGATATTAAGTGCCCATGGGTTAACCTTGTATGTCCGATTCTCAGGCGGGCCAGGACCACCTCCTCTCTGCGGTTGATGCGATTTGAGGTTTTCCAAGACTTTGGCTCACTCTTAATCACTTTCAGCTTGCTTGGATAGCTGTTTTTCCATGTTTCATCCCATTTTTTAAAAACATTTTCAATTAGAGGGCGCGCTAGTTCTGATTGTGTTAACAGTGCTTTACCACGACCAGGGAGAGTGAGAGCCTCTTTGGCTGCCTTATCTGCCATTTCATTTCCCATTATCCCCATATGGCCCGGTATCCAGACATAATGAATTATTTTTCCATTCGTCATTGCAACTGCCACTGATCGCTACAATAAATTTCATGACAGACCGAGCCTAAATTCAAACCCGCTGACTCAAAACCTATCAACTGCCACAAACCCATATAATTCGCCCAGAAGACTATCCAGGCGGCGCTGGCCAAGAGACCTGAAATATTGAAAGTTATTAGTTTTTTTTATCTATCTCATGTAGTTTGTTACATCTTTTGTTAGCATATTTTCTTATTGCATAAAAAGCAGATAGCAAATACAATTGTAATGCCAAAAAAACTTCTATGAATAAATAAAAATAAATTAAACTTGAAAACAGTTCAAAAATTAAACACACGTTATAGATTAAATAATATAAAATTGTTATCGTTTATGCCTTATTCGGGGAACAGTGTGGATCGAGCAGCCAACCAGATCACTTCGTTCTGATACATCGCTTGGACCACGTGGTGACGCCGTGTAACGGTTTTTAACGGTCTTACAGGCCGCAACGGTTTTCCGTAAGTTTTCTTTCTCTATTAATTGCATGCAGTCAACATGTGAGTTAATTTTGATTTATAGTGAATTATAAGTGTGGACTTATTAAATTAGAAGTAGTTTAAAAATAAATTTAAGGTAAAATGACGGACAACAAAATGGACACTGCACAGGCACCACAAAACAAACGACCACTCAAAAGACAAAATTTAAATCACCAACAGACTGACTCTGAAGGTTTTATTACACCCAAAAAGAAATTAACTGTAAGACCAAGACCTCAAATCACACTTCCTACCACAACACAAAACACTTTCTCCGAACTTACAAACTTACCCACCACAAGCACAAATACGAACGCATCAACAACAACAAACACGCCAACAATGAAAACACCGCCACCAATTATTATAAGACCACCGATATCAGGGGTGGAATTAAAAAATTCATTAGTTGATAATGAAATAACAGATTTCCAAATAAGATCGTTTCAAAATGAAACGAAAATTTATACAAAAACAAACGAAACATTTAACAAAATCATACACCTACTTCATAACAGTGATGATATAGATTATCACACATATGCTCTGAGAGGCACCAAAAAAGACAATAGATATATATTA
Source organism: Piezodorus guildinii (assembly GCA_023052935.1). Classification (NCBI taxonomy): domain Eukaryota; kingdom Metazoa; phylum Arthropoda; class Insecta; order Hemiptera; family Pentatomidae; genus Piezodorus; species Piezodorus guildinii. Next base: position 42,527,302 of record CM041292.1, on the reverse strand, counting down.
AAAGGGTTTGATCTAGATCAACCCCTAGAACCTATTGAAACGGCATTCAAAGCCCACCTAAATGGGTTTAAAACAATATGGCGAATGACCAAAACAAACAAGGACGGGGTTAAAACCCAACTAAGTTATATAGTAATAACTACCGACCACAAAACTACGTTAAATGACGTTAAAAATGTAGGACCCATTGACTACGTGATATACCACGTAGAAAAAATGAAAAATGCAAGTGGCCCCAGACAGTGTTTCAACTGTCAGGAATTTGGCCACACCAAAAATTTCTGTGGGCGCATAATTGTATGCGTCCGTTGTGGCGGAAACCACTTAAGTAGTGAATGCCACAAAACAACACCAATAAAGTGCGCCAATTGTGGAGGCCCTCATGTAGCCTCTTTTCGCAATTGCCCCGCCAGAATCGCCATAATTAAGGCGAAGGTTCAAAAAAGGGTCATAACAGAACCCGAAACACCAGCACAGGAGCCAAAGAATCAGGCTCCCCCCACCACATCCGGACCCAACACATATGCGGGCAGGTTTAAAACCCCGCTACTTCCTACCCCGACCACAACACAACCCGACTGGGTAAAGAACATCATGGGCTGGGTACAGACCATGATAAACAATATGTGTAATATGATGATGGCCAATGTACAGGCCATGATAAATCAAAACACACATGGATAGACATTCTATCCTAAATTATAACATAACGGGGCTTAAGAAACGTAAGCTCGAATTAGAGACCCTCCTGGCCAATATCAGGCCATCAATAGTAGCACTGACTGACACAAAACTAAACAAACAAACACAAATACACTTTAGAGGTTACACAATATACAGACATGACTCACCCCGTCAAGGGGGCGTCGCCCTACTGGTGCGTAAAGGCGTCCCGTCTAGGATCATAAACAACAATACGCTCAGTGACGACAAACATACTGCCATCACGATACAAGTTAAACTCAAACATACATACAAAATCACATGTATTTATAGAAGCCCCAAAGGCAAAACGGAAACGACAAAAACTTTTCTACAAGAAACTGAGACTGACAGACAGCATATCATACTAGGTGACCTGAACGCTAGACACCACTCATGGAACTGCGCGACACCAAATGCTTTGGGAACTCACCTGACCAAAACAAAATACACAATTATACACCCCAATGCACCCACATTCAGACACCACGCTAACCCATCATATACATCAACACCAGACCTACTACTCACGCAACAGGCACACAGATTCACAAACTGCACAACAGTCGACTTCAGTGACAATGACCACATCCCTGTACTATATCAACTAGGACATGACACAACAAGAACACGACATACAGACCTAAAATATGATTTTCAGAACGCAGACTGGAAACTATACAAAAACACTGTTCACAGCAACACACCGACCATCACATCACTCAATAACATCGACGACATAAACAAGGCCATTGAAACACTACAAAACACCATCAAAGATGCAGCAAGAGACGCCATACCCACTTTTCACCCAACACCTATACACCTAAGAAAACCGCCAGAACACATACTACAACTCATAAAACAACGAAACAACATTAAAAACTGCTGGTACAGAACAAAAGACCCTACTTACAAACCCATTGTAAACAGCCTCACTAGACAAGTAAACACACTCATGTCGCAGTGGAAAACATCAATATGGCATGATCAATTACGCCGTACCCACTATGACCCGAAAAACTTCTGGAGACTTGTCAGAAGCCACAACACAAAATCAAAAGTGGTGAAAATTACCCGAGGCGACGAGCTTCTCACACCCGCAGATCAGGCCACCATTCTAGCACAGTATTATGTTGACCGAGACAAAGCACGCACCGACAGCACATACGAACACAACCCCACGACAAACAACACACAAACCCCCCTCTACTCCACGTATAAACAACTGACTGCAATATTGAGAAGAACAAAGGGAAACAAATCAACAGGACAGGATAACATTCCATATGTCCTACTCAAACAACTCCCGAGAAAGGCCCACATGTTTCTCCTAAATATTTTCAACTCATGCTCTCGCCTCAGATACTTCCCAAAACAGTGGAAACATGCTATAATAGTTCCACTCCTAAAACCCAAAAAACGAGGAAAGGTCCCGGAAGAATACCGACCCATCAGCCTCCTCAACCATATCTCAAAAATATATGAGAAACTAATACTCATACACATCCGAAAACACTGCGACGCACACGACGTAATACCCCCAGAACAAACTGGGTTTCACCGCGGAGTCAGCTGCTACCATCACGTTGCTAAACTACAGCATGATACAGCCAACAACCTTAGACAAAACCGTGCCACAGCCATGATATCACTCGATTGCACACAGGCGTTCGATTCTGTATCCCACACCACCCTTATTGACACACTAAGGCTTCACCGATTTCCGGACCAACTGGTCGACTTAATAGGATCATACATCAGTGGGCGGACTTTTTCAGTCCGTGTGAACACTGAAATGTCTACCCAACGCAAAGCGACATGCGGCGTCCCACAGGGCTCGGTCCTTGCGCCTACACTATTCAACATATATACAGCCCAAATAGTAGGGCAAAAAATCGACAGAGTACAAGTCGCCGCATATGCTGATGACATTGCCATATACACGGCCAGCATGAATGCGGATAAAGCAATGCGCAGGGCCCAAAATGCAGCTCAACTAATCACAAACCAACTGAACGACATAAACATTAAAATAAACACTAACAAAACGGATGCAATTACTTTCTCATACATGAAAACACTTAAACACCAACCCAAACTAAACGGAGAAACTATACAAACCAAAAAACGACTCACATACTTAGGAATGACACTAGAGTCACATCTATCATTCACAGCACACATTTCAAACAGAATACGAATTGTACGAGCGACAGCAGCACAATTAAATCACCTATTATACTCACCAGGGCTGTCACTAAGACTCAAACTACTTATATACAAATCAATCCTCAGACCCGCACTCCTTCACGGAGCACCTCTCCTACATTACCTATATCCCACAGCCCTGAAGTCACTTCAATCAACCCAAAACAACATATTACAAAAAATCACAAAACATACAACTCTCGAAAGACGGAGCATGGACCACATACACGAGACTTTAAACTTAGAAACAATACAAACACACATATCACGACGACATATAAAATTCTATGACAACATACAAGCGACATACAACCCGCTTTTCCAATCCATCACTCCTTCCAAGATCCCAGAGAGATGGCAGGGTCGTAAAGGTCCTGTCAATCCAATATACATCATTAAGTAGCATACTACTTAATACCCCACACCCAATATCCCTTTCCTTTCCTTTCCTTTTCCCATATCTTCTACATTACCCAATCCCACCCCCCCACCTCTCTATGTCTAATAAATTTCTTTTCAGGTACACTTTAATCTTTTGTTATGTTTTAGTTCAAAGTTTCTTCTTCAATTTAGCTTTATATAACTATATACCATATAAACAACAAGCGGAGGCCCCTCACTTTCAAAGTATATCAACACCCCGAACAGGGAGTATATTTTATAACTAATAAATTAATAAGCCTTCAAATACCGGTAGGTAGAAAAAGGTATTGTAAGTAAACTCAAATTTTAATGTATATTACCATTATTATTTTATATTAATTCTATGTTTTTTCTGTTTGAGGGATTGAAAAAAAAAAAAAAAAAAAAAAAAAAAAAAAAAAAAAAAAAAAAAAAACTTATTCGGGTTTATGCCTTATTATTACCTCCCACAACTTTGTAATCAACATAACATTTTTTCTAAAATAATCAGCTTTCTAACGGTATATTATATTTCTATATTACTATTCTTATGTTTCGACTAACAATAACTTTTTTTTTTGTTTTCTCTTTAAATCTATATTCACGCCTGTCAGAATGTATCTGACAATCAGCAAATGTGCTGTATAAATTGAGATCCAGGCATGGTAGGCATGAAGAAGGAAAATGCCCCCCTTCCACGGCTTTGTTTTATCCGAGGAGGTCCCTCATCCAGCCTCTCTTTAGCCTTCTTCTGACTGGCATTTCAGCTATTGACATGTCGTTAATCAGTCTATTGTCGTGTCCGTTAAGTTTACTGTGAAAACGAGTATAGAGTGTTCGTATATGTTGGTCAACTGTTGGTTGTTGTAAGTCCGTATGTAGGGTTCTGTTGTTTACGTACCAAGGAGCTGTCGTTATCAGTCTTAAAATTTTGGACTGAAATGTTTGCAGTTTTTGTATGTGAGTCTTTTTTGCTGAACCAAAAATCTGTGAAGCGTAAGTCCATATTGGCTTAAGAAGGTATGTGTATGTATTCAGTTTCTGTCTAATTTTTAATTTTGAAGATTTAGATAAAAGTGAGTATAGTACTTTCAGTCGGTGGTTAAGAGTCTGTCTTTTCATCTTGACATGTGGGCCCCAAGTCATCCTTCGATCGAGTGTCAGTCCTAGGTAATGTACAGAGTTGGTCTGAGGAATTTGGTTGTTGTCGATAAAAATTGGTGGGCAAGTGTTTTGTCGTAGTGTGAACGTTACGTGTTTTGACTTGTGATTTAAACGAATTTTCCATAGCTTGTACCAATTTTGTAGTATCATCAAGTGGTTTTGTAGAGTCAGTGAGGCGAGTATAGGATCGTCGTTTGAAGTTAAAATTGCAGTATCGTCCGCGTAAGTTGCAGTCAATGTGGTGGGATGAGTTGGTATGTCATTTGTGTATACAATGTATAGGAGCGGAGCAAGTATCGATCCTGGCGGTACTCCTGCCAAGACTGGTCGGATTGAAGAAGTTTCTGAGCCCTGCCGAACAGAGAAAAATCTATCAGAGAGAAAAGAGTGTATAATAAGATAGTATGTGTAAGGTAGTACGTTCTTGAGTTTAAAGAGAAGCCCCTCGTGCCAGACTTTATCAAACGCTTGGGCAACATCCAAAAATACTCCAGTCGCGTATTGTTTTTTTTCTAGTGCTCCTGCAATGAAGTCAGTAACTCTGTGTAATTGGTGTGTCGTTGAGTGTGACGTGCGAAAACCGAATTGATGGTCAGGTATTATTTTTTTCTCAGTCAGTATGTCAACCAATCTTTTATAAATTAATTTTTCGAAAAGTATAGAACATATGGGAAGGAGACTAATAGGCCTATAAGAGGAGGGTTTGTACATGTCTTTGTCTTTTTTGTGTATCATTTTTATGATTGAATATTTCCACTGTATTGGGAATTTAGCTGTCCTAAGTATGCAATTGTATATTGTCGTGAGGAACACCAGAGCTTTCTTGGGCATCAGTTGGAGCGCCTCGGCAGTTATTAAATCATAACCTGGGGCTTTTCTTTTAGGTAAGTGTCTGATTTGTTGTGCGACTTGTGAAGGAGTGAAAGATATAGGAGGTAGTGTCAGCTGTAGTGGAATGTCCAGAGTACTTTTAACTAAGTTTTCATGTTCTGTATTAGGGTAGTCAGTAGGTGGTATAAAAACAGAGGAAAGGTGATCAGCAAAAATTTCAGATTTTTCTCCATCTGACACGGCCCATGAACCATCTTCTTTTCGCAGTGGTACTGACACCTGTCGATGTTTCAACAATTTCTTGGTATGCTTCCACAAGCTTCCATCGTCAGTTGATAGGTTGTTTAAAAAGGAATCATAGTTAGTTCTATTGAATTTTTGTATTTGTCGTTTAAGTTCGTTGTTCAGTCTGTTAAAGTTTTGTCTGTCAGAAGGAAGTCTGTTAGTCTGCCATACCTTACGGGCTCTTCTCTTTGCTGTGATCAAGTCCCTTATATATTGAGGGTATTTTAGCAGATGATCTAATCTCGATGTTATCTTCTGACATGATGACCATGCTGCTCTTTGGACACATTTAGTAAATGTTTCCACCGCATCTTCTAATTCTGCTTCTGTTTTGATGGATATGGGTATTGAGAGATTTGTTTCAAGAAATTCTCGGTATAGATCCCAGTCCAATCCGCTATTTATAAGCATGGGCACCCTTTGCGCATTGCATAGTTCGTCGAGAACGACCAAATGTAGAGCAGAGTGATCAGAGCAAAGATCAGAGATCGTTTTTATTGAGTAAGGTATGGTACGTAGTCCTTTGGTAATAAAAAAGTCCAGTAAGTCTGGTGTTTTCCGTTGCGAGGTTGGCCAGTAGGTTGGTGTGTCTGGTGATATAGTGTCTAATGAAAGCTCGTGGATGGCAGCCCTCAGATTTCTTCCCCTAGGGGTGCAAAGACGTGACCCCCAAAATTGGTGCTTTGCGTTACAATCGCCGCCTGCTATAAAGCAACGCCCTAAGTTTTGAAAATAATTGCGAAACGCCGAAGATGTCAGCACATATCTTGGAGGACAGTACACCGAAGCTATACTTATCACGTGGTGTTTTGTGTGTAGTGTAATGCCAGTGGTTTGAATGTCAGGTGCAGTTGGTAAGTGTAAAAGGTTATGTTTGAGTGGTGTCTTAATGAGGATAGCAGTCCCGCCGTGTGCTGTGTTGTCCGGATGGTCTGTTCTGTATGTCAAGTAACCTGAAATACCAAATTTTGATCGTGGTGTAAGGTGTGTCTCTGTGATCAATGCAATGTCAATACGTTTTTCATGTAAGTATATGTCCAATTCTGTCCTATGTTGTAGTAGTCCGTTCGCGTTCCAAAGAAGGATGGACAAAGAGCCCCCAGTCAGCTGATTACGGGCCATTAGGAGGGCAAATAGCTTGTGTTACCTGTGCGAGCTGCTGTAGAAGGCTAAAAAGAGGCTGGATAAGATTACTCAGACCGCTTAGTAGCTGATACAACTGTGGTGGGATATCAGCTGAAGTTGGCTGCTGAATACTTTCCCGCCTCATACCTTCTGTAGATTGGTTAGACTGTAGTCCCGAGGGTGTAGCTTGTTTCACTGCTATCTGGTGACGAGCTGATACCTGCTGCTGCACGGGAGCTTGCCGTTGAGATGGTTGTTGCTGCTGCTGTTGCATCTGAGGAAAACTTCTTGGTGGGATTGATTTCGAAAGATTGGGGTATTCTGTTGGATTTAAAGGAGGAGGTGGAATACGTTGTTGTTGATGGCTCCCCATATTTCTTTGTGATCTCAAATCCTTCAGTGTTTGGCACCCTCGATAGTTTGCGGGATGTTCCCCTTGGCAATTCGCGCATTTCGCTGGCGTATCTCGGGTTTTGGTGCAGAAATAACTTTCATGCCCTTGTCCACACCTTACGCACCGTGGTGCGTGGTTGCAATAGGTCTTGGTGTGACCGTATTTTTGGCATCTAATGCATTGTGGGAGGATTCTTTTCTTTCTAGGTTCTTCTATGACTACCTTGGTATAGAAAATTGTTTTTATATCAAAAATCTTTTCATTGAATGAATGTTTAGTGATATCAATAAAAAACATTGGTAATGGCCGCTTAAACCGTGATATTACGTTGGTAATTGCTACGGTCTGGTATCCGTGGTTTTCAAGATCTTTTTTTATCTCTTCAACGGGTGTGTTGTGGTGTAGCCCTTAAATGACTATTCTAGGATTTTTGTCATCAGGGAGCTGATATGTGTGGAATTCAGCTCCGCGGTTTTTAAGACAACTAACAAGTTTTCTGTAGTCATCTGGAGTTTGAGGATATACAGTTACTCCTTTATAAGTTGTTTTCAGTAAAAAAGAATTAGGGCTCGTGTTAGTTTGAAGATAAGCAACCAAAGCTGCATAATTTTGTACATCAGAAACAAAAATAGGAGGTGGTTTAGAGTTAGATAATGATGAATTACTTTGCTCTTCATTAACACTAGAGAGTACTGCGAAACTATTACTAGTGGGTACCTCTGACTCCGTGCGCTGTTGTTTCCGCGGATCCCTGTCTGCTACGCTGTTTCGTTTTCTTCCTGTCACAACTTCCCAGGCACTAGAATTGTCCGTAACACCTAATTCCATACGATTAGCTTCGTCCATGTTGGCGGCTAATTCCGCCTCGTTAAACTTTTTCTCTCCCAACTTCAGTCTAAACCTTTGGTTTCGGTACGATATCCAATCGAAAATAGCTCCGAATTCCAACGATTTTTACTTAAATAAAAGTTATACAGAAAAATTTAACTTTTTTTTTTTTTTTTTCAACAATAACAATAACAATAACTTAAAAAAATATTATTAATCTTTTCCTCTCTGGTTATCAAATTCCTTCTACTTATATATTTACCCGGTTTTTATCAATGCTAATTAAATGGCATGGTTAATCTTTGGTAATCTACAAAACTAAAGGTACTTTAGAGGCAGAAAATACAATAAATCGGAATTTGAGCCCTGTCAGAATATTTCAGTCAGAACGAAACCTATGTGATATTAAAACCCAATTATTTTTACATCGTTAGGGCGAGTTAAATCAAAATCGCTAGAACCGTTTTTGAAAAGATCGTAATGAAGTGCGAAATGGTAAAAAGTGGCCGCCGATATTTTGTTTCACTTATATATGTTTGTTTAATGATTTTTAGTTAGGGCTCAAAATGTATATCCTTTTCGTATTCTTGATTTTTTATTTGATTTAATGTCTGCCAATTCAGCAAAACTTTTTTTTTTTTTTTTTTTTTCGACAACAATTCTTTATTAAGTAAAATTACAATCTGTCCCAATTTGGAGATTAATAGTAGTGCTGAAAGATATCATACATACTACATTCATACAATATTTACACAACATAAAATTACAATAAAATATATACACAATAATGAATCAATACAACAGAGTCAAGAATTCTCTTATACCTATATACACATACACACACTCATACATACATCACATTGAGTGGAGAATCTAGCCAGTGCTAGAACTCCAATATATTTACAAAAGGTCGCGGGGCCACTGCCGTTTCAACCTTCTAGGTGGGTTGTATGGATGAGTAGAGCTGGATAGGGATTGAGCTAGAGGATTAGGATGATGAATGAGATTCTGGTGGAATTTGGAAAATTTGGATGGAATTAGGTCTGAAATAAAAGTAACATTAAGGTCGTGGTGCAAGGTATAGTTGGAAACATAATAAGGAGCATTTACTATTGTACGGAGGACTTTGGATTGAAAGGATTGAATGCGTTTGATGTTAGTACGTTTAGCTGTCCCCCATAGTTCAAGTCCGTAGGTCCAGATGGGCTTCAGTATTGTCCTGTAGATTAATAGTTTGTTGTCAACTGTAAGTTCAGATTTTCTGTTGAGTAGTCGGTATAACTGTCCGAATCGTCGGTTGAGTTCTTGTCTTTTAAGTCTTGTATGTGGGTTCCAAGTCAATCTTTTGTCTAACAGTAAGCCAAGATAACGGACTGTATCTGAAGGAGAAATTGGAATGGAATTGAAGTAAACTGGCGGACAGAAGTTTCGTCGAAGAGTGAAGGTTACTTGTTTGCATTTGGCTTCGTTCACCTTTATGCGCCAAGCATTACACCAGTCTTCGATAAGAGAAAGGTGTCTTTGCAGGTTTAAGGATGCTGTTTCAGGATTGGAACTGGATGATAAGATGGCGGTGTCGTCTGCAAAAGTTCCAGAAAGGTATCAGGATGTGTAGGAATATCAGCAGTGTAAAGGGTGTAGAGGACGGGTCCCAAGACGCTGCCTTGAGGAACACCGGCCTCAACGGGATAAAGGTTAGAAAATTCTACACCACAGCGAACGCGGAAGGAACGGTTTGAGAGATAGGATCGGAGAATGAGGTATAGAGACTGGGGTAAATGGGTTTTCAGCTTGAAGAGTAATCCAGTGTGCCATACCCGGTCAAAAGCTTGCGCAATTTTTGAGAGGATGGGGAGTAGACTAATAGGCCTGTAGGATGAAGTGTTGTTGGAAGGTTAGCCTGGTTTTAGAAAAAGAATGATAGTGGAATGTTTCCATAACAGAGGAAAATAGGTGGTGCGTAGGATACAGTTGTAAATATAAGTAAGGAATATAATAGCTTTCTGCGGAAGTTGTCGGAGGATCTGGGGAGTAAGGAGATCGTGTCCAGGAGATTTACGGAGAGTCAGTTTTTGGAGAAGATATTTGACCTCAGAGGGATTAATAGCTTTAGGAGGTAGGGAAAGTGGAATCCGTGACATAAGAAAGTCTTGCACTTTTGCAGTGTGATTGATGTGGGATCCCGGGTGAGGAGTGAATACTTTGGAGAGGTGTGTGGCGAATTCCTCGGCTTTATCTTCATCAGACGCAGCCCAGGAGTCGTCACCACGTCGGAGAGGATGGGAAACTTGATGGTATTTTAGGATCATTTCGTGATATTCCACAGGGAATTATCACGAGCTGAAAGAGAGGAGAGGTAGGAATTAAAGGACTGGGAACGGAAGGTCGCCAACTCCCTCTTCAATTGTCTACAATAGAAGTTATAGGAGCGGCGATCTGTTGGGTGTCGGGTGCGCTGCCATAATGATCTTGCTCGGCGTTTGGTATGGATGAGGTCGATAATATGTTGTGGAAAATGATTTTGGTGAGGATTTATATTGGAGTGTTTAGGAGAGGAGGCAGTCCAGACAGCTTGTTGGATAGCGGTGGTAAAGGAATAGACGGAATTATCTAGGTCATCTGGGGTTTTGAGGGTTACTCTGAGGTCAATATTATCGGTCAGGATTTGGCGGAAAAGGTTCCAGTTGACAGGGCCTCGGATGAATGATGGTGGAATGGGTTTTGGAATTGGAGTGAGAGATACTTTTAGGATCAGTGGACTATGGTCTGAGGATAGTTCATCAAGGCGAGTTACAGACAAGTTGAGGGAGCCTAATCCGCTGTGGATAAAGAAGTCAAGGATGTCAGGACTGCGGTTAGGATCGGTTGGCCAGTAGGTAGGAGAGTCAGGAGGCAGGATATTAAAATTTCGGGAGTTGAGTGCAGACAGCAAATTTCGTCCCGAGAATTCGTGGTTCTGGAACCCCACTGCAGATGCTTGGCGTTTAAGTCTGCACCCAGAATGAAACGATTTCCTAAGGAATCCAGGAAGGATACAAATTCGAAATTGGAAATGGAATGTTTAGGAGGGCAATATGCAGATGTGAGGGTTACCGGAAAAGAAAAAGTCTTGATTACTATGGCTGTGGCTTGTAGGAAATCATAGGTGGGAAGTGGGAGTAAATTATGAGAGAGGGATTGGTGGACAATGATAGCAGAACCGGCATGGGCTTTGCCGTCTGGGTGGTCAGTACGGTATGTCATGTATTGCGGTATTTTGAAGTACTGTTTAGTCGTTAGTCTTGTTTCAGTTATAAGTGCAACATCGATTGTTTTGTCTTGCAACAACGCTGTCAGTTCGTCAGTATGATTTCTAACACCATTCGCATTCCAAAGGAGAATGGATAAGGAGTTAGGTGAATTCATTTAAGGATTTTTCAAGGCAGGGATTAGATTTGATACTAGATTTGTAGGGAGTGATATAAGCGGCATAACAAGAGATTTGATTTCGGAAATGAACGATGTCATTAGACTGGTAAGATCTGTGACGTTTGATGGTGGAGGGATATGAGAAATTTGATGTTGAGGAGTTTTATGAAGATTAGGTAAACTTTGAGGGATAGATTGTTGTACAATAGATTGAGAATGTTGAGGAAAAAGTTGCTCCGGCAGTGCCTCGACTTCATGACTCTGGTTTCCACCTCGAAGCAAGTTGGCAAATGACACATTAGAATTTACATGTTTAGATGGTTCTCTTCTGCTTCTGATTGGTATAGCTGTTTCATTCGGATCCTGAGGTTTTTGGTATCTGGTTCTGAGTTTCTTGTAGATTTCGCATCCCTTGTAGTTAGCCGGGTGGTCCTTGAGGCACAGGGCACATACAGCGGGTGTTGATCTAGATCTTGTACATTCTTCTGATTTATGCTGTTCACCGCATTTCACACAGCGTGGTATGTGATGGCAATAACTTTTGGTATGATCATATGCCTGACAGTTATGACACTGAACTATTTCTTTCTTTGTGTAAGGTTTTTCAACTTTTACACGGGTATAGTACAGTCTACTGAGGTCATAGATTTTTTCGACTCCTGCTGATGGTTCCAAGTCCACGAAGAATAAAGGCAGTGGACTTTTATCTTTTAGAACGTTGGTGACTTGCCTCACTTGGAATCCTAATTCTGTCAGTTCTTCTTTGATAGCTTCAACGGGTGTTGAGGAATGTAGGTTTCTGATTACGACCCTTAATGCTCTCTCCTGGCGCAGCTGATAAGTATGAAAGTCAGCTTTGGTCTCAGTCAGATATTTTACAATCTTTCTGTAGGTTTCAGCAGTAGTCGGAGATATTTTAGTATAATGGGTTCTACTTATACAATAATAACTATTAGGATCAGTTACTTCGTTTAAATGCGCACACATCAGTTTAAAATTTTTAATATTTTTAACAAATATTGGTGGAGGTAGTGGTTCCCTAGGTATAGGAGAAGATTCCATGGTTTCTTTTTCATTTTGGAGGATCTCAAATGGATTCGGTGTAAAAAACGGGGATTCATCAGTTATTCCTTGTGATGATGTGCTGGGCTGTGGTTCAGATCCTAATGAGGTAGCTGACGCGGTCGATGGTGGAATCATTTTTTTATTTTGTTCACGGCGGGGTCTCTGTTTTGTGGGAGACGAGTTAGAACCTGCAGATCTAGATCTTTTACTTGCAGACTTTGAGGACATGACTTGATGAAAATATCTCATTGATTAAGAAAATAATAATAATAAATAAATAATGAGATAAGAATTAAAGATAAAAGAAAGATAACTTAAAGAAAAGCAAGCCCGAGCTTGCCGAGCTAGCGGCAATCAGCTGATCAGTGACCCTCCTTTCACTTTTTCGTGATTGTACAAAGTAAATTATAACTTTGCTTACCGAAATTTCTCCAGTATTCACTGCCGTAGTATTCCTGAGGTCTAGTGATGTTCTCCAGACTGAATTCAAGCGAATTCCTACTGAAAAAAGCAAAAATCTGAGAGACGATGTAACGTATGACTGTTATCATCGAGCGCATCAGCTGATTTCTCAGCAAAACTAGAAAGATTTTTCTATGACATCTTTTCACCCAAGAAACTGAGATAAAGTGGCTTTATAATTAAAGTATTAGCAAGAAAAGAAAAGGTTTTATGCACCATTTTAAATTGAGGACAGGACAGAGAATAACTATTAAAAAAAAAAAATTAAAATTGGACAATTTCAGATGGATTGAATCCAGCTAATTTTTCATTGAAGTGTTTCTGTTGCAAAATTTATAAAACTAAATGTGTAGCTTTCCTACAAAGAGATGGCGAGAGTGACAAACACAATGCTGCCCTTAGGGCTTTGAAACCCGGTGGAGCGTGTTCTATGGTCACTCACAGTGATTGCTATTGATTAGCCACAACAGGCAGGTCGGTGTGTCCTAACAGCCGTTCAACGTCACATCTCAAGCTAAGGTATATTGCTTATTTTAAGGGAAAGGTTTATTTTACTTTCACTTACCTATATATGAAATATATAGTAAGGGAAAATAATGCGATCGAGAAATTTACACGTCCAAATAACCAAGACACACACAAAAAAAAAAGAAAATCATCTTTACGACAACCATGTCCGATATGTTACACCAAAGTTTTCACCAAAATCATTGAACCAAAAGAGCCACTTTTTACCATTTTTACCTTATCTTTTAAAAAACTGTTATAACGATTTTTATTAAACTCACCTTATCGATGTAAAATTTTATGGGCTTTAATATCATTATGATGGTGTTGAGAGGTGGCGGCCCCATCGCCCAGTCGTCACACTGCAGTTAGCCACTGGCTCTCCAGGTTGGGAGACACAAACACTGACACACACACACAGTAAACTAAAATCAGCACACTACATGCACTATCACATCATACGCTAAGGTCAGATACAGTACACACCCTAGGGCCACCTCCCCTTGGAAGCCGCCCCGGATGGGGGAGCAGGCTCAGAGATAGCAGGCCTATCACCTGACTCGGAGAAGTGGGCTGATACTCCATCTCTCCTAAATCACCAAATCACAGATGCTCAACAAAGATTAGCCGGACCGAACCATAGGAAAAACACAGAAAACGTCAATTGGACTTCACAATAGGAACATGGAATGTATTGTCATTATACCGACCCAGAGCACTTCAAATACTGAATAACTTAACTACTTATAAAATAGACATTGCTGCCTTTCAAGAAGCTAGGTGGACGGGACAAGGTAGTTTTGGGAAGATTGTGTTTCTACCGATGCATTGTCGATACTTGGCAAACGTAACTGGAGGGCAGCTGCACAGAACAGAAGCGACTGGCGGTCAATGCTGGAGCAGGCCAAGACTCAACTCTTGGGTCGTTTTAAAAGGTTTTTTTATTTATTTGACGTCACTTTATGCCCGAAAAGGGACTAATTTTACAATTTTAAAGGATATGCCCGATTTTCATATTTTAAGGAACTGTTTTAATTTTTTTATTCTACGTTTAAGTCGCCATTCTTATTGAAAGGATTCTTAACAATTGACATTTATTATAATCTGGATACGATTCAAAATGGAAGAGAACCACCATCTTTGACTCGATTCTCCTTTTAAAAGGATAGGAATCGAAATAAATCACTGGTAACTAGGATTACCACACCAAAAAGGACACTTTTTAATATATAAACTCCCTTCCCGATGCAAGAATCGGTCCGAAATAACTTAAGTCTAACTGTCTATACTAGGGTGGGCGAGGTTGGTTACGCCCGAAAAAGACTAATTTTAATATTTCAAAGGATATGCCCTATTTCATATGTTAAGGACTGTTTTAATCATTTTTTATTCCAAGTTAAAGTCGCCATTCTCGTTGAAAGGATTCAAAATGGAAGAGAACCACCATTTGACTCGATTTTCCTTTTAAAAGGATACGAATCGAAATATACATCACTTTATGCCAATGTGGCTAATCGGACGATGCTACAGTGAGAGTTCTAAATTTTTCCTATCCAGGTTTAATAAGGATAGGGATCTTTAACGATTACCTGACATCGTACAGGCCCGGGACCACATTTTAAAGTATCCTCCGAAGGACGGCATAACTAAGGATTTTAAACTCCCATTAAAAAATCCCAGGACCACCTGTGGGTTTAAACCCATGACCTTTGGCATAGAAGGCTGTTATGCTAGCCCCCTGATACAGGCGATCCCAATATCTTGTACTTATCATTCTGATTTAAATAGTCTGACAGGACTCAAATTCCGATTTTTTTGTATTTTCTGCCTCTAAATTTTGTACATTCCAAAAGATTAACTATATCATCTTATTAGAATTAATAAAAAAAAAAGGCTAAATATACAAGTTGAACGAATTTGATGAACAACTAAAGGAGAAAAGAGCAGTAATATTTTTAATGTACATTGTCGCGTCTGAAAAGTGCCCAATGTCTCTTGGAATACGTCTAAATAGGACCTGAATGAGAGAGAGATCTGCTGATTTTAAGGAGCGATTCGAGCCTAGGAAATGGCGTCGTTCTTCTTGTATAGAATGTCCTGCAAATCATCTACAATCAGAATAAAAAAATAAGTTTAAAAAAACGACCATAGTTTCAGATAGTCATTATACGATCGCTGTCATACGGACCTTGAGAGGTTAACATACGGCGTTAAGTCCACTACAGCCCGCAACGCTCTCGAGTCGTGAGAGATGAAGAGATGCAGCATCTCAGCCTACTCCAATATACCGCACGTCCACAGTTTGGGTTCTAATAAAAAACTGTGTTCCAGTATTTTTAAATGGGTAAACAAGTCACCCAAATGGTGGCCACTAACAAAATTAGGCGTAGGGAGTGATGACCCTACACTACAAAATGCATCGTGAAGCGTGAGTGTAATCTCCCTGGAGAGCCCACTAGGCCCTGGGCCTACACGGCCTGTCGCGCCACTGAAAGAAGAAGAAACAATCAACCTTCTTAATTTTTGTGGTGGTAGATTTCTGAGCGATTTTCATTTTAAATTTTTCTTATTTTTTTATTTAAAAAAACTTTAAGAATCTATAAAAGTTCAAGCTGCATAAACTTAAAATATGATAATAAAATAAAATTACCGTAATACAGTTGATTCATTAATTAAATCAAAATAGTTGTGGTACTTTCTTTAAAAAAAGGAAATTTTCCATGGACGTTCGTTTTAATAAGATTTCTTAGGTGGAAATATTTAATAAAAAAAAAAAAAACTGACGATAGACAATGATAATAGATACTAAGAAGGACAGCTTAACCAATAAAATAAGGGGAAATTCGAAATTTCAGATATTGATCCTATGTCCACAAAATGCATAGGCACGCCCCACTGTACGAAGGCAAAATAGAATGGAGAGCGATATTCAGTAAGGTATAAATTGAAGTTTGCAAGGAAGTTTAGCATCCCTAAAGAATCAAATTGACTCTAGTTTTGGGGTTGAAGACATTGATGGACCGTTACAAAATATCGGTGGCAGTGTGGATTGGAGTTGGCAGGAGGAGTCGGAAGTTTGTGCGGGCGGAGGGGTGGCGCTATATAGATCCCCGCTACGCTCGCCGCCCGCAGTCAGCGATCTCCTTCTCTACAACCGGGTCGTCCTCTCGTCTTCCTCATGAAGTTATTAGTACGTACTATAATACAATATTATTTTATATTACAATTAAAAGTTGTTTGAATGAATAATTGTATTGTTAGGTTCCTTTAATTAAAATGATCCATTTCATTCAACTCATTTTATTTTCTTATTTTTTTCTCCCTACGTTTCGGCCTTTTGTCATTTTCAAGGGATCTTTTTATATTCCATCATGCACTCATATAAATATATATTTTGTCATAATTTAAAAAAATAAAAATAAAACTTTTACAGGCTGACCAGCCCTGTCCTGGTTGTTACCATCCACTGTTATGTGGATAACAGATGGAATATAAAAAGATCCCTTGAAAATGGCAAAAGGCCGAAACGTAGGAAGAAAAAAATAAGAAAATAAAATGAGTTGAATGAAATGGATCATTTTAATTAAAGGAAACTAACAATTATTTTTTATTTTATTTTATTTTTGAATTTCATACAAAGAGGTAAGTGAAGGAAACAAAAAAAAATCTTGTGAGCGCAACACACATTTACTTCCTCCGTTGCTAAAATCAATTTCTGAGTATTGTAAAAAAAGAAAAAATCAGGTGCGGGCAACTCGCGACTTTCACTTACATCACCTGTTATCTTTCTCTTCTTTTTTTCTTCTTCTAAAGTACCTTTAATTCTGTACATTCTATAAAAATAACAGCATTATCTTATTAGCATTGATAATTAACAGCTAAATATGCAAGTTGAGCGAATTTGATAAACAAATAAAGGAGAAAACTAAAAAAATATTTGTTTAATGCCATTTTCTGTTTTTGAACATAAGCACAGTAATATAGATGTATAATATGCCGGTGAAAATAGAAGATATTAGAAAAAATATTCTCTGATACACAAGCTTGTAAAAGTTAATCATGAGTGATGACAAGCCGATAAATGTAACTGATTATTTAAATAAATAAAATAATATAATATAATATAGATTTTTTAATAGAACACATGTTTTTATATAAATTCAATTTAATTAATTATTTAATGGTTTTACTTATTTTTATTTCTAACTGTATTTGAAAATTCTTTAATCGTTTTTAAAAACGGATGTAAGTGAAAGTCGTGTGTTGCCCGCACCAGATTTTTTTTCTTACCCTCTTATTTTCTCTTCTGATTGCCCCAATGCTGAAATATTCTCTTTTTTCTGCAAAGGTCCATTTCAAGGAGTTATATCTCTTTAACGTAACTTCTGAAGGTTGACAATTTTTGAATAACTAAATAAGGTAATCGGCTAACACCTTATGGCTCGTTTTGGCTTTACAACTAAAATTTAATCTAACATTTATTTATTAAATATTTTTTTACCATCTCTGGGGTATTCCAGGGTGCGTCCCTTGACTAAATCAGAGGTTGGTTACGAGTTTGCAGATACGAAAAACATCATGTTCCTCTTGTTGGTATTTTCAACTTTGTATGTGCCCCCGAGTTTTTACTCTTTGGGATGTCGTCCCTTTTGCTATTCTTCATAGTATGCCATTTTTCAATGACTGGACACGTTTTTTCGTATAACGTGCGAAGCATGAAAAAACGTTGTAAGCCATAAAATAGAGAGGAATAGAGTGGTTTGGTATATATTCGCGTTTTGGCGAAGAGATAAATGTGGGGATGATTGTAAATGGTCAAATTTGAACGTTTTTCGCCTTAAAGGTTTAATTTTTTTTAGAAAAGTGAACTAGAATTTGAAGTGTCTGTCAAATGTGATCCCAAGATACATAATATTTTTTGATAGCTTATTATAGAATTTATTTATGTTAAACCTTAACAAAGTTTTTTCTTAGGTTTCAGGAACGAATAAACTATTACTTTTGTTTTATCACGATGATCATGATTATTTAATCACTTTAGCTCAGTATTTTTTGACAGGCATTTTGCGATTGCTTGAGAGCCTTATTGCTAGTGATATAAATATCATCTGCAAAATCTGATGTTAGAAGAGTAAATCAAAAACAATATAGGAGATATTACTGCTCTTGTGAAACACCACATGTAACATATACCGGACCGGAGAGCCTTCGGAAACAGTGACTGTCTAATAGCGACTGCTAAAAAACAATTTAATGACCGAATATATTTGTTCCAAACTCCCTAGTTGAATTAGTTTTAAGCAAAGGATTTCATGTGTTACAGTTGTTTGAGTCGATGTTTTTAGTCACTTCGCTGTGCAGGCTAGAAACTGTTTTCCAACATAGCGTAAAAATACTAATAGTACGATAGTGAGATGGTTCATTTTCAGCTTTGGCGGGTTTTGGGATAAGCTATAATATTGCATTATTCCATGAAGGAAGTACCTTGGCCTTAAACAGGATTGTACAAATTTACTTACTTTCTACATTATTCCTTTCTCGGAATTTTTTTTAATGATACAGTATAGATATATATTGCCACATCCTGGAGCCCTATTACTTTTTGTTCGGCAAAGAATCGCTCGTCTGAAACTCGGTATGATCAAGTTTAATCTCATAAAAATATTTCATTAAAACTCTGTGTTTGTGTTGGCTATTTGTAAATAAACCTAAATTTCTTTTCTTCCACGAGAACTAAACGAACACTATAACAATTATTAAATGGAGGAATAACAAGCGTTTTTTATAGATTATATATCAATGATATTTACAGATTCTAAAAAGAAAAAAAGAAAGTTAAGGTGCTTTTATGCATCAGTTTCAACCGAGACTTCTTATTTTTACTTTCACTTACTATATATAGTAAGGAAAGTATTGCGATCGTGAAAATTTTCGAATTCAAGTTTTCAACGGAAATACATGTTTTAGGGTCCCCTGAGTCCAAATAACCAAGTCCCGCAAAAAGGTCTGTGTGTTTTTTTTTTTTTTTTTTTTTTTTTTTTTTTTTTTTTTTTTTTTTTTTTTTTTTTTTTTTTCGGGTAGGGGAAAAATCTTTCATCAGACGAAGTGCAACTGTCAGGCTACACAACAGTGTGAGATTCCTACTCACTAAAAAACCACCTCCCAATTCGTCTTTACCACCCCACGGAACCGCTGTCAAGCATTACTTCATGGGGGGGCAGAAGGGCTAAATGCCAGCTACTTTACTGGACATCTGATTTAGGCTAGGCCGATGCACCGCCTCTCCTTTCTTGCTCCTGTACTCTGAGTTTTCTGCAGATTTGTGCTGCATAATCAGCTGCAGCGCTCCAACTCTCCTGACTAGCCATCATCAAGGAGACTAAATTTTCGGGTGATGCTTTTGTACTAAATTTAGCGTCTATCTCCGATCTTTCTCGAACGAATCCCGAACAAGAGAAGAATGCATGTTCCACTGTTTCTTCTATGGGATCACAAAATGGGCACAATGAACTTTCCACTATTTTGAAACGGGCTAAGTACGCTCTGAAGCAACCATGCCCAGTAAGCAGCTGAGTGAGATAGTAATCTACATCTCCATGTTTCCGGGATAACCATGTCGATATGTCGGGAATTAGGCGGTAGGTCCATCTTCCACAAGATGAAGCGTTCCAGCGTCTCTGCCATATATCAAGTGTATGAACTCTCTCTTGTTTTGCTAAAGAAGCCCAGTGAGCATCCTTCTCTTCTTGTTTTCTTCGGTAGATCCTTCTACGTTCATCTGCCAAAAGATCAATCGGAGGCATGTCTGCGATGACGCATACAGCGTCGTAGGACACAGTGCGAAAAGCTCGAGCGACACGCAGGGCACTTCTCCGATGCACACTAATAACTTTCCGGACATATGATTGCACTTGGCAGGATTCTGCCCAGATCGGTGCTGCGTACAGAAGCGTGGAACTGGCTACATTGGCCAGAAGCTTCCTCTGGTTTCCCCTTGGTCCACCAATATTTGGCATGATTCTGGCCAATTCATTTACCACATTCGCTGCTCTATTACTAACTTTAAGCAGGTGTTCATCAAATCGAATTCTAGCGTCAATATGCACTCCGAGATATCTAATTGATGGCTTGGATAGGATATCGAACTCCCCGACGGTGAAACTGACTGTCTCCTTCACTTTCCTACTGGTTATCAATACTGCCTCAGTTTTATGATCAGCAAGCTGAAGGCCTGCCGCTGAGAGCCATTGACGAATCATAAAGATAGCCTTGTTCCCATTATAAGATATCTCCTCCAAGAGTTTCCCCCGAACTATGATTGCCAGATCGTCAGCAAAACCAAGCGTAGTAGTTTCTTCTGGCAGGGGTAACCTGAGCACACCGTCATACATTATATTCCACAGAAGTGGTCCTAGAACCGAACCCTGAGGAACGCCACCTGTGACTTTGTAGCTTTTTAATCCTGCTTTCGTATCATACCTTAAAATTCTGTCGGTAAAATAACTCTCAATAATCTTCATGAGGTAATATGGGACTTGCATATTTTTCAATCCGTTTAAGATACAATCCCACCGAGCTGAATTAAAGGCATTTTTAACGTCTAATGTTATAATGGCGCAGTACTTCTTACTACCTCTTCTCCATCTCTTTCCCGCAGTGGCTTCCTGAGCAGTTTTGATAGCAAAACCGATGGCATCTATTGTCGATCTGCCCTTCCGAAAACCATACTGGTCATCAGATAATCCTCTGACTCCTTCACTAAAGTCAATTAACCTGCCATAAATGATCCTCTCCAGTACCTTGCCAGCAGTGTCCAGGAGACATATTGGTCGATAAGAAGCAGGATCTTCCGGAGATCCCTTTCCTTTTGGCAGGAGCACAAGACGTTGCTTCTTCCACTGTGTTGGAAAGATACCTTCACTGAGACAGGCATTGTACACATCTAAGAAGATTTGTCGCCTTGACATGATAGCCATTTTCAAGGCAATATTGGGGATATTATCCGGGCCCGGAGCTTTGGAATCCGCAATTTTCCTGCATGCTAAGTCTAGCTCTTCCATCGTGATTTCCGGCACTGGTTCTAGATCCGGCATTGCTATAATACCAATGGGTACTTCTGAACGTCTTGGAAATAGCACTGCCACTATTTTTCCTAGCAATTCTGGACAGCTCGGAGGCGGCAATTTCGAACTTTTCAGTTTGGCCATAACCACTTTGTATGGCCTACCCCACGTGTCTTCCTCTACCTCATCACACAGCCTCTTCCAGCAGTTACGCTTACTTTCTTTTATTGCCTTAACTAAGTCCCTCTTAGCTTGCTTATGTTCCTGATTCCGTGCCTCATATTGTAAGCAACCTCTCGCTCGCTGGGCTAATCTTCTGGTACGAAAACAGACTCGCCGGAGAACAGCAATCTGATCGGTCCACCAATATACTGTCATGTGTCGTTTTCTCCTGGAAGATCTGGCCATTGATGCATCACAAGCATCAGTAATAAACTTCATCAACCGTGTTACACTTTCTTCTACTGTTTCTGGTAATTCGATTCTTTCTTTCATCATGATGTCAAAGGAATCTTTGTCGAAGGATCGATGGTTCCAACCTACTGCTGGCAGCGTTTTTATTTTTTTTCAGTTTTCCATCTGGAACACTGACTTGAAAGCAGATGGCCTGATGGTCACTATGGGTATAATGATCACTAACGTGCCAACAGCAGTCCTGACAGGCAAGGTTAGCACTTACACAAGTCAAATCAATTATCGAGGAAGTACCATTCCTAGAGAACGTCGGAGTAGAGCCGGTATTTAGGAGAACAACATCAAGAGTAGCAAACGTGTCGAGAAGACATTCGCCTCTCCTATTTGTATATTTGCTACCCCATGCAGTAGCCCATGCGTTGAAATCACCAGCGATTATAAGAGGTTGTCGACCACGCAGTTCATGCTCAATACCATCAAGTAGAGCCTCAAATTCATCTTGTGGTGCACTAGGTGATGCGTAGACACTACAAATATAAATGTCTTTTACCCTGATCCATATGAATCCTCTTCTTCGAATCGGTTGGACTTCCTGTATGAAGTGGTCCTTATTGACCCATATAGCTGCTCGGCTACTAAGGTCCTTCATCCAGGGACCATCGACGTCTCTGTACTGCTCGCATAGTATAGCGATATCGATGTCCTTCTCACTGATAGTTTGCCACCAGAGGTCCTGTGCAGCTTCACAATGATTAAGGTTCAGCTGTAAAAACCTCATCGGCGTTTAATAACTGCTTCAACCGCTCGTTGGTAAATAGGGCATTTAAAGCAACCCGTTGGATGCCTGCGGTTTGCTCCCTCAGGGCATAGCAGACAGTTCGATTCACCGTTACAATCTTTTGCTGGATGTCCCATTTCGCCACATCGCAAGCAGAGCTTTGTTCTGTCGGTTCCCTTGCAATATTTCGCCAAGTGACCATAATCGAAGCAACGAAAACATCTTTGAGGAGAAATTTTTTCTCTTACCCGACTGCTAACCCAACCAACTCGGATGCTTCCTTTTTCTAAAGCTTTTCTCGCAAGTTCCCTAGGCAAAACTATCACAGCTGTCTGTGTGCCACCGTAAGCCTTGCGAAGTGACTTCACCACAGAAATATCAATGTTTTCGGCACCTTCTATTTGATTTCGAAGGGCTTCATGCACTTCTTCGGCATCAGTTAGTTCATCAAGGTCTTTTAATTCTAAAGCAGCAAAGTCTCTCTTGCACGTGACCTCTGCTTTGTCACCCATTTTATGTGCAATTGCAGTACGAATTTGTTCTGTCTTTTCTTGTGCTTTCCTATCCAACACAAGAAGGAGACTGCCCGAGGTGCACTTTCGTATTTTTTGCACTTTATCACCTATGTCTTGGAGGTCAGGATCGCTTTTTATTGTTCGCAGGTCTGTGTGTGTGTGAGTGTGTGTCTGTGTGGTAACTCCCGGACGGAAACGGTAAGTCCTATGAAACTGAAATTTCATATTTAAGACAACTATACGCCCGAGACGTGACAAAACTTTTTTCATCAAAATGAGCTTACCAGAAGAGGCACTTTATACCATGCATTTTACACCTTTTTTCGATTTTCTCAAAAACGGTTCCGACGATTTTGATTAAACTCGCTATATCGATGTAAAATTTAATGGGCTTTAATATCATGTAGGCTTTATTTGGATAAAAATGGTCTGACAGGACTTAAATGCCGATATTTTAAATTTTCTTCCCCTAAAGTACCTTTATTTTTTTAGATTCAATAATAATAACTAGATTATCTTGTTAACGCTGATGAAAAACAGGTAAATATATAAATTGAATAAATTCAATACCCAATTAAAGGAGAAAACAGAAAAAATATATTTTTAATGAAATTTTTCGTTTTTTAACATAAGAGCAGTAATATACATGTATGATATACCGTTGGAAAGCTAAAGATTTTAGAAAAAATATCATCTCATACACAAGCTTTTAGAATTTAATAGAGAGTGATGAGAAGAAGATAAAACTAACTGATTATTTTAGATAATAATATAATAGATTTTTTAATAAAACACATGTTTCTATATAAATTCAATTTGATTAATTCCTTAATAGTTTCACGTAATAGTTTATCTAAGTTTAATAGTTTATCTCTAACTGTATTTGAAAATTCTTTCATTGATTTTAAAAATCGAGGTAAGTGAAAGTCGTGTGTTGCCCCCACCAGATTTTTAACTGTTATTTTGCTTCCTCAAAAAGGAAGATAAAAAAAATTCATCTTCGCCATTCATGTTGCTCAGTTCAGAACCTGAAATTCTGACTTGGAAGGCGCAAAACGCTCGGGTCATCCATCAACTGTTGATGTCCAAACTCAAGCATTGGTCACAGACGACCCTCCATCTACTACAAGGGATAAAGATATAAATGATTGAAAATATTTACGAGAATCTAAAGATTTTATTGAAAACAAAAAAATTTTACCATCTTATTTTACAACGAAATTTATTTTTTCTGAGAACCGGTAAACAATGATTTAATCCTCTCTTAATTTTTATATTTAAAAAATTGTAAGTTTCGCACGAGACTACTTAATATTTAATCAACTTTATTTTATAATTTTAGATATAAATAAATTTTTTAACTGTTACAAAGTAAGCTTCATCAAAAAGTCGATACAGGCAGAAAGAATTTAAAACGTTATATACTCGTAGCATTCGTGGCTATTTCCAGACCTGGCCGTATAATTCAATTTAAATGAAGACCATTTGCCCAATTCAATTGAATATCAACACTAAGGTTGATTAACACAAATACCTCGTTGAGAACACGTGTCCAGACAAAGGCTAGTAGATTACATAACAGCTTCTAATTCGGATGGCAGTGGGTAGGACAGCTGCTACTCATAGCAACATCCCTAAGGGAGTATTCTCGAAATAACATTTTAACAATTCAGAGGTGGCTGAGTATAATTTCCCTACTCCCTAAACTTCCATTTTGGTTTATTATTTTAAATAATGAACAATTGTAATAAAAATTCCCCCTTCCCTTCAAAATTTGAAGGCTTACATTTTAAGATACGTAGAACCCGGATAACGAATTGCAAAGTCTCGGTCCGTCCGCCGCATAGTGGTTAAAAGATGTATAAAACCTTAAAATGTGAACTTTTTATTTTAAACATATCTCGACTCGTTTTTAACAAACAACATCCCAAACTATATTATACCTCTAACTAGCTGTACCTCGCGGCATTGCACGCGAATACTTAATTTTTTTTATTAATTGCTGCGAATTAAGTGATTTGTTTATAATAACTGTGTTAGGTGAGGTTATACAATATAAATATACCTGAGATAGCAGTGAGTTAACTTTTAACTATGTATGACAAATAATGATTATTGTTAATTGTCAGATATTAATTTTATTCAGTTTAATCTAGATAAACATACCAGTAGCAAGTAGCCATACCCGTGATTATCTAATACTGACATTTATAAGTTCTTTTATCTTTTCAAAACCGTTTTCAGCCTTATTGATCATTTTAAAAACCAACAACAATGAAACATAAGAATTTGATAGAAATCTACACACGAAACATGGCTATGAAACGAAATACACCTAAATATATTTGTTAAAAGTATTTTAGTATTTTTGCTATTACTGGTCAGATTAAGAAGATTTTGCTTCTAGGTAGTTAGAAATTTTATTGTCATTCAAATGAGTACTTATAGTTTTGCATGAGAAGTATAGCTTTTGAGTTATTCGAAAAACAATTTTATTTTACGTATTAGAAAAATATTTTTTTCAATCACTTAGAGGACGGATTTTTCCAAATCCAGCCTTATTGCACATCTAGACGGCAAGACGAACCTCCAAGAAAAATTTCAACTTCACAACCATGGTCATTTTTGAGATAGTGCGATGACCAGAAAATCTAGTGAAATGGGACTTTCTTTTATAAATATAGATAAACCAAGCATTTTACCTATAATTAATAGCGCTCGATTTCCTACTCAGGGAATAGTTTTTAATGCGAATTTTATATTTTCTTTTTTACAAACCTTAGCAGTATAACACAACAGTAGAAGACCTTCGAAATTTTATAAAGAAGGTTGTAGCTTTGTAGATCTAAATTCAATGTTCATTTCCGATTTGGTTTTTGCTATCGGTGAAAATATAAAAAGGTAGCTACACTTACCTACGCGATGGTATTTATACCTTTCGTTAGTGCATATCATAATGTAACTACCACAAAAAAATCATTTGCTCATACCTGCTTTTCGTGGAGTAAAAGCTAATTTAGTCAAAGAATATGAAGAAGGTTAACTGTAATCTTGGTTGTACTGAACAGTTACTGCGGCATTCACCCTGATAAATTTGACTTATATACTAGACGAACAGTGGAATTAGCTATATTTTTTTTTTTTACATTTGTATTGAACTTTCTGCCTGATTAAGTTGTATTTTAAGCCTGTTAGCGGTCGCCGCGTTTACGTTTGAGTTCCAAAAGATACTATATCCACTATAGAAAATTTTACAGGAAACGCAAAAATCTGTCATTTATTTATTACTGGACTAATTTAATTATTAATTATTATTTTTGGCTCTACAATAAGAAAGTATGCAATTAGGAATTTGTTTTGAACTTTTAATTATTCTTTCTACGAATTTAGCAAATGTATTTTTATTATTAACTACGTGTAAACAATATTTAACTACCAAGACTGATGAATAAATAACTTTTATTTCGGTCTTAAAAAAAAATAAAATTCTACTGGATTAGATCAGGCACGGTTCTTCTTCTCATATTTAGCAAGGTCAGGGAATTCTAATTCCAACCGTTATCTGGATAAAATGCCATTATTATATTAAAGTGTGAGTTTCTTAAGATTTTTATATCAAATTTATGTGGATACAAGAAGAAATACTATGAAAAAACTTAAATCAATTAGAACCTACGAGAACCAAAGCGAGGCAATTAAGTTGTTTGTTTGTTTATTTATTATTAATTATTTAATTTATTTATTTATCGCCCCTTTATGCTACTGTGGCTAATCGGACGATGCTACAGTGGGAGTCCTAAATTTTGCCTATCCAGGTTTTATTAGAATAGGGATCTTTAACCAGTACCTGACATCGCACAGGTTCGGGACCACCTTTTAACGTACCGAGGAGGGCATAACTAAGGATTTTTCACTCCCATTAAAAATTCGAGGACCACCTGCGGGTTTGAAACCGTAAATTTTGGCATATGAAGCTGTTATGCTAGCCGCCCTGCTACAAGTGATCCCTTGTACAAGTTGTTTAAAAAATCCTAAAAATTGATTATTAGGTTAAAAACTATTGTTCAAAATAATAGTAGTGATTCAAGACGTACTAAAAGAACCAATAAAAATACACAAAATGAAGAAAACAATAAATTTATGGCGATATATTACGGGGTTAGGTGCTTGTGCCTTATAGTAGAAAATATAGTACCTTTTGGAATGAAATCAAACGAAAGGTTATATCTGATTACGAAGGATAAAACACCTTCTAATTCCTTGTCGATTTAAATATCTTACTTCCTTTTCTAGTTGACTATTGCTCCCTTCTAGTTCAGCACACTTCTTTTTTAAGTTGCTTAATTCATTTACCACGTCTTTCATTAAAGCGTTATTAATGTCTAGTGAGGCTTTCACTTCACTCAATACCTTCATTATATCACTAGTAAATTTTTTCTCTATCTTCAAAAATAACTGAATTATTATTATTATGAATTAAAATTACAACATAAAATTTTTACTTTCACTTACCTATATATGAAATATATAGTAAAGGAAAGTATTGCGAATGTGAAATTTTTCGAATTCCAGTTTTCGACGGAAAGTGTATGGAGACTTTTTGACCTATCATTAGCGAATGACATTCTCCCCCGTTTGGTATTAATGTTGAAATGAAAATAAATAAATCTATATTTTTATCTAATATTAGTATTAATTATTTTTGCATTAGGAAATTGTAATGTTGAATATAAATAGCCCTGCAAATTAATATCATGCTGTAAGGTAACTTTTTTGAGTGAGTGTATCAATATAAATTTATGTATATACTTATAAGAGAGAGAGAGAGAGAGAGAGAAAGTTAGGCGAAGATAACTTATTTGATGATGGACGTCCAGTTTGTATAAGAGGATAACTTTAATGTTTAATTGAGAATATGTTGGTTGAAGAAGTAATAAATAATCAAACACGGTCCTTTACATTATTAATCAAGAAGAGATAGCTCAAAGGAAGGCTCAATTACTGTGTAATAAATAAATTAGGATTAATGTATTTCAAAGGGAATGAATTAGCTTTGTTGATATAAGTCATCTTAATCCCAGAATTCCTAATTTTTAATACAGTTGAATCTAAATAATTCTCATCGGTAGTGGACCAAGAGGTAAATACGAATTATGTCTAGAATATATGAATTGGTAAAAAAATAAAATATGACTTAATAGTATTTTTTTATTATTATTTTTCTTATCTTCTTTATTTACTTTACAACCAATAAAGTATAATAAGAATGCAAATTTCACAGTGAAGTTTGTTCACACTAAAAGAAAAAAATCTGGTGCGGGCAATACACGACTTTCACTTCCCTCGACTGTTGAAATCAATTTAAAAACTATTAAATATAATTCAATTTGAAAAATATTCTTAGTTTATTTTAATAAATCGTGTATAATTTTCGTTGGAAAAATATAATTTTGATTAAAAAATATAACTTTGTGAAATCGTTAATCAGTAATAACTTTATTCCCTATCCGTCACTTTATATCACCTTTTACAACTTTGTGTATCAGATAATATTTTTTTCTAAAATCTCTCTCTTTCCAACGGTGCATTATACGTCTATATTACTGTTGTTAATATATAAAAAAAAATACATAAAAAAATAGTTTTTCTCTTTTAACCTTTAGTTGGTCATCAAATTCGCGAAACTTGTATATTTAGCGGTCCTTCATCAATGTCATTATAATGATATGGTTAACCTTTTAGAATGTAATGGTGGTTGATTTTGACCAACTCTATTATATGGTGCCGCATGTTTCTAAGTCGAACAAAAAACGTTTACAATCGTTTCAAAACGGCGTAATACGGAAAATTGTGAAAGTAACGTCATTCCAAAGATCTAAAACCTCTAGAATTCACGAGGAATTAAAAATGGACAAACTTTACGAATTCATGACTACGAGAAATAAAAAGTTCTATGAACCGGTCTAACTTATAACAATCCCATAGATGGTAAGCTGACACCTTCTGGATTACCTCAACGATGGCAGAATATTGAGATTCAGGATTTAGTATTAGATTAAGGTTCTACTTAAACCAAAAGGTCAATCCCATCACCCCATTATAGATTCTCAGAAGATAATTATATATTATAGAGATTATAGAGATACTGTCTAAAATACTGTATGAACTGTATGTATATATATATATATATATATATATATATATATATAAATATATATATATATATATATATATATATATATATATATATGTATATATATATATATATATATGTATATATATATATATGTATGTATATATATCAATATATATATATACATAATATTCTTTAGTAAGAGGTGAAATCGAAAGCCTGCAAGAATAGTGGGTCAATGGTGAAGAGGACTGACGCTAAAACGAAACGTCCTATTGTATTTCCATCCTTATTAACAAGTCGCAGTACGGCATGCAACCTTAATGAGCTTCTAACTTCTCCATTCTTTAATAAATTTATCCTAGTCAATGAGATTTCATATAAAGGACATTAAGACTTCTTTTCAAGAAAATATTAATTATGACCTAATCAACTTATGGTTGTTCAATATTAGAATAAGTACTTTAATCGATATTCGGGTTAATATTTGCGAATAAAATAACAATTATAACGGCTTAATTCAAGCATTCAATAGAAAAAAAATAATGAAAGATTAAATCTTCTATCTTTAGTCCTAATGATCCTCAATGAATGTAGGAGTTAAAATTAAGTAGATATTTGATAACGGTAAGTAGAGCTAAGCATTTGTTTAATGGCATGTTGAATAAGAAACTTTATTAAAAACAAAAAGGCATGGACCTAATAATTATGTTTAAACAACCAATGGTTTAGTTATAATAGAATGTATAAAAAAAATAAATTAAAAAAATACCGTTTTTCAACCGAATATTTGTATTATTTTTTCTTTAATATAAAATACTCAAAGCATAGTCCATTGTTATATACTTTCGTTAGCTAACTGCTTGCTTATTGCTCGATCCCACGCTTATACCATTCTTTGGGTTGGCTGCTAAAGAACTCTTGGAACGCAATTTCAACTTCAGCAAAATTATAATTTTTTTTCTTGAAGAAAATGGGTCATGGATTGAAACGAATAGTAATCCGATGATGCGAGTGGAATACGAGTATATGGTGGATGAGGCAGGAGTTCAAATCCTTGAAGTTTTTTAATATTTTCTTCATCCTCGAGGGAGTGAGGACGAGCATTTTCTCGTTGGAATAAAACTCCTTTTCAGTTGATCAAAGCAATTTAACGCTCTGGCAACTTCGCATAAAATATTAACCGTTGTTCTTAGTCGATTTCAGAATTCACATAGCAACCATCAAGAAGAAATTCTTTATGAATAACTTCTTCGAAATAAAAAAATAAAAAAATTCTAGGCAGATTTGATTTTTTTTCAAATTTCCTCTTCTCAGTAAACGGAAAAGCAGTTTGAACGCGATCTAGCCATTGCTCACGGGCATTTTGATTTTTAAAATGGATGTTTTATAAGTATTCGCGGTTTCTTGTTTAGAAAACTCCAATAAAAATTTTCTCTATTTTAAAAAATAACCGAGCAATCGAATTAAACCGTTTTTAATCGGCCGCCATTTTAAAACTAACCTGATGATACTAACGTCGAGGTGTCAGGATCAATGTTGGATACCATTTTGAAATATTGCTCTAGTAGTTTCCGAGAAAAAGACGGCGTACGTGGACAAATGGATTTTGTTTATTGGTTTTTCGGGTTCTACGTATCTTGAAACGAAAGCCTTCAAATTTTGAGGAGGTTTATTTTTGTTTATTATTTATTTATATTTTTTTGGTCGATTACGAAGGTTCATTATTGAAAATATAAGGTTTTCATGAGTCTATAAGTTCATATCTGACGTCATGTGGAAACTTATTTGAAATTGAGATTTCTTTAATGCATAGAATAATAGTATCATGGTATTTCGTATCTGATAAAGAGAGGCAAAGGTGAATGAGGTTCTAGGAACACTGGTTTTTTTTTATGGTATCTGTGAGGAAAGAAAAAAAATTAGGAGCTTACCAGCTACATGGACCTAATTTACTAAGATATTCGTTGTTTTCTTTCATTGCCCACCACCTGAAATATTATCCCCTTTAATGTTTTAGATATGTTTTGTGTGCTTTGTTTAATGAGTTTAAATAATTGTTGTAGGCCTTGCTATGCCTGTTGGTCCTAGCAGTCTCCGCAGCTAAACAGAACAAGGATGACAAGAAGAAGGATAAGAGGAGCTCGTTGCTAGGATACGGAGCCTTCCCGGGGGACCTAGGGCTCCAGCCTGCACCTTACCCAGTGCAGCCCATCGTACCACAAGTTCCAGTATGTTACTAATACCTATAGTTGTGTCATATAAGTTGTATCATATAAGTCATATCAGTGTATATACCATACTTTTTCAAGATTATTATACATGGAGACCGGATTCCAATGTTTTTGCACATTCTATTTGCTTTCGTGTGTCAGCTACAAACCCAATATGAGGAATAATATTTTGGAATTTAATATTTCACTAAATTGCACATAATTTTTTTTATTTTGGCTGCATGGAGTGTAAGTAATATCCAATGACTTTACGATTCTACTGCTTTATCTCTGCTCATAAAGCGTGACCAGATACCAATACAAATAAAACAATAATAAGTAAAACAGTGAAAAATATTCTTAGCTATTGATCTAGGTATTTTCCTAATCTCTCCATATATAAAATAATAATGCGAATTTGGATTCCGCGAAATCCTCCTAAACCACAAAACGGATTTTGATACGGTTTTTACCATCATTAAGGGCATTGTTTCCTGAAGATTTATAAGTAAAATACACTGCAATTTAAATTTTCTTTAAGCGGGAAAGATAAATTTTCTTTCACCAAGACAACGAAAAAGTGACGGTATGATATCAGAAGAGATCGATGTCACATTGGGTCTACTGCAAGGGGAAATATTGTCCCCTTATTTATTTAGCCTTTATCTAAATGATATAGATGTGTTTTTCCGAAGCAAAAATGTTGGAGGCATAAAAGTAAATAACTCGTGCGACATACTGCTACTCCTTTACGCGGACGACCTCATTATCCTAGCAGATAGCTATACCGACGCCAAAAACAAAATAAATATTTTGAATCAATACTGCTTGATGAAAAGGCTAGAAGTTAATACTCGGAAAACAAAAATAATATGCTTCCACAAAGGAAAATGTAAACGGGTTGGCAAGATATACTATGAAAATAGTGAAATAGAAAGAGTACCGGAGTACACGTATCTAGGAGTACCATTTTCCGAAACGGGAATATTTTACAAAGCCACTAACTACTTCATATCCAAAACGAAAACTGCAATAGGTTCTGTTATCGCACTTTGCGCAAAAACAAAACTAAGATCGTGGGAAAACAAAATTAAAATAAATAATGCAATAGCAATGAGTATCCTCTTTAATAATGTGCAAATATGGGGACTAAGATATGTAGACAGGATAGAGAGCGTAAACATCAACTTTTATAAACGTTTATTCGCATTAAACAAAAATATACCTTTTTTATTAATACGGTCGGAATTTAATGTTCCCCATTGCCTAATCTCAATATTAAAGTTTTCTCTCTCTTGGGTGCATAAAATTTTAAAACTCAGTGATAACCGACTCCCTAAAATATGCTTTGATACATTAAAGAAAACTTATAAACCAACAAATAAAGAACAAAAATACAACTGGTTTCACCAATTATACTGTATATTAAATCGAATAAACAAACAGTCTATATTAGAAATAGAAAACCCGGCTATTTTTCAGTTAGAGATGCACAAAACATTGATACTGTTTACAAATCATATGGAGACAATAGATAAACAAAAGTTAATCACCCCCGGTAAATACAACCCACTCTATCCGTCCATTCATAACAATAGACATAAACCTCAAGCTTACTTATTATCAAACGCACCGTTCCGTGTCATAAAAATATTTGCACAATTAAGACTCTCTGGAAATTACAATATTAAATTAACATTTAACAATATATACTACCAATTTAAACCCAACGAAAACTGCACGCTATGTAACCTCAACAAAAGAGAGGACTTATTTCATATTTTCATTCGATGTCCCATATACGCACCGTACTGAACCCATTATATCCCTAGGGCCTTAAATATGAACATTACAAATTTTATC
Organism: Piezodorus guildinii; assembly: GCA_023052935.1. Classification (NCBI taxonomy): domain Eukaryota; kingdom Metazoa; phylum Arthropoda; class Insecta; order Hemiptera; family Pentatomidae; genus Piezodorus; species Piezodorus guildinii. The sequence goes on along the minus strand of CM041292.1, from coordinate 42,493,939 downwards.
GCCCTATTTACCACCGATGATATTGATGAATTGAAAAATATTTATTATTATGCCAGGCAATGTTGCCAAATCAGATCATTTATAATAAATGAATAAACATGTTTGTTAACTGTATCATATTATTTATCGTGTTTCGCCATATTATGTAAAACATATATTTATATATTTATTATATTGTAAACTATTATATTATTCATATATTGTATTCGAGTTATTTTGTTATAAGTTTTATTGTAATACAATGTACCTAGAGCTGATAACGTAGTGAATTGGTGTCTTGCTAACTTTTTTATTGAAGTATGTTTTTTATTCTATATTTGTTATGTAGCCAGCTCTATTTGTATGGGGGTTACCCCGAAAGCAAATAAAAATTATTCATTCATTCATTCATTCATTCATTCAAGACAACGAAAATTTATTCCTGAAATATAAGTAGTAATATAGACGTATAATATACCGTTGGAAAGCGCAATATTTTAGAAAACTTAATATGCAATTAAAGAAATCTTAAAAATAATTATAAAGTTGTTGTATGCCCATTAAGTTATGAACATATGTTATTGGCGTAGAGGGAGGTTATGACAGCTAAATATTGCCATCGTCTTAGATCAGAATGCAAGTTATATTCTTCCATTTAGTACTAAAGATTTTAGAGACAATAAATTTTTTATAAATCTATCAACTTAATTATTTAAAATCTTAAACTATTTCATGAAAACAGGTGTTTCACTGTAAACTAAATGGGATTACTATCGAAACTTAATTTTAATAATGTAATTTAAATAGTTCATTTGAAATATGCACTAGTAATAAACCGAAAAAATAGGAGCCGTTATTATTTCTGTAGTTTTTGAACACATACATAGCAGTCATGTTTTCTTTATATGGGAAAATTAAATTTTCCGTTATCTGTGCTTCACTTTAAAATAACAAACAACTAAACTTAACTAATTTTATTTATTTTTTTCATTTCTGCTGATAATTAAACATAATAATGAATTGATGTTATAAAATAAACATATTTTCTTGCTAATTACACTTTTTGTTACGATAAACTAAAACTCCAAAAGCGATAAAATCTAAATCGGTGAGATAGAGATTTTCTTAAACATAAATGACACCTCATATAAAATGCACCTGTGAAGCAGGGGCTGTCCTCTAGCTAGTCAGGTATAAAATGAAATAAAAAACATAAAGAAGGTTCCAGAAAAAAATTAATATGTAAAATACCCTGCCATTATTGTTTGTAAAACCACATTTCATAAAGATTTTGTTACTTAATTTAAAAAAATGAACAGATCCAACGAATCAACAGCTCTACCCTCAAAGTTTAATTTATGATGATTTATAAAATAATTATAAACTTTGACGATAAGCATTAGGAGTCAAGTGCATGCAATGCATGACTATTAGCTGATCTAAAAAAAGAACATGCATGAATAAAATTACTTGTGGATAAGGAGAGAAAGTAAGGCACTTAATACAAGCAGAATATCAAATAATAGATCTTTTTATTAGGTTTTATTTTATTATTTATAATAGATATTTTTATTTTCATTGAACTGAAACTAAAAGGTGAAGACCATGATAAATATTAAGTAAAATTTTATGTTTATTTTCTCAAGTGTCTCATTTCTTGTTCTGTATAAAGGATCAATCAATAATTGAGTAACAAAGCAATCATTTTAAAGAAGAACGCAAGAACCCTTTAGAGAAATGTATTTCAGCTTAACTATTAAAATACATTGGTGGAACAACAGGAAAAGTTAACTTGTTTATTTTAATCACGATTTACTTGTAAGAGTTCACAAAATAAAAGTAGTCAGTTCTCAGATCCCATTGGATAGCTCATGGCTCATTATTTTAAGCATGTCCAAACCATCAATATTTTATGAAAAATTGTGGATTGCTAAAAAAAGTAAAAAATTATAATTTGTTATGGTTTAATTAATTTGGACAGGTTAGTGTTTTTTTATGTAATTCTCACAGATACTTTTCAATTATATGCTTCAAAATTAGGATTTGATAACTAAGGGGCTCATTGTTTTTTTTGTTTATATTCTGAGCTTGATTGAATTGAATTGAAAAAAAAAAAAAAAAAAGAGAGAGAGAGAAAGTTTACTTATTTATTTTAATCACAATTTACTTGTAAATTTTTCGCAGCCATGAGCTCAACTTTGTTAGGATTCATCAGTGATGATCTACTCTAAAGAACATTGGTTCAGATCAGTTTTATAATATTTTACAAAGTTCAACTGGCAAGTATTGTATTTTAATTATCCCAATAAATCATTGAATATATTATATTGACATTCTATGTAACATGCCACAGGTGCAGCCTCTTGTTCCAGTCCACCCAAACATAGTGCAGAGGCCAGTCCTGGGAGTGCTGCCACCTCCAGCCTTTGTCAAGCCGGTCCACTACCCGGTGGCTGTGGAACGTCATGTTCCAGTTCCAGTTCCACATCCAGTTCCGTACCCGGTCCATGTAGTGAGACAGGTAGCAGTACCAGTGGACCGTCCTTATCCAGTACCTGTTCCAGTGGACCGCCCTGTACCTGTTCTCAGGAATGTGCCTGTTCCAGTAGACCGCCCTTACCCTGTTCCAGTAGATCGTCCCGTAGCAGTACCTGTTTTCAGAAATGTTCCGGTTCCTGTCGACAGACCAGTTCCAGTTCCGGTTCCTCACGCTGTTCCAGTCGACCGTCCCGTTCCAGTTCCTTATCCAGTACCTCAGCCTCTTGACTTCCCAACATTCCTGTCAAGGCCAGCTCTAGCTGATGCTCCGGCTGTCCTCCCAAACAACCCACCAGTATTTCAGCAAAGCCCAACTGTACTTCAACATACACCGGTTCTACAGCATACTCCTCCTGTTATAGCAAACAATCAACCAGCACCTCCTTCTGCACCAGAACCAGCCCATCCAACTGTTGTTGATGCAAACCGTGGATTATCACCACATCCTTCAGAAGAGGAACATCACTTCATTACTTCTGAAACTGATGTCCATCGTCCTGTACATACCTCATTTCATGGACATCGTTTGATAACTCATGCACACGTGAAACCTATTCATGAAATCAGAGGATATCCTATAAAAGCTTATTACCGGCATCACAGTTCATGGTAGTAAGAAAGGGTAAGTCAACATTTTTTTCATATAGAAAAAACTAATAATTAACCAACATTTCTAGCCATATTGCAGGTCTTTATCAGCGCTTAGGGACTGAAACTAGGAAGCACCTTCAGAACATCCTTGTACTCTCTATTTCCTATGCTTCCTAGTTTCATTCCATAAGCCCTGGTGAAGACCCACAAAATTGTTCAAAATATTGGTTATATCAATATTTGTTCACTATTTTGTTATCATTTTGACCTTCACCCGAACAATCTCATCCTTCATTATAATCACAGGGTCTATATCTAATATTCAATATAATGTCAAAGCATGAACAACTACTTGAATATTACTATTTTATTTATTTACAGAATAAAAGCTATTAAGTACTAATTGATAGGTATTAAACTATTAGAAAAGCATTTTAAAATAATATATAAGCATAGGGTAAATAAATTATAAACATGAAATCATTTTATTTTAATACTTATTGTTAGAATCACAACATGACACATCATAATTTTATTTAATCATGTTGTTAGATTTGTTGTTCCTATTTGTTTCATTGAGCTTGCATAAAAGACAGAATTTTTTACTCAGCCTAAAAGCAGTTAATTCTCAGGCCTCATTAAATAATGCATTATTTCAAACATGTCCAAACTTTCATTAACAAAAAAAGGAATATTCCTAATTAGTACCTGTATTGAAATATAGTGGATTGGTAAAAAAGTATAAACAGATAATTTGTTAAGGCATGTTAATGTTTTTTTATGTAATTCTCAGTGAAACTTTTCAATCATATGCTTCACAATCATGACCTTATATCTGAGAGATTTATTGTTTTTGATATTTCAACATGATTTAATTGAATTGAACTGAAAAAAAAAAAATTATTCTAGGATATGATCCCTTAAGAATAAACATATGTAAAAAAAAAAAAATGAAAATTATGACTAGACAAAGAACATTAAATAACCACTAAAGACATTAATGATTATAATAAATATGTACAATAATGTTTAAATTGTATTTTGGGTATTTTGTTTACAGCATCTTTTATAAGAAAATAATCCATGGATTTCTTACACATAAGCATGAAAGTTTGTCCAACTACTTCAATTACAATGTTCATTCTATTAATTTATTTTTAAAAACAAAATTTCAATGTGAAATTTCCTGCAGAATTTTGGGTAAAAATGATATGCAAAGGTACTAGCACTCAATACATTATACATTAAAAAAAAAACTGTACCACTACAACCTGTACATATAGAGATGTAATCACAATGAGGTGATAAGGCTGAGATCACGCTCAGCTGCTAGGTTTTTTCCCCAATTTTTTGGGTATCCACTTTATAGATGCTGGGTCTGCCCCTCCCCAACACCACCACCCTCTCCCCCGATTGAATGAACAGAATAAATAATATTCTGCCTCAGCCAGGATTCGAACCCAGGACCCATAGAACCGTAGACTAGTGCTCTATCCATTAGACCACGCTGCTCCCATATTACTCATTAAAGACATTTAAATTAATGAATCACTCACAGAGATTGTAAAACTCTTAATAATTTCCTAATGTTATAAGATATTGCAGATATGATGTATTTGTATTGCAGTTCTAGGACTTTATTTCAACTCAGGCTCTAGGCGTTATTGTATATCCATTCAAAATCTAAAAAAAAAAAAAATTATGACTTTAGATTCACTGTAGTTTTCTTAATTTTCAGGTATTTTTTTTTAACATCAAAGAATTAAAATATTGATTGAAAAAAACTACTATAGAATATCTAAAACATATTAATAATATGATTAATATTTGATGTATTATTATTTTTGGTCAAACCCAAATGAATTATTTTGTTTTAAAAAATAACCTCAAATCCCACCAGATAACATTTATCCTTCGTCATAAACCAATGACTTCCTGCCCTACAGTATCCTTTAATGTCACTCCACCAGCCCCTGTTGAACAGATTCGATACCTAGGACTCCACTTTGACAAACGTCTGGCTTGGAATCCCTTTACAAGAGTGAAACGACAAGAAACGGCCCGACGTTTTATACTACTTCAACACTTATTGGACAAATGTTCCAACCTTCCACTTAATTACAAAAGACTTATATGACCCATATGACCATCATAAGACCAATATGGACTTACGGAATAGAGCTATGGGGCTCTACTAAACCATAGAATTCTTCTCGCATCCAATCCTTACAATCCAAAATCCTTCGTAAAATCCTTACTTTGTCACAAATAAGCTTATCCATAAAGACCTTAATGTCCCATATGTTTCTGAATTTGCCCAAAACTCCATTTTCACTCTAATCCACTAGTTTCTATCCTGTGTCATCCTCTTTGATTCCTGATAATCCTTCGAGGCGGCTGAAAAAAAGATGGCCCCCGCGACCTTCTAGTTTAGAATACTTTTAGAGTGCTGCACCAATGGGTAGCGTCTCTACATGTATTTCATGTCAGTTTACTTTGTCCATCACATTTACTTGTATATAATAATACAGTTGTAAATATCAATAAATATGTTTAAAAATAAAAAAATAACCTCTATTTTTTTTTAAATTATTTTAATATATTTTAATATATTAAATAATAATTTTGTTTTGTGGGAATCTCTTTTAAAGATTTATTTATAATAAGAGAATATATATGCGATAGTAATGAAAAAGATTTATTAAATGAAAAAAAATACAAAACCCAATTACAACCACTGAACTCAATTGATAGATAAAAGATTTCTGTTATTATTTTTTGTTTATTTTAAATTAATAACGTTTGTGTAATTAATATATTTGTTTATTTTCAGATTTGATAAGAATTCTTCAAATTTCACCTTTATATCTAAGTCAAGAATTTGTTAGTCCTAATAAATAGTATGTATATATAATATAATTTGTACAAATTGATTTCTTTTTTATAACATCAAATTTTAAAACACTTCTGTAGATAGTTCCTAAGTATTTAGTTCTATTAATTAGTCCTACACTTTTGTACATGTAATATATTTTTGTAATATACAAATTTGGTGCTTATCCATTTTGATTGTTATTGTTGCTAAATAACAACTTATACCTTTTTTTACCAATTCTAATATATATTACTTAATGAAAATATATTCCAGACTGATCAATGTAAGAATAGCAAGAGGAGAAATAAATCAAAATGGCCAGTACTGTGTTGTTTTATTACTTTCACTTACCTATATATGAAATATATAGTAAGGGAAAGTATTGCAATCATGACAATTCTTGAATTCCAGTTTTCAACAGAAATACACATTTTAGGATCCCCTGAGTCCAAATAACCAAATCCCGAAAAAGGGTCTGTGTGTGTGATAAGTCTAGCTCAAAAGCGAAAAGTCGTACGAAAATGAAATTTCATATTTAAAACAATTATGCACCCAAGATGTTACAGCAACTTTTTCGGCTAACCGTAAGAGCAACTTTATACCATGCATTTGGCACCTTTTTACTATTTTCTCAAAAACGGCGCTAAGTATTTTGATTAAACTCCCTATATTAATGTAAAATTTAATGGGCTTTAATATCATGTAGGTTTTATTCTGGTTTAAATAGTCTGGCAGGGCTCAAATCTGATATTTTAAATTTTCTTCCTCTAAACTACCTTTAATTTAGTATATTCCAAAAGATTAACCATATCATCTTAGTGACCTTAATTATGAAGAACGGCTAAATATACAAGTTGTACGAATTTGATGACCAACTAAAGGATAAAAGAGAAAAACTATTTCTTTATGTAATTTTTGTTTTTTTTATATTAAGAATAGTAATATAGACGTATAATATCCCGTTGGAAAGAGAAATATTTTAGAACAAAGATTATCTGATACACAAAGTTGTAAAAAGTGATATAAAGTAACGAATGGGGAATAAACTTATTACTGATTAACAATTTAATATAGTTATATTATTTAATCTAGATCATATGTTTCCAAAGAAAATGAATCCACGTTTTATTAAAATCAAATTAAAATATTTATCAAATTGAAGGATATTTAATAGTTTTAAATTGAATTTAACAGTCGAGGTAAGTGAAAGTCGCGTGTCGCCCGCACCAGGTTGTATATGTATATATATATATATATATATATATTTTTTTTTTTTTTTTTTTTTTCTTTTTCCGTTCAGGTCATCATGGGACCATGCTACTACTGTTTGGCCCAGTATTGTTTCATTTGTTCTGCATGTTCCAGTCCACCTCTTGCCTTTTTTGCACTTGAGCTTTTCTTAGAAACTTTGGAGTCCTTGAGGTTTCTTTTATATTAAAAGGATCAAGTTCTTGAACATCTGTCCATGTGAACTCCACCTTCTGCAAATTCTTCTTTACCATAAACCACTTTTAACTTCTTAAATATATATAAAACCACTTTAGTTTTTAATCAAAGACATCCAATTGAATGTCAAAGGTATTTATCAAGTCAGATAAAAATACTTGTAAGAACTAAAGATAGGTTAAAAAGAATAATTTATAAAAAGTTCTTTGTAATTTGAAAAGTCAGATTCTTATAAATACAGAATTAATTACTTAAAACAGAAAGGGAAACTATAAATATATGAAAAATTGATACCATTCATAATTTGTAAATTAAGAGTAAGCATTCTATATATGTCATTTATTATTTTCCTTCCTAAATGTGATAAAAAATGCATATGTTATTATAATATATGTATTTTTATACATACACACACACACACACACACATATATATATATATATATGAGTGTATGTATTAATGTACTGGTTGCTTGTTATTGCTCTGTGAATATTGAAGAAAATATGATTCTTTATTATTGGCATATTTTTCTGTATTATTTTGAAATATACAAGCATTACACTGAAGTAAATAACCAAATTTCAGTACTTATAAAGATGATGCCTTAATCAAATATACTTGCCATCATCGGTTTGCTGAATCTTTTCAAGAAATTTTAATATCACTGGTGTTATAAATTTTTATACTGTCAGGTCACTCACAAGAAATTGAAACATGCTATGTTAAGGCCTATGTTGATCAAAATAAAATCAGATCAGGAAAAGTGAATAATTAATTTTTCAGGCATACATCAAAAAAATTAAAATTAAAGATGGTTGATCAGAAGGAATTCCAATTTATTATACATCTAGTTAAAGAAAACACTTGTGGCTATGATGTGGATCAGTTGTTTTATAAACAACATTTATGATCAACCCATTCAACAATTATGAAATCCAACAACAGTTAAAAATCCATATCCTAATAAACCTGTATAGGCAAAATTTAGGACTCCCACTGTAGTATCCTCCGATTAGCCATATTAGCATAAAACTGCGTTAAATAAACGAACAAATGATATAGTTAATTTTGTGGAATCTACAAAATTAAGGTACTTTAGAAGAAGAAAATTTGAAAAAAATCTACTCCATATTTAACCTATTAAAGTTTACATCGATATAGCGAGTTTAATTAAAATCGTTAAAGCCGTTTTTAATAAAATTGTAAAGAGGTGTAAAAGTATGGTATTAAGTAGCTCATCTTGTTCGCCGATTTTGAAGAAAAAAATGCCATAACATCTCAGGCATATACGCTCCTAAAATATGATTTCAGTTTTACACAAACTTTTCGAGCTTGACTTACCACAAACAAATATGGACACACAGATCTTTTCGCGCGAATTGGTTATTTTGAATCAGGGGACATTACAACGTATATATCTGGTGAAAAATCGAATTAAAGAAATTTCAAGATCACAATCTTTTTCCTGCAACATAGGTAAATTAAAGTAAGTTGGGTTCCATGTTTTTTATGGAAGTGACTGACTGAAGTGATCGACGCATTAAATATTGTGAATCAGATTCACTAATTTCGGAAAAAGGGGTTTCTCCTCCAGACTCATCACAAGATGTAACCATATCTGAGTCCATGACCACAAATAAAGAAAAGAAAAATATATTTATATAAACCTACAATAGCTAACAAACAGAATATTTGCTTAAAAAAAAAAATAATTAAAATCTTAAAACTAAACATTATATAAACATACAAACATAATTGAAAGACACATATCTGAATAATTAAAAAAAAAAACAAATAAAATAATGATAAAAGTCACAAAAGATTAAAAAATAAAATAATAAAAATTAATAACTTTAAAGAAAATAAAGTAAAGAATAATGTATATATGAATAATGACCCGGTTAAGAAGTGGGAAATGACAAGAGTGCTGGCCGAGATCTTGTAAACAATAGCTGGGCTGAAGGAATTAGTAGCCTCTCGGCAGGTCCCGTAGTAGCCCTCGTACTACCTCGAGGCCCTTGCGATCACCAGTCTATAACGTGCTTATGAAAATGAACTGCACTTACCTGTCCCTCCAGTTGTGATTTATAAAGTGTTTAACTGGTCACTAACTCACTATTCACAAACATTGAGGGCTGTTTACTCAGTAAAAGAGAAATGGTAATGTAACAAATACAGAGCGATTTTAATATTGAACTGTATGTGCCTCCCCATCTGGTTGATACTTGTGAGGTACTTATATATCACTTAATTTTCATGCATTTGCTAAGATGTTCCACAATCTTCTTCTTCTTTCCCTTCGACCCATTTGCCTTTCAGCGTGGGCGAGCTACCAGACATTGGTACCACCCGTTTCTGTTCCTGGCAAGATTTCTTATATCGCCCAGAATGTTACCTCTACGGATCCCTATTCGCTCCATGTGGGTGATATAGGAGATCCTTGGCCATCCTCTAGGTCTTCTTCCTAAGGGCCTTACCTCCATTGTTTTAATTAGGTTCCGGTGGTGGTCCATTCGGCAGACATGCCCGTACCACTAGTTGCCTCTTGTCTAGGACATTCAGAACACAGTTCCCGACCCTTTCATTCTGGACACAGTAACTCCATGTCTTCCCCACAATTCTTCTAAGAAACTTCATTTCCGAGGCAGTGATGCGACTTTGTAGCCTTTCATTCATAATCCAGCTCTCTCCTCCATAGAGAAGCCCCGGTAGAAAGATGGACTTGAATAGGTGTAACTTCACGTTGCGTGCTCAATTTCCGATAACCGTGTTGCAGATCTGGTATTAGACGGAATCAGCCTTGGAAATTCTTCTTGAGATTTCTGAATCCGCTGTCCCAGATCTACAGATCACCATGAACTCTGTCACCACCTCCATCAATTCTCCACCACAGGATATCTGTACATCTTCTTGAACTCTACCAACTTGAAGAACCTTGCTTTATCTGGAATTGATTGTCATTCCCTTTCTTTTCAGTTCCTCATTCCACTCCGTCACTGCCTGCTAAAGCTGCTCTGAGGATTCCGCTATAAGCACTATATCGTCAGCAAACAAGAGGAACTGTTTAACAACATGATACAGGTTCCATTGGCCTTTGTGCATTCTGGCTGTACATCTTTTGCAGATTTAGGCAATCTCATGGATATATACAATAAACAGAAGGAAACTTAAGGAATCACCCTGTTTTACTCCCTTTTCTCCTAAACACTTTGGAATCTTTCCCATTCAAGCGCACTACACCCTTTGGTTTCTGGTATGTTGACTTTATAGCCCTAAGCAACTTTTGAGGAATGTTCTTTTCCCTTAAGGCTTCCTAAATAATTTTTGTAATGGCCCTATGAACTCTGGTCCTCCGTGTTTAAGAAATTCTGGGACAATGTTGTCTCGCCCAGCTGCTTTTCCTATCTTCATCTTCACAATATATATGGAATACTAAATTAGTTTTTCATGTAGGTTTTTTTCTGAATGAAATAGAGTGTCATGCCAAATTTTTAAAACAATCTAATTGAGATCGACTTACATTTCTTGAAATAGGGGTGTAAGGTTTAGGTCATTAAATAAGAAATACAACCAAAACTGAAATTTTGTATTCATAAAAAATAAAAGTATTTAAATAAGTGGAACACTAAAATAATAACGCTTTGTTCGAAAAATGTAACACACTTATGATCATCATTTTTTATTATTAATGATCATCAAATCCTCGTCGATCTCACTTTCTGAGAGGATTGAGCATTTGAAGGGGCATAGTACGTCCATTGTCTCCTTTCTTGGCTGGAGTAGTCGCATCCTCTTTATTTGTAACCTTGGTAGAGGACTTGGGCGTCTCCTTCCAAAGTTCATCGTCACCGGCGAAGAGGGTGGAGACGGGGTCAAAGAAGGCACAGAACTTACGGAAGTGACCGTATCGTCCTGGAGCGATTTATTGTCAGGCATTGGCGTGCCGGCAGCCGAGCCATCGGCATCTTCGTCATGAAATAAATCTCTCTGTAGAAAGATAGAAATAATATATTAGTTTTATTTTCAAAATGTTTAGTTAATGATTTCATTAAGAAAAAAATAATAAGAACAAAAAAAATTAATACATTTCCTATCATTTGGATCCACTTTTAAAATACTCAAAACACTTTGAACTTAAAGCCCGTGGCTGAGTACTAAAAGTAGCTCATGCTGTGGACAAATGGTAAAAGATATTGGCCTGAAACTTATCTACATTCTTTAAATCACAAATCATGACGTAAGAGTTTTTTTTAATGAAAATTATTAGACTCGGTTTAAAGGAAGATAGTAAAATTTTAAATAAATAGTTTCTGAAGACGTGTTGTTAAAATCAGAGTTTACCATAAGTCAAAGTCGAAGATTATGTCATCATAAATAAACATAAGCTTGGGAAACAAGTATAAAAATACCAGAAACAGCGTTTTTAGAGGATCGATATGCCTGTATATAAAATAATTTTGTGATCTAATTTAATTCCCATGCCAATGGACTCTATTTGCAAAGCCGAGGATGCCGACTAAGTTTCGATAATTTTGCAATGATAATAATTTTTTATGTAAACACAGACACCGCTAAAGGGGACGTTTTGCCAACCATACCTCAGTAAATTGCCATTAGGTAACTTTACTCTTGTGTCGAGCTTTTCTTTACTAAGCCATGTTTCACTGGGAGGGGAAGGGGCGGTGTCTGCGTTTGTATGAGAAATGTTTATCCTTGCAAAATAATCGATATACAGTTTTAATGAAATAAACATAACATCAATTCAAAATATTACTTATTAACAAAAAAGGAATACATTTTTTTTTTTTAATTATGCCTTCTCATTTCGGCTTCCACCGTAAGGGATCTGGCTGCCCAATACCACTCCGATCTTGATGGAGTTTTAACTCTTATATTTTTTAATCGGGAGCATACTTCAAGATGCGCTGAATCCATTTCAGTATTCTCATACCAAATGCAACAAAGTGGAGACTCTACCACTCCGATCCGATGCAAGTGTTTCGCCGATGTATAATATAGCCGGTAATCATTCTGAACCGGGCAACAGCATCTCTTCTCTTCAAATCTAGCAATATCCGTTCTTCCTCTAGAAGGAGCTTGCCCCAGCGCTTGTTCATCGAACTTTGTCTTAGGGAATCCATTAGTAGAGCATGTTTTGCTCTCTTAACTTCGTCCCTAGCTCTGCGATAGGAAATTCGATTGTTCAACTGTACTGAAGCTGCACCTTCTTTTGCAAGCTTGTCAGCTATTTCATTCCCATGGATACCACGGTGGCCTGGTATCCATTGGAAAACTACCTACAAACCCTATTGAAGCAGTTGTTCAATTTTTATTTGTCAGTACATAACGTCATTATCCTGAGACTCATTAGACTGCGTATCTGCAAGAACAAAATTTTTACAAACTTCTCCTTTAGTTGGTAATAGCCGTTCTTAATCAATGCTAATTACATGATATGGTCAACATTTTCAAATCTACAAAATTAAAGGTAGGGAAATTGTAAAAAGGTGCAATATTCATGGTAAAAAGTACAACTTCCGGTCAGCCGATTCAATGAAAAAGCTTATGTAACATCTCGGGAGTATATCTTAAATATTTGTCTTATATAGTTATCTTATGAATTTTTAGTTTCGTATGACTTGCCGGTTCCGTTCTTGACTAGCGCACATTGACACGCACACACAGGCACATACACACTGATTCACACAGACTTATTTGTGGAACTTGGTCATTTGAATTCAGGAAACCCTAAAAAGTTTACTTTTGTGAAAACCGGAATTTCGAAAAAATTGTCCATGACCATGCATATTCCATATATAAGTGAAATTAAAAATATAACCTGTACCACTACAACCCATGAAGGGTCTTGGGCTCAGTACATATAGAGAATCGTACTGTTTCTAGGCCAACGGCGGTGCAATGAGGTGATTAGGCCTTATTCACGCTCAGCCGCCAGGTTTTTCCCCAATTAATTTGAGTACCCACTTTATAGAGGCTGGGTCTGCCCCAGGAGGGTCTCCATACCCTAGGGTCGCCTCCCCCCCCCCCCCCCCCGACTGAATTAACAGAATAAATAATATTTCTGCCACAGCCGGGATTCGAACCCAGGACCCGAAGCACAGCAGACTAGTGCTCTATCCACTAGACCACGCCGCTCCATCCGAAATTAAAAAATCCGAATTAAAAATAGTACAATGAATAATGGTATTAATATTATTATGTTCGGTAATACGCGATGTTTACATTTGATACTGTGAGTGTAAAATCAAATAGATAACAGAAAAATAATTTGTTTAGTTTTGTGAAAATGAACTTAATTAGAAACAAACAAAAGTAAAACAAATCTTTCAGTTCAAACTGTGTGAATTAATAGAAAGAAACATTTAGTACATTGTTGTTAAAAACTACAGTGATTGAAGATGTAAACAGTATCTTCAACATTTTTGTTACAAAACTATGCTGCTATTGTATGCATTAGCAAAACGTTTTGTCTGAGTGCCTAGTATTATGCTCAACAACCTTAATAAGTGGAAAATTAAAAAAAAAAAAAAAAAGGTAAATGTCTTGTTTGTCATTATATAATATGTCGTGAGTAAATAATTAGAAATCTATGAAGTATTTTTTTTTTTTTTTGTCTATGTATGCTATAGTATCACTTTTTCATACATTTTTACCCAAAGAAACAGCGTTGTCACACAATCCAACATTTTTTAACAAGAAGAACTAATTTAAATTCGAAGAATAGCGGAGTCAAAAAGTATTCGGTCCAGTTGCCTTCACTACCACCTACTCCAACAAGCTCCCCTCTACCTCAGAACAATAGTCAAAGGTGAATATCGCAAATCTCTTCCCTATGCAAGAATCGGTCCGAAATAGTCTTGTCCGACTGTTTAAATAAGGGAGGGAAGTGGCACGAAAAGGACAAATAAAACTTATTTGAGGCACTTACTTTATTAAATGATTATTAAGAATCAATTTTAGTTGTTAAACAGAATCGATAAGAATCATTTACAAGTTTGATTTGAAATTAATATATTATAATAAGGTCTGAAATAGATTTTATTTTATTGGGGAACTTCAAAAAAGTCAAACATCAAACCTCTTATGCAGTTTCGCACTTACATCATTTGTTAGCATATTTGCTTATTGCATAAGCAGATAGCAAATACCATTGTAATGTCAAAACTTCTATCGATAAATAAATAACATTTTTAGAAGAAAAATCCTTAAGATAGAAAGTACTATAGAGAAAGAGAATTTTGAAGTTTAAATAATTGAAATATCTGATTGAGATGTAGTGATAACAATCGGGGAATTGTCGTATTTTTTTAGAAAGATTTTACCACCTTTAAACCATACATTTTTGTTATATGTATCTTTTAGTGCCAATTTAACAAGAAAAAGCTTACTATTAAAAGTTACCGAGTCATTACTGAATGTGTTAAAGGCTTTTCCCTCCACCCGGCCGATCCTTTTAGTTATTCTTTCTTTCTCTTGTTTCGCCTGGAGTGTAAAGTATCCTACTGTTTCTGTTGTACACCAAATATTCAAGATTGTTTTCCGAATGCAGCTGCTTTAAATCATTGATACGAAATATATAGTAAGGTAAAGTATTGCGATCGTGAAAATTTTCGAATTCCAGTTTTCAACGGAAATACACGTTTTAGGGTCCCCTGAGTCCAAATGACCAAGTCCCACAAAAAGGTGTGAGTATATGTGTATTTGTGTATGTGGTAAGTCCTGTGAAACTGAAATTTTATATTTAAAACATTACTAAGCCAGAGATGTTACAGCAACATTTTTAATAAAATCAGCTGACCGGAAGTTCTACTTTATACCATGCATTTTGCCCCTTTTTATAATTTTCTCAAAAACGGCTCTAACGATTTTGATCAAACTCGGTTATATGAATGTAAAAGTAAATAGGGTTTAATATGATGTAAGTTTCATTCTGATTGAAATAGTATGACAGGGCTTAGATGCCGATATTTTAAATTTTCATTATCTAAAGTACCTTTGATTCTATAGATTATATAAAAATAACTATTTTTGATAAACAACTAAAGGAGAAAACTGAACATATATCATGCATTTTTGAACACAACAATAGTAATATAGATGTATAATATACCGTTGGATAGCTAAAGATTTTAGAAAAAATATTATCTGATTCACGGAATTGTAAAGGGTAATGAAGAGTGATGAAAAGCCGATAAAACTGACTGTTTTTTTTGGGTAAAAGAAAAATTCCGAAAAGAAAAATTCATGTTGACCGTGCTGCAACCGGGCGGTTCGTCAATGAAGCACAGCGCGCCAATTTTGTTTTTGAACATATGAACAGTAATATAGACGTATAATATGCGTTTGAAAGAGAAAGGCTTTAGAAAATATATTATCTTATACACAAGCTTGTAAAATTGAATAAAGAGTGATAAAAAGCCGATAAAACTAACTGATTATTTTAGATAATAATGTAATAAAGTTTTTAATAAAACACATGTTTCTATATTAATTCAATTTAATTAATCCTTTAATGGTTTCACTCATTTTTATCTCTAACTGTATTTGGAAATTCTTTAATCGATTTTAAAAAATGAGGTAAGTGAAAGTCGTGTTTTACCATTATTTTGTTTACTAAATGAACTATCTAGTTTCTCGTTCACCTGACTTGACTCTTTAGTTAAATTAGAAATTTTTTTTTTTGCTCAATAATTTCAGAGAATTCATTTATATGGGTTCTAAAGCCAGTGTTGTTACGTTTAAAGTAGGAACCGAATCAGTTGAGTTCTCGATAAATAACTGCACAGTACCTGCATCAGGTAAGTTTTCTTGTTGCTATTCCAAACTCAGAGGTAAGCGTTGTTTTGTTTTTTCTTCAAGTTTCACAAATCCAGTCTCTATTTTCTTGAACCAAGAACGAGTAATCCTCTTCTATTACGTTCAGGCAGCTTGTCGCATTGTACAGACTTAATTCGATACGAATTATGAAAAAATCCCTTCAACACACGACAAACTTGATAACTTGTTACGATGTGTAGTATTGAAAGTTTAAATCGTGTTTAAATAAACAATAAAATTAATTACTCGCAGAGCGTTTCAAGCCACGCCCGCTCAGTATGGCGGCTGAAGACTAACTGTGTGACTCAGACAATATAACCTATTTTAAATAATAATCTTAAATAATTAAAAAATAATACTTATCGTTAACAGTTATATTGAAGCTAGTTACTATGAATTATATTTTGAGAACACAACAGTGAAATTAACTAATTTATTTACAGTGAGTATCTTCAAAATTTATGTTTAAAAATATGCTGCTACTATATGTATTAGTAAAACATTTTGTCTGTTGGCTTATATTATGCTTAATAATCTTAATCAGCGTGAAAATTCCAAAGAAAAGTATCAAACCGTTTGTTATAATATGATTTAATATCATTTTTTTTTCTGTATTCTTATTAAATATCATATCAACCATTTATTATAAAATAATGAAAAAATCTATGTTTCCTATAGTATTTCTTGTTTATACATTTTTACGCAAAAAAAACTTCATTGTTACACCATTCAACTAAAAGCTGTACATATTATTACTACAGTATCTTCAATATTTATGTTACAAAAATATGCTGCTACTACATGCATTAGTAAAACGTTTTTTCTGATTGCCTTAATTATGAAAAAAAAATCTGTATTTATAGAGCCATAAAATTGGCTCACAATTTATAAACATATAGTTCAACTGAAAAAATCATCGTATTCTTAATCCCAAATAACTCAGTGCAGCTTGGGCAAAAATTTATGACCTTCTTCTGGGACAAAAAGTGTTAGGTCATTTTCACGGAAATAAATCAAAAGACGCCCTCTACGAAAGATTTGTATTTTGAATCTGCCATATTACAGTAAAAATCTGGTGCAGGCAACACACGACTTTCACTTACCTCGATTTTTAAAATCAATGAAAGAATTTTCAAAAACAGTTATAGATAAAAATACGTGAAACTATTAAGGAATTAATTAAATTGAATTTATATAGAAACGTGTGTTTTATTAAAAAATCTATTATATTATTATCTAAAATAATCAGTTAGTTTTATGTTCATTTCATCACTCTCTATTAACTCTTAAAAGCTTGTGTTTGAGATGATATTTTTTCTAAAATCTTTAGCTTTCCAACGGTATATCATACTGCTCTTATGTTCAACAATGAAAAATTTCATTAAAAAAATATTTTTTCTGTTTTCTTCTTTAGTTGGGTATAGAATTTATTCAATTTATATATTTACCTGTTTTTCATCAGCGTTAACAAGATAATATAGTTATTTTTATTGAATCTACAAAATTAAAGGTGCTTTAGGGGAAGAAAATTTAAAATATCGGCATTTAAGCCCTTTTTTTCTATTTTTTTTCTTTTAGAACAACCTTCTGCTGACTATTATAAACACAACAAATCGGTCAAGCCGTTCATGAGCGGTGTGATGACCAAGAGAAACATGGATTCATTTTTATATAAATACTAGCTGACCCTACAGACGATGTCATTTATATATACATATATATCGATTATTATTACCTTAGAATTTTTAAAAGAAATTATCTACCAAAGGAACTTTTTTTATTTTATAAGATCCTTATCCTGACTGATATAAACATTACAAAAAAAGAATTAGAGAAATCGGTTAAGCCGTTTACGCGTAATGTGATGACCAAGGAAAAAGGCAATTCATTTTTATATATATATATAGATAAATGGCAGTTTTATATATGTATACAGGTAGGTAGATATAGACATATAGATGTGCGGGTGTGTGTTTATTTTATATAATATAGATATTAAAAATGGATAATGTATTAAAAATTAATTTTAAATGACAGCTTAAGGTATATTTAACACACATTGGTTCCATTATTAGTAAATAATATTATGAATAAACATTATTTGTCATAATATTTTCTTTTCTTATTAATATTATATTATGCCATATTTACAATATATGTTCTATTACAACAATAAATATCACAGTTTCATAATTTATGGATAATAAAATATTATATCACATTGCTAAAAGATATAAAGGATAAGTACATTAGTTGAAAAAACACAGTGCTACCATAACAATGATGAGTATTGTGACTAATGCAAAAACAATCATTCAGCTAATTCGTTATTCTGTATAAAAATCGATAAATTAAATGAATGCTTTCTTTGTCAACTTAAAAATGTACTCATTGTAGATCTAATTTTGTTATTGATAGTTTTTTGTTGTTGTTATTTTATAGGAACTCTAACAATTTAATTGGTTAATTCAAACAACAAAGCAAAAATACAATAATAACAGTCGATAAATCACTAGTATGTCTTATCGGGTGGTGAGTACTACCGCTATTTATTTCCATATCCATGTTAGTCGTTATTTATATGGGCAAAATTAAAAAAAAAAAATCTAAATGTCAAGATAAAAAAAACTCAACATACTCATAGCAAACCCACAACTTCGAGCGGCAACTCACAGCGAATATGAAAATCGTCCATGGTGTTAACGTGTTCAACATTCCATCCGTTAAAACCATCTTTTCAGCTCAGACTTATGGACATACCAGTTAGTTATTCATCAAGATATCACGAAGAAAGATATTTCTCGACGAATTCGATCAAGTCGTCCCCTAACTTCTCGGTGATCCCTTCTTCCAAATACATGCCCGTATGGTAACCTTCCTTTCCATCCGTCTTGAACAAGGTATCCAAATCAAAAGTTTCCGTTCCTTCCTTCGCAGTGAGCGCTGCGTACCAGCAGACAAACAGGCAGAGTCCAAAAAAGGATACTCTCTCCATGGAGGCCTCTAGGTCCTTGAACGTCGGCCTGGTTCCTGTGTAGCCATAAAAATCCAAGTATGTGATCAATGCGTCAAAATAGTATTTCAGCAGCAGTCTGTAATTCTCGCGACGTAGCTTTGGCTGTAGGCTCATATACATGAAGTTACTTATATCTGCGCAGGGTGTATTGTAGTTTGCAAATTGGAAATCGACGAATCTGCACATAAATAAAACAAGAGTCAATTAATTAATACCTTGAAAAATACAAATTTAATGAATATTTTAATATTGACTAATTTAATTAATTAATGTTATAAAAGTGGTTCTATTTTATTAATCAAAGAAGGTTAATAAAAACACACAACCACTATATTTCTATCTCTTGAGGTATAATATTTTCTCCCACAATATAACAAGATATTTATAAGACACGTATTAAGCACAAGTTTTCTTTTTGGTCCTTTTTCTTTTTATTCTTGCCTCCACGAATCCTTTTACAAATTATAACCTTCTACAACAGAATCATTTACATCACTATCATGAGGCAGATATGACTTACGCAGTAGAGCTATGAGGTTCTACAAAACCATATAATCATTCTTGTCTTCAATCCTCACAATCCAAAAGTCTTCGTAAAATCCTTAATTCTCCTAGCTCTGCCATGAATAAACTGATACATAAAAAACATATTGTTCTTATGTTGCTCATTCGGATATGATAAACTCCATTCCCAATCTAACCTGCTGGTATCCTTCATCTAATATTCCTGAAAATCCCACGGGGCGTTTAAAAATATTTGGCCCCGGGACCTCCTGTTTTAGCATTTTTTTTTGGAATACTTGAATACTGAAAATAGGTATTCTTACTAATTTACATGATTATTTTACTTAATGTGTTTATAAATACATATGTAGATATAATTAATTTAACTTCCTGAATGAATCTGATATAATGAGTTGGCTCCAGGAACTTACGAATATTATTTGGAATGCTGAGACTGGGAGTCTCTTCACGTGTTCATTATGTTTTGTTTAATATTATACTCATATACTACTTGACGTATTTATAAGTTCATATGTAGATATTATAATCAATAAAACTTCATGAATAAATCTAGACAGTCATTTATTACCTTTACGATTGGGGTTTTCCCTGCCAGTTATACTTGAACATTATGTTGTTAGTCCAACAGTCCCCGTGGTTGAGGCAGACGAAGTCTTCCTCTGTGTACATGCTACAGGTCTTCATCTTTTCGTAGAAAACATCTGGAGAAATGTCCAACTTGGAAGCAACGTCCTTCCTGCAAAACAATACTTTTAACATTTTAAGGTCCACATATCTTCGTGTGCGTCAGTATCTTTGTATATAATTGTTATGTGTTTGAAAACCTTACTACAACACATCTTAACTCTCCATTCAACAAAATAATAAAAAACATTTACGTATTTCCATCATTGGTAGGTCTCTTCACAAGCAGAAATTTGTTTGTAGATTTAAATCATTCATAAAATTTTTGAAATATGCTTTCTTGGGCAAATAAGTACCTTTATGGTGTTTTTAGTTACGATTAGATTATAGCTAGGTTTCTTCAGCAATGAGATTCTCTTACCATTCGGGACCCCAGTGCTTTGCCATAGTCTTTCGCAGACTCTGAAGGCCAGAATAACTCAAAATCTGGACGTAACGGCTGTTGGTCATCATGGGGTGAGAGTCGAAGTCGTTCTTAGAGAAGACTCCTCTCTTTTCCAGTACCTTGGCGATGGCGTGGAACCTCGCGAGGCTCCGGAGCGACAGCTTACCGTGCGTCAAGTCTATCCCCACCTGCCTCTGCACCAGCCTGAACCCCGACGCCTGAGGAATCATAACATGCCTTACATCAATAAAATGCATCTGAATGGGTTCTAGAACCTATATATTATATATATTTTTTATATTATTGTTATTCTTTAGTAGTTGATTTGATTGTTAAAGTCGGGCTGTCCCTTATCCAACTTCTTTTTAGTCTTCTATGGGTGTTGTAAAGCATGTTAGTATCGGCTATATTTCATATTGAGTTGTATGTTCGTGTACGTTTTCGTGAAAACGTTTCTAGAGTGTCCAAACTTCGCTCACAGTTGGAATATGAAAGTCTGTGTGTAGAGTAACGTCCGATGAAGATTTATATATAGCTCTGAAAGTTTTGATTGAAAAATTTGAATGAGTCCAAATTGGTTCCAATCAGTATGTTTAAGAGTTCAATTTTTTATTCAGATGATTTACCTCTACCAATATCAAAATAAAAAAAACAACAGCAAATTGTTATAAACTAGTTACTTACCTTTAAATCTTCAAGGACTAAGGATGCAGCTTTCGGATCGTAGTGGATAAATTTACACCAGAGCCGCTCTTCACAGTCACCAACTTCTTCCATCAAGTATTCCATCTCCCTGAAGATGCTTGAATACATCTAAAATTATTGAATCGTTCTTAAATCTACATATATAAATATTAATACCGAATAAATAATAATTATTGTGAATAATTTATCATGCTCCTAATATTTTAAAACTTCTTGTTATCCCGCTGTGGGGCCTAGGGTCTTGACGAAGTTTTGCCACCTGTCTCTGCCTGGAGCCGTTTCCTTGAGGGTTGCCCAAGTCTGATTCTGGCTTTTTGCTCCATCGAGGGCTGACTTCTTCAAGCCTTCCTCGGCGCTGCCCCTGAGGATTACTCTCTCAAGTTTCCCTTGCCAATGCCTTCTCTCATTCTTAAGGTCTGTCAGATCCATTTCCATATTCTGAACCTAATTTCATTTTCTACTTGGTCCTACCCAACAGTTTCTCATTGACAATTTTTCGCAGCCACCAATACTTTACGATGGATCTCAGGCATCCGCAGAACCTTTGCTGACTCGCCGAGGTGGATCGGAGTACTCGGCCTTGAATTGAAATTGGCTCCTCGTTTCTTATTTTGTTACTTTGATTAGATTTTAATTGAGATGTCAAATTATTTTAACTCTGTAGCGGATGTTTCACGCGCTCGCTCACAGATAGCGCTAGCGGCGGCTACTTAGGTCACTAGCCGAATATAAGAAGACACTATGTTCAATATTTTAACTTTGTAATACAACTGTAAATATCATTGTTCATGTAACTGTTTTAAGACAACAAATCAATCTTACGAGGTATCTTGACCTAGGGCCGAGACACTACTCTGGTAGAGAAACTCTCGCTATTAACAATATACATTCTTTTATGAGTATAGCAAGAAGTAGCTCAGCTCTTCAGATCACCAACCTGCTTCTACCTGGTGGTATCTCCCTAGGTCAGCGTATCTCTGTCTATAATCATAATGTGGTCCATCTTTATTTCTCTTCACCTATCTTCTCTATGAATTTCTTCCTATCCCTCACACAGGAGGGGATGCATGGCTACTACCCATGTGCACCTATGAAGGATCCTATCCGCTACTGTTGTGCTTATACCACAAGTCGGGAATTTCCGTCCTTACTGACGGAGTTTTATCCCTGGTGCTGCGGTACGTGCTTCTACCATGGCGAGCACCATCTCCACTTACTCTCTTCCTTGCATGAACACTCAATTACCGAGACCTTCTATGACCCCTTCTTGTCCATTATAATAACCACACCTCGACAAGATCACCTACTTGCTTCTTCAAGGTGGTATCTACCTATGCCAGTGTATCTCTGTCTTTGTATCTATCTCTGTGGTCTATCTTTATTTCATATCCTTCATCTACCTTATCTCCCTCATAAGATGCGGTGCATGGCTTCTACCCATGTGCACTTATGAGGAGTCCTATCCGCTGCCGTTGTGCTTCTACCACACGGGGCATTTCCCTCCTAGTCAGTCTCCTCTGCTAATTGGTAGGTGCGGGTTCGCTCCCTACCTGGCAGAGTAACCTCGTGCGGTACGTGCTCCTCCCACGGCGAGCACCACCTCCCATCTTACTCTCTTCCTTTCACCGAACACGCATTGTTGAGGCCTTCTGAAACCCTATCATCTACATTTTAATAACCATACCTCGAAAGCTCGTTTGAATTAGTAAGTTCTCTTTGGGTATCGTTCTTTTTCTGCTAAATATGAATTTTAAGTGCCTTAAATAAACTTCATCTTAGAGAATAATTTGATATTTGAAAAAAATAATAACTTGAAATATCTTACAAATATAAAATTGGTATTAGAACAATATCCTTTTTAATTTGCGAATTCTTGTTGAGATATAGTTGATTTTAAAGCAATTAAAAAGGAAAGAAAGCACTACAATGCTAATTAATGAAAATCTATACCGTAAAATGGAGTGAATAAAAACACTATTGTATCTCGAGCAATATAACAAATTTATTTTTTGTCTAAATTAATTGAACAATACATAAAATCTAAAGTCCACATTCCACCTATTAGATATTTACTGGGTGTGAGTTTTTTAATTTTAGTTTTCGAAAAAATAAAATAAAAAAATATTACTGTTCCCATTTACCCTGCAGTAGAGGTGAATAGGAACAACATTGAAAATGTTATTGTGTTTTCATTTACAACATATAGGGTAAATGAGAACATTTTAAAATGTTTATTGAATTACTTTTTCTATTTGAAATCATTTAAAAATAGAAATTAGGTTACTTATATTCTAAAAAGTTCAATTTATTCACTTGTATTCTAAAAGTTAGGTCTCTTATATTCTAAAAAAGTTCTAAAGCATCACGCCTCTCTAGGAAGAAGTAGAAATGTCAGTAAATGGTGTTTGCACTTAGAGCATTGATGAATTAAACAGACCAAGAATCTGGCAGATTTAGAAGACCCGATTCGCTTACCAATGTAACTTCACTAGGGCTAAAATAAGCCTCCTCCTGAGTTGGGACAAACCTATAAGTTTGCTTGATTCCGCTGTAGCTGTGTTCCTATTTAATCTACACTCCAGAAAATGAGGATGCAATAATCTAAATAATCTGTTTCTAAGCAACTGTTGCAAATAATATAATGAGCAAGGAATTTTATGCAAGAAGACCACTTGAAGAACAGTAAACAGATACTGAATAAGCTATATAGATAACAGTTTCATACTTACAGGTAATGTATGTGGAAAAGAAAAATTTCGTAGAAACTGCTATAATTTTTCACAGGTTGAACTAATAAGTCAAAAGTACTACCATCAGAACAAAACCATATAATCGTATTATTTACAGATTGGCCAACCAATAACACCAAAATTAATTCCTTTACCGCAAAGTAAGTGGCTTTCACGCAACTTTGAAATAATATTTGAAGTTTTGTTCCCTTTCACACCACTATTCCTATTCAACCCATTTTACGGTAGTTTAGTTATTTAAAAAGTCAATAGAATACTAGAAGAATCGTGTAAAAAGGTATGATAGTTAAATTAATCCTTTGAATGATGAATGAATGATGGTATATATTAGTCTTTTGAACAATTATTTAGTTATTTAAAAATTCAATATAATACTAGAAGAATCGTGTAAAAAGGTATGATAGTTAATTATGATAGTTAAATTAATCCTTTGAATGATGAATGAATGATGGTATATATTAGTCTTGTGAACAATTATTTAGTTATTTAAAAATTCAATATAATACTAGAAGAATCGTGTAAAAAGGTATGATAGTTAATTATGATAGTTAAATTAATCCTTTGAATGATGAATGAATGATGGTATATATTAGTCTTTTGAACAATTATTTAGTTATTTAAAAATTCAATATAATACTAGAAGAATCGTGTAAAAAGGTATGATAGTTAAATTAATCCTTTGAATGATGAATGAATGATGGTATATATTAGTCTTGTGAACAATTATTTAGTTATTTAAAAATTCAATATAATACTAGAAGAATCGTGTAAAAAGGTATGATAGTTAATTATGATAGTTAAATTAATCCTTTGAATGATGAATGAATGATGGTATATATTAGTCTTGTGAACAATTATTTAGTTATTTAAAAATTCAATATAATACTAGAAGAATCGTGTAAAAAGGTATGATAGTTAATTATGATAGTTAAATTAATCCTTTGAATGATGAATGAATGATGGTATATATTAGTCTTGTGAACAATTATTTAGTTATTTAAAAATTCAATATAATACTAGAAGAATCGTGTAAAAAGGTATGATAGTTAATTATGATAGTTAAATTAATCCTTTGAATGATGAATGAATGATGGTATATATTAGTCTTGTGAACAATTATTTAGTTATTTAAAAATTCAATATAATACTAGAAGAATCGTGTAAAAAGGTATGATAGTTAATTATGATAGTTAAATTAATCCTTTGAATGATGAATGAATGATGGTATATATTAGTCTTTGAACAATTATTTAGTTATTTAAAAATTCAATATAATACTAGAAGAATCGTGTAAAAAAGGTATGATAGTTAAATTAATCCTTTGAATGATGAATGAATGATGGTATATATTAGTCTTGTGAACAATTATTTAGTTATTTAAAAATTCAATATAATACTAGAAGAATCGTGTAAAAAGGTATGATAGTTAATTATGATAGTTAAATTAATCCTTTGAATGATGAATGAATGATGGTATATATTAGTCTTTGAACAATTATTTAGTTATTTAAAAATTCAATATAATACTAGAAGAATCGTGTAAAAAGGTATGATAGTTAATTATGATAGTTAAATTAATCCTTTGAATGATGAATCAATGATGGTATATATTAGTCTTTTGAACAATTATTTAGTTATTTAAAAATTCAATATAATACAAGAAGAATCGTGTAAAAAGGTATGATAGTTAATTATGATAGTTAAATTAATCCTTTGAATGATGAATAATGATGGTATATATTAGTCTTGTGAACAATTATTTAGTTATTTAAAAATTCAATATAATACTAGAAGAATCGTGTAAAAAGGTATGATAGTTAATTATGATAGTTAAATTAATCCTTTGAATGATGTGAAGATTATATATTAGTCTTTTGAACAATTATTTAGTTATTTAAAAATTCAATATAATACTAGAAGAATCGTGTAAAAAGGTATGATAGTTAATTATGATAGTTAAATTAATCCTTTGAATGATGAATGAATGATGGTATATATTAGTCTTTTGAACAATTATTTAGTTATTTAAAAATTCAATATAATACTAGAAGAATCGTGTAAAAAGGTATGATAGTTAATTATGATAGTTAAATTAATCTTTGAATGATGAATAATGATGGTATATATTAGTCTTTTGAACAATTATTTAGTTATTTAAAAATTCAATATAATACTAGAAGAATCGTGTAAAAAGGTATGATAGTTAATTATGATAGTTAAATTAATCCTTTGAATGATGAATCAATGATGGTAATATATTAGTCTTTTGAACAATTATTTAGTTATTTAAAAATTCAATATAATACTAGAAGAATCGTGTAAAAAGGTATGATAGTTAATTATGATAGTTAAATTAATCCTTTGAATGATGAATGAATGAGGTATATATTAGTCTTTTGAACAATTATTTAGTTATTTAAAAATTCAATATAATACTAGAAGAATCGTGTAAAAAGGTATGATAGTTAATTATGATAGTTAAATTAATCCTTTGAATGATGAATGAATGATGGTATATATTAGTCTTTTGAACAATTATTTAGTTATTTAAAAATTCAATATAATACTAGAAGAATCGTGTAAAAAGGTATGATAGTTAATTATGATAGTTAAATTAATCCTTTGAATGATGAATAATGATGGTATATATTAGTCTTTTGAACAATTATTTAGTTATTTAAAAATTCAATATAATACTAGAAGAATCGTGTAAAAAGGTATGATAGTTAATTATGATAGTTAAATTAATCCTTTGAATGATGAATCAATGATGGTAAAATATTAGTCTTTTGAACAATTATTTAGTTATTTAAAAATTCAATATAATACTAGAAGAATCGTGTAAAAAGGTATGATAGTTAATTATGATAGTTAAATTAATCCTTTGAATGATGAATCAATGATGGTATATATTAGTCTTTTGAACAATTATTTAGTTATTTAAAAATTCAATATAATACTAGAAGAATCGTGTAAAAAGGTATGATAGTTAATTATGATAGTTAAATTAATCCTTTGAATGATGAATGAATGATGGTATATATTAGTCTTTTGAACAATTATTTAGTTATTTAAAAATTCAATATAATACTAGAAGAATCGTGTAAAAAGGTATGATAGTTAATTATGATAGTTAAATTAATCCTTTGAATGATGAATGAATGATGGTATATATTAGTCTTTTGAACAATTATTTAGTTATTTAAAAATTCAATATAATACTAGAAGAATCGTGTAAAAAGGTATGATAGTTAATTATGATAGTTAAATTAATCCTTTGAATGATGAATCAATGATGGTATATATTAGTCTTTTGAACAATTATTTAGTTATTTAAAAATTCAATATAATACTAGAAGAATCGTGTAAAAAGGTATGATAGTTAATTATGATAGTTAAATTAATCCTTTGAATGATGAATGAATGATGGTATATATTAGTCTTTTGAACAATTATTTAGTTATTTAAAAATTCAATATAATACTAGAAGAATCGTGTAAAAAGGTATGATAGTTAATTATGATAGTTAAATTAATCCTTTGAATGATGAATGAATGATGGTATATATTAGTCTTTTGAACAATTATTTAGTTATTTAAAAATTCAATATAATACTAGAAGAATCGTGTAAAAAGGTATGATAGTTAATTATGATAGTTAAATTAATCCTTTGAATGATGAATGAATGATGGTATATATTAGTCTTTTGAACAATTATTTAGTTATTTAAAAATTCAATATAATACTAGAAGAATCGTGTAAAAAGGTATGATAGTTAATTATGATAGTTAAATTAATCCTTTGAATGATGAATGAATGATGGTATATATTAGTCTTTTGAACAATTATTTAGTTATTTAAAAATTCAATATAATACTAGAAGAATCGTGTAAAAAGGTATGATAGTTAATTATGATAGTTAAATTAATCCTTTGAATGATGAATGAATGATGGTATATATTAGTCTTTTGAACAATTATTTAGTTATTTAAAAATTCAATATAATACTAGAAGAATCGTGTAAAAAGGTATGATAGTTAATTATGATAGTTAAATTAATCCTTTGAATGATGAATCAATGATGGTATATATTAGTCTTTTGAACAATTATTTAGTTATTTAAAAATTCAATATAATACTAGAAGAATCGTGTAAAAAGGTATGATAGTTAATTATGATAGTTAAATTAATCCTTTGAATGATGAATGAATGATGGTATATATTAGTCTTTTGAACAATTATTTAGTTATTTAAAAATTCAATATAATACTAGAAGAATCGTGTAAAAAGGTATGATAGTTAATTATGATAGTTAAATTAATCCTTTGAATGATGAATGAATGATGGTATATATATAGTCTTTTGAACAATTATTTAGTTATTTAAAAATTCAATATAATACTAGAAGAATCGTGTAAAAAGGTATGATAGTTAATTATGATAGTTAAATTAATCCTTTGAATGATGAATGAATGATGGTATATATTAGTCTTTTGAACAATTATTTAGTTATTTAAAAATTCAATATAATACTAGAAGAATCGTGTAAAAAGGTATGATAGTTAATTATGATAGTTAAATTAATCCTTTGAATGATGAATCAATGATGGTATATATTAGTCTTTTGAACAATTATTTAGTTATTTAAAAATTCAATATAATACTAGAAGAATCGTGTAAAAAGGTATGATAGTTAATTATGATAGTTAAATTAATCCTTTGAATGATGAATAATGATGGTATATATTAGTCTTTTGAACAATTATTTAGTTATTTAAAAATTCAATATAATACTAGAAGAATCGTGTAAAAAGGTATGATAGTTAATTATGATAGTTAAATTAATCCTTTGAATGATGAATGAATGATGGTATATATTAGTCTTTTGAACAATTATTTAGTTATTTAAAAATTCAATATAATACTAGAAGAATCGTGTAAAAAGGTATGATAGTTAATTATGATAGTTAAATTAATCCTTTGAATGATGAATGAATGATGGTATATATTAGTCTTTTGAACAATTATTTAGTTATTTAAAAATTCAATATAATACTAGAAGAATCGTGTAAAAAGGTATGATAGTTAATTATGATAGTTAAATTAATCCTTTGAATGATGAATGAATGATGGTATATATTAGTCTTTTGAACAATTATTTAGTTATTTAAAAATTCAATATAATACTAGAAGAATCGTGTAAAAAGGTATGATAGTTAATTATGATAGTTAAATTAATCCTTTGAATGATGAATGAATGATGGTATATATTAGTCTTTTGAACAATTATTTAGTTATTTAAAAATTCAATATAATACTAGAAGAATCGTGTAAAAAGGTATGATAGTTAATTATGATAGTTAAATTAATCCTTTGAATGATGAATAATGATGGTATATATTAGTCTTTTGAACAATTATTTAGTTATTTAAAAATTCAATATAATACTAGAAGAATCGTGTAAAAAGGTATGATAGTTAATTATGATAGTTAAATTAATCCTTTGAATGATGAATGAATGATGGTATATATTAGTCTTTTGAACAATTATTTAGTTATTTAAAAATTCAATATAATACTAGAAGAATCGTGTAAAAAGGTATGATAGTTAATTATGATAGTTAAATTAATCCTTTGAATGATGAATGAATGATGGTATATATTAGTCTTTTGAACAATTATTTAGTTATTTAAAAATTCAATATAATACTAGAAGAATCGTGTAAAAAGGTATGATAGTTAATTATGATAGTTAAATTAATCCTTTGAATGATGAATCAATGATGGTATATATTAGTCTTTTGAACAATTATTTAGTTATTTAAAAATTCAATATAATACTAGAAGAATCGTGTAAAAAGGTATGATAGTTAATTATGATAGTTAAATTAATCCTTTGAATGATGAATGAATGATGGTATATATTAGTCTTTTGAACAATTATTTAGTTATTTAAAAATTCAATATAATACTAGAAGAATCGTGTAAAAAGGTATGATAGTTAATTATGATAGTTAAATTAATCCTTTGAATGATGAATAATGATGGTATATATTAGTCTTTTGAACAATTATTTAGTTATTTAAAAATTCAATATAATACTAGAAGAATCGTGTAAAAAGGTATGATAGTTAATTATGATAGTTAAATTAATCCTTTGAATGATGAATGAATGATGGTATATATTAGTCTTGTGAACAATTATTTAGTTATTTAAAAATTCAATATAATACTAGAAGAATCGTGTAAAAAGGTATGATAGTTAATTATGATAGTTAAATTAATCCTTTGAATGATGAATGAATGATGGTATATATTAGTCTTTTGAACAATTATTTAGTTATTTAAAAATTCAATATAATACTAGAAGAATCGTGTAAAAAGGTATGATAGTTAATTATGATAGTTAAATTAATCCTTTGAATGATGAATGAATGATGGTATATATTAGTCTTTTGAACAATTATTTAGTTATTTAAAAATTCAATATAATACTAGAAGAATCGTGTAAAAAGGTATGATAGTTAATTATGATAGTTAAATTAATCCTTTGAATGATGAATGCAATGATGGTATATATTAGTCTTTTGAACAATTATTTAGTTATTTAAAAATTCAATATAATACTAGAAGAATCGTGTAAAAAGGTATGATAGTTAATTATGATAGTTAAATTAATCCTTTGAATGATGAATGAATGATGGTATATATTAGTCTTTTGAACAATTATTTAGTTATTTAAAAATTCAATATAATACTAGAAGAATCGTGTAAAAAGGTATGATAGTTATATTATGATAGTTAAATTAATCCTTTGAATGATGAATGAATGATGGTATATATTAGTCTTTTGAACAATTATTTAGTTATTTAAAAATTCAATATAATACTAGAAGAATCGTGTAAAAAGGTATGATAGTTAATTATGATAGTTAAATTAATCCTTTGAATGATGAATAATGATGGTATATATTAGTCTTTTGAACAATTATTTAGTTATTTAAAAATTCAATATAATACTAGAAGAATCGTGTAAAAAGGTATGATAGTTAATTATGATAGTTAAATTAATCCTTTGAATGATGAATGAATGATGGTATATATTAGTCTTTGAACAATATTTAGTTATTTAAAAATTCAATATAATACTAGAAGAATCGTGTAAAAAGGTATGATAGTTAATTATGATAGTTAAATTAATCCTTTGAATGATGAATGAATGATGGTATATATTAGTCTTTTGAACAATTATTTAGTTATTTAAAAATTCAATATAATACTAGAAGAATCGTGTAAAAAGGTATGATAGTTAATTATGATAGTTAAATTAATCCTTTGAATGATGAATGAATGATGGTATATATTAGTCTTTTGAACAATTATTTAGTTATTTTAAAAATTCAATATAATACTAGAAGAATCGTGTAAAAAGGTATGATAGTTAATTATGATAGTTAAATTAATCCTTTGAATGATGAATAATGATGGTATATATTAGTCTTTGAACAATTATTTAGTTATTTAAAAATTCAATATAATACTAGAAGAATCGTGTAAAAAGGTATGATAGTTTAATTATGATAGTTAAATTAATCCTTTGAATGATGAATGAATGATGGTATATATTAGTCTTTTGAACAATTATTTAGTTATTTAAAAATTCAATATAATACTAGAAGAATCGTGTAAAAAGGTATGATAGTTAATTATGATAGTTAAATTAATCCTTTGAATGATGAATGAATGATGGTATATATTAGTCTTTGAACAATTATTTAGTTATTTAAAAATTCAATATAATACTAGAAGAATCGTGTAAAAAGGTATGATAGTTAATTATGATAGTTAAATTAATCCTTTGAATGATGAATGAATGATGGTATATATTAGTCTTTTGAACAATTATTTAGTTATTTAAAAATTCAATATAATACTAGAAGAATCGTGTAAAAAGGTATGATAGTTAATTATGATAGTTAAATTAATCCTTTGAATGATGAATGAATGATGGTATATATTAGTCTTTTGAACAATTATTTAGTTATTTAAAAATTCAATATAATACTAGAAGAATCGTGTAAAAAGGTATGATAGTTAATTATGATAGTTAAATTAATCCTTTGAATGATGAATGAATGATGGTATATATTAGTCTTTTGAACAATTATTAGTTATTTAAAAATTCAATATAATACTAGAAGAATCGTGTAAAAAGGTATGATAGTTAATTATGATAGTTAAATTAATCCTTTGAATGATGAATGAATGATGGTATATATAGTCTTTTGAACAATTATTTAGTTATTTAAAAATTCAATATAATACTAGAAGAATCGTGTAAAAAGGTATGATAGTTAATTATGATAGTTAAATTAATCCTTTGAATGATGAATGAATGATGGTATATATTAGTCTTTTGAACAATTATTTAGTTATTTAAAAATTCAATATAATACTAGAAGAATCGTGTAAAAAGGTATGATAGTTAATTATGATAGTTAAATTAATCCTTTGAATGATGAATGAATGATGGTATATATTAGTCTTTGAACAATTATTTAGTTATTTAAAAATTCAATATAATACTAGAAGAATCGTGTAAAAAGGTATGATAGTTAATTATGATAGTTAAATTAATCCTTTGAATGATGAATCAATGATGGTATATATTAGTCTTTTGAACAATTATTTAGTTATTTAAAAATTCAATATAATACTAGAAGAATCGTGTAAAAAGGTATGATAGTTAATTATGATAGTTAAATTAATCCTTTGAATGATGAATGAATGATGGTATATATTAGTCTTTTGAACAATTATTTAGTTATTTAAAAATTCAATATAATACTAGAAGAATCGTGTAAAAAGGTATGATAGTTAATTATGATAGTTAAATTAATCCTTTGAATGATGAATGAATGATGGTATATATTAGTCTTTTGAACAATTATTTAGTTATTTAAAAATTCAATATAATACTAGAAGAATCGTGTAAAAAGGTATGATAGTTAATTATGATAGTTAAATTAATCCTTTGAATGATGAATGAATGATGGTATATATTAGTCTTTTGAACAATTATTTAGTTATTTAAAAATTCAATATAATACTAGAAGAATCGTGTAAAAAGGTATGATAGTTAATTATGATAGTTAAATTAATCCTTTGAATGATGAATGAATGATGGTATATATTAGTCTTTTGAACAATTATTTAGTTATTTAAAAATTCAATATAATACTAGAAGAATCGTGTAAAAAGGTATGATAGTTAATTATGATAGTTAAATTAATCCTTTGAATGATGAATGAATGATGGTATATATTAGTCTTTTGAACAATTATTTAGTTATTTAAAAATTCAATATAATACTAGAAGAATCGTGTAAAAAGGTATGATAGTTAATTATGATAGTTAAATTAATCCTTTGAATGATGAATGAATGATGGTATATATTAGTCTTTTGAACAATTATTTAGTTATTTAAAAATTCAATATAATACTAGAAGAATCGTGTAAAAAGGTATGATAGTTAATTATGATAGTTAAATTAATCCTTTGAATGATGAATGAATGATGGTATATATTAGTCTTTTGAACAATTATTTAGTTATTTAAAAATTCAATATAATACTAGAAGAATCGTGTAAAAAGGTATGATAGTTAATTATGATAGTTAAATTAATCCTTTGAATGATGAATGAATGATGGTATATATTAGTCTTTTGAACAATTATTTAGTTATTTAAAATTCAATATAATACTAGAAGAATCGTGTAAAAAGGTATGATAGTTAATTATGATAGTTAAATTAATCCTTTGAATGATGAATGAATGATGGTATATATTAGTCTTTTGAACAATTATTTAGTTATTTAAAAATTCAATATAATACTAGAAGAATCGTGTAAAAAGGTATGATAGTTAATTATGATAGTTAAATTAATCCTTTGAATGATGAATCAATGATGGTATATATTAGTCTTTTGAACAATTATTTAGTTATTTAAAAATTCAATATAATACTAGAAGAATCGTGTAAAAAGGTATGATAGTTAATTATGATAGTTAAATTAATCCTTTGAATGATGAATGAATGATGGTATATATTAGTCTTTTGAACAATTATTTAGTTATTTAAAAATTCAATATAATACTAGAAGAATCGTGTAAAAAGGTATGATAGTTAATTATGATAGTTAAATTAATCCTTTGAATGATGAATCAATGATGGTATATATTAGTCTTTTGAACAATTATTTAGTTATTTAAAAATTCAATATAATACTAGAAGAATCGTGTAAAAAGGTATGATAGTTAATTATGATAGTTAAATTAATCCTTTGAATGATGAATGAATGATGGTATATATTAGTCTTTTGAACAATTATTTAGTTATTTAAAAATTCAATATAATACTAGAAGAATCGTGTAAAAAGGTATGATAGTTAATTATGATAGTTAAATTAATCCTTTGAATGATGAATGAATGATGGTATATATTAGTCTTGTGAACAATTATTTAGTTATTTAAAAATTCAATATAATACTAGAAGAATCGTGTAAAAAGGTATGATAGTTAATTATGATAGTTAAATTAATCCTTTGAATGATGAATCAATGATGGTATATATTAGTCTTTTGAACAATTATTTAGTTATTTAAAAATTCAATATAATACTAGAAGAATCGTGTAAAAAGGTATGATAGTTAATTATGATAGTTAAATTAATCCTTTGAATGATGAATGAATGATGGTATATATTAGTCTTTTGAACAATTATTTAGTTATTTAAAAATTCAATATAATACTAGAAGAATCGTGTAAAAAGGTATGATAGTTAATTATGATAGTTAAATTAATCCTTTGAATGATGAATGAATGATGGTATATATTAGTCTTTTGAACAATTATTTAGTTATTTAAAAATTCAATATAATACTAGAAGAATCGTGTAAAAAGGTATGATAGTTAATTATGATAGTTAAATTAATCCTTTGAATGATGGTATATATATTAGTCTTTTGAACAATTATTTAGTTATTTAAAAATTCAATATAATACTAGAAGAATCGTGTAAAAAGGTATGATAGTTAATTATGATAGTTAAATTAATCCTTTGAATGATGAATCAATGATGGTATATATTAGTCTTTTGAACAATTATTTAGTTATTTAAAAATTCAATATAATACATAGAAGAATCGTGTAAAAAGGTATGATAGTTAATTATGATAGTTAAATTAATCCTTTGAATGATGAATGAATGATGGTATATATTAGTCTTTTGAACAATTATTTAGTTATTTAAAAATTCAATATAATACTAGAAGAATCGTGTAAAAAGGTATGATAGTTAATTATGATAGTTAAATTAATCCTTTGAATGATGAATCAATGATGGTATATATTAGTCTTTTGAACAATTATTTAGTTATTTAAAAATTCAATATAATACTAGAAGAATCGTGTAAAAAGGTATGATAGTTAATTATGATAGTTAAATTAATCCTTTGAATGATGAATGAATGATGGTATATATTAGTCTTTTGAACAATTATTTAGTTATTTAAAAATTCAATATAATACTAGAAGAATCGTGTAAAAAGGTATGATAGTTAATTATGATAGTTAAATTAATCCTTTGAATGATGAATCAATGATGGTATATATTAGTCTTTTGAACAATTATTTAGTTATTTAAAAATTCAATATAATACTAGAAGAATCGTGTAAAAAGGTATGATAGTTAATTATGATAGTTAATTATGATAGTTAAATTAATCCTTTGAATGATGAATCAATGATGGTATATATTAGTCTTTTGAACAATTATTTAGTTATTTAAAAATTCAATATAATACTAGAAGAATCGTGTAAAAAGGTATGATAGTTAATTATGATAGTTAAATTAATCCTTTGAATGATGAATCAATGATGGTATATATTAGTCTTTTGAACAATTATTTAGTTATTTAAAAATTCAATATAATACTAGAAGAATCGTGTAAAAAGGTATGATAGTTAATTATGATAGTTAAATTAATCCTTTGAATGATGAATGAATGATGGTATATATTAGTCTTTTGAACAATTATTTAGTTATTTAAAAATTCAATATAATACTAGAAGAATCGTGTAAAAAGGTATGATAGTTAATTATGATAGTTAAATTAATCCTTTGAATGATGAATGAATGATGGTATATATTAGTCTTTTGAACAATTATTTAGTTATTTAAAAATTCAATATAATACTAGAAGAATCGTGTAAAAAGGTATGATAGTTAATTATGATAGTTAAATTAATCCTTTGAATGATGAATCAATGATGGTATATATTAGTCTTTTGAACAATTATTTAGTTATTTAAAAATTCAATATAATACTAGAAGAATCGTGTAAAAAGGTATGATAGTTAATTATGATAGTTAAATTAATCCTTTGAATGATGAATCAATGATGGTATATATTAGTCTTTTGAACAATTATTTAGTTATTTAAAAATTCAATATAATACTAGAAGAATCGTGTAAAAAGGTATGATAGTTAATTATGATAGTTAAATTAATCCTTTGAATGATGAATGAATGATGGTTTGTTTGTTTATTTATTTATTTAACGTCACTTTATGCTACTATGACTTATTGGACGATGCTACAGTGGGAGTCCTAATTTTTTGCCTATCCAGGTTTTATTAGAATAGGGATCTTTAAGGAGTATCTGACATCGCACAGGCTCGGGACAACCTTTTAACGTCCCCTCCGAAGGACGGCGTAACTAAGGATTTTTTACTCCCATTAAAAAATCCTAGGACCACCTGCGGGTTGAATGATGGTATATATTAGTCTTTTAAACAATTATTGCACTTACCTTTACTTCTACTTTGAAGACTTGATTCATCATCGCATTGACACCTTCTGAGCCCTCCCCTCTCTTGAGGATGAGGTTCCTCTCGCCGATCCTTCCGTTTCCCAGGACTACCTTCATCCGAACCCTCAAGATCGTAGAAAGGTAGTTCTCTCCTTTCGGAAGTGCAGATTCAAACTGTACTTCGATGACCCGGGAGATGGCATTGTCTTTGAAGGATCGTTTCAATGCGGTTTCCAAGACTTCCCTGTCCATGACTGTGCCTCAGGGAGTAAGATACGAGACTAT
The DNA here is from genome assembly GCA_023052935.1 of Piezodorus guildinii. Classification (NCBI taxonomy): domain Eukaryota; kingdom Metazoa; phylum Arthropoda; class Insecta; order Hemiptera; family Pentatomidae; genus Piezodorus; species Piezodorus guildinii. Next base: position 42,456,449 of record CM041292.1, on the reverse strand, counting down.
AACGAGATCTCATCGAATCGGGAATATATACCCACCTTAGTAGATTAGATTTACTGATAAAACATTGACCATTGTGCAACAAGGTAATAAAGGCATTTTATAAACAGAAAATAACATATCTCACAGTGTTTACATAGCGATTTAATATTCAAACATTTATTTTACGAATCAGTGAGTTCGAAATATCCTTGCATCGGGCAAAACTGTGGGAAAATCTATTACCAATTCATTTTATTTTAAATTAAATTTATTGTGATATATAAGTAATAAGTTATTGTCTCTTACCTATAAATTGAATACATACAATATATAAAGTAATATTTTCGAATCAGCATTATTACAGGAATGCACGTTTTAGTGTCCCATAAGTCCGAAATTCAGCTAAAAGGTCTTTTTCATAAGTTTCGAAAATAAAAATTCATATAGAGCTAAAATTTCATATTTAAGACAGGTATATGCTAGGGACGTTGCTGCAACTTTTTTGTTATTATTGACTCACCAAAGGGCCTCACTATATTATTCTTTATTACCAATTTTACTATTTTTTCGAAAACTGATTCTTATTGAGCTCACAATATTGATACAGAATAAAATGGGCTTTAATTTCATGAAGGTTTTATGTTTATATAAATACTATGACATGGCTGAAACACCAAATTTTCAAAATTGATTCCTCTAAAGTATCTTTAATCTTGTTTAATCGTAAAAATTAACTATTTCTCGATGTTAACATTGATAAACCCACGGGTTTTCATTTAAATAGGAAAGAGTTTGATCACCAAATGTAAGAAAAAACAATATAAATATTTTTTTTTGTTATTATTTTTGTTTAGCAAATAAGACTTATAATAATCTCTAATGTATTATAATATAATGTAGACATAATATACCGTTGGAAAACCAAAGATTTTAGGAAATACATTAGCGAATACACTAAATTGTATAAGGTAATGGAGAGCGATATAATTAATCTTGTGTTGTAGACAATAATTTATATTGTTTTATCATTCGATCTAAAATAAATATTTCTATCGAAATTCAGAGAGATACTTTAAACATTTATTAAGCCTGACTTCATTTAAAAGTTCTTAAATTGATTTTAACAACGCAGGTAAGTGAAAGTCGTGTGTTCCGCTCACCAGATTTTTTTTTTATATGTTGTTCAATTAAATTTTTTTTTTATTATTTTATTATATATATATATATATATATATATATATATATATATATATATATATATATATATATATATAGAATTTATTTATTTTCTATTTTATGTAATTTGACTTTATTATTATTTTTGTATAAATTGTATGCATGTGGTCTCATATCACTATTACTATTGCTCATTTTATAACAAATTGTAATATATCTCAATAAATAAATTAAAAAAAAAAAAGAATAATTAGTGGTAAAATTCATAATAATTATGACGAGGGACAAGAAAAAACCAAACCTAGAAAGCTTAAATATTAATTATTGGTCTTAATATGCACAGACGGGCAGTTCTTTTGTTTCTTTGTTGATTGTGGAACTGATGAAGATTTTTCGCTGCTATGGCATCTGCTGGTATAGAGATTGTGCTTCGAATGTTCCATAACAAACTGAAAATCATTTTTTGAATTCAAAGACCAACTAACTGAATTTACTGAACTGCAATCAACACTGATTACTTGAAAGACATAAAAAAAAAAATCTGGTTCGCGAAAGAAACGATTTTCACTTACCTCCGTAGTTAAATCAATTAAGGAACTTTTAATTACAGATAGAGTTGAAAAAATGTTAAAGAATCGCATTCGATTTCGATAAAAACATATGCTTCAGATTAAAAAAAATTCACGATTGCAATACTTTCTCTTACTATACATTTCATGTTTAGTTAAGTGAAAGTAAAAACTGGTTCAGAAATACTATTTTATTTTGTTGCTCCAAATGTTACGTTTAGGTTAAATTTTAACATACTGTTATCTGACATCAAATGAACTGACTAAAATATTTCCAGTTAGCCAAACATACCCCCAATTCATATTCTGGCCTCTACCATATTATTAAACATTTATAATATTCTATAACAATAAAACAAAATTGGGTAGAAAAAAAATTGTATCTTCTGCTAAAGATATACACACTGGAATCAAACACTATTAGTAAATAACATTACAATTAAGCATTATTTGTTATAATTTATTTTTGGTTATTAGTATTATAATATGACATATTTACAATTTATGATCTAAAAATACAATAAATATCACACTCTCATTATTTATAGATAATAAGTTATTATATTACATAGTTAAAACATATAAAATATGAGTACATTAATTGAAAAAAGCAATGCTACCATAAAAATGATAACTAAAAAAGAAACAATTACTCAACTAGCTTGCTGCATTGAAATCGATAAATTGAATTAAAGATTTAATTCCGTGCTCAAGTGGTAAAAAGGTATAAGTCATGTTTTCTATAAATGATTTTTCAATAAAGTCAGTTTTTCATCCTCTGGAGTGTCATTCGTTTAGGTTTTAGAAGGCGGTTCGTTTATTGGTACAAGATAGAATTGTTAACTTATAAACTAAAATAGAAACAATTATGACATTTTGCCACCTTCTTTCTAAACATAAACGAATGACACTCCGGGATGTGAAAAACTCTCATTTAAAAAAAAATAGGCTTATGACATTTTGCCGCCAAAGCACATAACTTTCGACTTGATATATTTACTCATTGTACATCTCATTCCACTTGTTTTGCTGTGTGACTCTTACAATTGAGGTTAATTTTAAAAAAAAATGCTATTACTAATTACAGTCAATAAAGTTTTACCTGCAAGCAAAATCACAAAACTTAGTTAGACATTCCATCCGTTAAAATTATCTTCTCAGCTCATGGATAAACCAGTTAGTTATTCATAGAGACATCACGAAGAAATACATTTCTCTGCGAAATCGATCAAGTCGTCCCCTAACTTCTCAGTGACCCCTTCTTCCAAATACATGGTATGGAAACCTTCTTTCCCACCCGTCTTCAACATGGTGTCGAAATCAAAAGTTTCCGTCCCTTCCTTGGAAGTGAGCGCTGCGTACCAGCAGGCAAACGAGCAAAGTCCAAAAAATGATACCTTCTCCATGGAGGCCTCAAGGCCCTTGAACGTCGGTTTGGTTCCTGTGTAGCCATAAAAATCTAAACATTCAATCAATGCGTCAAAATAGTATTTCAGCAGCAGTTGGTAGTTCTCGCGACGCAGCTTTGGCGGTAGGCTCATATACATGAAGTTACTTATATCCGCGCATGGAGTATTGTAGTTTGCGAATTGGAAATCGACGAACCTACACATAAATATAATTATAGTTAATTGCGTTTAATAATTTATATTTTAATTAATGATAATAAATAATTTTTAAAATATCACAATTTATAACTATTAAAACTATCATTGCCAAAATTAATGAATTCCTAATTAATATTATGACGGTCGAATTAAATAAATTTATGTTACTTTTATATGGAAATATGGTGTGATAAACGGGGTTTAATTTTATAAATTAAAAAAAAGGATTAACAGTTAGATTTGTGATTCCTGTTTTTAAAACTATGCATAATCATAGTGAAGTAAATTGTATATTTTATGTATATGATTCATTTTATTTAGTTAAAATAAACTTAAACCACTATTACTGTCTATAAAAGATGAGATCGGTTTTGGTTGCTCTGAAAAACGATTAGTTAACTATAATAGAAAATTGGAAATTTATACAAGACCACCAATTTGGATCATCCCAATTCACCATCCAGCAATGTTATCGTTTGGTGGTTGTCTCAACCTTACTGTACGGTGGCCTCTCTTGACGTTGCATAGACATTTGACTGAGTTTATCAGCCGGGATCGCATTAAACACTACCTGAATTCTTTTCCTCTATATACCTCCTCTTCATCCAGTCTTACAGGGTTGATTCGAGTAGTAACTTTGCTAGGCTGTAACTGCTTCAGGGTAATGAAGTGTTTCCTCGATCCAAAAGTGCTTTCTGGAAGTCTGATTGGTCCTACTGGACTTTCTTCAGCAAAGTTTTAAATACCTTCATTGCTGGTCTAGCCTTCACGTTTGCCCGTTGTGAATATGGCTAAGAGATTGAACAAACGCTCAAACCTTAAAACAACTACAAAAGGCCCATTTACATGACTATCTTAAGGCCGATATAGACTTACGGAGAAGAGCTGTGGGGTTCTACTAATCCATCGCATTCTTCTCGTATCCAATACATCCTTAATCCGGGTCCACACTATGGCCCGGCAGATAGGGGGGGAAGAGGGTATATCTATCTGTTAGTTTACGTTTAACGTTTAGAGTAATGACATTGTTGAAGCGAAACTTTTTTTTTCTTAAGTTTCCTTTTATTGTTTTTGAAAATTATTACCGACTAGAGGTAAGTGAGTGCCGAATTTTAACAACGGATTTAAGTGAAGAAAAGGTCAAGAAATAATAATGTGGATCTTGCCGGTCCATTTTTTTGGATTTGCATTTGGATTCACCCGATCCTTCGGAGAGGACGGCATCGATAAAAGGCAAACGAAAGAATGAAAGATTTAATTTTGGATGAGTCAACCGGGTACATAAGCCGCTCCGGACGTTTATTTTTGTTTTGATTGAGAGCTGCACCGTTTCCTTTTATCCGGACCGAATTTCTGCGGGTTGGATTCGGCAAAGCGGGAGCCGCTTTTTCCATCCTTGCAAAGCCGCCTGGTCAATGGGGAGTCAATACCAACGCGGCTTAGTGTAGACACGGCTTTATCATCCAAAATCCTTCGCAAAAACCTCAATACCACTTGGCCCGAACTAGGTACCATTCCTTTCATGACTAACTCAGTTCCCGCTCAAACCTACTAGTTTCAATCCGGGCTTCCTCTCCGATTCCTGATAATGAGTTGGCTCCAGGAAGTTAGGAATATTTTTTTGGAATGCTGAGACTGGGAGTCTCTTCACGTGTTCATTATGTTTTGTTTAATATTATACTCATATACTACTTGACGTATTTATAAGTTCATATGTAGATATTATAATTAATAAAATGAGGGTGATAACTTCATGAATAAATCTATACAGTCATTTATTACCTTAACGATTGAGGTTTTCCCTGCCAGTTATACTTGAACATAATGTTGTTAGTCCAGCAGTCCCCGTGGTTGAGGCAGACGAAGTCTTCCTCCGTGTACATGCTACAGGACTTCATCTTTTCGTAGAAAACATCTGGAGAAATGTCCAACTTGGAAGCAACGTCCTTCCTGCAAAACAATAATTTTAACATTTAAAGATCTACATATCTTCGTGTGTGTCAGTGTTTTTCTTTATACTTGTTAACTACTTTAAAATCTTAAGCAAACATTTTCTATTCTCCTTTCAAAAAATAATAAAAAACATTATGCTTATTTTCATCATTAATTGATTTCATATTTGAGGATTTGACACATTTTGGTTCGTAAAAGTACCTTGATGCTCTATTTAGTGGATAATATTTACAACTATAGGTTGATTTCTTAATTAATCAGTTACTCTTACCATTCGGGACCCCAGTGCTTTGCCATAGTCTTTCGCAGACTCTGAAGGCCATAATAGGTCAACGTCAGGACGTAGCGTCTGTTGGTCATCATGGGGTGAGTGCGGAAGTCCTCCTTGGAGAAGACCCCTCTTTCTTCTAATACCTTACCGATGGCGTGGAACCTCGCGAGACTCCGGAGCGCCAGCTTACCGTGCGTCAAGTCTATCCCCACCTGCCTCTGCACCAGCCTGAACCCCGACGCCTGAGGAATCATAACATGCCTTTCATTAATAAAATACTCGAAAATGCTTCGATGATTCGATTGTTAATGTGCATTATGTGTTTGACAAACAGTGAATTGGACCGGTTTGATGTTGGCTATTTGTCCATGATGGATAGAGTTACATCCACCCCTAGATGAGAAAAATCACCCCTGACAATTTTTTATGGGAGCTTGTGGTCATAATCGTGGTTATATGCTTGATAAAGCTGGGAAACCAGCACAAAGAAATTGGGATCCCGAGATATTGTAAAAATTGGACCAGCAGAAGAGGAGGGATTTCCATACAATTTAGCCTTGTCAGCACTTCGATACAAGGTATAATCAATTACATAATTAGATTTTTTTTAATTACGTAAAAACAAAAATAATAAATTACATCGTTTTAAAAGAATACACACACAGAACACAAATATATATATATATATATATATATATATATATATATATATATATATATATATATATATATATATGTTGTGTATGTGAGTGTGAGTGTGATTCTAATGTTTGAAAAATGTCATGTAATTTTTGTGGATATCTTATGTTTTCGAATATTTGTATACCCAATGAGATTTTTTAGGTAACTGTCAATATATGATTATAAAAGTGTGTGCTATAAAAATATATTTTTTACAATATAAAATTACTATTTTTAAAAATAAAGCTTTTACTTAACAGAGACATTTTTTTTATTTATCTCTTTGTTATTCTCCAGTGCTAATAATTTTATGTTAACCCTTTCACGCTCAAGGGAAACATTTTTCCCTTCTACAAAAATCGTTATCGATTGTTCAATTATTATTGAATCGATATTTGTTTACTGAATGTCAAAATAAAACGTTTGTCCAAGACGGCAAATGTGTTTCTGAACGAATAATAAAAAAAAAGAACTGTCAAACTTTATTGCGCCAAAACAAAAACAAGCAATGACCACTTGTACTTCACAAGTAAACGAAATTGTTTCGCTACCACGAAATTCACAATACCATAACTAAATATTTATGTTACTTCTCTGATACAGTCTCTCTGTAGCATCCGGCTAGTGCAGATGTTTATCTAGTGCGTTCTATACTAATTATTAGTATTCATTCGTTATATAAAAACTTTTCATCGTATAAACTGTTTTTAATTAGTGATTCATATCGAACTTAGTGAAAGACTATCACATCTGAAATTGGTCTTAAACTGAAGAATGCCCCCTGCGGGGAAACTACTAACATGAACATCGCTATTCCTAGCAGATCAAAAATAGAGGATAGTCATCCGAAAAGAAAAAGAGGTGAGTACCAATATAATGTACCAACTCAAAATTATTTTGATATTTTTTCTGATGAAGAGGAAGAAATCGAAGACGAAACTAACCAACCGACCCACCCAAAATTTCCACCAGTTGTGGTAAATACAACCTACTCTAACCCGAAAAATATATTATCCCATCTAAAAACAAAAATAAAAGATATTAACATGAAATACGGAGGTAACAAAACCATATTTTATGTTTATAATGACGAAGATTTTACAACCATAAAAAATGAATTGAAATCGCTTAACCAAGAATTTCATACTTATACCCCGAAACACGATATAAAGCCAAAAGTCGTTCTGAAAGGGATGCCCCCTGAATACCCCATAGACGATATTTTATCAGATTTAAAAGAGCAAGGATTGGAAGTTCATAAAATATTCCAAATGATAAAAAAATCAGATGGAATAGAAAAAAAATTACCTTTATCTATAGTAATATTAGAGAACAAAAAACAGTTATCAAAATTAAATAATATAAAATACTGTAACAACGTACATATAAAATGGGAGAAATACAATAGCAAGAAAACATTAACACAATGTTATAAATGCCAAGAGTTCAACCATGTGGCCAGAAATTGCTCTAAACAACCAAAATGTCTTAAATGCTCAGAAGAGCATTTATCCAAAGAGTGCCCGAATGTAATGACAGACGGATTTAAACCAAAATGTTGTAACTGTCGTGATAACACTTCTCAAATTCTGAAAAATGCCCCGAGCTTCAAAGAAACAAACTGCTACAGCAAAGTAAACAACGGCCTTGGACAAAACCATCAGAACGAATTGTCTATAAAGCAAAACCTACAGAATTTCCAGCGTTACCTAAAACCAACTCTAAATGGTTTGAAAAAACTTTTACGGATACTAAAAATGATACTTCTAATATTAAGCCTAATAATGAGCCTTCTATTATAGAATGCTTTAAAGAAATTAAAAATATATTTAGTTTATTTAATTTAAATAATATAATATCGAAATTTAAATCTATTATGTCTGAGATAAAAAATACTGACGGTAGTATGTCAAAAATTTTTATTATAGTAGAAGGCTTAATATCTTTGTTCGATTAATGGTTCATCAGTACCTGTCATCGAATAAATTTAACATTATTTATAATATATTGTGTATGTTAAACTATCTAATATCATGTATTACTCTTATCTCAGTAGTACAATGTTCAATGATATTACTAATTAAAAACAAACATGCTCCTATGTACAAAACAATTTTACGAAGAAATATCCACAACACGCTCAGTAAATATTGCTTGTATAGTCTAATGCTTAAACATCTATCACAAGCCAGGTATTCACAAAAACAAACACAGCTGTACACTCTTATTCGATTTGTTTTAGTTACACTATACAATTCTCAAAACATCATAGTTCACACATTTGTTTATATTCTTATTTATATTGGTAACTATTTATTTTACGTTAATAGGTACATATGTACACTAAAATATAGTTCGGTCTATATAACTCGCCCATCCTTGCATTCTCGTCGTAAAATAAATTATATTAACCAAAAATTTCCAAAAATTATTATATTAGTTAATAAAAGTTTAAACTGTACTTGTACTCACGATATTTTTACCGGTCTCACTTTCGAAAAATCGCTAATGAACTTTTTTACTTTAAATCGAATTCATTATTTTTATAATCCTTATTGTCATTCTTCTCTTACTCCAAACAATAATCAACTTCATTTATACTATCAACTCGTGATTAATTATTCTGTATTCGTTTCTCGTTCATCCTCGTTTCCAGAAGTAAACAAAGCTCAGTTTATTTCATTATATTATCTGACTCCAAATGACATCTTCTAACGATAAAATAAAATTCATGATGTGGAATGCCCAAACGATCAGAGGTAATGATATAGAATTTAAATTATTCTTACAAAATAATACTCCGCACATAATCTCAGTTTGTGAAACTCGACTTTCGAATGAGGACGGATTCACGGTTCCGGGATACAATATTTATAGGAAAGATCGCAATAGGGCGGGAGGAGGAGTCATGCTTTTAATCCGCTCCGACGTCCAGCAACATTTCATTCAAACCCCCGACTTGACTTGTACTGAAGCGGTTGCTGTAAACACTACAATAAACAATAAATTAACTACCGTCATTTCAACATATATTCCACCAAATAAAATAAATATCGTTGATCTCAATAAACTATTTCGTTTAAATAAATATGTTCTTGTCTTTGGGGATCTTAACGCAAGGCATGTACAATGGAACTGCCACAGCACTAATAAAAATGGAAAAGCCATATTAAATTTCATTATAAACAATCAAATACAATTACATAGTCCGTTTGAACCTACCTATATACCCTCTCAGCGTAATTGTAAACCCAGTATCATAGACCTCGCGCTCACAAAAAATTTACAAAAATTAACTTTTTACATTTCTTTACCGTGTCTTAGTTCGGACCACAACCCCGTCATTTTCCGTATAGATACGTCATTACCTGTTAACCCGTTGACAAAAAAATTTGTTTTCAACAAAGCGGACTGGCGTAAGTTCCGAAGGGTACTGGACTCTCAAATATGCATAAATCCGTCAATTCGTAATGAAAAAGATATTGACAATAATATAAGCAAACTAAACGAATATATTAAACAGGCTATGGTAGAGTCCATTCCACAACAATATTCTCACATTAATCACTATTATAATTTACCTAACCATTTAAAAGCATTAATTAAAATAAAAAATAAACTTCGTAAAAAATATCAACGAACCAAAAACCCACAAACTAAATTTATTTACTATAAATTCAATCATTTTGTGAGAACCCGCATTAATAAGTGGAAAAACGATAACTGGGCTAGAATTTTAAGCTCTTGCAGAACCGGAGATAAAATTATCTGGAATATACATAAACATATCACAAAACAGCCATCAAAAATTCCTCCGCTTAAACTTACAAACAAGTTCGCTTATCTTGATAATGATAAGGCTGAACTACTAGCCAAACATTTCCAAGAGTCTCACGGTATCACTTCAAACTTGGGTACAAAAAACCAAAATAATAAAATTTCAAAATCAGTTCGTGATTTTTTTAAAACACCTATAAGTAGTAACTTTTCCTCTATTTCGCCAAAAGAAACTGGCAAAGTAATCAAAGAACTCGCCACAAAAAAAGCATCAGGTGATGATGGTATTCCCTCCCTGGTAATCAAAAATATTAGCAAAAAATCAATATTACACTTAACAAAAATCTATAATTCCATCCTGAGACTCAGATACTTTCCTAACATCTGGAAAACCCACAAAACTATCGCTATTTCCAAACCTAATAAAGACCAGAAAGAAATTTCGAATTACAGACCGATTAGCCTATTAAATATAGTATCAAAAATTTTAGAAAGACTAATATTAACCAGAATAAATCAGCATATTAGACAGAACAAAATCATAATAGATGACCAATTCGGCTTCAGAAAACACCACTCTACTGTAGACCAACTAGCAAGGCTTACTGATTACGTAACCAAAGCTTTTAACGAAAAGAAACATACCGGTATGCTTTTAATAGATTTAGAAAAGGCCTTTGACACCGTTTGGCATACAGGACTTATTCACAAATTAATTAAATACAACTTCCCCCCTTACCTAATTCATATTATCCATTCATATCTTGACAATAGACGATTTTATGTTCGTGTAAATAATTCGACATCCAGTATACTCCCTGTAACGGCCGGCCTTCCTCAAGGATCCTGCCTTTCGCCAACTTTATTTAATGTATATATATCCGATTTTCCAAGCCACCCGCACGTTATAAGGTCTCTTTACGCTGATGATACAGCCCTATATACATCATCCTATCGCATCGATACCATAGTTAACAGATTGCAGCTAAACTTCAAAAAAATAAATAAATATTGCAATATGTGGAAATTAAAAATAAATGCAAACAAGTCAGAAGCCATAATCTTTACTAAGCGCAGACCGAACATAAACCATCATCTGTTATTAAACTCAGTCCACATTAACTGGTCTAAATCAGTTAAATACTTAGGCATAACTTTAGACAAATCGTTAACATATACTGAACATATCAATAGAAAATCCGAAAAAACAAAAACATGTATTTATAAAATGTTCCCATATTTTAATAAAAAATCCAGTTTAAGCACTCAGAACAAACTACTACTATATAAAACAGTCATACGTACCCAGATCTGTTATGCATCGCCCGTCTGGAGCTCGACTTGCAATACCAATTATAAAAAAATTGAAACAATACAAAATACATGTATGCGAATCATCAATAACTACCCACGATATACTAAAATTTCAAAAACGCTCACTGACCTAAATCTACCAACATTAAAACAGTATATCTACACAGTAACCAAAAACTATTTTGATAAAACCACAACTTCTGAAAACCCATTAAAACTAGAAATTGGTAATTACAACAAAACATCACTAAAGCGCTACACGCACAAAAGAACCAAACATGTACTTTTAAATTAATATTGTAATTTATATTGTGTAGGTTTTTTTCATGTTACTTTTCCTACTATCTTAAAGAAAATATTGTATGATAATTAGTAAATTCAAAGGATGATTGAAACTCTGTTATTATGAAAAAAGGTCCACTGAAATCATGAAAACAAACATATTTGTATTTAGTGTACATTGTAAATATTATGTAAATAAATAAAGTTTCTTCTTCTTTCTTCTTCTCTGATAATTTTTATTTATGTTTTTATATTACAAATCAATAAATAAAATACCGACATAATAAACCTAACTCTTCGTTTATTTACTTTTATGGTCCATAGGGAAAAATAGTTTCCATGAAATTATAGGAAACCTACACACCCTGCTATGTTTTTCTGGTGATTATCTCTTACTTTACACCCACAATAGCTAAAATATTGTGTTGTATTGGCATATTTAGTCTTGGACATCTTATGGTCCTGTAAGGGTTAATTTACAATGTTTTTATATTTCATTTTACATTACCCAATCAAAATAAAAATTTTCATATTAATGCATCAAACTAAAACCTTTTGTTCTATTGTATGTTTATCTACATCTGGAAGCGTTCTTTAATTTCTAAACAAAGTCGGATATTATATAATTATAGCTCATGTTAGATATTAATGTTCTTACTGAATGTCATTATAAAAGGTAAACAATAGTGCTTTCTAATTCAAAACAACCGAGGAGTTCGAGATTATAAACATGGAAATAATGTTTATTTACTCCAAAAAACACCACTGTTATAAGGAGATTTATTAATTTGACAAAAAATTATGTAAAGATTAACAGTCGAGTCTGATTTTGTAAAGCTTTTTTTCCAATAATCCAAGTTCTTTTGGAGATTTCTTTCATACCCCATCAACATAACTATGTAAATATTACTCTTTAATAAGTAAAATACATCAAATATCGCGTGATCATTTTCAATAACTGTGGATCTAGTAAAGTAATAATTAAAATATATGGAACCAATTTAAATCAATGTGTTATTTCACAATGTTGAAATTAAAACTATTTTCAAAGTGAAAAATTATAGACTAAATATACAGTTTTGTTGTTTTTTATTTAATCTCTTCCCTCCTATCTTTAGCCAAAATATATACCAATTTAAGAAAAATTCAAATCCCTCTAAAAAGATAAATGATTTATATAATAATAAGTTAATAAAATAAATTTATAGAATAAAAGAAGCGTGTGAGAATTGTTAGAGCGGAAAAACCAGGGGATTAATCGACATCCCAATAAATCAGAGATCGCATTTGGACTTCTTGATAAATTGGGCCTCTTCCCAAATTTTCTAAGTCTGATCACTCGTCTAAACGGCCTTTACTAGGTGTTCCAAGCTTTCTCGCTTTTTAAGGCTGAGAGGAGACAGATAAGATACCTACAAAATGATATAAACTAGTTACTTGCCTTTAAATCTTCAAGGACTAAGGATGCAGCTTTCGGATCGTAGTGGATAAATGTACACCAGAGGCGCTCTTCACAGTCACCAACTTCATCCATCAAGTATTCCATCTCCCTGAAGACGCTTGAATACATCTAGAATCATTGCATCGTTCTTAAATATAAATATATAAATATTAATACCGAATAATAATAATTGAGACGTTGATTTACAAAAGGTACTAAAGGTCATTTTTTACGAAATTGATATTTTGACATATTTATATTCTCCTCATGTAGTTTTATCTAAATCTTAAATTTGATTGTATTTAATGAACACTCATATCCTTTAATAACGTGATTTAGAAATGCTATTGATTTCTTAAGGTACTTATTACACATTTAGTTTCGTTCCAAATCATAACAGAACATTTCATTTCATAACTTTAATATGGTTTTATTAATATAGTAAAGAAATAATTCTAGATTTTAATGCGAAAAGAATCAAATTAGCTGGTTTAATAATATAGTAATGAGAGATTTTCGCGCTTCCTGTAAAATTCACCAGAATGGATATAGTACCTTTTGGAAATCAACGTCTCAATTATTGTGAATAATTCATAATTTTTAAAAACTCTACGAGTCCCGTACACAATTATTAATTCAAGAAAAGTTATATATCACATGATATGTATTTCATTAGTTAGCAAGTTTTAAATCTAAATTATTGGATACTTAAGAAAAGAAAAAAAAATCTGGTGTGGCCAACACACGACTTTAACTTGCCTTGGCTGTTAAAATCAATTTAAAAACTATTAAATACACTTCTATTTGAATAATATTTAAAGTTGATTTTAATAAAACGTGTATTCATTTTTGTTAGAAAGATATGATTAAGATTAAATAGTATAACTACTATAATTGTTAATCAGTAATAGGTTAATTTCCCATTCGTCACTTTATATTACCTTTTACAACTTTGGGTATAAGATAATATTTTTTCTAAAATCTTTCTCTTTCCAACGGTATATTATACGTCTATATTACTGCTCTTATTATCAAAAACCCAAAAATTGCATTAAAAAATATGTTTCCACTTTTCACCTTTAGTTGTTTATCAAATTCGCTCAAATTGAATATTTAGCTTTTATTTAACAATGTTAACAAGATAATATAGTTATTTTTATAGAATATACAGAATTAAAGGTACTTTAGAGGAAGAAAATTTAAAATATCTGTATTTAAGCCCTGTCGTACGATTTCAATCAGAATGAGACCTGCACCATATTAGAGCCCATTAAATTTTATATAGATATAGCGAGTTTAATCAAAATAGTTGGAGCCGTTTTTGAGAAAATCTTAAAAAGGTGCAAAATGTATGGTATAAATTAGCTCTTCTAGTTAGCTGATTTTGATGAAAAAGTTGCTGTAACATCTCGGGCGTATAGTTGTCTCAAATATGAAATTTCAGTTTCGTACGACATATGGTTTTTGTGCAAGACCTACCACACACACACACAGACCTATTTTCGGGATTTGGTCATTTGGACTCAGGAGACCCTAAAAAGTGTATTTCGTCGAAAACTAGAATTCGAAAATTTTCGCGATATTTCATATATAGGTAAGTGAAAGTAAAACTTTTTAGGAAATAAACAAGTTATTGCCAAGTACCTAAATGATAAACTGATAATATAATAGTTTTCATTAAATTTAAGATACAGTTAAATATTCTCGATAATCTAAATTTCTTAGCTATACTCCATGAAATAAAGTAGACAATGAATAATGCTGGAAATTTCTCAAGGATGAAAAGCTTTAGGTGGAAGGGATATTTGGATAAGAATTGTTAGTTCTGTTCGAGATGCTTAGAAATGATAATTATATTTCACGTAATAATTATTGCACTTACCTTAACTTCTACTTTGAAGACTTCATTCATCATGGCACTGAAAGCTTCGGAGCCCTCTCCTCTCTTCAGGATGAGGTTCTTCTCGGCGACCCTTCCGTTGCCCAGGACTACCTTCATCCGAACCCTCAAGATCGTAGAGAGGTAGTTCTCTCCTTTCGGTAGAGCGGATTCAAACTGCACTTCGATGACCCGCGAGATGGCATTGTCTTTGAAGGATTGTTTCAATGCGATTTCTAAGACTTCCCTGTCCATGACTATGCCTCAGGGAGAAAGATAGCAGACTATAACAAGATCTAGCCAAAACGGAAATATATATACCACCTTAGTATATTGTATTTACTGATAAAACATTGACCTATTGTGCAATAAGGTAATAAACACGTTGTCTAAGGCAAATAGAATCTCCCAAATCTAACTATGTTTACATAGCGATTTAATATTCAAATATTTATTTTACAAATCAGTTAGGTCCTTTCATGGGGTAAAACTGTTGGAAAATCTAATTTATACTCATTTTATTTTAAATTAAATTTTAATTATATCTAAATTTCATTATGAGCTTTTTTTTTAAGTTAAATTACTCTATTTTACCACTACTGGGATAAATAATATATATAGTGTGTGTTAGGTTTTTTACCAAAGTGATGAATTTAATATGCTAAACATTCTATCTAGTCCTAGTTTAACTACGATCCTTTTTACTATGACCTATCTATATAAGAAAAATATAATAAGGGAAAGTAATGAGATATTGAAAATTTCCGAATTTGAGTTTTCACTGTATATACACGTTTAAGGGTCATCTGGGTCCAAATGGCCATGTTCCTCAAAAAGATCTGTGTGTTTATTTGTTTGTTTATTAGGGCTTCAAGGCACAAAACCTAAGGTCATCAGTCAAGGTCATTGTGTGTGTGTGTGTGATAACTTGCTCAAAAACAATAATAGTATAAATCTGAAATACTACAGGCAGGTCTATTTATGTTTTATCGACTACTTCAAGGCTTTCGACTCGATTAAACACAGGTATATATAAAAAGTACTGTATGAATCTGGCGTAGAGAAACCCTACCAATGTACTTCAATAAGACATCATGGAGTTATATAGGAACAGAAAGGCATTCGTGGCGTTGGATAGGGAAGATGATTGCTTTGAGGTTGAACGAGGAGTGAAACAAGGGTGTCCTCTTTTCCGATTCTGTTTAATTGTGTTGTAAACTAACTATTTAGAGAATTAAATTGGGAAAACCGAGGAATATCCGTCTGCTATGTATCGAGAATACTGGGAGGATAGAAATAATTTAGAATCAGTTCAAATAGGACAGTTTCCGGGCTATGAGCAAAAACGTTTCTTAGAAGGGCTATCTATCATCACTGCTATTGCCGGGATAGAGGAGTACCGTGGAGTCTGAGGTTGGAGAGTAGAGGAAGTGGAAGTCCAGCCACGGACGGAGGAGGTCGGGGGTCAAGCCAGGAAACAAATATGCAGATATGTCCAAAGGTACCTTTAAGTTATATTATGTGGTAAATAGAACCTCAGTATTCTCGATGATAACAATGCCTTGGTGTAACATGTCCATATGTGAAATAATATGGTCTATTTTATAAATAAATGTATATTTTAAGTAAATTACTTTATTACCCTTTATGCCACCGAACATAGTATTTATGTCATCCCTTGTGGAAATGTATTTATCAATTCACTATTGGTATCATTAATTCAATTAGGAAAAATGTATGAGTTCATAAGTTCATTAAAAGTAAATTTTATAGGTGGCATTAGGGTAATATATGTATTATAAGAATCTGAATATTAATGCTTCGTCAATTTATATTTAATTGTTAGATTTTGTGCATATAATGATTTTTGATAGGCATGTTAGTTAATTGTTTCCCTACTGTTTTAAGGTCTTAAAAGTGGTTAGTTTTTTAAAGTGATTTTTTGAAAGTGGTTAGTTTTTTGTTATTGATTGCCTTTTGCGCGTGTAAGCGTTTAAACCACCCTTAAAGGTTTTTGAATATTAGCCAGGCTTTTGTTTTAGATTATTTCGCACATGATTTTTTACTTTTTTTAAGAGTAGATGAGCTACCAAAGCCAAAACGTTCAGAAGAAAAATCTGATTTGGAGATGACCGGAGAATCAAAAAAACAAAAATCAAGACGGATTCAATAGAAATTCCAATTTATTAAAACAATAGTGCGACAGAATATGTAGAGGAGTACATATACTTAGGGCAGGCAATATCATTCAGGGAAAATATGAATAAGGAAATAGAAAGAAGATATCTTTAAATGCAAACTATCACTGGATCTTAAAACCAGAGTTTTGACCACATGCGTATATCCCACGGTTCTCTACGGGGCTCAAACCTGGGCACTAACAAGAAAACTCGATCGGAGGCTGAATACCATGTAAATGCAGCTTCTAAGGAGTTTAATGTTTATTCAGAAAAGGAAAAAAATTAAAAAAGAAGAGATTCTTCAAAAGGTAAAAATTAAAAGTCTAAGTGTTGAGGCCCATCGATTGAAATGGTGGTGGGCTGGGCACTTGGCCAACCTGGAAGACGAGAGATGGACCAAGGCTTGCACGGAGTGGATCCCGAGAGAGGACAACAGGCAGAGGGGGCGACCACATCGCAGGTCGAGGGACGAATTGACGCAGAGTGTAGGGGAGAACTGGTGGCTTGGGACAAATTTGGTTGCGAGGGACAAATCCTGGTGGAAAATGTTTTAAGGAATATTTAGATTTGTGTTGTTTTTTGGTGTATTTTTTCAAGGAATCTGTTTTGTAGTTGAGGTCTTTATATACTTATTTGTTTTTGTTTTTTCTTTCTTTGGATTATTTACTGTTCTTCAATATTGTAATTACTTATCTATTAATTTCTTACTATAGCCTGCTACTATTATTTACTCTCAATACTGATGCTAATGAAGCTATTTTATCATTTTATTATTATACTTATGGTCCTTGGAGTGACAATTTGGTCCTTGGTAGTGAAAATTTGAATTAAAATAAGACTAGATTGAGTTCATTACAATTATATTATACAATTTAATTGTGAGATTATATGATTTTGTTAATCCATGCCAGTTTTAGATATTTTTAATATGGTATATAGGTCAAACCATCTGAAATAGTCCAACTTTCATTAATTTTGCCGTTATTCTGTATCCTTTCTTGAATATAAAACCATAAATTAAAAAAAATTCTTGCCAATACTTTTAGTGTTGCAGACCGTTTTAAGTCTGCTTCACGGGCGAAAACATGTGATAGGAAAATCGTTCTAATTCCTGTAATTTTTTAGATATCAAATCAAAACAAAAATTAACAATAATATAAGGATATGCTTTGTATTTTTTATCCCCACGACTCATTACCTAAATAGTGAAGACAGTTGATTAAACAAATCTGGAAACTTCATAAAAACATAAGATATTAAACGAGATAAAAGTATATAAAGAAAAATAGACTCGCTTTTAATTATTTATTTTATATAGCTTAGTCTTAGAGCTACTTGCTGTAAAAATTTGGATCTTCAGAACATAGTCCTTTTTTGTATATGAATTTTCAAAATTGACAAAATTTAATTTTTTGCGATGTTAACACGGAAATATCTCAAAAGGAACTAAGTTAAAAACAATAAAATTAAAACAGATTACCTATCTATACGATATATTTAAGTGATATAAATTTGGTCTCTGAGACTAAGCTTGTTCCGGAGTTATAAAATTCTCTTAGCTGTTAAAATATCGTATTCTTTAAAAAATATTAACACCGGTAATTTTGCAAATTTAAGAACCAAACAAAAACTAGAATGATGATGAGAGTATTTTATTTAAATTTGGTCCATACAACACATTAGCTACGAAGCCAAGAAAATGATTTAAAAAAATTCACGAAAAATTACATCAACAGAAACCTTTGGCGCGCAATGACAAGGGAGGTTAGAAATGATTTTCACGCTTAATTATTTTTCCTTACATAGCCTTATCATTGCACTGCTTGGTTTAGAAATTTTGATCGTTTAACCTATTGTATATCCTTTTTTCAATATAAATTTTCAAAGGATTATTTTCGTGCTCATTAATATTTATACCATAATATCTCAAGAGGGACTGGATGAAAAATAATGAAACTCATACAGATTATACATCTATCTAACAAGTACAATTGAATAAAATTTAGAGGCTGAGACCCATTCTGTTTTTGAAATATAATACATCAATTATTACTTGCCCTGCCAGAGTGTCTCTCATCTCATCAACCGACTACAAGACAAACCAAATTAAAAACACTAGAACCAGTTGAGTCTCAGCCACTAAAATTGATCCAATAGTTCTTAGCGTATAGAGGTATAATCTTTATTAGTTTCATTATTTTCCATCCAGTCCTTTTTGAGATATTATACTATAAATATTACTGAGCTCGAAAATAATCCTTCTTTGAAAATTTATATTGAAAAAAGGATATAGGTTAAAAGATCAAAATTTCTAAAACAATTTTTTTTTTTAATCCCTCAAATGGAAAAAACGAAACATTAGTAAAATAAAATACCATAATATATAATGATAAGTTTGTTAATATTATACCTTATTCCACCATCCTGGTAATTGAAGGGTGATTGATTCTAATATATTAAAGATTAAATCATATATTACCTGTATTTTGCTGATTCTTATTAGGAGGGGATGGGCCTCCGCTTGTTGAGTTTTTTAACGAAATAAAGTAAATAAAACTGACCAAAACAAACTTAAATAATAAATAATAAAACATAAACCATCAGATTCAAGACAAGTAATATAGATGTTTAATATACTGTTGAAAAGCTAAAAATTTTAGATAAAAATATTATATTATACAAAAAGTAGTAATCAGTACTAATAAGATGATATGTTTTCGAATATACAAAATTAAAGGTACTTCAGGAGAACAAAATTAGGAACATCGGCATTTAAGCCCTGTTAGACAATTAAAGTTTATTTTTTATACAGATATACATATTATACAATATATACTGATATACAAAGTTCAACTTCAAACTTCAAATCACTAGAGATAAAAAGACTGGTGATATTAAGCTAGCTAATTAATTACAAAATTTATTATGAGAAATTGATTTTGCATTTTAAATTATAAACACTCTTTGTAAAAGTATCCTAAAATCATTTCCTAAGTAAAATAAAGGAGCTCAAGGATAATTTATGGACGTCTATCAGATTAACAATCCAGTTACATGCGGTCAAATAATGTTATCTGCTTTTATTTACCATGCAAATAAATAAGACGGCCTGTTCTTTGATATTTTACAATCATTAACTCTATGTTTGGGTCAATAAATTTTCAAGTTATAAGAATAGTAATGACGACAATCAAACAAAAGATACCTCATACCTCGCAAAAACTGTCACACTTGAATAATCAATGCTAAACTTTTAACAACTATGACGACAGAGAAACAGATAAAAATCTTGTACCTGCAACAAACAACTTTTAAATCTCACCATTCTTGAAATCTGTTTGAAATGTAATGAAAATAGACTTTATTTATGCATAAATATTATAATTTCTATTGCTAGGTAAGTGAGGGGTTTTAGGTAATCGTTTACACAATATATTATTTCTTGATTTAGAATAATGAACCTGTATAATTTCTTTAAAATGCGTGATTTATAATTATATACATAGATTAATAATAATTACAATATTTTATTTCCTTTTGTTTATCATTTTTGTCTATTATTTATTTTTATTTTTTGAATTATTTTATTGAAATTTACCACTGTAAATAGTACAAGTAAATGAGCTTTTTACAGAAAATTGGCTTGAAAAAGTCTTGAGAAGAATCCACCCAGCGGAAGCTCTTCAATGTTTATTTGATCAGCAGGTCTCGGGACCACCGGCTTTTCAGACGCCTCGGAGGATTATCGGGGATTGATGACGATGAGAGGATACGGACAAGCGGGTTTGTATAGGTGGATAGTTTGGAAAGAAAGGAAATGTATATCTTTTGGCAATTTCTGCAAATAGTGGGATATTCAGGTCTCTAAGGATGAGTTTATTGGTAACAAAGTAAGGAGCGTCGAGGATTTTTCGAAGGATTTTGGATTGCAAGGATTGAATGCGGCAGGAATTCGATGGTCTAGTGGACCCCTTTTTAAAGTAAAGAGAGAGAGTTTCGATCGTTTGTCAAGTAAGTGTTTGAATAGTCAATATCCACGAGCAGTTTCTTGTCTTGTATGAGGATTCCATGTGAGAGGTTTGTCAAGATGAAGTCCAAGTTATCGTATTTGTTCTATAATGAAGAGTGGGGTATGATTAAAGGAAACAACGGGACAGAAAGTCATAGGTTTACGTCGTAGAGTGAAGGTGATTTGTTGGGATTTATTTTAATTCTTCAATTATGACACCATTCTGCAATAGCTGATACATGGCTATGTAGGATTTGAGAAGCAACAATAGGATCATTATTCACGGATAGCACACATGTGTCATCCGCGTAAGTAGAGAGGACGGTGCTTGGATGGATAGGGATATCAGCTGTATACACCGTGTAGAGGATTGGGCCTAGGATACTACCTAGGATACTGAGAACATTTAAACATGATTTAATTTGATGGGAACATTTTAACCACGTGGGTTAAAAACATGATTCATAATTAAAATAACCATTAAAACATAAAATTTGTTAACATGATTTTTATTAATTTATTGAAATCGAAAAAGGTTGAATTAGAAATGGGAAAGGTTGAATTCGACTAGAAAAGGTTAAATTTGACTTGGAAAAGGTCGAATTTGACTTGGAAATACTATATATAATGAAATCAACGGAAACAATTGAAAACTTTGATTTCTGACAGGATAGTTATTATTATATTTTTTTACGAAATCAATATTTTGACATATTCGTACTTCAGTAATTTAGTTTTAGCAAAATGGGCTATGTGATTTTATGTATACAAATCTCAATACCCAATATTTCTATTGAAAACACAATCCAGAAATGAAGTTATTTTCAAAATATTCTACTTTATTAATAATTTATAAGTATAACATTCAAATGAAATTTTATTTTTAAGATAACAAGTTGATTAGTTCAAGAATATTTTTATTTTCCTGTAAATTTCAAGTTAGTTGTTGTAAAATTTGGATTGTTGATATTTTGATTTCCTTTTGTATAGGTAGCATTAGGAAGTAATATTTAGATCTAATATCTAATATTGACTTTATCGTAGTATACTGTATACTCGTATATTGTGTGAATGTGATCTCATATCACTATTACTAATGTTCATTTAGAAACAAATTGTAATATATATATATATATATATATATATCAATAAATAAATATTATAATAAAAAAATATTATTAATTATTTACCTCAGATACTTTTTAATCTTAAATTAATTTTTTTTTATTAGTTTTATATTTATGGCTCGAGTTGGTTTTAAAAAGGATCTTCTGAACGTCAATATTTTGTATGTAATTATAAGAAATCTTTGTTTTTATAATAATCCATTTTTATTGGGTTGTTTCACATGAAACTTTGGTTTTAAGATCTAGTGATAGTTTCCATTTAAAGATATTTTGGACAATCAATATTTACACCACCCTAACTTAATTCTTCTTTCTATTTCCTTGTTCATATTTTCTCTGAATGTTATTGCCTGCCCTAATTACGAGTATATGTACTCCTCTACATATTCTGTCGCACGATTGTTTGAATAAATAGGAATTTCTATTGAATCTGTCTTGACTTTTGTTTTCGATGTATTTATTGGGTTGTTTCACATGAAATGTCCGTTTTTATAGTTTCTGAAATACATTAAGGATTTTGCAGGTATCTGTTGTTTTCTTCTGAATGTTTATATATTTAAAGTAAACAGTTACTAATCCTCTACCTTTGTACTATAAACATTAGCTTCCTAATTAATTACCAACTTTTTAGTATACCTCCAAATATGAACATCGAAACACGCGATTTTCGAGTAATATTTTTGTACGAGTTTAAACTCGGCCATTCAGCAGCTGAGGCCGCTAGAAATATTTGCAAGGCGTTTGGAGAAGGAAGTGTTAATGAACGGACCATTCCCCGTTGGTTTGCCAAGTTTTCAGCTGGGGATACCGACTTGGAAAACTTGCTCCGAGGAAGACCTCCGTCCGTAATAGACAACGATGTCCTCAAACATACAGTAGAAGGAAACCCCTAACAAACAGTTAAAGGACTCTCAGCACAACTAAATGCAAGTGCATCTACCGTTTCCAGACATTTAAAGAGTATTGGGAAAGTGAAAAAGCTCGATACATGTGTATCTCATGATCTCACTGAGCGACAGCAAGACCCCATGTTTCAAAACATACCGTGCAAAAATTGAAAGAACTGGGCTACAAAGTTCTTCCGCGCCCACCATATTCTCCCGACTTGTCTCCAACAGATTACCACCTGTTCAGGAATTTAGACAACTTCGTCAAAGGAAAACTTTTTGAAAATGATGATCAAGTGAAAAGTGCGTTTTCAGATTTTGTTTCACTTCAAAGCTCAAGAGTTTTTCAGTTCAGGAATAAAAAGTTGGCGTCACGTTGGGAAAAATGTGTAGAAAAAGAAGGTAAATACTTGGAATAAAATTATCTTGTTTTCGTATCGTATTTTTAATAAAAATCGTTTATCTTGAAAACGGACATTTCATGTGACACCCAATATAAAAGAAAGTACCATTTTACTCACTTTTCTTGGTAATTGAAGTTTCCCAAAATGTTCTAGGGTTGAGAAACTAATATTTTGGAGGTTTGTCCAACTATCTAAAATTTATTATGAAATTGATTTTCGAATAATTTAAAAACTATACACGTTTAGATGTGAAAAGGATTAATTACCCATTAGCCACGAATAAGAATAATTCACAACTTTGTTAGAAACGAGTTGTGAAGATATACAATAATTTTACGTAAAAAAAATTAAAAGCTAAAACATTTTGGGTAACCAATTTTGGATAAGATTCCTTCTACTGGTTTCCGTATTGGTCTAATCCTATTCTAAATTTGAGGGAATAAAATTAAGATCAAGCACGAAGTAATAACTTCATTTGTTGAACAATAAGCAGTTGAAAGGATAACTGATTGACCGATAGTGAAGTTACTCTTAACAATTACTCATATATTGGGGATGTATAGTCGACTGTCAAAATTATCGTAGATAAAAATAATCCAGAGTCAGTCTTTTTTTTTTTTTTTTTTGTTCATTCTATATTTTAATTTAGTCGACGTTTCGGCTCAAACTTGTGAGCCATCATCAACGCTACAAGTATGAAATCAAAACTTTAGACTTAATACAGATGTAAAAAAATATATAAACGTACCAATACTGAGTTATGTCAGAACCCCTACCAGATGGAACCCTTACCATTCGGCATATTTTTCAAGAATACCCTTATTACTCATCACTTCTGAATAAAATTGGACTAGGCCCGAATATTTGAGCGGTGCTGGGTGACAGAGAGGAAACCATTGGATTAGTTTCTGATTTCCTTAAGGAGCAGTCATTATTATCGAAATTATAAACACCATTCCTAGTCAGTTTTTAATCAATACTCTATTGAGTATTGATATTTGTTTTTAAGCATTACTATCATTATCTTTTTAAAATATTGTTTACATTATAATCATTTTTTTTTCTCTCAATTACTCATTACCTAATAGTTCTTTCTTATAAAGGTTGAATATGCATATAATAGTGTCTAGGCGTTGATGACCTTAGGGTTTTACGCCTTAAAACCAAAATAAACAAACAAACTGAGTTATGTCAAACATAAACTAAGAAAATGCTTGACATACCTATCATCGTCATATTGTTTATTATATTTGTATGTATATTTTATTTTATGACTGTCACTACAGTCATCATTTTTCATTATCATTATTATTGATATGTATCTCTTCTGTTCTTATGTTTGTAGCACAGGTGACGGCTCACAAGTTTGAACCGAAAACGCCGGAAAAATAATTAAAATATTTAAAAAAAAAAGACTGACTAGATTATTTCTACCTATATTACTCAGATTTATGTAAATCAATAAAGAATTAAGCATTCGTGATCGAATCCGTGACTTAAAGCTAATAATTTATAAATTGATAATCAGGCACTTAAGATCGTATTTTAGGTTCATAATTTTTCTGTTTTGTTTTTTCAATAATTATCTTTATTAAGGCTAACATAATATAAAGCTTGGGAGCTGCGTAGTCTAGTGTGTAAAGCACTAGTATACTGTTCTCCGGCTCCCGGGTTAGAACCCCAGGTAATGCAGAATTATTTATTCTGTTTTTTCAGCCGTGGAGTGACCCTATGGCATGGAAACCTTGGAGCATACAAAACATCTGTAAAGTTGGTACCCAAATTGAGGATAAATCTGGCGGTTGAGTGTGGTCTAGGCTTCATCACCTTCTTGCACGGCCGTTAGCCTATAAACAGTACTGATCTCTTTCTTATGTACTAACCCAAGATCCTTTATGAGCTGTAAAGGTACAGGTTTTTAAAAATAAAATATTCATTTGCATTGCTCATTGAGACACTATAGTTTCAGAGCATTAAATATCTCTCAGCTAAAATACAAGATATTCGAATTTGACATAACAATTGTTTACATTCTCCATTACGATTGTCCTACATGACGATTGAGATTTCTCTCGCTTTTTTGGTCTCTTATTATAACAATAATAATAATAATAATATTAATGAGCACTAATTATTCTAGTATACAGCTTTTACGCAGTATGGGGTAAGAAGGTAACTTGTTTGATTTTCATCAAAGTAAATAACTATTTTTATATCTTGGTGATTTATTGACCCAAACATACAGATAATCTTTGTAAAATCTTAAAAAAACACATTGCCTAATTTATTTGTATGACAAACAAATAGAGATAACATGATTATGTGAAATGCTAAATGACATTGACCATTATACTACCTCAAGTCCAATTCGATAATCCGCCAACTCTAGAACCCACTTTGATCTGATTACTAAAAAATTGCTATTGGAGGAAGTGCTATTTTACGCATGTTGTGTAACAATACACTACTAAAACATACGACTTTCAATTACTCCTATGGTTAAAATCAATTTAAGAACTTTTAAATAAAGTTAGAGATAAAAAATGAATAAATAATTGTAATGTGTTTCGATAGAAATAGAGTTTTATTAATCTAAATTACCTATATATGAAATACTAGCTTTTATCCGCGACTTCGTCCGCATCAATTTCTTTTATTATGATCGGGATTTAGAATTTTTTTTCACGGGTTCTGCAACTTGCGTCACATTCCGAATTTAGTATCCCTGAACACCAGTGCTCTCTATCCCTGCAACCCTCCTCTGGCCACCATGTCCTCCCTCACACTCTAAATCCACCTTCTGCGCAGAGCACTTCATTTTTATATGCCACAGCTTCTCGTCCATCCTGGATATGACGCAGGCTCTTCTCCAAAAGTCCATCTCCAGAGCTAACAATCTCCTTTCAGACGATTTCAGCACTGTCCATGTTTCTGCTCCATATAAAGTGGTCGATAAGAGGAAGGAATGGTAAATATTTTTCATTGTGGATGTAATTAGTTGACCGTTGAGAATTACTGGAAGGAATTAGTCCAGGTGGCGGTCATTAAATGAAACAACTAAATACCCCCACAAAGGGGGTCGAAACGTTGGCAAATAATAAATAGTTGAAACTATTTAGTTGTTTCATTTAATGACCGCCACCCGGACTAATTCCTTCCGGTAAATATTTTTATTCGCAAGAAGCGACACCTGTTTGCTCCAGAATACACCATTCAAGATACCTATAATCCGTCTACCACTTCCAATTTTTTTTTCCATATTTTTTGCCATCGTTCCGAAATCTGAAACGCCAAGATGTTTAAAGATGTAGGCTTTTTAAAAGAATAAATTTTAAAGTACGTAAATGAAATTTTTTAGTTTTCTTTTCTTTTGGCAGAAGAACATACAGATTTTTTCCGCAATCCGATCTTGACAGCGCGACGTATAGCTGACCGTGTGAAAAGCAGTCTTGGCGTAAATCGATTCCTACGTGTTTAAATGTTTGCCACTCTGATTTATTAATTGTTACGGGAAAAGATAACTTAACGGAAATTGAATTATTATAAAATTAAAAGGTAAATCATTTAGAATCATTGGGATGCGAGGTTAATTTTCCTCGCTTTTTTTCACATTTTCCTCTGATTCTTCGCTCCTATTGGTCGCAATGTGATGTTATATAGCCTATCGCCTTCCTCGATAAATGGACTATCCATCACAAAAAGAATTTTTCAATTCAAACCAGTAGTTTCTGAGATCAACGCGTTCAAACAAACAAACTCTTCAGATATAGTAAGGAAAAGTTTTGCTATTGTGAAAATTTTTGAATTCTAGTTTTCATCAAAAATACGCATTTTAGGACCTAAGAGAATTCCTAATGACCAAGTTCCGTAAAAAGGTGTTTTTGTGTTTGTTGTAAATCTAGAACAAAATGAAAAGTCATACGAAACTAAAATTTTATATTTGATACAACTAACTATACGCCCGAAATGTTACAGCGACTTTTTCACTAAAATCGGCTAATAGCTACTTTATACTATGCATTTTGTACGATTTCCTCATAAACTGATCAAACGATTTTGATAATATAGTATGCATATCTGTATAAAATTTAATATACTTTAATATCATGTAGGTTTCTTTCTGTGTTCAAGCTAGACTTACCACACACACACACACACACATACACACAAACACACAGATCTTTTTGCGTCGCCCCTAAAACGTGTATTTCTGTTGAAAACTGGAATTAATAAATTTTCAGGATCGCAATACTTTCCGTTACTATGTTTCCATATATAGGTAAGTGACAGTAAAATGAATAGGTCAGTCCGAGATGGATCATTCCACTGCATATTCAATTATAGAATTTAATAATGATGTAAAAAAAGGTTTACTATAAGTAGATATTGAGAAGTTAATTCGGGATGCAATCATAAAAACTCTTTAATTAAGTAAAACTTAATTTATTGTGCCAACTTTTCTTCAGGAATATTGTAGAAGGGACAACAAAACTTAGACGGTTATCCTTTATTTATACATACTAGTCGAACAGCTTCGCACGGGTGCAGTTTGAATGAGGTGTCATTTGTTTAAAAAATCTCAGTCAATGCCTAATATTGTATCTAAAAACTTGCGTACTAAATGGAATAATATGAATTGCACGATCCTGTACATTTAAATATTATTACCTCCCTCTTTACCTATAACATATTTTCATAAGTTTATGGGCTTACAACAACTTTATATTAACTTGTACGATTTATTTTATTGCATAATAACTTTTCTAAAATCATGCGCTTTCATATTACACGTCTATGTTACTTCTTATATTTCAGGAATATTTTTTTGATGACTTGGTTATAAAAAATATATTTTTCCAGTTTAACCCATTCAAGACGACGATTGTTTTCGAACACGGTCCCCAGGAGCTAATTTTTTTTTTTTTTTTTTTGTAAGAAAGGCTTCAGATAATTTTTAGATTCTATGGTACACAATAAAACCAATACCAAATTGTGTTTTCCTGTACTTTAAAGTTTAAATTACTACAGTACGACCAGTTTACTCAGAATAATTGATTATAGCACATTACTGTTATTGCACACACGGTGTGCAATCTGTATCGAATAGGTTAAAGAAAAGCTGAATTACAATGTATTTTACTTATAAACATCCAGGGAAGTATGCTCTGAATAATGGAGAAAACCGTAACAAAACCCTAGTGGTTTAGAAGAAGTTCGAGAAAACCAAAATCGCGTTATCATTTTATATATACAGAGAAGATATATAAAAAATTAAAACTGATTAACAATTTATCTAGAGACCAGAAGCAAGTTCAACAATTTTACAAGAGTAGATTTCATTATATTAATTACAATTGTGTGTGCGCGCGCGTGCTTACGTGTGTGTGTTTGTGGAAACCATTTTTTTGACAAATGATGCTGTGAAGGATTCTCAAGATAACACCATTGAGAATAGTTCCTAACTGACGTAATTAAGCTAATGTTCATTCCTTTCGGGTGTTAGAAACTTCTCTAAAAATGTTATGCTTGATATTTCCGTTGTACAAATTTATAAACCTCGTGTTTTTTAAGAATGTTAGTTATTTAATGTTAAGAAGAAAGATATTTTTCGACAAAGTCGATCAAATCGTCCCCTAACTTCTCGGTGATGCCATCTTCCTTATACATGTCCATATGGAAACCTTCTTTACCTCTAGTCTCCAAGAGAGCATTTAAGTCGAAAGTAGCAACCCCTTTCTTAGCAGTGAGCGCTGCGTACCAGCAGACAAACAGACATATTCCGTAAAACGAAACCCTCTCCATGGCTTCTTCAATGCCCTTGAAAGTCGGCTTGCGTCCTTGGTATCCATAAAGATCCAAATATTTGATCAAAGCGTCAAAGTAGAATTTCATTAGAAGCTGGTAGTTATCGCGACGCAGCTTTGGCTGTAGGCTCATATACATGAAGTTAGTTATGTCCGCGCATGGAGTATTGTAGTTTGAAAATTGGAAGTCGACGAACCTGCATTTAAACAAAAAAGATAGCAACATAAAATTTTATTTTAATTTACTGTTAAATATTTTAATTAATTTACAACTAGGGTATTACCTTAACGATTGAGGTTTTCCCTGCCAGTTATACTTGAACATTATGTTGTTAGTCCAGCAGTCCCCGTGGTTGAGGCAGATGAAGTCTTCCTCTGTGTACATGCTACAGGACTTTACCTTTGCTAAGAAGACATCAGATGGGATATCTAACTTTGAAGCAACCTGAGACCTAAAGTGAAAATTTTTTTTCATTATTTACCAAATATATTAAAAAACTCATAAGAACAAAAATTTAAAGGTTATTCCTTGTAATGAAGTTAGAATGGTTGACTGTGAGTATATATATGGGAGAGGTTCATTGAGGGTGCAGTCAAAATAACACACAATTAAGTATTAACCTAATTTACTGGTGCCGACGTTTCGGCCTAAATTATAGGTCTTCTTCAGTGCGAAACCTCGGCACCAGTGAATTAAGTTTATATTTAATTGTGTGTTCTTTTGACTGCAACCTAAACCAACTTCTCCCAGTTATTCCTTATAATTTTAAAAGCATCCATAAATTTATCTGAGGGAGTTAAGGATAACTCTTTTTATCAACAAAAAAAAACTATAAAGAACAATCCATGAAGGGCATTGCGCTCAACAACAAAAACATTTTTCTTCTCTACATTGCCTCGTAAGGGTTTTTTTTTCCAGGAAAGAGGGGTAAACGCAGAGGAATAATGCAAGAATTAAAATCTCCTCCCTGGCACCGAGACGCGAGCACGTAATAATTATATCTTATCAATTTCCTGGGCAACGTGTGGACTGTTCACGCGCGTTAACACGTTCGAACACCCCTTTCCCCGGGGCTCAGCATATTTAGAGATTTGTACTGTTTCTAGGACAAAGGCTGTGTAATAAGGTGATTAGGCCGAGAGCACGATCAGCCGCCAGGTTTTTCCCCATTATTGTATACATGCTGAGGCTAGTTGTGCCATGGGAACATCTCTAGATAAGATGCCACAATTCGAATCTAACACCTAAAGTTAGTAGTGCCCAGCCCCTCAGTTAACCCGCTCCCAAAATATAAATACTGTAATAGAATACATGTGTATTTATTGAATTTGTCGTACCATTCGGGGCCCCAATGTTGTTCGATAGACATGCGTAAGGCCTGTAAGCCAGCATAGCTCAAGGTCTCGACGTAACGGCTGTTGGTCATCATGGGGTGAGTGCGGAAGTCCTCCTTGCAGACGACCCCTCTCTCCTCTAACACCTTCCCTATGGCATGGTACCTCGCCAGGCTCCGCAGCGCCAGTTGTCCATGTTCCATATCTATCCCTACCTGCCTCTGCACCAGCCTGAACCCAGCGTCCTGAAGAACAAAATGAATTCATTTTACAAAGCATAAAACTCATAGCGAAAACAAGATGTCTGCAGGAGAAATATAACACCTGCTATCAGTAATTAGTCCTTCAATACTAAAACATTCGCTTATTATTGTGAGACAAATATTTGCTAATTATCCTAAGGTTTTTTTCAACTGAAAACCTCTGTAAGCGCGTTATGCGATTTTTGGCGGAGGGAAGGGGGATTTTTCATTTGTAGTGATTTTCACAAACATGCTTACAACAAAACAGGCACTCTTTCTCACGTAGAGGTCTGTTAATACCTGTCCACTAGATATCGGATACCGATATCGATGTCGGTTGACGTTAACAATACTGATAATAATAGCAAAAAAAATACAAATTAAAATTTTATTTATTTTTAAATTTTTTTTTTTTTAATTTTAAAATCCTGAATGCCGGTTATTTTGTCACAAATCAACTCCTCCATAATGAACTAAACATCCCAATGCAGACATAGCCCGTGATAGATACATCTCTTTTCATTCTAAACTCCCTGCCCACACAAACTCACTTGTCCGTAATTCATCTTCCTTAGATATCTCTGATAACCCTCCAAGGCGATTGAAAAGAAGGTGGCCTCGGGACCTACTGGCTTAAAATAGCTTGTGAAGTGCTATCACTGAGTAGTTTTTTCTCAAGACATTTCCATGAATTTTCTTCATACTGCATATTTACTCATTGCGTTTTTTAATACAGTTGTAAATTATAATAAATAAATAAACAAAAAAAAAATAATATTTTGTATTCAATTTTATATAGTGCTGCTAATGGGTAGCGTCTCTACATGTATTTCATGTCAGTTTACTATGTCCATCACATTTACTTTATGTATATAATACAGTTGTAAATATCAATAAAAATATTTCTTTTTAAATTAATTTTAATTCTTTTTTATTTATTTTAGTTTATATTTTTTTAATTATTTACATATTTTTCATTTTTCATTTACATATTTTTTTATTTTAGTTTTGTTTTAATAGCCACACTTGATGGAAAAAGGTCCAGCCTATCTCCCCTGGAACCATTGATAAGCCGAACTTTATACCTGACACCCTTTTCAGGTATAGGACCCAATCCAGATATCGTAAAGATAGGACGGGACCTAATTCGGACACTTCAGGGGTTGTAAAATATCTAGGGATCCGATTCGGATTCATTCCATCACGTGCTCTTTTATTTCCAGGTCACTATAATGCATACTATATATATACCTCTTCATAAGTTCTTATCGTTTTTAGTTTTACAGCATTCTTCTAGTTCTCAACATACGTCTTTAGGTCTCAATCTTATCTCAACCTTCTGTACTTTTTGAAAGGGTATTCCGTCCTTTTCAGTCATCAAGAGCGAACCTTGATGGTCTTGTAATGCTGAGTTTTGTTGGTTCATACACTTGTATGAAGAAGGCTTTCTTGTATTTTTTTTTTTATGTCAGTCACTATTATCGCTCACCTCTAGCTTACAGAATGGCAGGGAATAATCCCAATAACCTCTTAGAGAATTCTTTCTAAGTAACCCTCGGTTCTTCTCTTTTAGGCTGATCTCATAAACAAAAATCAATATAAAACATCATAGCTCACAACTTACCTTTAAATCTTCTAGAACTAAAGATGCTGATGTCGGATCGTAGTGGATGAATTTACACCAAAGCGGTTCTTCGTAATCTCCGACCTCTTCCATCAAGTATTCCATCTCCCTGAAGATGCTTGAATACATCTGAAATCATTTATTCACTCTTAATCTTACATAAATAGTCAATTGGAGTGATTACATTAATTTTGATAGTAATATCTCAATGATATTTCTAAATGAATATAATATCTATGAATGGTATAATAAATGTCATGAGGCTAAGCTGAATTTTGTCTACACGTCGATTCTGGTATGTTATGCACTAGATTAAATTGTTATATTTTCTATTGTATCACTATATGCAACAAATTTTGATATTGTATTTACTATGTTTTAGGTCGACTGCTTTTCAATGGCAGCAGTAGTTCCAAAAACTTGCTTTTATTATCGATTTCAAACCTCTCATTTATTTGTATCTATATGATTGAATATTTTTCCAAAGGTACCATGCCACACTACCGTATTAGATGGAAAAGGAATAAACTAATTAAGATATTTTGATTAAAGTTATCATTGATATTAAATTATACATATTTATTTCTATCATCACTTGAAAATACTGAGGGTCTGATAATTAATATTGTTGCCCCGCAATTAACATGAATGATACCAATCATGGATAATAAGTCATAACTCACTGGACTAGATACTTTGGCGGTTGTTCTGGCATTGTGGTAGACCTCTAGCAGGCATTCATTACCTCTCATCTTCGCTGTAGGTAAAGTATCTGGAATTTTTACAATCATCAGAATGCATTACCCATAACGTAGATAGAGAAACATAATATACAGTTGAACCCATAGCACTGTAAACTTTTTACGTTTCGACGGGAGGTTAGATTTTGATTTTCAGAAATGATGATATGTATTAATCGTCTTTAAAAAAAATAATCCAAGGTTTCGACCTTACACTTACGTGTAATTTTTCCGCAATATTGAAACAACAAAAAGGGAGGGGCGTGGACTAGTGGATAAAGCACTAGTCTACAGTTCTCCGGATCCTGGGTTCGAATCCCGCCTGTGGTATAATATTATTTATTCTGTTATTCAGTCGGAGGGCGACCCTAGGGTATCGAGACCCTTCTGGGGCAGACCCAGCCTCTATAAAGTGGGTACCCAAAAAAATTAGGGAAAACCTGGCGGCTGAACGTGATCAAGGCCTAATCACCTCATTGCACTGCCTTTGGCCGAGAAACAGTACGAATCTATATATACTGAGCACAAGACCCTTCATGGGTTGTAGTGGTACAGGTTAAGGTTGGAACCACTAAGGAAAAACAATTGTTTCTGTTATTACTCATTTCCAATGGGTTTTCTATATAACGTTAATATTGCTAATATTTAAGAGCTTCACGTCCCCTTCAAGCTTCTAGAGCTTCACTAAGAAAATATGTGAGCGTGCAAGCAAGTTTTGGAACTACCGTTGCCTTTAAAAAACAGTCGACCTAAAACATAGCAAATACAATACCTAAATTTTTTTCACTCTTACGTTTTTTCACCTACCTGTTCTCTCACGGTGTAGCACGCCCTTAAACAGAATATCTCAACTTACCGATTTATAGGTACCCTTTAATAGACTGCTTCCTTAGAAAATTCCTTAAAAAATCACCCGTACTACCATACTTTAGAACACTCACCCCTATCTGTCTCTATCTATCTCTACGTATAGTATCATTTAACTACATTCAAACACGAGATCTTCGTTCGACGGAGTTGGATCGAAACAAAGGACAGACGAAAATAATGAACGAACCGTTACTCCAATCATGGAGGAGTGAGTGAATATATTGTATATTAATAGTATTATAGTGATAAAAGTAATTTTTCTTACCTTTACTTCTACTTGGAAGACTTCATTTATCATCACGATGACGCTTTCCAAGCCCTCTCCTCTCTTCAGGATGAGGTTCCTCTTGGCGACCCTTCCGTTGCCCAGGACTACCTTCATCCGAACCCTCAGGATCGTAGAGAGGTAGTTCTCTCCTTTTGGAAGAGCGGATTCAGTCTCTGCTTCGATGACTCGTGCGATACCGTAGTCTTTGAAGGATCGTTTTAGAGCAGTTTCCAACACCTTTATATCCATAACTGGGAAATTCCAAACAGCAGAGTGAAATAATTTGCATTGAGAACTTCAGTCTCTGAATCCATAACCCACTTAATAACAACTAGCTGAACACGTACAAAATAAGTGTCCTGCCCAAAACATACAAGTTTACGTAGACCAACAGTTTAGATTACACTAGGCGGTCTCAAGAAGAGGTTGGGAATGTATAAAATGGGCATACAAAGGAATGTAAGTAATAACGTTGTCGCAGAAATAAATGAAAACCAATACATTTCTGTTTTTTGAGAATTTGAGAAAACGATACGTCGTGATGAGTAAATAATATAACAAAAAAGATTTTCCTATTTATCTCCCCTCTCCCCCCAAAAAAAAAAAATAATAACAATACAGATCATCCAGTCATAAAGTAAGCATTTAAAAAAAAAAAAAAAAAAAACTAAACTTAAAAAAACTAACATTGAAGCTGTAAGAAGCACTTCTCTCACGCCAAACCCATATTAATATCCCTCTTTAAAGTTTCTAAATCAAAAAAACTTATTACACCTTATTGCATCTTCAATTCCAGAGTTTGGAAATCGGTGAATCATTCTAATGTGTCACTAAGAATTATTTTCGAGACCGAAAAATTCAAAAATACAATCTACAGTATCTTAAACTATTATCTAAAGGTATTAGTAAGAATAATATGAATTATTATTAATGATGTCGATTTAAAAACAGATACGAGATGTTTTGAGAATAGGTAATTTTTTTTTAAACAATAACAAAATTAAGCAGTTTGTTAAGTATGAAATTTTCTTTTTTCTATTCTCTCGAGAATATTGTCCATGTTTTTCTACGATAACATATAAGAATTAGAGTCTGGGTGAACGATGTAATATACCAGTAATCTTCTTCCATAATATTATCGCTTATATCTAAAGATAGACAAAAATTTAAAAGTGTTCTTGTAAGAGCCAGTGAACTGTATTTTTACAAGAAAAAAAATTAATGAGTTCGGGATTTAAAAATCAAGCTCACCTCGGATTTCCTTCTTTTCTGACCTGGCTCCTATAGGGAAGAGGGAAGGCAAAAGGACTAAGGAAAGATGGGACCCCCAAGGACCGTCAGTCGTCTTGTAGCAATTTCAATACTTCCCGTTGGCAATATTTGATCGCTCCTGACAAATGGAGCATAGCCACTATCTCTAAAAGACTATACCCAGATCTCTTATGGATTAGTGAGCTTCTTGATAACTTAAGGGAGCAGCACCTTCCGGTACTAAATTTTAATAAAATAAAACGATATTTTTGCGGATAGATTCCCGTTGTTCTGGAATCAGGATTTTTTATTCGAATTATTTCTAAGGTAATTATAAGAAATGGAAATAGTAAATCAGTCTAGTGTTAATGATTTTGGTCTATTCATTCCAATAATGAACATTTGTAATCAAATAAAAAAATTATAAAAAACGAATAAAAAATCTGTCGTACATTATAAATCTATATGTTACATGGATTACATGATATTCAATAAAGCATTAAATTCTCTATAAAATAAAAAAAGAATCATTGGAATCGATTCAGAAATAGCAGAGATATAGTGTTTTGAACTTAGCAGTGGTGACTGGCCATTTTTCTTGAATTAATTGTTGATGCTTTGATTAATTTATCGCTATACTTATAAGTTAATTGCCTAAACAGATATATGAATTTGGAAATAATAAACGATAATAATTAAATGTCATGAAATTAAAATATCGAAAGAAAATTTGTACCGTTCTTGCTTATCTTATTGTTTTAATTTACAAATATATCATTATATAATTGATAGAAAGAAGAAACATATATACAAATAATGACCACTATAGTTAATTTTAGTACCTTGTGTTTCCCTTTTTTCCCTCCCGGCACAAGCACGTTCAGAATACTGTCTTGATTTAGATGACACTTTTCAATCTGCATTAATGGACACCCAAGGCTGTATGGCTCCAATAATCGTGCCAATAATCGTAATACCATATCAAGGACGTGGCACACTACTCGTCTGTCAGGAGTAGCACGTCATATAGGTCCCTCGTTAAGCTTGTTTATTTTTTTAACGCCACTTTATGCTGCTGTGGCGCGTCGGACGATGCTATAGTGGGAATCCTAAATTTCGCATACCCAGGTTTAATTAGAATATTACCTGACGTGGTACAGACTCCGGACCACCATTTTACATCCCTTACGATGGAAGGCATGACCAAGGATTTTTTACTCCATTTAAAAACTCCAAGGGTCATCTTCCGGGGTGGAACTAGCGACCTCGGGCATAGAAGGCTGTTATACTAGCCACTACACCACAGGTGCCTCTCAATGATTTTCCAAGTTTATATAGGCTTTAAAAATAATAAATTATCGCACAAATCTGATCACCTAAAACGAATCAAACGCATTCAACAAGAATTAAAGTTCGGTAATGTAATTGAAGAAATTTGGGGAGCCCGTGGCTGAGTGGCAGGCGAGCTAGTCTCTCACGCTAAAGGTTGTGAGTTCAAATCCCAGCACCGGCGGAACTTTTTTCAGCATTTAATAATTGAGGATTCACCCACAGTCTCTACCCCGGGTATGTGAGACCCGTCAGGCAAATGGTGGCCACTCACAACGTTAGGCGTAGGGAGTGATGACCCTACCATATAAAAATACACCGAGAAACGTGAGTGTAATCTTTCAGGAGATAACACCGCGAAGCCAAGGGCCGACACGGCATGTCGCGCCAATGGAAAAAAAAAAATGTGAAGAAATGGAACAGCATATAATATATCTTAGTTTGAAAAAGTACAATGTCTTGTACAAGTTATAACTCAAAAAGAATCTCATCCAAAGTATAATAATGTGAGTTTAATACTTTTACACTAAAAAATAAGAAATTTGGTAACCGGAAACACATGATTTTCACTTACCTCCGTTTAATAAAAATAAATTTAAGAACTTTTTAAAAAGTAAGAGTTTAAAAAAGGTATAAGAATTACACTGAGTTTTGATGGAAACATGAGTATCAGATAAAATTATATATCTATATATACGGAGTCGCAGTACAGCACAAGTGGGCATACTAGTGCTGAAACTATTTTCCGCCTGACCTCGGCTGGCAATAAACGTTTCCACGGTGAAAGGGTATGCATGACTCGGTAGACACGGCTCACCAGTCCAGTATGATCGCGCCAAGACAAGGAGTTGTTGATCATTACACCAAGGAGTTTTATCTTGTCACAACAGAAGAGAAAGATTTTAGAAAATATATTATCTTACACACAAAGTTGTAAAGTGACGAATAGGGCATAAACATATTACTGATTATTATACGTTACAATTTAATATAGTCATATATTATTCAATATAAATTATATGTTTTCAACGAAACTGAACTCTTCAATTTTTTTTTTCAACTTTAAGTTTATTTAATAGTTCTTAAATTGATTTTAACAGCCGGGGTAAGTGCAAGTCGTGTGTTGCCTGCACCAGATTTTTCTCCTTCATTTGATTATAAAATTATTTCGTATTTTACATTCACCAATTTGTCTCCATGCTGACAAGCTAACACGGTAAGTTATTTCTAATTACCAAAATTAAAGATATTTTAGAGGAAGAGATTTTGAACGTTTGGCATTTAAGCACTGTTACACTGTTTGAATTTGAATAAAACCTAATTGGAATTAAAGCCCATTTCATTTTACATCAATATAGTAAGTTTCATCAAAATCGTTATCGCCATTTTTGAGAAAATATAAAAAATCAAAATGCATCCTAGTAAGTGGTACTTCTGATTCGCGGATTTTCATCAAAAAGATGCTGTAACTCCCAGGCATATAGTTGTCTAAAATATGAAATTTAAGTTGTCTACGGCTTTCCGTTTTCGTGCTTAACTTACCAAACACACAAACCTGTTTGTGGGAGAATCATTTTGGATTCGAGAAACCTTAAAGCGTGTACCGATGAAAACTCAAATTCAGAAAATTGTAAGGTCACAATATTTGATCTTACTAGATATTCTATATACAGGTAAGTGAAATTAATGTACATGAATACAATATTTCAATATTTTGTTTCGATCTTAATTCTTTACTATCCAAAAAAAGTTACTATGCTTAGATTTGGTGTGGCTTACATAAGGTGTGGTACATTTACAGCTTCATGCAAGGTTGTTTTATATAATTTTTGAGCCTGCATTTTAGACGCATTCATGGCTTTTTAAGTTAAATGTATATTTATTGTAACTTGACAAATAATTAAAATAATTTTAATTCCCTTACTTTGTAAACCATAACTTGGATAACATCAAGATTTAATAGTACTATCAGGAGTTATCTGGCCAAGGGTGATAGGTCAGTCACGCATGGTTAGCCTCTAGTTGCCATTTAGAAGGATTCCCTTGCAGTTCTTCCTATCCAAGATGGCTTTCCAAGTACCTGTGGTCCAGAAAAGTTGCTGTTACTGCAGCCTCGAAACCGGTACCAAGATCATAGGATTTATACATTTCGTGAGTCAATATCTTTTTATTGTGGCTAAAATATGTAAAAAGAATCCTTATATCAACTTTTTACTTTCACCAACTTGAAATAGAAAACCAAAACACAATGGAATCACTTGTAGCAGATTAGCTAGCATAACAGCTTTCTATGCAAAAGGTCCCAGGTTCAAACCCGCAGGTGGTCCTAGGATTTTTTACTTCCATTAAAATCATTAGTTATGCCGGATAGGACGTAAAAAGGAGGTTCCAAGCCTATGCAATGTCAGGTACTCTTTAAAGATCCCTATTCTAATTAAACCTGAATAAGCAAAATTTAGGACTCCCACTGTAGCATCGTCCGATTAGCCATAGTAGCATAAAGTAGCGTTAAATAAATAAACAAACAAACAAACAAAACACGATAACAATATCGTAAAACTATGTTAATACATTTGTAAATATAAAAACTATTCATATTCACACCTGTAAATAAACCGGTATTCATATTTTAGGAGTGAATACAACAAGCAGTATGTAAAATGTACATGAATGCAAAATTTATGCTATTAGCTTGATACGAAATTAATCCATAGTAATATCTTAACACCAATTTTGTAAACAAAGCAAATCCTAACATTTATTCCTTATATACCACAATAAATCTTGTCTAATACTCCCTTCTTTCACAATGAATTTAATTAGTAAAATTGTTTGTTGTTTTTACTTTCACTTACTATATATAGTAAGGGAAAGTATTGCGATCGTGAAAATTTTCGAATTCCAGTTTTCAACGGAAATACACATTTTAGGGTCCCCTGAGTCCAAATAACCAAGTCCCGCAAAAAAGGTCTGTGTATATGTGTGTGTGTATGTGTGGTAACTCCCGGGCGGAAACGGTAAGTCCTATGAAACTGAAATTTCATATTTAAGACAAATCTACGCCCGAGAAGTTACAAAACCCTTTTCATCAAAATGAGCTTACCAGAAGAGGCACTTTATACCATGCAATTTGCACCTTTTTTCGATTTTCTCAATAACGGTTCCGACGATTTCAATAAACTCTCTATATCGATGTAAAATTAAATGGGCTTTAATATCATTTAAGTTTCATTCAGATAAAAAGTTCAACAGGGCTTAAATGCCAATACTTTTTCTTCCTCTAAAGTACCTTTAATTTAGTTGATTCTATAAAAATAACTATATTATCTTGTTACCACTGATGAAAAACAGGTAAATATATAAATTGAATGAATTCGATACCCAACTAAAGGAAAAAACTGAAAAAATGTATTTTTAAGGAATTGTTTTGTTTTTGAACATATGAGCAGTAATATACATGTATGATATACCGCTGGAAAGCTAAAGATTTTAGAAAAAATATTATCTTATACTCAAGCTTTTAAAATTTAATAGAGAGTGATGAAAAGAAGATAAAACTAACTGATTATTTTGGATAACAATATAATAGAAATTTTAATAAAACACATGTTTCTATATAAATTCAGTTTTATTAATTCTTCAATAGTTTCACGTATTTTTATCTCTGACAGTATTTGAAAATTCTTTCATTGATTTTAAAAATGGAGGTAAGTGAAAGTCGTGTGTTGCCCGAACCAGATTTTTCTCAGTGTTTTTAAAAGTTTTAAATTGGTATTGTCGAAGTGCGATAATCTCCAAATTTATTTTTACGAATTTAAATTATGTCACAGCGCTACGTAAACTGCTCTCAATATTAATGAAGTTTGGGGCTGGGAGACTAGTAATGAATGCACGATGCAGCGTTGGCTCCAGGAGTTTCCTAGTAGAGGTTTCAAATCAGAAGACAAGAAAGGTCGTGACCGTCATTCTGCAATTGACAACGACCAGCTGAGAGGAATAGTGAAAGAAGACCCAACAAAAACCACCCGAGAAGTGGAGATAGAGCTCGTCGTAAACTAATCCACCGTCGTACGCCACTTTGAAAATTGGATTGTAATGTAAAACAAAGCTGACCAAGTTGCCGCTAAGAAAACAAAAAATCGCCGCTTTTCCCATCTGTTCCATACTGTTACTTTTGGGTAATAAAAATGTCCCATTTCTCAATTGCAATGTGACATGCGACAACAAATGGATCTTAAATAACAGAATGACTTGAATATTCCCCAAAGCACAACTTAAATCAAAAAATGTTTAGTTGCAGTATTAAACTGGCGGTGTTATCCACTACAGCTTCCTCGGTCGGAGCGAAACTTTAACTGCTGACAAGTCTGTCATGAAATTGATATAAATCGAAACGGAAGTTGCACCGTCTATGCATCGATCAATCGGAAGTGGCCGATGGTACGACGACTGCACAAATTGGGCTACGAGGTTCTCTAAGAGTTAATGTTAAGATATTTTCAATGAATATTAAAACCTGCATTAATTAATCAACCCGATATAAAGTAGCTATATCAACGATTAGGTTCATAAAGTTGCTGTTACATCCTGGAAAAAAAAATTTGAAATCTTGCCTATATAAAAGCACCAATTTGAAATCTTGCCTATATAAAAGCACCAATTTGAAATCTTGCCTATATAAAAGCACCAATTTGAAATCTTGCCTATATAAAAGCACCAATTTGAAATCTTGCCTATATAAAAGCACCAATTTGAAATCTTGCCTATATAAAAGCACCAATTTGAAATCTTGCCTTATAAAGCACCAATTGAAATCTTGCCTATATAAAAGCACCAATTTGAAATCTTGCCTATATAAAAGCACCAATTTGAAATCTTGCCTATATAAAAGCACCAATTTGAAATCTTGCCTATATAAAAGCACCAATTTGAAATCTTGCCTATATAAAAGCACCAATTTGAAATCTTGCCTATATAAAAGCACCAATTTGAAATCTTGCCTATATAAAAGCACCAATTTGAAATCTTGCCTATATAAAAGCACCAATTTGAAATCTTGCCTATATAAAAGCACCAATTTGAAATCTTGCCTATATAAAAGCACCAATTTGAAATCTTGCCTATATAAAAGCACCAATTTGAAATCTTGCCTATATAAAAGCACCAATTTGAAATCTTGCCTATATAAAAGCACCAATTTGAAATCTTGCCTATATAAAAGCACCAATTTGAAATCTTGCCTATATAAAAGCACCAATTTGAAATCTTGCCTATATAAAAGCACCAATTTGAAATCTTGCCTATATAAAAGCACCAATTTGAAATCTTGCCTATATAAAAGCACCAATTTGAAATCTTGCCTATATAAAAGC
This sequence comes from Piezodorus guildinii, assembly GCA_023052935.1. Lineage (NCBI taxonomy): Eukaryota > Metazoa > Arthropoda > Insecta > Hemiptera > Pentatomidae > Piezodorus > Piezodorus guildinii. The sequence continues at coordinate 42,414,078 of CM041292.1, read as the reverse complement.
ACCAATTTGAAATCTTGCCTATATAAAAGCACCAATTTGAAATCTTGCCTATATAAAGCACCAATTTGAAATCTTGCCTATATAAAAGCACCAATTTGAAATCTTGCCTATATAAAAGCACCAATTTGAAATCTTGCCTATATAAAAGCACCAATTTGAAATCTTGCCTATATAAAAGCACCAATTTGAAATCTTGCCTATATAAAAGCACCAATTTGAAATCTTGCCTATATAAAAGCACCAATTTGAAATCTTGCCTATATAAAAGCACCAATTTGAAATCTTGCCTATATAAAAGCACCAATTTGAAATCTTGCCTATATAAAAGCACCAATTTGAAATCTTGCCTATATAAAAGCACCAATTTGAAATCTTGCCTATATAAAAGCACCAATTTGAAATCTTGCCTATATAAAAGCACCAATTTGAAATCTTGCCTATATAAAAGCACCAATTTGAAATCTTGCCTATATAAAAGCACCAATTTGAAATCTTGCCTATATAAAAGCACCAATTTGAAATCTTGCCTATATAAAAGCACCAATTTGAAATCTTGCCTATATAAAAGCACCAATTTGAAATCTTGCCTATATAAAAGCACCAATTTGAAATCTTGCCTATATAAAAGCACCAATTTGAAATCTTGCCTTATATAAAAGCACCAATTTGAAATCTTGCCTATATAAAAGCACCAATTTGAAATCTTGCCTATATAAAAGCACCAATTTGAAATCTTGCCTATATAAAAGCACCAATTTGAAATCTTGCCTATATAAAAGCACCAATTTGAAATCTTGCCTATATAAAAGCACCAATTTGAAATCTTGCCTATATAAAAGCACCAATTTGAAATCTTGCCTATATAAAAGCACCAATTTGAAATCTTGCCTATATAAAAGCACCAATTTGAAATCTTGCCTATATAAAAGCACCAATTTGAAATCTTGCCTATATAAAAGCACCAATTTGAAATCTTGCCTATATAAAAGCACCAATTTGAAATCTTGCCTATATAAAAGCACCAATTTGAAATCTTGCCTATATAAAAGCACCAATTTGAAATCTTGCCTATATAAAAGCACCAATTTGAAATCTTGCCTATATAAAAGCACCAATTTGAAATCTTGCCTATATAAAAGCACCAATTTGAAATCTTGCCTATATAAAAGCACCAATTTGAAATCTTGCCTATATAAAAGCACCAATTTGAAATCTTGCCTATATAAAAGCACCAATTTGAAATCTTGCCTATATAAAAGCACCAATTTGAAATCTTGCCTATATAAAAGCACCAATTTGAAATCTTGCCTATATAAAAGCACCAATTTGAAATCTTGCCTATATAAAAGCACCAATTTGAAATCTTGCCTATATAAAAGCACCAATTTGAAATCTTGCCTATATAAAAGCACCAATTTGAAATCTTGCCTATATAAAAGCACCAATTTGAAATCTTGCCTATATAAAAGCACCAATTTGAAATCTTGCCTATATAAAAGCACCAATTTGAAATCTTGCCTATATAAAAGCACCAATTTGAAATCTTGCCTATATAAAAGCACCAATTTGAAATCTTGCCTATATAAAAGCACCAATTTGAAATCTTGCCTATATAAAAGCACCAATTTGAAATCTTGCCTATATAAAAGCACCAATTTGAAATCTTGCCTATATAAAAGCACCAATTTGAAATCTTGCCTATATAAAAGCACCAATTTGAAATCTTGCCTATATAAAAGCACCAATTTGAAATCTTGCCTATATAAAAAAAAAAGCACCAATTTGAAATCTTGCCTATATAAAAGCACCAATTTGAAATCTTGCCTATATAAAAGCACCAATTTGAAATCTTGCCTATATAAAAGCACCAATTTGAAATCTTGCCTATATAAAAGCACCAATTTGAAATCTTGCCTATATAAAAGCACCAATTTGAAATCTTGCCTATATAAAAGCACCAATTTGAAATCTTGCCTATATAAAAGCACCAATTTGAAATCTGCCTATATAAAAGCACCAATTGAAATCTGCCTATATAAAAGCACCAATTTGAAATCTTGCCTATATAAAAGCACCAATTTGAAATCTTGCCTATATAAAAGCACCAATTTGAAATCTTGCCTATATAAAAGCACCAATTTGAAATCTTGCCTATATAAAAGCACCAATTTGAAATCTTGCCTATATAAAAGCACCAATTTGAAATCTTGCCTATATAAAAGCACCAATTTGAAATCTTGCCTATATAAAAGCACCAATTTGAAATCTTGCCTATATAAAAGCACCAATTACTGACACATGCTCATTCTACATTGAAAAATAAGAATTTGAGGCAACCTATTATTTATAAATTGGCGCTAAATCAAAGCCACAGTAATTTCCGACAGATTCCCTTAATGTTCAAGTCAGCATTGATGAAAGGGTGTGCAGGAATGAAGTTTTAGCCTTCATCCCTCATTCCTCTCCCTCTTCTTCCTTCGGATCGTTAAGGTTTTTGCTGAGGATATGAGTCTCAATTTCATTTATTATAACCATTTCTTCTTTGTTCCTATTTTCTATCAATCCAAGATTGATGTCAGGTAATGAGAATAGATGATTTCTGGGTAAATTACTATTAGAACAACCATCTTTGTGGTGTTGGGGTTTAGGTACCCGAAAAACATGCCTTTATCCAATTACTGACACTTTTGTTAGTAATTGGAGTTTTGAGTAAACTTTAGTTCCAATGCCTAACTAACTAGGTTTTATAACACAAAAGTGCCATTCAAAACAGAACTATAGGAGAGGGCGACTATATAACCGCATTGATGGACCCAAAAAATAAGTTTCTGTAATCGCATGAAAAATATTTTTACGTTCAAAGAAGAAGTGATAGCAATTTAGTTCGACGAATCATTAGAAATAGGTTGAGCCGAGCTTTTATGGCTTGATAGTGACCATAAGTTCTCATTATGATTTTCCTATTATGTTTAAAAAGTCAGAGAGATGTCACACTCAAACATATATTTTAAGCGTTAAAAATTGTTTGACCCAATAAATATTTACGAATTTTAACACCTTGCACTTCGATGTGTTGTGATTAAACGAATGATAATATTAATGAGTTTCTAAAGTGTGCTGTTACTGAACAATAGTGTTGAATCCTATAACTTGTTTTGTAATTTTCAAATATTTAGGTTTCTATTTTAAAGTTGGAAACAAAATTATTTTTATCTTGGTACAGGGTTTCAGGAATCGGTTCCTCACACTGTCAGTAATTGGTGTGTGCATGTCAGTAATAGGAGGGAAACATGCATTTGAATTGTATGCATAACAATGGAATAACTCATCACTTTGATATAATTCTATAAGCGGAAGGGGGAAAATAGATGTTGGCCTAATAGAAATATTTTCAATGGCAAGAATCACTCAATAAATACAGGAGAGATTTTCGAAAAACCACAAACTTTTTCTTAAAGTGTCAGTAATTTTTTTTTTTTTTTTTTTTTTTTGTCCACCCCTACCTCGCCTTTGAAGGCTATACGGGCGTTCTCTCGGGCAAGGGAGTGAGGGCGGGGGATATATGCCGAGATAAAATCCCCCAGCACGAGAGTCGAACTCGTAATTATTTTGGTTTTCAGTTTTCGGTAATCTGTTGCTAGGCAACGCCTGCTCACAGCAACGCGCGCTAACACGCTCGGCCACCCCGCCCCCAGCCATAACTCAGTTAAAGAACGAATTGTTGAGAGGTTTTGAATGAGTACTCTGAGATTAATTAGAAAACAAAAAACAAGAAATTTTACCCATATGTTCCCGGAATTAAAAAGAAAAAAAAAAAAAAAAAAAAAAGACAAGAACTTTTACTTATTACTCATTTATTTTTTAATGATTAATCACACTTTAACTTTATACATATTTTTCTCTATCTTTAAAATATAAGAATTATTTAAGTAAATTTTGATTTTTCAATTGTATAATTGATTATTTCTAATTTGTTCCTGGCAGTGTTCTGATCCAAACCCTATATACGTTTTTCTCAATTTTAAAAAATAACTTAGTTTAGAGCGAATATATGGGTAAAAATTCAATTTTTTTTTTTTAAATAATTAATCTTGGTGAATTAGAAAACTTTATAGAAATGTTTCTTCTTCAATCAAAATCTTCAAAAATACCTGAGTTATTTAATTAAAACATGTTTCATCGGGCGTCATTTTAAAATTAAGCGTCTGATATCAACGTCAAAGTGTTATAAATGTTAGGATCCTCAACGGATAGCCTGGAATTTTTGGGCCAAATTTAGAAAAAAAACAGTCAAGTAGTTTCGGATAAAAGCCGCGGACGTCGGCAGATAAGTGAAAGTCGTGTGTTGTGCGCACCAGATGTTTTTATTTTCTTAAAGATATAAACAAGACCACAATCCCCTAATCGAATTACTTCATTAAATATATTTGTTCAAATGTACATTCCTATATAATCAGAATTTTTTATAATTACCAAAGAAATGAAAGCAAAGACTGTCCAAGAAGAGACTGCCAGCAAGTCTCCTGCTGCTATTAGATAGGACGTAATCTAGAGACGGGAGTGCATAACATCGATTTACTGTCGTTGCTTCTGATAACTTGAAATATAAGGGAGCCATTGCCTTAAATCAAAATGAAATGTAATACAGCTCTGTTATTATTATTATGATAATCATCTGTCTAATGATACGACGATATGATATGTAATGAAGATTTATATATCATAACTTTTAATTTTTTTTATTTTTAATGCATAGAAGCTTGTTCAGTCTTTTTAATGATGCTTGGATTTATCGAAGAGTCTATATATAAATGGCACTTATCCAAGATTTTAGAAATTCTAATATATTAAGTTAGTGGATAATGAGGAAAATTTTACAAACTTAAGTTATTTTAGTAATTAAAAATTTATGTTTTTCGATTATTTTTAGCCATGGAAACTAAATTAAATATCTATAATTTTTTTTATTTTTTTTATAAATTTTACTTATTCATTTAACACAATTTTATGATACTGTGGCTAATCGGACGATGCTGTAGACGGAGTCCTAAATTTTGCCAATTCAGTTTTAATTAGGATAGGAATATACGTGTATAACGAGTTCCTAACAACGCACAAACCCGAAACCATCTTCTTATGTCCCCTTCGAGGAACGGCATAACCAAGGATTCCTTACACTCTTTAAACAACCCCAAGGCCAACTGCTGGGTTTGAACCCACATATATATTGAATCCACCTTGGGCATAGAAGGTTATATTGTACAAGCCACTACACAGCATGTGGCTCCTGATAAAGATAAAGAAAAAATTGTATAGAGCTTAAGAATTATTAAACGGTGATTAATTATAAAACTGAAAAAAAAAAAAATGAAATTCTATTAATAATAATAATTTAAGAAGTGGTTGGAGTTCATCTTCCCCTCTCCAGGAATATTCCTCAATAAGAAGTGTTGCTAAATAAATATAAAGATAATAATAATTTATTTGTTTACTCTACGACAAGTCCCTATAGAATAATATAAAATATAATAAATTTGGAATTTATTGCCTTAGAAAGGAATAGTAAAATAAAAAACCACAGCAAAAAAATAATAAGTAAATAAAAAAATCTGGTGCGGGCAACACACGACTTTCACTTACGTCCATTTTTAAAATCAATGAAAGAATTTTCAAATACAGTTAGAGATAAAAATACGTGAAATTATTAAGGAATTAATCAAATTGAATTTATATAAAAACATGTGTTTTATTAAAAAATCAATTATATTATTATCTTAAATAATCAGTAAGTTTTATCTTCTTTTCACCACTCTCCAATAACTTTTAAAAGCTTGTGTATGAGATGATATTTTTTCTAAAATCTTTAGCTTTCCAACGGTATATCATACATGTATATTACTGCTCTTATGTTCAAAAACGAAAAATTGCATTAAAAAAATATTTTTTCTGTTTTCTCCTTTAGTTGGGGAATTTATTCAATTTATATATTTACCTGTTTTTCATCAGCGTTAACAAGATAATCTAGTTATTATTATTGAGTCTACAAAATTAAAGGTACTTTAGGGTAAGAAAATTTAAAATATCGGCATTTAAGCCCTGTCAGACCATTTTTATCTAAATAAAACCTACATGATATTAAAGCCCATTAAATTTTACATCGATATAGCGAGTTTAATCAAAATCGTCGGAACCGTTTTTGAGAAAATCGAAAAAAAAGGCAAAATGCATGGTATAAAGTGCCTCTTCTGGGAGGCTCATTTTGATGAAAAAAGTTTTGTCACGTCTCGGGCGTATAGTTGTCTTAAATATGAAATTTCAGTTTCATAGGACTTACCGTTTAGCCCGGGAGTTACCACACACACACACACACACACACACAGACACACACACACACACACACACACACACACACACACAGACCTTTTTGCGGGACTTGGTTATTTGGACTCAGGGGACCCTAAAACGTGTATTTCCGTTGAAAACTGGAATTCGAAAATTTTCACGATCGCAATACTTCCCCTTACTATATATGTAATTCTTCTTCTAATTAAAATGAATCAGGAGTTAAACGATGCTAAAATAAAGACTTAATTATTACAATTTGTGTGACATAAAATAATCAATTGGATAACATACATAATTAACAATGAACCTACCTAATATAAAGAATTGTTTAACAGTCCTTTGATTAATATAATTAACTATCATAACAGAGATATAACCTCCCTTGGTGAAATATTAACATATGATAATGAAATCAAGAATAATAAACTTCTTGATTTTACACCTCCGCTGGTCGGAGACTCTTTTTATCCAGGAGAAAAAGAGTAAGGAACCAACTTACTAGAGTGGAACACGTTCGCTTCCTTCCGTTTTTTTTAGACTCCTCTTCATATATAGATTTGGAAATACGTTTTCTAATTTTAAGTGGCCCTATTCTGACTTCGTCCAGCTTCCTCCTGTTCAAACTATTACCATTCGTAACATAGACCAAATCTCCTTCTTTAAACTCATGATCAATTCTTTTCTGGTCTACTCTGCTCTTGTTCCGTGTAAAATCAAGAATTTTATTATTCTTGATTTCATTATCATATGTTAATATTTCACCGAGGAAGGTTATATCTCTGTTATGATAGTTAATTGTATTAATCAAAGGACTGTTAAACAATTCTTTATTTTAGGTAGGTTCATTGTTAATTATGTATGTTATCCAATTGATTATTTTATGTCACACAAATTGTAATAATTAAATCTTTATTTTAGCATCGTTTAACTCCTGATTCATTTTAATTAGAAGAAGAATTACAAATTGTTTAACAGTCCTTTGATTAATACAATTAACTATCATAACAGAGATATAACCTCCCTTGGTGAAATATTAACATATGATAATGAAATCAAGAATAATAAAATTCTTGATTTTACATATATAGGAAGCGAAAGTAAAAAATATATAAATCACATGAAAATAAAAAATATAATAAATCAGTACATAAACTAACGATTGTAAAAATATCTAGAAACAATTTAAATGATAATATAATAAATAATTATCAAGTACCAACAAATAAAATGCACTTCTTATTTAATTTAAAAAAATTAACAATTACTAAACACTTATAAGTTGTTTTCTATTTACATGTTTTCATGGAAACTGGATCAGTCAGGATCTTTTGGAAATTGAATGGTCAGGAAGTAATTGAATAGACGAGATTTGAATATCAGAAGGGTATTATTATTACGGATATCAGAAGGAATATAGTTCTATATGGAAGAGGATCGGTTATGAAAGATCTGTCAAAAGCTACAGTTTACCTACATACACGCTCATAATTCAGTTATTTTTGAAGACAGAGTGGGAATGCGGTCATGAAGAAATAACACGCTGATAAAAAACACATTTTATTTTAATGCCGAAGTCTCGGCCTGCATTGTGAGCCTTCATCGGAGCGACTTTGAGAAGGTTTCTCAAGAATTGGACTTCTTGAGAAACCTTCTGCAAATATAGGCCGAAACGTCTTCCCCTCTAACCCCTCCCCTCCAACAAACTTCTCCATCATATATATTTTTTTAATGAGTGTGATCCACATTTTTGTTAAGTACAAGTTTCAAGATACGTAGAATCCCAATGGAAAATTTAAAAAATCCGTTTGTCCGCGTTAAGAATTTATGAATACCAAGTGCTTGAATGAAAATATTTTGGCGGGTGCTTCACACGCTCGCTCACAGACAGCGCTACCGGCGGCTACCTGGGTTACCGGCCGAATATAAGAAGACGCTATATTCAATAATATTGTACACGTATATTGTTACTAATTAATGCCATTATAAATTTTTTTATGTATGTAACTGTTTTATGAGAATAAATAAACTCAAGGTAATTTGACCTAGGATCGAGACATTAGTCTGGTAGCAGAGCTCTCACCATCAATTATTGACATGGATGGCTAACATCCCCAAGAGCTCATCAGATTACCAACCTGGTATCTTCTTAGATCAGAATTTCGCTACATGTGTAACAATATGTGATTAATCGTTAGTTAACATCCTACTTCTACCTTCTCTCCTATGTCCTGCTAATCCTCCTCATAGGATGAGATGCATGGTTTCTATCCTACACTGCTGATGTGCTATTACCACTCGGGGTGTATCCCATCCTCTCTGCTAATTGGTAGGTGCGGGTTTGCCCTCCTACCTGGTAGAGTTACCTCATACCTGGTGCTGCGGTACGTGCTTCTACCACGGCGAGCACCGTCTCTATCTTTCACTCTTGATCGCATGAACACGGAATTGTCGAGGCCTTCTGATACCCTTTCTTGGCCATTATCACAACCATACCTCGACAATATGAACTCGACCTATGAACATATGCAAACATTATATTCCCTACAAAACAAAAAAAGAATCATTGAAATTAGTTTAGAAATAGCGGAGATATAGTGGTGATTGGCCATTGAAAAAAAAGTGCTGATTTACAAGACAGTACTGAAACCTATCTGGACCTATGGACTTGAACTGTGGGGAACAGCCAAATTTTCCAGCATCAAACGCATTAAATCCTTTCAACCCAACGTCCTCCAAACAATAGTTAATGCTCCTTATTATGTCACCAACCATACCTTACACCATGACATAAATATTCCATTTATTTATTTTTTTTTTATTCGTATATATTACAATTTGTCATAATAGACAATAATAATAGTGCTACAGGATCTCATTCATACAATATTTACAATATAAACAAAAGGAAAGTCAAATTACATAAAATAAAATCAAAATAAATAAACGTGTACAATAACAAAATTTATAGACAAAATAAATACAAATAAATGAAGTTAACAAACAAATAAACAAAACATGTCACATTCATACCTATGTACAATATTTACAATCAGCTCGGGAACCCAGGACGGGGCTTGTCCCCCCACTTGTGGAAGGACAAGCAGAGTCCAAAGGATCCCAGCGCCTCCCTCTCAGCCGCATCACTGGTGAGAGCCAGCGGAAGCTAAGTGAGGGCGCCACAGCCACAATCACACCACACATGAGAGGAGAATCTGACCAGTGTCAGAACTCCAGAATAGATGTTTACAATATGTCTCGGGGCCACTGCCGTTTCAACCTTCTAGGAGGGTTGTATGGATGAGTGGAGCTGGATAGGGATTGTGCTAGAGGATTAGGATGATGAATAAGGTTCTGGTGGAATTCGGAAAATTTAGATGGAATCAGGTCTGAAATAAATGGAACATTAAGGTCGTAGTGTAAGGTATAGTTGGAGACATAATAAGGAGCATTTACTATTGTTCGGAGAACTTTGGATTGAAAGGATTGAATGCGTTTGATGTTAGAACGTTTAGCTGTCCCCCATAGTTCAAGTCCGTAGGTCCAGATTGGCTTCAGTATTGTCTTGTAAAGTAATAATTTGTTGTCAACTGTAAGCTTAGATTTTCTGTTTAGTAGTCTGTATAACTGTCCGAATCGTCTGTTGAGTTCTTTTCGTTTAAGTCTTGTATGTGGGTTCCACGTCAATCTTTTGTCTAGTAGTAAGCCAAGATACCGGACTGTGTCTGAGGAAGGAAGCGGTATGGAATTGAAATGAACCATTGGACAGGATTTGCGTCGAAGGGTGAAGGTGACGTGGGTGCATTTGCTTTCATTAACCTTAATACGCCAAGCATTACACCAGTCCTCGATAAGACAAAGGTGTCTTTGCAGGATTAAGGATGCTACTTCAGGATCGGAATTGGATGATAGGATGGCGGTGTCATCTGCAAATGTTGCCATAAAGGTGTTAGGATGATTAGGAATATCAGCAGTGTAAAGGATGTAGAGGACGGGTCCCAAGACGCTGCCTTGAGGAACACCGGCCTCAATGGGATAAAAGTTAGAAAATTCTACACCACAGCGAACTCGGAAGGAGCGGTTTGAGAGATAGGATCGTAGAATGAGGTATAGAGACTGGGGTAAATGCGTTTTAAGCTTGAAGAGTAATCCGGTGTGCCATACCCGGTCAAAAGCTTGCGCTATGTCCAGAAACGCACCAGAACAATACTCTTTGCATTCAAGGACTGAGGAAATATGGTCTACAACTCGGAGTCCTTGTTGAACAGTGGAATGATGAGCACGGAAACCAAACTGATGGGAAAGAAGATTTTGTGATTCTAATATAGGCAGGATTCGTTTTAGAAGGAGTTTTTCAAAGACTTTTGAGAGGATGGGGAGTAGACTAATAGGTCTGTAGGATGAAGTGTTGCTGGAAGGTTTACCTGGTTTTAGGAAGAGAATGATTGTGGAATGTTTCCACAAGAGAGGAAAATAGGTGGTGCGTAGGATGCAGTTGTAGATATAGGTAAGGAATATAATAGCTTTCTGCGGAAGTTGACGGAGGATCTGGGGGATAAGGAGATCATGTCCAGATTTACGGAGGGTCAGTTTCTGGAGAATGTATTTAACCTCAGAGGGGTTAATAGCTTTAGGAGGTAGGGAAAGAGGTATTGGTGACAAAAGGAAGTCTTGTACTGCTGCGGTATGATTGCTTTGGGATTCCGGGTGAGGAGTGAATACTTTGGAGAGGTGTGTGGCGAATTCCTCGGCTTTATCTTCATCAGACGCAGCCCAGGACTCATCACCACGCCGGAGAGGATGGGAAACTTGATGGGATTTTAAAATCTTCTTCGTGACATTCCACAGGGAATTATCACTGACAGAGAGGAGAGGTAGGAATTAAAGGACTGGGAACGGAAGGTCGCCAACTCCTGCTTCAATTGTCTACAATAGAAGTTATAGGAGCGGTGATCTGTTGGGTGTCGGGTGCGCTGCCATAATGATCTGGCACGGCGTTTTGCATGGATTAGGTCTGTAAGGTGTTGAGGCAAATGGTTTTGGTGAGGAGTTATATTGGAGTGCTTAGGAGAGGAGGCAGTCCAGACAGCTTGCTGAATGGCGGTGGTGAAGGAGTAGACGGAATCGTCAAGGTCTTCTGGGGTTTTGAGGGTCGCTCTGAGGTTAATATTACCGGTCAGGATTTGGCGAAATAGGTTCCAGTTGACAGGGCCTCGGATAAATGACGGTGGGATAGGTTTGGAATTGGAGTGAGAGATACTTTTAGGATCAGTGGACTAAGGTTTGAGGATAGTTCATCAAGTCGAGTTACAGATAAGTTGAGGGAGCCTAATCCGCTGTGAATGAAGAAGTCAAGGATGTCAGGATTACGGTTGGCCATTTATTTTAGACCTTATTCCATCAAAATTCTCTAAATTCCATCAGAATCACCTTATCTATCACCCCAATCCTTTGGCTCAATCCCTATCGAGATACACACACACTTACCATCCTCCTAGAAGGTTGAAATGGCATTGGTCTCGAGACCTCTTGTAAACATGTATATTAGAGTTCTAGCACTGGCTAGATTCTTCATTCAATGTGATGTATGTATGACGTGTATGTAGGTATGAATGGTTTCTGGACTTTGTATGCATTTGATTGATTCCCTATTGTGTATATATATATTATTGCACCGTGTAAATATTGTATGAATGTAGTATGTATGATATCTTTCAGCACTACTATTAATGTCCAAATTGGGACAGATTGTAATTTTACTCAATAAAAATTGTTGTTGTTTGAATATATTATTGCTATGTGTTTGACCGGCTATTTTTCTAAGGCAGCGGTACCTTCAAAACAGTATTAATTGATATATTTAATGTATTTATATACGATACAATTTAGGCTATCGCAGGGTGTCCATGGGAAATTCAGACGGGGTAGAAATAAACGCCTTTTGAACTTTTACCGACAAAGGCTTATTAACATTTACTTAATGGATAATCAAATTATTTAATAATGAACTTACTCCCCTCAGTACATAACCATATATATATATAATTGCTTGTAGAAGTCTGGGCATTGAATTTACTAGGTTTTTATTTAAATCTAGGTTTATTTGTTCCCATTCTTGAACAAGAAGTTATTTAAGGTGATTTCCACTAGTTATATGGTGTTTTCTTACATTTTGGTCAAGGGTGTGCCATAAATGTTCCATTATATTTGTACCTGAGGAGGGGCGTGGAGCTGTCTTGGAACATTAACTATAAACCGCTCCTTTGTTCTTCTCGGAGTATGTTTCGGATCGTTATCCTGCTGGAAATATTACTGATCCTGGATTCCCATTTTTTCGACACTAACACGCAGATGTGCTGTATGTATGACGTGTATATAGGTATGAATGGTTTCTGGACTTTTTATGCATTTGATTGATTCCGTATTGTGTATATATATATATATATATAGATTACGCCGCAAAATGTTCACATAGCCTTCCGCATTTAAATGCCGATGCTCACAAGATTTCTCACACCATGGTAAGAAACACACCCCCAAACCAAAACATGCCCTCCGTCGTGCTTTACAGTCGTTAAAACATTTTGTTTCATTAGGGCTTTTTTACGATGTCACTATATCATCCTTTGACCATCTGAACGAAACAAAGTAAATTTGCTTTCGTCAGAAAATACGACATTTTCCCAAAAGCTTAAGGGTTTCTGTGCGTACTTCCTAGCAAAAGCAAGGCGATTTTTGCGATTCGTTTCACTCATGTATGGCTACTTTCACGAAACTCTACCATGGAGCCCTTCCGAATCGTGGGAATATCTAATTGTTCTGCTAGTATCCTGGACTCCAGGCGTTGATTGGACCATGGTAGCCAGCTCCCGAGAACTTATCACGGAATTTTTAAGAGCTTATTTTCATCTTCAGTATGGGAGTTAAGTTTTTTGGGCGCCCTTTAAGCTCACTCTTTTAGGTTGAGCCACGTACCTCATACCTTTTTATGATGTATCTCACTGTAGAAAAATTAGTCCCTGAGAAATCGGAAATTTGGCGATATGTTTTTTGCTGATTCTCTAGTAAAACAATTTTTTCGCGAGTAGCGGCACACAGTTCACTTGTCTTTGGCATTGATAATTGTCTATTGCCTGAAGGAAACTGATTGAAAAACTAGAGAATACTGGTAATAAACGATTAGAGATAAATTAGTAAACAAACCTATGGACAGAGGAGGATTAATGCAAAAGTAAACAGAGCTTGTGAGTCATAGTAGACCAAGTGTGCAAATACTTTTTTTCAAGCAATTTTATTGTTTCATTGTGAAGTGTTGTCATTTTTTTACAAAGAGCTTTTGCCAGTTTTTAATAAACCTGCTTTTCATTTTTGCAAAGGAAGGTGAAGTTTTTTGTTTCCTTGAACTCAGTTATTCAAAAAAACATGATTTGCAAATACTTTTTTTCATCACTGTGTATATATATATATATAAAATTATTATTTTATAATTTCATTGCTGTGTAAATATTGTATTTCATCACCATTGTCGATGTCCAAATTAGGACAGATTGTATTATTACTCAATAAAAATTGTTTTTAAAAAAAATTATGTATATTTATTATTAAAATTGGTAGACAAACCTATCTAAATAGATTCTAGATAAAACTGAATTAACCGATATCCTTGATTGTTCCGATCTCGTGAACTCATATCTTAGAATTGCACATTGCGATAGAAATCAATGGCTTCTGAAAATCAGAAAATCTTTGTTATTAATTACGCCATTTCACTTTTGGGTATCAACATGATACTACCTGCTGTCCTCTTCAATATCCCTTTCAATTCAAATGAATATTTCACATACTTTCATGATTATAATAATACTTTCAATTTTTTTTCTCAGCATTTTTCAGAGACGAGTTGTTGCAAATGTCTACTTTCGGAAACGCAGCGTTTTCTGTATCCCTTATTTATGGAACCTACAAGGTATAAATTAAAATGTTATAAGTAGAAAATATAGAAATTATTTTTCAAAAAGATATAAGATTGTTATACTATACTATAGAATAATACATGCAATTAATAATTGCTGTTTAATTTTGTAAATCAGACTATAATAGATTATTATTTTAAAAGATGGTTTTTAGTTGATAAGATCCTTGTTTCGTTGATAAGATCTAATCATCCATTATCTTAAACGAAAACGATAAGGGCTGATTTACTTTGCCATTAAAAACAAACGATTATGATGGTACTTAAGATAAAATTTACATTTTTTGAAATGCAACTAACAATCACCAAGCAATCTTCATTAAAACTGATGCTAATACTAAAATTTGAGATAAAACCAAATATTTGAAAATTCAGATTCAGACACTAATATTTCTTAGTTTACATGCGTGATTTTTTTATTCATCTAAATAACTTTAAAAATTGAACGCAAAACGTTTAAAAATATTTAGAATATTATGGTACATTTTCAAATCATTTGTGCACCTCATTTGCAATAAAAATGTCTTATTTTTTTAAAACTATAACATGAGTTATTACTACCATCTAATATCTTATTTCGAGTTAATTTGGAACTTAAATACATGTTAAAATCAATTTTATTTGAACTAAAACTAAAGTTGGACTAAGTTAGTTTATAAGAAAAATAATCGTAACACTCTGAAGCTATTTAAACCATTATATGCCATTTTTACAATTAACTTTTCTTTTTTTTTAAACACCCAATTGTTAATCTGTAGGTGACATGTAAAGTTTTATTAGTGTCTGCAAAGCATGAATCAGAAGATATTGTGAAAGCACAGCACACACCCATAAATAAATTACGTCAATAAGACTAGTATTATATTATTTGAACCAATGGTTTCCAGCAAAAAAATTTCCCTAAAGGACCACTTCAAAATATTGGGTATTAAGATTTTTAGTGGGCTACATCATATCATGTGCAATGCATGCAAAATACCTCTACCTAAACTATATTCTAGAAGTGGCCTGGTTGGAGAAATGGAAATGGAGAAAAAAAGAACCAGGCTCTAGGAAATTACTTCAATCCACAAAAAAATAAATAACTAAAATTTAATTTCTTTTCTTTTATAATTTTTTAGGAACCTTCATTCAATATTTCACAATCAAAAAAGCACTCATTAACTTCCTTCTCTTACAAATTTATTTTTCTGCACTATCTTTGACATTGTTTTTCTACGTTTCAGAGTTCTGTCGTCATTATCAAGACTTTTTTTACCACTTTTTAACACACACAAATTTTATTACATAGCTACTGCTTACTACGATTAGCTTACTGCTAATCGTCGTATTTGTAGGACGAATAGCACTAAGCTAGCTATGTAATAAAATGTGTGTGAGTTAAAAAGTGATAAAAAAAAAGTCTTGATACTGAGAACATAACCCCGAAACGTAGAAAAACAATGTCATAGATAGCGAAGAAAATTAAAATTTAGTGTTGAATCTGGCAGATGGTTCTAGATTTTTTTAGAAGAATGTTGAACCTATGACTATCCATCCTAGAATTTTTAAAGGGAGTGAAAAATCGTTCGGCATGCCGCCCTTCAGAGAGAATGTAAAATGGTGGTCCAGAGGCTGGGCTAAGTCAGGTACTCGTTAAAGATACCCATCCTAATTAAACCTGCATAGGCAACATTTTTTTAGGAATCCTACTATAGTATCAGTATCATCCAATTGCCATATTAGCATAAAATGAAGTTGAGAAAACAAACATGACCTAAAATTTAAAACTTATACAATAAGGTATTTATTCAAATGCTCATAAATAAATAAAATATTGTTTATTATCTTCTGCAATACATCACACATCTTCTGTTCTTTAAGCTCATTATTTTCCAAGTGTTAGAAAATGACCAACTTTAAGGTTATGATTGTGAACACTAGCCATTATATCACATATAATGTTAAATTTGTCCGTGTAAAGCTTGTGATTTTTATTAAAAGATAAGGCTCTATAAATATTAATCGTTAAAGTAATTTAAAATGATTTCCCAGTGACATCTCATGGACCCCCTGGACATTGTCTGCGGACCCCAGGAATCTACGGACCACTACTTGGGAACCACTGGGCTACAAGAAGAGTCTTGAGCCCAATACATATCGAGATTCGTACTGTTTCTTGGCTAACAGTGGTGCTATGCGGTGATTAGACCTTGATCACGCTCAGCCTCTAGGCTCTTTCCCCAATTTTTGGGTACCCATTTTATAGAGACTGGGTCTGCCCCAGGAAGGCCTCCATACCCTAGGGTTGCTCCCCCCCCCTCCTTCCCTCTCCTCCGACTGAATTAACAGAATAAATAATATTCTGCCACAGCTGGGATTCAAACCCAGGACCCAGAGAACAGTAGGCTAGTGCTCTATCCACTAGACCACGTCACTCCCTTGAGTTTTTTAAAAGGAGAGAAAAATCCTTCGTTAGGCCATCCTTCAGAGGGCATAAAATTGTCAAAAATCCTTGATTATCCTTGTTTATTATATCACAGACTAATAGAATGAGAAAATAGAGTGTTTGAAGCAGGGTGCATTAGGTATTGAGGAACTATGTTTTAATGAGAACTATTCCAGAATAATTAGGAACAATATTTTCAAAGCACCTCTTCATTGACTTAAGGAAGATTCATAACAGCATTATGCACACAAAATTCTATTGTATATAGGCACTCCCTCCCATGAAGCTGAAGCGCAATGAGATCCCATAGAGATTTGTTTGTTGGTTTATTTAATGTCACGGCTAATTGGATTATACTAATGTGGGAGTCCTAAATTTTTCCTATCCAGGTTTAATTAGGATAGGGATCTTTAACGAGTACTTGAGATTGCACAGGCTTGGGACCACCTATTTAAGTCCTTTCTGAAGGATGGCATAACAAAGGATTTTTTACTCCCGTTTAAAAATCCTAGGACTGCCTGTGGGTTTGAACCCATGACCTTTGGCATAGTAGGCTGTTATGCTAGCCATCCTGCTCAGGTGATCCCACCCCATAGAGATGAATTATAATCGGCAATACATGAGACTTTGAAGCTCACCTTGAGATTGTGTTATAACAGATATTATAGCCAAATGGCAGATTCCTGAGCCTATGTTTCTAATTCGCATTTCCCTTTCAATCTTTCAATGTTACAGAAGAACAGTGTTTTTCTTGAACCATGGCTTGTCCTAAAGGCAATTGTCATAGGCTTCTCAATCTTCAATGTTGGAATATTCCTTGTTTTTCGAATACTTGGTTATAAGCTCTTTGACATATTTCTGCAACTGATAAATATTGGTAAGTCAAAGTTAGAATAAAAATGTTATTATTTTATTTATTTTTTTTTTTATAAGTATTAAAATGTTTAATAGCAAATTTAAGTGACATTAAGAATATGCCACTTTAAACAGTTTTTAAAGTTTGCTTAGAAAGATTTTTGCAGATAATTATTTTGCCCAACAGACTTATTCTTCAAATGATTTTAACTAGTTACTAGTCGTTGGATTATCCATGCTGTTATTGTTATAAACTGCAATAATTACATAAAACCTGTACCACTACAACCCATGAAGGGTCTTGGGCTCAGTATATATAGAGATTCGTACTGTTTCTAGGCCAACAGCAGTGTAATGAGGTGATTAGGCCTTAATCACGCTCAGCCGCCAGATTTTTCCCCAATTAATTTGGGTACCCACTTTATAGAGGCTGGCTCTACCCCAGGAGGGTCTCCTCCATACCCTAGGGTCGCCCCCCGACTGAATTAACAGAATAAATAATATTTCTGCCACAGCCGGGATTCGAACCCAGGACCCGGAGCACAGCAGACTAGTGCTCTATCCACTAGACCATGCCGCTCCCTGCAATAATTACATATCCAACAAAAATCTATACTTTATGACAGGAAATCTCTAATGAATGCAAATAATCTTAAAATTGTAAATACAAGTATTAAAATTGATTGACCTGAATACAAAAAAATTTATTAAATATTTAATAATTTAAAATTTGCATTTATTAATAAAACAAGAGAAAGTTTATTTTAAGTTATGTCATTTGTAATGGAAAATGTATTTTTATTATACCATTTAATTAATAATTTTATCAAAAAAATTGAATGCTCCACTTCTATTATCTGAGGCTTAATAAGGAAAACTAAAATTAATAAAGAATATTATTATTATAAAGGAAATGGCCGTAAAATGGACTAAAAATTACAAAACAGACAATTTAGCTATTTAAAAAACATACAATCAATTGAGGGTTTTGACAATAATATTCACTAAACATCATTTTTGTGATTCTTAACATTAAAGTTTTCTATTGACTTTTTAAATAATTCCATACCCGTAGCAAGAAATTATAACATAAAAATTGTTCATACATAATGCTTAAATAAATAAATGTTTTTATTTAATAAATTTTTCAAAACTCTATGTGTTTTTTGTTCACAAAGAATTGATCTAAATATATAAATGAGACGATAGAAAACAATAACATTTCAATGAAAATGCATGACATTTGAATTGAAATGTGATAAACTTTAATCAAAGATTTAATTATTCCAAGAATAGCGTTATCAAATCCTTATCTTGATTCAATTCAAAAATTTTTTTTTTCCTGGGGATTTCTGAAAACATAGTGTTCATATTTTATTTTTGTTTTCAATATGAAATGTTGCATTAGAAATCATTTTATACTTTGCCATATTTTTATATTTATTTTATTATTATTTTTTTTCAGGTTTGGAGAGTTATATGTTTATAGTTGTCTACAGTCTATACACAAAGATTAAAGTTAATTAGCCCTTCTAGAAATACTGCCATTCATAACAAAAAAAAATTAATTAAAATCTCTCATTGGCTATAATTATCTAATGAATTTAACAACTGTAGCATAAATTACGCTTTAATTAAATAAATTAAAATTTAATGTCCAAGAGAGATAATTAATGTTGTTTTTTCTTTCTTTTTTTTGTGAACTTGTTTTGGCAGATTTTGGCAGAACTAAATAGTATTACTCTTTTTTGTTTCAACTTCATAAATGATATGGATGTTTTTTTTATTTTAATTAGTAGTATATTTCTTAAAACAAACGTTTAGCAGTTATATAAGATTATTTTTTAATTATTTTATAGAACCATATTTATAGAAATATTTGATGATCAAGAGTGAGTTTGTTTACAGCAAAACTGCTTCCCTTATCACCGAAACTAATCAATAAAAACATAATCAAAATACATAAAATATTTGTTGTTGTTTTTTGTTGATTACATTTCGTCCATGACAAATAAAATAAGATATAACTAAAATAAATACATGTTTTGTTTAAGGAACAAATAAATGTTGCTGTAAGTCTAAAAGGAGTATTAATTATAAATTAAAATCAGTTAAATTATTATTCCTTATGTTTTAATTTTGTAAACAAAAATGTCTTAACCTTAAATTTGTGTAAAATAACTTTAAAAATTCATTTCTCAAAAATAAATTATTAAATGGTAAACAAACATCTTAATCATAACTTATGAATTGTACAAAATAGTTATAATATTCTGCAATACTGTATTAATTTATTAATAATTTTTTTAGTTTATCTTCTGAATTAAATCTGTCTTGTAAGCTTATATTTGTACAATTATTATTAATAAAATACAATTCTATTCCATGATTTTTGTTGTTTTGATAAATACATCATATCCATTTACTTATGTAATTGATATTAATAATATTGGAAAACTTATGTAGTACAATTATTGTTTTTTTATTTACTATATTTTTTATTTCTCTTTTTATAATTTAAAGGCATTGAATGTCCATTTTCAATGTTGCCAGCTTCATGTTCGACAGTATTTAAACTGTTATCTAGTTCTGTGTAATGATTGATAAAATTACCACTTGTTATTCTAATTCTTGGTTTCTGGCTTAACTACATGCTGAGAATTTAGCTAATCCAAAGGACTCTAGGGTCATTCTCAAATATATATCACTCAGATTTCTACATGCTCAACAAAACGAAATTTGAAATTCCTTTTTTAATCTCCCAATCAGCATTCAATCTGTATCTGATCAGAGTAATTTTTAAAAATGTTAAAAAAAAAAAAAACTTGTGGGAAATTGTTTGCACACACTAATTTCCTTCAAAGTCTAAATAAAAAATTCTCCAACTTCGTTTTACAAATCTCATTTTACAAAAAAAATGAACAAGAGATTCTAAATTGAAAAAAGATAGGAAGAAGCTTAACTTAATATTATTACTCATGTAAATGGCCTTTTTTTTTTATTAGATGCTTAGTTTTACATTTGGATACAGGAGGAAATGTTTTTCCTGTACTTTCTAGAACTTCAACACAGAAGTATTAACATATACAGAAGTATTGGGTTTTAAAATATATTCGTATCGTTTTTTACTGAAGATTTCAATAAAAACTTCAGATTATTCTAAATAGTCATTCATACTAATAAGAAATAATAAAGCATCTAAATATACATTACTGATACCAAAACATAAAACAGCTATTTTCAATAAATCATTCATAGTAAGTTCATGTAGAACATTTAATATGTTCAATAAAAAAATTAATTTAAACCAATCATTAGAAACTATTAAAAAAAATATAAGAGAAATAATAAATGAGAAATCATTTTAAGTTTAATAACAATACATTATTATATTAGAAAGACTTAACTAATATTTGTAAATATTATATTTTAATTTTTTTTTTGTTAAAGTTTGTAATGTATATAGCTTATATAAGAGTATTAGAAACATTTATTTGAAAAGAATGTTGGAGAGTTAAATTTCCTTTTATGTTTATTTATTTTTATTTTAATCTCAAATTGGATGCTTTATTTTGTTTTGATGATGTTTTAACCATTAGATTGTATTAATACTTATATATATATATATTGTAAATACTGACTTAAAAGACCTGACTCAAGGTAAAATATAAATGTAATTACAATTCCTGTTCATTGTAAGAGAGGACCAGTTTGGTGTAAATGTTACAGGTCAATAATAAACTCTATTCTTTTCTATTCTATTCTATACTAATTGAAATATCCTGACCGGGCTTAAATGCCGATATTTTAAATTTTCTTCTTCTAAAGTACCTTTAATTTTGTAGATTTATATATATTTTATTTTCTATAAAATATTGTATATTTATTTTCTATAAAAATACCATCTCATCTTGTTATCGTTGATAAAAAAATCAGGGAAATGTAAAAATATTCCTTAATGCCATTTTTTTGTTTTTGAACACAAGAATGTAATATACATGTATAAAATAACGTTCGAAAGCTACAGATTTTGGAAAGAAATGTGATCTTATACAAAAGCTTGTAAAAGTTTATAAAGAGTGATAAAAAGCCGATATAACTATATGATTGCTTTAAATAATAATATTTCAATTATATTCAGCGATATCCCGTGTGTAGAGTGAGGATTTTCTGATCATGTCATGGTCAACAATTGAGACGTTGATTTCCAAAAGGTACTAAAGGACATTTTTTACGAAATTGATTTTTTTACATATTTGTATTCTCATAATTTTGTTTTATCTAAATATTCTATTTCATGTTATCTAATGATTTCTCAAGTCCTTAAAAAACGCGATTTAGAAATGCGGTCATTTTCTAAAAGTACTAATTACGCATTTATTTTCGTTCCAAATCATTCTAAAAAACATCATTTCATAACTTTAATATGATGTTATTATTATAGTAAAAAAATAATTCTAAATTTTAAGGCAAAAAGACCCAAATTAGCTAGTTTAATAATATAGTAATGAGAGATCTTCGCGCTTCCAATAAAATTTCCTAGAATGGATATAGTACCTTTTGGAAATCAACGTCTCAATTGAAGTACGGCCAAGCCAAATTTCTGGTTGTGAACCGGACGAAGCAATAGGGAAGGTGCCTTCTCCTAAGGCCCCGTCGCACAGTGGTTCCAAACGCACTTTTTCGGAAAAAAAAAAGTCTGCAATTCTCGTTCTACTCAAGATATATCAGCCATTTTAACATAATTTTGTTCCTTATTAAATTCACTTTCAATGGTCTGATTGTCATATTTTTAGCTCATTTTTATATTATAAAAATATATAGGTTTTGTCGATAATTTCAGAGAAATGTCTCTTTATCAAATTATTCTTATTTACATCTTTATACATCTATATTTCTTGCATTTAACTTTATTTAGAATCATTATTAGATAGCTTTCGGATTACATATAACGACTTGGTGATTTTTCAAGAAATTTCAAAAAATGTTGATAAAATTAAAATTATTTAAATATCTTAATATACACACAACATAACGATGTGCAAATAGTTTTAAAAAGTTTAGTTTTGTTTCTAATTTTTAAGGTTTTCGAGAATAAGGTACTGCGTAAAATATTTGGTCCGAAGAGAGATGAGGCCACTGGGGAGTTTAGAAGGTTGCACAACGCGGAATTGCGGAGTTTGTACTCTGTGAATATAATTGAGTTGATAGCATCGCGGAGACTCAAATGGGCGCGTAAAGTTGTTGGGCTTAGTGAGGAACGGATTCCGAGAAAGTTGGTATTCGCTGAACCGACTGGTAGGCGTCCGAAAGGTAGGCCGAAGCGTCGATGGGAGGATTGCATTAAGGCTGATCTCGGGGACTTGGGCTTGACCGGTGAACATTGGACGAGTCTGTGCAGGCGAAGTTTGGTGGTACCGGCATCGAACCTTCGGGTTCGGTAAGCCTATTATTATTATTATTATTCATAATTTACATTTAATAAACGTTTAACGATTAAAGTGTTTGTTAATAGATAGTCATGAGTTAGATAATTCAGGAATACAAGCGTTTTTCATGTTAATACAGAAATTAAAGAATTATGAAAAAAAAAAAGTTACGTACATAACTGAAACATTAAACATTTCGAAAAATTTATTTAGGCAAGTATGAGATAGACGGGCTATCAGGAGTTATCAGAACACAGAACAGGCCAAGGATGATAGGTCGCAGAGCTGGCAGTCTGCCTCCAGCTGAGCCTCAGGATCCTACCATCTTCTGTCTCTGTGTCCAGGATGGCCTTCAAAGTACCAGTAGTCCAGAAGAGTTGCTGTGGCTGCAGCCTCGAGGCCGGTACCAAGATCATAGGATTCGTGCATATCGTGAGTATTGAAATATCTTATAACCATATATACAAGGTAGAATATAGGGTACACCAGTGGTTACCAACTAGTGGTCCGCGAGATGTTATAGGAAAATTATTACTATTTAATTATCTTGATATAAAATATTTTTGAAACTTTGGCTCATAACGAGAATCACTTAGCCATTGCACAGATTCGATTGGGCGCGGTAACTGATATTAAATAGGAACCTATAGTGCATTTCTAAATTTTAGTAATTCACGCAAAGAACAAGGTTTTGTGAATTGAGTCATTTATTTCCAAAAGGTGCTATATACATTCTGATTTTACAGGAGACGCGAAAATCTCTCATTGCTATATTATTAAACCAACATATTTGTTTATTTTCACATTAAAATCTAGAATTATTTTTTTTACTATATTAATAACACTATTTTAAAGTCATGGAATTAAATTTTTTAGTATGATTAGGAACGAAACTAAACGTGTAATTAGTACCATTAGAAAATAATTGTATTTATAAAGCGCATTTTTAAAAAACTTGAGTGTTCATTAGATAAAATCAAATAGAAGATTTAGATAAAACTAAATGATGAGAATACAAATATGTCAAAATATCCATTTCGTAAAAAATCTCCTTTTGTACCTTTTGGAAATCAACGTCTTCCATTGTAGTCGGTTATTTGAGTCTAGCACTTACTTGCGTTGTCATCATTAACAATTTATTTCAATCATGGTCCATTACTTCAATAACAACAGGTAATTTGTTATTTGGATACACTTCAAATTAAATACTATGATTTAGAACCGGTACTATATCATTTCAGAAAATATTCAATAGTTCTTTTTAAACAATTTACTTGACCTTTTTTACATTGAAATCTAGAATTGTTTTTTAAGTTATGAAAGAAGTTTTTTTAGTGTGCCTTGAAATGAAATATGAACTAAGTAACTTTTGGAAGAACAGCAATTTCCAAACGCGCTCTTTAAGGACTGTGTGTTCTTGTGATGATATCGAATATATATGTGTGAGTATATATACATAATTTTTTTTATTTTTGGGTCCATGCCATTTTACGGATTGGATGAAGGGGTCCGCGAAAAATATTTGTTGGAAACTATTCGGTTACACCAATATCAGTATGATTAAATCTTTATCTGGTCAAAAGGGATTTTAAATAAGATGAAAAATTAAAAACTAATGTCCTTATTCTAGTTTCGGCTTTGCTATTGATACAACAAAATTTAACATGGCGGGATGAATAATTGTAAACTGATTCCTCTCACATCTACCGTTCTTCTGCTTTCCAAAAATACGAGATCGTTATAAGCTATAGCCAACTCTCTGTTGGTACGTCTTCTCCATTGGCCGTTCACATTAATTCCTCCGAAAATCCTTCGTAATATCATTATTTCAAAGACAGCTATGTCTTTTTCTTTGGTCTTTGATACGGTCTATTTTTCGGAGGCATATGTTAATACTGGTCTAATGAGGGTCTTATACAACATTATTTTAGTTTGCCTGGATAAAAATGAGCTCCCCAGATGTCTCCCCAATCCAAAATAACAGCTATTGGAATTAAATATTCTAGGACTAATCGGTTTAAAACCGGTCACCATTCCTCTTAATTTACGTCTCACAATAAATCCTGTGGCAACTATAATATATTGTATGATGCCGTTTCTCGAGTAGTCCCGTGTCCAATCCATACACTTCCTCAATCGCAACTAAGTCTAATCTGTATGAATCTCTTATGTTTAGGAGCTGCCGAAGCAATTTAGTTATTTTCGAAGATAGAGAAAAAATTCTATAGTAATAGAATCAGTACACCGCTATTAATTAGAAAACAGAAAAACAAAAATAAATGTCACCTATATATATGCTCTAAACACAGTTATTTTTTAATATAAATCAGTAAATACCAAATTTAGTGTTATTCGATATAGAATTGAATTTTCAAACAAAACGAAAAAAGAACCATTAAAATCAGTTTAGAAATAGCAGAGATATATTGATAATAAAATTGATTAGCAGTGGTGACATTTTTTTTTTTTTGCGATTTAACTTATTATATCTTTACATCTTAATGATTATTATAAAATAATGTGTGAATGTTCTAGAAATTTAAATTATTCTATTTTCAGTTTATCATAGGTGGTCTCTTTCTAACAGTGTTTATTATCCATATCATAGACGAATACAGGAGGTATGCTAGGGGCAGTGTTATCTACAATGACACATTCAATGCTGGTAATTATTGTTATATAATTTTACAGACGATACTTGTTTCAGATTGTCCGAAATTCCTGTGCTAGTATACATATATCCACAAAAATATCCAAATTATGTTTGATTTAATTGATAAAATTATTCCTCTATCAAATATTTAGTCCACACCACTCCTTTAAAAACAATGTATTAGTGAAATCAAAAATAAATCTTATAACAACTTTCCACACTCTTTTATCTTTTCAGTCAGAAAATATAATAGCTAGGTTTCTTATATTTCAACTTGTTCTTTTAATTTTTTAAAAGATTCTCTCCTTAATAAGTTTTTATTTTCCACAACTCTACTTGTCAACATTACTCAGAGAAATGTGAATTCAGTACATCAAAAATTACAATAAAATATATATTTTCTGCTTCTGATCAGCCTCATATGCTTGATTCACAGCCTCACACTCTTTTGATGAAAACATTTTTAATGAAATAGAGCAGTTTAATGTTACTTAAAACTTCTCCAGGTTTGCTACATGTATAGTTATTTTCTTATATTTTTAAATGAATAAATTTAATGCCTTTATAACTAATTCACATTAAATTATTCCAATCAAAATTACTAAAGCTTTCATAGATTCTTAATTAGTGTAATATCAATTTTTTTTTCTCAGCTTTTTATAGAGATGAGTTTCTGCAGATGACCATTTTCGGTAATGTGGCATTCTCTGCATATCTCCTCTATGGCGCTTATAAGGTAATTAAAGTATTATTCATCATAATAATTTTAAAACATTTCACTTGTTCTTGTAGTCTCTCATCTCATTCTCAACATATGCTAAACTTTTAGAGAAATTATTGTATCACAAGGTCATCACCAATTCCTACATTTATATGTCAAATATTAATCTGTACAACTGATATTAGAGCTCATCTCTACCATATTTATGGAGCTCTACAGGTATTCTGTATATCCCAGGAGATTTATATACATGTTGAACAAATATCGTCAGAGAAGAAATTTTCTCTTGTCCTGTTTTCATGATATCTAGGCTCCTTTCATCCAAAAAGATCTACCATGTGAACCAAAACCTTGGTAAATAAAATTCATAAAATAATCACATATATTTATTCAAATTTGTTAGCCTGCAATCAACTCCTAAGGAAAATCAGATATATTGTATACTGATGGAGTAAGTAGATTTTTGGCAACCCAATTATTTAACAAGATAATGCCCCCCATTCTCTTCAATTTTTACGTCCATGATGTCATCCAATTTACTTATACTTCCATAGCCATGTTTGCTGGTAACACAATATTCTCCAAGCATAAGACATAACCATTGCCCGAAATAACCTTCAAAACCACCTCAACGACTCAGAAATATACCTCACCAACTGGAAGATCATTCTGAATATTTAACACTTTGACGACCACGCGTGTTTGGCGCACCTTCTCTTGTGGACCATAGCGGGCGTATGAGTCCGCTGCAGCGGTTCCAACTGGGACCGACCAAAACTGGCTATTTTGGTTCAATGGCCCAAAACATTATTATCAGCTATTTGTGTTTTATTTCACCCGAAAAACACGTAGAATTAAAAAAATGTGATAAAAGTTACTTTAAGTTAAATGAAACCATTAATAAATGAAGCGGGCGCATACGCTCTCTACTGAACACACGAATGAAATGACTGAAGTCGTGACTCGAAGTGGAAGAACCATTACAAAACCAAGGATGGTTTTCGATTATAACAGTGGAAAATCGTCAATCGATACCTCAGACCAAATGTCGTCTTATTCCACAAGCTTACGGCGAACCCATTAGTGGTATCACAAAATTGCAATTGATCTTATTTTTGGGGCCTCTCTACTAAATACATTAGTTATTCATAACAGCTTTAGGCGAGAAATTTTATTGAACATTACAAATTTTAAAGAAGAGGTTCTAAGGGCGCTTCTTGAAAAAGATCCTCTTAGTGACTCCGCTCCTTCAGCTAGTTGACGATCTCTTCAGTCGCACAGATTTGATAAAAAAACTAGGGCTCTTTCATAAAGTTAGAATATACTGTAAGGAGTGCTATATAAAATTTTAGGAAGCAAAAAGTACAAAAAATAAAGTGAAAAAGTTGTTACATATTGTAATTTTTTTAAAAGTTATTTTGTTCAAGTACGTATATTAGAGTAATTCATAGGAAAGACGACTGATTTGTACATTATTCAATAAAATCATTTGCTTTGATTAATTGTTTAAAAATAAATTAATAACTTTTTTTTTGTTTTAACATCGAGAATAGCCACTGGTATCTATATTTACAATATCATAAAAAACTGAGAAAAAAAAGTACAACCCAAGTTCATTAAAATGTTTCTAGGACCCAACACGGTCGGTTATCAAGAGAAAATCAATTATCAAGAGGGCGTCTGGTCCTTTGGGCTAAGGTTTGTGGATGAGGAAAACCGATTGTGTAGCGGGCGTATACGCCCGCTGGAGGCTGGTAGTGATAGCGGGCGAGCGGGCGTATACGCCCGCTGTGGTCCCTCTCGCCCTGCACATGAACCAGGGAGCAGGCCAGGGGTAGACTAAGCCAGCGGGCGTATACGCCCGCTCTGGTCGTCAAAGTGTTAAAAATGCAACTGGAAATATTTACATTGAAAAGACCATCAGATCCACCTGAACTGATCCTCAACAGTAACAAGCTGCCATGGATCCCTGCCGTCAAAGCAGTGAAATTTCTACGCATTAATATCAAATTAACCCAGGCCTATGCAAGATTTGGAATGATATACCCTATCGTAAATAGAAAATCAAATCTGAAACCTGCTATAACATTGCTTATCTATAAAACTGTACTTAGGCCACTACTTATGTATGGTTGTGAAGTGTGGGGTGCAGCTCCCTCAACTAAAAGAAAAAACTTTTCAAAACAAATTCTCCGAATATCAGTAGATGCTCCTTGGTTCATTAGAAAGAGTGAACTGCACCGTGAGCTTCAAAT
This sequence comes from Piezodorus guildinii, assembly GCA_023052935.1. Taxonomy (NCBI): domain Eukaryota; kingdom Metazoa; phylum Arthropoda; class Insecta; order Hemiptera; family Pentatomidae; genus Piezodorus; species Piezodorus guildinii. Next base: position 42,385,423 of record CM041292.1, on the reverse strand, counting down.
TGAACTTATCAATGACTTCATCAAACATCGCTTCACTAAATACCACTCACAGCTCCCAGCAGTAAGAGATGCTGTAGCCTACATCAGGGGTTCTGACAATTCGCAGGCTCAAACCCAGACTTCTAAACGTTCTGTGAATCTTCCTATTAAGCTTCCACTTGTCCATAAACTTTAATTTTTTAACTATTAGTTACTAAATTATCTTTTCTATTTATTTTTTTAACTATTAATTACTAAATTATCTTTCTAGAACATTCATCATTTTTTGTCAGCATATATTCAATCTATTATGTTTTATTTATTTATTGTTATTATTATTTTAATGTATTTTTTATTACTTTTTTTTTAAAGTTATTTATTCATTGATTCTTCTCAAGCTACGTACGAGTATACTTTATCTTCTTTTTTTTTATTACCTTATTCATCTATTAATTTATTATTTTACATGAACTTATTTACTTGTGTTTCAATTTGATTTCAATAGTTTGTATTGATTTATATCAATCTTTTTATTTAACTGATCAGTGTAATTACAAACATAAATTGGTTATGCGTATCTTTGCATGAGACAATTCCCCTCCTTTGTCAATTGCTAGTAACTGTAATAACTGTTTATATATAAACCCATGTATAGCTCACGCAACCGATCTGGAAATAAATAAATAAAAAAAAACAACAAGATAATGCCCAAATTCTTCTATTACGAGTCATATAATTAACAATAATTAGGAGTATATTGGTAATAATTTTTTCAATGTTGAAGAATTAAATTTTTTTGTCTATATTGCAGAGAGATAGTATCTTCTTCGAACCATGGTTGGTCTTGAAGACTACAGTTATAATCCTAGGAATATTCAATGTAGGAATATATTTAGTTGTCCGTGCTATTGGACATAAGACCATAGACATATTTATACAACTAATCAATGTTGGTAAGTATTCTATTCTCTATTCATTATATATATGTTAACGCATATTTTTTTCAAAACTGGAAGATGATAGGTTTATGAAAGTTGTTTTAAATTTTTTGGCAAATGTTTGCTTATTAGGGCCCCGAATTTGATTACTATACATATTTGAGATAAAATGTCTAATTTCTACAAATTTGAATTTATTTTAGACAAAAAAACTTACTTTAGAAGTAGTATTAGTATATCAATTAATCAACTATCAATTTTGATAAAACTCCCTATATTAATGTAAAATTTAATAAGCTTTAATATCAAGACGGAAGTATTCTTGAAATAATTTGACAGGGCTTAAGCCACCAATTTTCAAAATGTCTTCCCATAAAGTATTCTTAATTAATGTAGTTGATTATTAACAATTAACCATTTCTACAGATTATAATATATGTTGTGCCCACTAGATTTTTTTTATAGTTTATGATACAGCACATGATAATACTCTTAATGGTATAGTTCAGTTTTTTCATAGTAGATGAATCCATGCCTTAGTTATCAACATTTGATAAACACAGATAAAACGGACTTTGATTGGTTCTCCTGCATTGAAAATCTCAGAAATGAAAAAATTCAGGGTACACATTATCAACCAATAATTGTATCTCATACATAACCTCAATTATGTTTCAGCTCTGGAGAGCTACATGTTCATAGTGGTCCACAGTCTATATCAAGAGGTCAAAACTAACGGGCACAGCTAGAAACAAATGTATCAATTTAAAATGAAAAGAAAGCTGTTTTAAGTACTGTAAAAATAATAAATAGAACAGCTAATATGGTATTATTAATTAATCATAAACTGAATTGATAACAACATATATTAATTACAAACAACACACTGTTTAAAATATAAATGTAATTACTTTCATGAATTACCCTAATTGTAAATAATTAGTAAGTTTCATAAGACTTTTTTTTTGCAACAGTTTGTTATCTTATAACAATGATCTATATATTATAAATTTGGACTTATATTTCAAGTGTTACATATTCATTTTCTTTATTCTTATTACTAATACTTAAAAATATGGTCTGTAAATATAAAATAAGGTTTACACAAGCTAAATGTAATTAAAGCATAAATAATTTTAATCAGTATTTATCAAGATAATGTTGTTTTATTTTTTTGAATAAACTTTACTTAAATAACATGTATAAAATAGATATATAGGTAAGTGAAAGTAAAAAATGTTGAATCCATCATAAAAATGTTTTAAAATTTGTCTAAGATATTAATACTTTCACTTATCGGAAAAGGCATACCGAGGATTTTATAAAGAGGGGGGACAACCAAGTACATCAAAAATCATAGGGAAGGGAAGAGGGAGATATGTGTTTTTAAAATATAACTTATGTTTACCTACATCGCCTGTATACATAGAAATTTAAAAAACAAGTGTGTTTGCAAGTAAAATAGTTTCAAAGCATCTCTGATTGTAATATTTTATTAAATTTATCAGTCTCATCAATTATGATACTTTTACTGAGAAAATAATCTGTTAGTACAATCTCCAAACCTAAGTTTTTATCACATGTACACATTTAAAGTTTCATATTAGTCTTGAGTACGTGTATATAAGCGTGTAAGACCAGCTTAAAAACGAAAAATAGTATAAATTACATACCAACCCCTAGATTAAGTTCTCACGATTTTTAAAAAAATCTAATGGTAAAAACCACTAACTTTAAATACCTTTAAAAAGTATTTAAAGTATTATCCATCAATAGCTACCACCACTTTCTCCCATCTTTCTTGAATTCCACATTAGAAATGAAAGACTATCCAAGATTCTACCCATTTTGTTTTCAAAACAATGAAAGTGCTGCTCAGCCTGACAATGTACCATGGAATGAACAATATGTGGTAAATGGGTAGGGCAGGATTCTATTCTGATTCTAAAATTCATTGTGCTTAAACTGTAGTTTTCTTTAGAACCAACAGTATAATAAAATTCTCCGCAAGTACTCTTTACTTAGCACAAAACTAGACACATTTAGAACCACAGAAAATGTTTTTGCACTGTGGCAAAGTAATAATCACTTAAATCCAGGTCCAAGCTTACTGATAGTAATTCATTAAATATTATGTAATCATCTAAATAAAGTGTTTGCAGCGGTAGTGCTGTCATTTGTTAGGAAACAGCGAGAACTTGTTGATGATCTTAATATTTAAAATAGTTTGATGCCATTAATGCTGCAGCAATTATTTCATCCACACTAGAAACAAGAATGGGCAATTTAACCCCATGAATTTAATGACTTACTTGAAAATGGGACAAAAGAATTTGTTTGAGCTCCTTTTATAAAAAGGTTGCAAATGTATGTACTTAGTAGCAAATAACTGAACTGTAGCGATTGATAAAAGAGTTCAATTGGTATTTAATTCTTAATATGTATATCAATATAAAAATTAATTACAGTCAGAAGTAAAAATAGTCTCTAACCAAACAAACCTTTCTTCATTAAGTTAATTTTATATATTTCCTTGTCATGTATCTGCAATGCTATATTTAAGGAGTTATAGCCCTCCTTATATACACTCAATGTTTATTACTTAATACATTTTGGAAATGTAATGTAAAGTAGTATAGTTGCCAAGAAATCTATAACCTAATAGATAAAAGACAATAGAGTAACCAAACTGAAAAATATTGATTCTCACATTACTAAAAAAATATAGGGAAAAATCTGTAAGCATAATTATTAAAATTGCTTCAAATCAATAATTATTTATTACTTTTAAGTACATAAATATTATTCATGGTACCGAGTTGATAAGACTTTTCTAATATAGAATATATAGAACTCATTTTAATAGTACCATTGTTATGAGCATAATTAAATAATGTTGATTGCAAATGCATTATTACCTTCATTAACAGATATACAGTTTATAATTAATTTAAATGTTTAAACTGACCCTCAAGTATTTGCCATAAACAGAGATATTTACTACAAGAGATCTTTTATTTAAATAAATAATAAAGAAAGTATAAAGGAAAATTAAAAAAAATCCTGAGCTTCAATTCACTGTCTTCTAATTTGAAAAAAATCTAATCCTTGGCTTCAACATTTTCAGTGCGATTGGGAAAATAGATATTTCCCCTTGTGTTCTGTATTTCCAACACCTGAACTTAGAATATGGGTCTTTTGGCACATTGCATACTTCACAACAGCTATCTTTTCAGTTTTTATGAAGGTTAGATACTTCTTGGTAAAAGTATATGAGATTTATCTAAATCAACTTGATAATAGTACTTCAGCCAGTTCTGTGGCAGATTAGGAGATCTATAATTGTTATAATCTATAATTCTAGACAAACTAAATTATCAACTTGTTGTACCTTTTATTGTCCAGAACTGTAAGGATTGATTAGGCTAATATTGCAACTCACATTTACTGAACATATTTTATTAATAAAATAAATTTGTATAAACATAAAATATTTTTCTAGATTATAATTTATACATTTATTTTCTCAAATTAGCTTTTTACCTAAGATATTCAACTGTTTAATATTACTAAGAGTTAGTATAATGTGGAAGGGTTTGAAAGAAGGAATTAATGTTGTTATAAAAAAAATTGTCCTTGTTATACTTCCTGAACTACCAGGCAGATAAAAATTTCATTCAAAATCCTTAGAACACTCAATAGTGTGGTCATTAGGACCTCAGAAAAATATAAGAGTGCTATTGACAGCCCACTTATCTTAGCCTATACTATTAATCCCAAGCTGATCTACCTACCAGAGATTTTTATAATGAGTTTACAATAAAATATTCCAAAATAATTAAATATTTAATAATTAATTATAAACATACATATTTTACTGTCATTAATCATTATTGTTTAGCATTGCCCTTCATAATCAGTTTTCAATAAAATATACTTTTTTTTTTACTAATTATCATCCAGAAATACAAGCAAGTACCAGAGTTATAAATTAGAAATAATAACTTCATATCACCTCAAAGAGTTTCAATTAACTTTTAATATGAAAAGTTTCTCTTAAATATGAATATTATTAATATCTCGCATCCTTTTATATAGAACAAAAATAAACGAAATAGCATATGGCCCCTCCCTTCCACTAGTGTTATTGACTATACATGTGCACCCAGGGAGATACTTTTGGGTTGGAGTATATTAACAAACTGATAAATTATTTAAAGTGATAATTTACAGAAAATGAAATATTGAAACTATAAAATAATCCCTAAAAATTTAATTGCTTTGACAATACTACACTAATATAAGAAAAAGAAGTGATTAAGAAACAATTTTATTAATCTGAAATTTGGAAGGAGAAAGGATATGATGGTGAAATACTATCCTTCATAATAAAGCCTCTGGAGTATTATATTACCAATAGTAATTCTTTTTTTTTCTTTTTTTTTAAATCCCTTCATAGACCTCAACCGAAAATAAAAACAAAGTACTAGAGATTATGAAACCATATATTCAAACCATCTTTATATTTTTTGGTTTATCATTAACCATCAGTAGTTGAGAAAGTTAAAAGGACAACTGATTAGGTTTGTAATGTAGCAGGATAACAGAACAAAACTATGACAAATTTAGTAGCTGAAAATAAAGTAATCACAATGAACCAAGTTAAAATTAATTATGTAGAACAAATGATGTGATTAATTGGTATACATTGCCGTTTGTTTCATAAAGTAGAAAGTTGTCTACTATTTCAAGTGGCATTAAACTTGCTTATCATAACACAAAATTCTCATTATCCCCTTATTTGAAGAACTTTTATTAGTCACCATGCATCTGACTTTCACCAGGAATGACTGGATAAAACATCATCTTTCCAAGAATCCTGCGGGCACATGAAAAAAAAGAAGATAATTTATTAAAACTGCAACAGCAATGTTATTATCTTATAAACAACTTGAGACCAGAGTCTAACAAATTCTGAAAAAAACTTAAATGGGAAGGCAATGGCAATAGGCAGTGATTCCCAGCCGGGAGTCCGTGAAAATTATTTTAAATTACCCAGACGTAAACTATTTGTCAAGCCTTGACTTGTAATAAAAACAAAAATATAAAAAACAAGTTCAACATTATTAATACTAGTCATCACCGACCAGTGGCTATTACTAAAAAATCACAATAATTAAATTGGTCTTTTTTTAACAATTTTAAACGGACAGATTTAATTTGGCATGAGGTAATGGACAATATTTGATTTCATAACAATATTTCATTTCAGAGAATATTTGAATAATAACTATTTGTATTAGTTTTAAATTTTAGTAAGACAATATTTTTAGGGTTTAAGGTAAACCTAAAAACCTTGTTAAAATTTCTTTAGCATATTAATTACCAAAACTTGATGTAATTTAGTCTTTTTAATATTAATCATTATAATATCTTATTTATTATTCATTATTTACATCCATACAAGTGCACATAATCGAGTGTCGTTTTGTATTTATTAAATTAAATATTAAAATATAATTATTTAAAGTAAACTACATTATTATGTTCCAGTAGACAGAAACTACTGTTAAAATATTTTATGACTTTGCTCATGGTATGTGTTGTGAATTTTTTTTTTTTTTTAAACCTTATTTCTTTATAATCTGTTTTATTTATTAGCTATCTACAATAAAGAACATCAACCCTAGATTGAGTTAAAAATAATATACTTAGTATATTTAATTGGATGTATATATCTCCTCTTTCTTTGCTCACTGAACAAGCGAACATCAGTTTGAACTTAAACAATTAATTGGTTAAATATTTGTCGGTAGCATGAATTTTTAATGAAAAATTATTTATTGTCATTAAGATGATACTTTAGACCCTGCCCATTCACTATTCTGATTCTACCGTCTAAAATCCTTAAGCTCAGCGTCTGGCTTTGGCTCATTTCCTAATGCAACACAACGCTTTCCTACATTTAGAAGTGAAAATAAGATATCGACGCAATGTCATTTTGCAGAACCCCACCTTTAGCAACTTACGATATATATATACATTGACGATTTTAGGATTTAGGGAGTCCATGCCATTGAAGTGATTGAATGAAGGGGTCTGAGAAAATTTTTGTTGGAAACCACTGACATAAGGAAAGCTTGAAGGAAGGAGTGATAACTGGCAGTCAGAGTCAAGTCAAATTTATACTAGTTTCTTCAATGCTCAAAAAGCAGTCCATTTAACTGCCATATTCGTGACAGGTCATGTTTCATTTTGAATTTTTTTCTATCAAATAAATTTCATCATTTTATTAAATGAAATGAAAAAAAAACTTGACTATTACAAAAATCATAGAATTGAAATATGTACAATCTTCAAAAATAAATTAATGAGAATTCAATGAATTACCATAATGAAATCGCTATATTTCATAAATAAAAGTTTGGCTTTTTCGGAGACATCAATTTGATTTTTAGTACCAATCGATTCAGGTTGTAATGTGTATAAAAATAAATACAAAGAGGGCTAAATTTTTAACTTTGCACAATAAAACAAAAAAAAAGTAAAGTATTGGGATGGCAAATAAGTCCTTTCGGTTTTTCAGGGTGAAATAAAACAATATATTATATAAATAAAATTTATTTTAATCTAAAATATATTGACCATTATTCAATATGACTTTTTCCCATCTTTCCACTAACGACATAATGCCCCATGTTCATAGAATGTCTGGAGTTCATTCTTTAAAATAGAATAAAATATGCAGATGATATTTTCTTTCATATTCACAGCGCAATAGCAAACACACGCTTTCACTAAGCTAGTTTCAACAAGAGTTAACAGATGTATTTGTTGAAATATTACAAACGAGATAAACAATCCACCTAAGGAATTAATACATCAGATATGAAGCGTATCTGAGACATAAAAATTAAAAAAAACAACTGAAAGGACTGATTTGGCAACTCAATATAATGAACACATTTTCTAAACTATTCACTCCCATAGGTCTACTTTTAAATGGCTATAGATTATGCAATGAATCAACCATCCATATTAAACTCAAACTAAATCTAATACCATCCCTAGGTCAAACATGGCAAATTAGGCTTCGTAGAATCAACGAAAAATATCATCATTGTGTAATGTATTGAGAATACTGAGGGAAGGGGTTAATTTAGGATTGGATAATTATAATATTAATTAAATAAATATTAATAAGCTTTCTTGGCAAAAGTCATTTCCCAAACCCTCCTGGATTGTCCATGGGCTTGGGCTGTCTGTGGGCTGCCCTCCCCCCCCCTCTTCCCCCCGCAGTATACTGGTACTTTCTAGAACCCAGCTACTAGGCTGGACTGGGCACTTTCCATATCAGCCCCGCCTCCCTTTGTCCGTTAAGAGATCGTCCAAAATAAGGGCTTTTGAAAAGAGGGGAGAGAAATAACGAGAATGTTCCATCCACAACAGGCAGTAGAAGTCCAGCGAGAGAATAGTCGAGTTTCACCAACGAGAACAGTCTAATTCGAGCCACATAAGTCAGAGATCGAAAAGAAGTCTGTCAGAGATCAGCCAGAGCAGAGCAGAGTCACTGGGATATGAAACTCGGTCATGACAAAGTCTACCATCACCAACAGCTGTGTGTTTAAGGTTAACTTTTACTGTAATATTGTATGGCAAAGATAATAATAACGAATCCCTCAGTATTCTCAGTCATAGAGTTGGGCATTGTGTAAATAGGTTGAATATGTATTTGCTAATGTTAAATAACGTCATTTATTAAAACCTGGTTAATTTAATCTTCTCATGCATGCCACCCACTGGAATTGATAAACACAAAAAGTTTGGAAAGGAAATTCTATGGTTCCAAAAGGTATAATATAAAAATAACTTAAATAAATTAATTACTGTTTTGAAGCTACTGCTGCCTTAAAAATGCAGCCGGTCAAAAATATAGCAGTTGATACATAGGTAAATGATGATATGAATTTGTAAAATGTAATCAGAATTTCATTTCTAAAACTAAATCCCTATACACAGTTATTTTAAAGGAAATTAAATGAATAGAGAAAATTAATTATTTAAAAATGTTACTTACTGCATGTACAGTATCGTAACAAAGGTTACTATTCCTTATTCTTGTTGAGTCAAGACAATCCCATTTTTTTAGCTGTCAAATAAAGCAGAGCATTAATAATGTGAAATTTCAACCAAAATATTATTGCATAGGAAAATCTAATATTAGAGCAGAACAATGATGTATCTATGTTTAATAACTGCGTAAGTTAATTATCCAAATTTATGCCACAGTAATATTTTAAAAAGTGAAGCAATAATAATCTCTACAATTAAATTGAATTTACTGATAATAAATGATTTTATTGTTGTAGAATTTTTTGTTCTTTAGGTATTTGACTGTTGTTCTCGATAAAACTCACATCAATATGTTTTCTTTATTACTGTTACTCGGTATATAAAAATTAAAGTATTCTTACTTAATACTTACATCAGTACTAATGATCAAGAAGTCAATTTACAACAATCCACGCAGTCCTAGGGATTAAAAAAGAAAATTACTACAGAAAAGTGATTCTTATTAAGTCAAACAGAGGAAACTCAATTATAATACCAATCAATATCTTAAAACAAACATGTTATGCAGTGTGTTGGATGAAAATATTTATTAGTGAACATCATTAGGGCTACTGAAGAATCAGTCTAAATTAATTGACAAGATAGTTTTAATTGAAACACTAAAAAATGTGGTAACTTTTTTTTTCTACCAATTATGTTGTCAGTCAAAATACAAGAATCACTGTTTCAATAAAATCTAGATGGATTAACATAGAATGGAAGCTATATGCACTGAGCACCGAGGAGTCAACTAAGTTGAAATAGTTTTTTGAGTCAAAAACTTAAGCACTAAGATACTTAACTTTTGAATAAAATAGCACATTATTAGTAATATTAAGAAATATTACACAAGGAGGCTGACATATGTATAAAGAAACCAACAAGAATAAACACAATGAAAATCTAAGTAAGACTTGTGGGAATCTTTTACTGGTAAATAAGCTAAAATTCTAACACTGCATAACATACAAATTCTACAAAAGAAAAAGAAAAGGCACAATAACATGCATAAACGAAGAATAATGAGGTAAAAACAAAAACAAGAAATTCAAAACATTTTGAATTTCACCATTTAATGCATGTTATAATGGAAAAAACATATGAAGTTAGAAAAACTTATAACTTAAAAACTCAGAAGAAAAATAATAGAATCCACAAAAGGGAAGATACCATGCAGAAATTAATTGTTTCAAGGTAGTTTTGCGAGAAGCATTGCCATACTGTAAAAAATGATATTAGTCGTCAATTATTTTTAATAGGATTCATCAGAAATGTGCGCAAAAAGATTATGCATCATACTTGTAATAGATAATTTTTTTTAAAGAAAGACCAAAACACTGACACGAACAGTCAAGTATTAACTATTTTCTTTTAAAAAGTTAAAAGAAAACAATTTATAATATTTATAGTTATAATAAGTTTAAAATTGAAAATATAGATAATTGTTCATTTTATGACAAGGAAATAAACCTTATAAGGACTTTCACATAAATAGAATTGAAACTAATTTACTTTATAAACTTGGAGAAAGAAAACTAATGCTGCTACGAAGCCTTAACTAAAAAAATCCAACTGAGTTGATGTAATGCAAAATTTTGAAATTACTTAGGCTACTTTAAGTTTCTTTCAACACCAGTCATTTTTTTTATTCCAGGAATTCAGGTTAGAATGACATATTTCTGTCATGAATTGTGGCTATAATATCCAATATTAACGTATGGCAATGTTACTCACAGAGGAAATTAACATTAAATAGAAAAAAGAAGTAATAATTTGATAGAATAAAAAATAATCACCAAACAAATATTTTCTTTAGAAATTTTGTTACCTCTATTAAACACAATTAATTGGTTCTAAGTATTAATAACTTTTTGGTAAGGATGATTTGTTTGTGTTCAAATTTGAATGCGTGACTTCAATGACTTTTAGGTTGTGATTTTGGTTTATTTTGTACGTTATCCTTACAAAATGAGCCGCTGATTTTCCAAATGAAGCAGTTTCCCATACCTGTTAAAACTAGCTTTATTTTATGAGTACACTCATGGCGTTTATGATTTTTTTTTTTTTTTTTTTAATTAATATCTTAAATTAACCATACTAAAACAAAATAGATTTTTAACGCATCATTTGTTGTTAATATTGATTTAAAGAAAGAATGTTTGCCACCTCGTGTTATTACTTTCAACTGAAAAAAAAGAAAAATAAATAATAAACAATTTGTAGTTAAACACTTTATATAAAATTATTATTATATATAAATACATTAAATTATTTTGACACCAAAATCCATTAGTTAAAATATAATATTACAATTAGTTTTTGTAACAGTTTAATTAATAATAAAAATATTGTTTTTACCTTTTTTATTATGAATTATTCCATTAATTATTTTTTGTACCCAATTTTTTTTGTCCATAGCTTCTTGAACTCAGGTGGTGTTTTGGGGGTATTTAATTGTTCTTTCGTTCAAAGCGTTATGTTAGCTTTCGTCTTAATTATTTACCCAAAATGAACTAGAAGATACTAACTACCTCATAGTTAATAATAGATGACTACTTCCAACAATAAATATTGCAATAATATTAGAAAAAATACAATCTTAATTGGAGCAATTAACTTCTGTTTTAGTAAAACTGGGTAAAGAAAAAAAATATATATTTATATTCATAAATTTTACCATTGAACATTTAATGGAAGAATGAACATAGGAAAACTATATTGCTAAAAGCATATGTTTAGCATGAATTAATAATTGATCGCACGGAAGAATAATGATAGTATTTTTATGACAAATCTGTAATATAATTTAAAACTTATTATCTTGTTACTTATTTGAATGGAAAAAAAAACATAGTTATAACAGAACAAGCAAAGAGGAAATCCAAATAACCAACATTAGCATTAAAACAAACTGTAGGCTAAAAAAGATGAGAGGAAATAAACATGAAACTTAAGGATGTGACATTTGATATAAAAATATATGAGGTGGAATATATTTATTACAGTAGGTAGTTTAAAATTTTGAATTGACTTTGTTGATTTTTAAAATAAAAATGAAGTTTTGAAACATCTATACTTGATCTGAGCTCATATATCATAATCTGCAACTATTTGTGAACTGGATACTTCTTGAAAACAATGGTTAGTCCATCCGAAATATATTTGTTGCATTTAATAGCACTCCAATGAAGAAGTGTTTTGTTATTTCCAAATCATTGGGTCTCTGGTTTAATTAATTAGAATTAATTAGGAGAAGGGCAAACACAACCAAAACCTTATGATGATGGGAATAATATATTTCAAGGTATCTATTCAATGTTTTATAATTTTAATTATATCTCATTACAAACATTTTAGGTTATGTGATTAAACAAAGTCGATTTTCTTTTCGAAAATTAATTCCTGAAAATATTAGCAATTCTAATGCATTAAGAATTCATAATTGGTGTTAAATCAAACAAACTTTTTATTTTTGGCCTATTAATCTTTATTTATCAATAGTAGAATCATCCAATTTGGTCCTGTATTACTCAATACTGTTTTATTATAAACCTACATACTAAATTTTTAATCACTATTATAAACTATCAAGAGAGAAAAAAAAAAATCGGAAGATTTTTTTTTTTTTTTATACATATCGAAAATTGAAAACACAATGTTATTTACTCAACGAATACAGTAATAATAATTATTCAAGTTAAAATCTAACATTAAATATTATGTACTCAATACAATAAATACTTTATGTAAAAAGCCTTATGGTACTAGTCATAAATTAAAAACAATTATTCTACCAACTCATTAATAATTTTAATGATATTATGGATTATATAAAATATAAAAATTAGAAGCAAACAAAATTAAAAAAAAAATAAAAATAATAAAAACAAACCAAGTTTCAAATTCATAATCACAATATTTTATTTATGACTTCATAAATAATTAAAGAAAAAATATAAAAAAATAAGATACAATAAACAATTCTAAATGATAAAAACACTTAGGCAGATAAAAAGTCACTGATCATAAAACATGAGGAGCTTATTGAATCAGATACACAAAATCTAAACTTTCTAATCTATTTTATTTATTCCTTATATTAAAAAAATGAGGAAATTGGCTGTGTATTCCAATTGTTTTTCATTTTTTTTTTTTTTTTGTTGGTTTTTAATTGTTTTTTCAATTTATAAAATTAGTTTAGTTTAAATTTTAGTCAGCACCTCTTCATACCCTAAAAAACAGAACAGAAAAGAAAAAAACATTTGTTTACTATTTTTAATTAATTTAATTTTTTGTTGACTGATTTGACTTTGTATGTTCAACTTCAATTTATATTAATAATTTGAGGTAGTTGAAGGAAATAGACACAATTTATCTTTTACGAATTAAATTAAAATTTTATCATGAAGGTTAAAAGTTACGATTAAGCTTAAGAGGAAATGTGCATACTCCCAACAACAACCTCTTAAACCAACATGAAGAAAAATATAGATTTAAAGAAAATTTTCATTAAGAACAGCAGTAGATTTTTAATTATAATTATTTTATTTTGACTTGATTGTTAATTTGAGCATGAATTTTTAAAGCGAAAAAATACATTTAGTGGTACCATTGGTGTATTTAAGGATTCAGAAAAACCACATGGATTATAAAATACTTACACCTTTCCAACTAATTTAGCAGTCAAGACAATACACTGTAATCCTCCTATATGTCTATCAATAAGTCACTGAACAAAAGGCTCAAAAAAGTTCATAAATTAAATAAAAAGAATTTACACACCATTCTTGCATGAAGATCAAAATAAAAACAAAATCACTAGGCAATGTTGATAAGTTCAGTTCATTTAAATTATAATCATTAAGAAAACTGTAGAATTGAATACTCACATGCGTTAAAAATTATCATCAGCATGGAAATTTTAAATTAGATAATGTTATATAGTTGGTTTTTTCAAAAAAATTATTTTAAGTTAAATCAGGAAATAAATATTAAATAATGCAACATAGTCATATCATAGGATTATCCAAAATTGAATAATAAGCTTATTTCAGAAAAGAGGCTAGATTTAAGCTTTTTTTAATAACAATTGAACTTATTAATAAAATTTTAAATAATCACATTACATCAAGAATAATCCCCTTAAATCTTCACCAATGGAACCAACAACAAAGAATAAATTTAGAAACAAATCATGGACTTTAAATTACGTCATCACACATTTCATTGGTTTTATTGCTGTGTTTAAATAAAATTAAATAAGCCGTTCTAACATTTATTAAGTGCACCAATAATTGTTGGCTTAACTATTAATTGCAGATTTTTAGGGCATTTCTATTCACAACAACCGAACAATGATCGATACAAAAGTTACGATAATTACATGGTTAAAATGCTACTCTCATTAAAAAAAAAAAAAAGAATCAAATGTCTGACATATTAATGTTTAATTTAGTCAATTATTGGAACACTAAATAAATCCTCACAAAGAGATTATACAAATTATTATTGGTTTTAAAAAATTAAACAGAATATTATTATTTTTTTAAATAGAATTTACAGCTTGAATCGAGATAAAATTAGCAACTTTATTCACAATTCATGCATTTCCAGCAATACATAATACCTAAAAAAATTAATACAAATATATACATACACAAAAAACATAGGTCGTCCATTTCTAGACAGAGATTGGTATCTGTATCTAAATGAGTTTAAATGTTGTTTACTTAATATTGTTAGCTGGTTTATAAATATATCATCTATCTGAAAGACATAAAATAAATGTAAGAACATATAAATAGCACATGTTGTAGTAAAGCAGAGCCAAGAGTGTTTCTTGAATGAGACTAAGCAAATGATGATATTTTACAAGCTATTTATTTATTTAACGTCACTTTATGATACTATGGCTAATAGGACGATGCTACAGTGGGAGTCCTAAATTTTGCCTATCCAGGTTTTATTAGGATAGGGATCTTTAACGAGTACCTGACATCGTACACAATCGGGACCACCTTTTAACGTCCCCTCCAAAGGACGGCGTAACTAAGGATGTTTTACTCCCATTAAAAAATCCTAGGACCACCTGCAGGTTTGACCCCGTGACCTTTGGCATGGGAGGCTGTTACGCTAGCCACCCAGCTACAAGTGATCCCAATTTTACAAGCTAAGGGCAGTTGGCTAGGCTAGGCAGGCAGATAGGCCTAGAAACAATCCTGAGGCATTTTAAGGAAGTATTAATGCCTACTCCTGCCACTGGGTATAACATCCTAAGAGAAATCTAACATCCCTGGAACCCAAGACCATATTTAAAGTCATTTAAATTTTAAGAATTTAGAATTAAAATCTATATTGAATACATATTGAGGATGGACGGCTGACTGTTAAAATTATCATAGGTAGAAATAATTGGGAGTGTCATGTGAAAAATATTTAATTTTTACTGACATTTCAACTCGAACATGTGAGCCATTCTTAAGTCTGTAAACATCAGGAGAGATTCTTATTAAGACAAAATGACGATAAACAATTATGAATGTAGGGATGATGAAATTAAAAAGATTACAGATATACAAAAATATTATGAATAAAAATGACAATATGACAAATAATCCATATTATAATCCATGATAATCCATATCTTCCAAATCTTATCACCATCTTATTACATATTAAGTTATTATTTGTATTTATAATATTTTTTTATATCTGTAATATTTTTTAATTCATTGTCACTACATTGATAATTATTCTTTGTCATATTCTGTTGAATGTATCTCTTTTGTGTTAATGTTAGCAGCCCCTCATGACCGCCTCACATGTTTAAAACGAAATAGCAAAATTGAAGTATTTTTCACACAACTGACTACCCATTATTACTTTCACTTACTATATATAGTAAGGGAAAGTATTGCGATCGTGAAAATTTTTTAATTCCAGTTTTCAATGGAAATACTCATTTTAGGGTCTCATGAGTCCAAATAACCAAGTCCTGCAAAAAGGTCTGTGTGTATGGTAACTCCCGGGTGGAAACGGTAAGTCCTATAAAACTAAAATTTTATATTTAAGAAAAATATACGCCCCAGACGTTACAAAACCTTTTTCATCAAAATGAGCTTACCAGGATAGCCACTTTATACCATGCATTTTGCACCTTTTTTTGATTTTCTCAAAAACGGTTCCAACGATTTTGATTAAACTTGCTAGGTCGATGTAAAATTTAATGGGCTTTAATATCATTTAGGTTTCATTCGGATTAAAATGGTCTGACAGGGCTTAAATGCCGATATTTTAAATTTTCTTTCTCTGAAGTACCTTTAATTTTGTTGTTTCTATAAAAAATAACTATATCATCTTGTTACCACTGATGAAAAACAGGCAAATATATAAATTAAATAAATTCCGATACCCAACTAAAGGAGAAAACAGAAAAAATATTTTTTTAATGCAATTATTTGTTTTTGAACATAAGAGCAGTAATATATATGTAAGATATACCGTTGGAAAGCTAAAGAATTTAGAAAAAATATTATCTTACACTCAAGCTTTTAAAAGTTAATAGAGAGAGATGAAAAGAAGATAAAACTAACTGATTATTTTAGATAATAATATAATAGATTTTTTAATAAAACACATGTTTCTATATAAATTCAATTTAATTAATTCTTTAATAGTTTCACGTATTTTTATCACTAACTGTATTTGAAAATTATTTTATTGATTTTAAAAATGGAGGTAAGTGAAAGTCGTGTGTTGCCCGCACCAATTTTTTTTACCTATTGTATTAAATACAAATTTTATTAAAAAAATTGAAGAAGCTATTATTCACGCAACTGTCATACATAGAGACCCCGGCATGCCTTTATAGATAAGGTGGCACAATTTCCAATAAAGGAATAGAAAGCAATGAATTTGCAGACAAATAGAGATTAAATACTAATTGGACTCAACTACAAACAATATTGAACTCATTTCCACAATTAGATCACCTACTTAAGTAATTGTAAAGTGTGGTCCATAGAAAGAACACTAATTTACTGTTCTCTGGATTTTGAATGTGAACTCCAGCTGTAGCAGAATAATTAAGGTATGGAGACCATCCTAGTAGAGCAGATCAGACAGTTAAATAGAAAATAAGGAAAAAATCCCTGACAGCTGTGTATGATCCTGGATACCCATTCGTTGGGCGAAAAACGGATCTCAACATGTACTCAACTTAAGACCCTTCATAAGTTAAAGATACAGGACTTTCTTCTAATTATAAGGTGAGATTAAAAAAATAGATTCAACAAAACCACCGTATTGGGGGGTTAACTTGTAATTTAATAAAAATAAAAAATTTATAACTGGTCCCTAAATGATTTAACACATATTTCCTTGATAGAAAACAACAAAAAGTATAATAAAAAAATACATGAAACTTTTTAAAAAATTCATTCAATGGCTATTCAGAAAAATATAAATACTAATTATATCCATTATAAAGTTGGAGAATCAATTGTCACAATCTCTGCCTAGTTGGTGCATTGATTTTAATATATAATATTAATGAAAATTAAATAAAAAAGTAAAAACTAACTTACCAGTCACTTTACTTGGGGACAGGGCGTGAATATGGCACAGGGCGGGCTGCTCCTGCTCCATATCCACGACCTACAACAGCAGACTTGTAGCCCTTCCAACGCCCAGCTCCAGCGGCTGAAATTAAAATATATTTTGTCAAAATAAATAATCAAGTTTTAGTTTCTACTTCTCTCCCAAAACTATTGATGATTTTCCTAATTAGAGTGACTACAATTTTAATAATTTAATTAGACCAAATAAAATAAAAACAATAGAAAAATGCCTTGTTTGGACAGTATTTGTAACTGGAAACATATAATAAAGGACAGAAATTGAGACATACTAAAGGACATTTTTTATGGAATCTACATATTTCTACTTAAATAAATTACTTAAATCGAAATCCGCCTTCTGATTTCATATTAAAAACACTAATTCTTTAAAAATGTATAGGAAAATTGCAGTTCTTTTTATAAGGTACTAAATCCATATTTAATTTTATTCTAAAGCATTCTATAAACATTTCCGAAGTGAGAATGGTGACTGTGTGAGTAAGTGAGAGATGTTAGTTTAGGGTGTAGTCAAAAGAACACACTATTAAGATATAAACTTAATAAACTGGTGCCAACGTTTCAGCCTAAATTATAGGCCTTCTTCAGGGCCTATCTTTTGTTTTTATAGCCTGGTTGTTATATTTTATTTTTTATAGCCCTGAAGAAGGCCTATAATTTAGGACGAAATGTCGAAACTAGTTTATTAAGTTTATATCTTTATAGTGTTCTTATGACTGCACCCTGAACTAGCTTCTCTCATATAATCATTTCCTTTTAAAAATGTACTTTACCCTTTGATTAAAATATAACCTTTCCCTTAACTTTCTTCAAAAATGTACAATATTTCATTGAAAAACAGTGGAAGCACCTAACTATAATATGTTACCATTTATTTATTGTCTGCACAAATTTGTTAAGGCAAACGTACTAAAGGAAATTTTTCATGGAATTGATATATTTGCATTTTGACGGTTTATTTCCATCGAAATCCGCCATCCGATAACGAATAAAAAACACAAAAATCTTTCAAAAAACGAATTTGAAAATTGTAGTTCTTCATCCAAGGTAATACTAAATCTACACTTCATTTCATTCCAAATGTTACTAAAAACATTTCCTTTTAAAACATGCTTTATCCTTCATAAAAGAAGTTATTACAAAAAGGTACTATATTTCATATAATATAGCACAAACTCTTAACTTCCTTTGGCATTAAAATCATTATCAGCTTAAAAATAAAATGTATCTGAAATACCTGAATATGCTGGTGTGTCATAGTATTCAGCACCGCCTTCATAGTCACCAGCATAACTGAAAAAATAATAATAATAATAATAAACTAAAAAATGAGCAAATAATTATTTGAAATTACTGAACTAGTAAACTACATAACTGAGCATAATGCCTACATCTATTAAAAAAAAAAAAAAAAAAAAAAAAAAAATTTATATATATATAATATATATATATATATATATATATATATATATATATATATATATGTGAAACCAAAAATCTAATTAAAATTATCAAGTTGGAGCTACCAATGTTAATCCTTATTTTTTTCTTAAAACGTCAGCAATTTGATGATTATTTGAAAATGCTAAGGTGGTATACAATTTTTCAATATTTTAAAAATTGAATTGATAAAGTGATTGAGAAATAACTTAATGATCAGTCGCGTATAAGGAAATAAATAAACTATCAGAGCAATTGCAACGGTTGATGTTTTAATTCAATTTGTGAGTATTGATTTATGTTTTTTAAATTTAAATTGGTCACCACCAATCTTACAGATGAACTGTTGTGGCTTATAAGACAGATGATATACACACTATACTGCATAAAAACTATTGATAATAAAATAAGAAAAAATGGCATACCCAGCTGGTGGAGGGGGTTCATATCCATAGGGGCCAGCCTCTTCATAGTCTGGATAGGCAGGTTCTTCCATGGCTTGCCTAGCACGGTCCAAGATAGAAAGGACTTTAGCCTTGCTCGGGGCGGGCCTTGGTGGTGGGGGGGCCAATCCAGTACCTTAATCAAAATTATATTTTATAAAAAAAAAAAAAAAAAATGAAATATTTCAAATTAAATCAATGATCATGAGCATATACTACCGAGATAGTCTAAATTAGTAGCATAACTGTTTAAAAACACCACAAATTATTATACAATGCTTAATCATTTCTAAATAACTATATTTTTAAGGGTCTAATTGTTAATACCTTTTTATAGGCTATTAACTAAAATGAAAAGCAATTGAAAATTCAAAGGAAAATGACTTATCACCACTAATTGATTCTAAATGCTTTAACTGTTATTTAAATGATCTTTTTTTTTAGTTTTTGAATTTTCGAATAAAACTAATTTTTGGTAATCATTAATTAATTTGTACGGGGGACAAACGTTAATTTTTTTTCTTGCATCTAATGACACTAGAGATTTTTTCTTTATCTTCATAAATAACGGAATTAACAAGCATATACATAGAAAATATTTTATTAATTTGTTTTTTGTTCATCATGGTGTCCTAATTATAAACATTTTAATAAGGCCTCTTAAAAAATGTGCTCGATTAATATTTCTTTATAGTAGTGAGGAACACAGTTGACAAGATGATTTATATTTTTAGGGTTATTACCATGCATAAGAAAAGATTTATATTTTTAAGGTTATTACCATCTTAAGGTTTAAATATTTTAATGGCTTACTTTTTAAATTATTCCGCTTTATAGGGTATTTTTGACAACTAACGTATTTTTTAACCTTCACTAAAACAAGAGATGAATAAAATGTACTTTTTGATTTTTATATGCGATTCCTGGTGAGCATAAGCCCCTAATATTTTGCAGTGTCTAATGGATTAATGTCTAGTTTTACAAAAAAAAAATTCATCGAAACTGTGAGACAAATTTGGAATTCTCTCCTTGTTCAGTAGAATATAGAGTAAGCCATGTGGGGAAATGTCTTAAATAAAAAACATAAAATAGCTTACTTGCTCGGCCAGCCCCACGAGGAGGAGGCGGTGGAGGAGCTCTTCCACGCCCAGCACCTCTGCGCCCTGGGTCAGATTGAATTTCTCTAAGTTGTTCTAAACGAATCTCATCATTGCTGTCTGGGACCAAGTATTTCCTCAGCTCTGCTAGGGCAAAAGCAATTCTGGCATGTGACTCGGCAGGAGGTGCCAGAGCAGAAATCTCAACGTGGAGTTCCTCAGAGAGATGGGAGTATTTCGGGTCAAGAGTATTTCTCCATTCTTCTTCCTGTGAAGTTTATATTATAATGTAAATTTTAAGTATGTTAGTAAACATTAAATTGTATTCAATTTAATTGCAATTATACTCAGTAAAACTCAGGTTAAACTCTGGTGAGTTCTGCTTAGCACCACTGAGTTAGTTAAATGGCAATTCCTAAACTAAATTAAAATCTTTACAATAGCTTACCTTCTGTTTATCCCTCATTGAACCCCTTCCTAGAATAGCCATTTTTGTCATGGTCTCTTCTTGTAACCTCCTTAGGGAATTACCCTTTGGTCCCAAAAGTTTTCCAACAAAATTAAACTGTAATAAAAAATAAAAAACGTTAAAATAGCATCCAAAGACTTTAATTGATAATCTAATATTAAGAATAGTGGTTAACATAATAATAAACAAATTGTAACAACTACTAACTAGAAGGCAAGAGAATAAAAATTATCACGGAAAACTCTCGTCTTTAACTATATTCTAACTATATAACTATATTCTAAATTATTTTAAAATACTAATGTGTCGTATTTTGGAACTAGGAAGCCATACAAAACTGCTTTGATAACTAACAGGATTATAATTTAAGTTGGGACTTGGATTACAGTAATTAAACTCAAGAACAGACAGCAAGAACAGATTTTAAATCCTAGATAATTCTGATGAACTCTGGACAGCCATCATTTAATAGCCATATTTTCAAAATGATATGTCATAACAAAGTAAAGCAACATAAAATTTGACTAAATTGTGAATATTCATACAGAAGTCGAGCAGAATAAACAGCGTTTTTTTTTTTTTTTTTTTTTTTTTTGTTTTTTTTCTCCATTTCTCTTCCTACTTTGTGCCTTTCAGCGTGGAGGTGCCTCTGTTTTAATAAAAGATATAAATTTAAATATGAATGTGTGTGTCTATATTTAGCCAGACACACATGTAATAGAATCAGATAATTACTACACTTCCAATAGCATTTAGCTTGGAAGCAATTGTACTAAAAAAATTAATAAAACTTAAGTTGAAATTTAAAAAAATGTCATAAGCTACTAATGAAAATAAAGATTTCTTTGTTTGGTACAGGTACAGCATTCAATAAATACATCACCAAAATTTTAACCATCATGTAAACATATATTTAAATGTAAAAGATAGATGTACAAGGATTTATGGGGCTGCTAATTTATAATTAAAATAACAGCACGGGAAATATCCTTGATTAATATCCCTGCATATCCTAGAATGGAGAACATACCATTATCAGTTCAACATTCCAAATGTACAGGTTTAATAATAGGAAAAAGTTAACAAATAGCTAATGACCAAGATAGAAAACTAAAAGCATTGAAGGTTCATGCCTAAAAACCTTGATGGATTTTAACTTTAAATTTAATTTTTTGATGTTTTTAGAGTAATGTAGAATTTGCACAATTATTTCAATTTTGAAAACTTGTATTTTTTAAAATCACCACTGAAATAAGACAAACTTAAACAGTAAAAAAACAAAAATAAATATTGGGTTCACATGAAATGTCCGTTTTTATAGTTTCTGAAATACATTAAGGATTTTGCAGGTATCTGTTGTTTTCTTCTGAATGTTTACATATTTGAAGTAAACAGTTACTAATCCTCTACCTTTGTACTATAAACATTAGCTTCCTAATCAATAACCAACTTTTTAGTATACTTCCAAATATGAACATGGAAACACACGATTTTCGAGTAATATTTTTGTACGAGTTTAAACTCGGCCATTCAGCAGCTGAGGCCGCTAGAAATATTTGCAAGGCGTTTGGGGAAGGGAGTGTTAATGAACGAACCATTCGCCATTGGTTTGCTTAATTTTCAGCTGGGGATACCGACTTGGAAAACTTGCCCCGAGGAAGACCTCCGTCCGTAATAGACGATGTACTCAAACATACAGTAGAAGGAAACCCCTACTACCAAACAGTTAAAGGACTCTCAGCACAACTAAATGCAAGTGCATCTACCGTTTCCAGACATTTAAAGTGTATTGGGAAAGTAAAAAAGCTTGATACATGGGTACCTAGTGATCTCACTGAGCGGCAGCAAGACCCCATGTTTCAAAACATACCGTGCAAAAAATTGAAAGAACTGGGCCACAAAGTTCTTCCGCACGCACCATATTCTCCCGATTTGTCTCTAACAGATTACCACCTGTTCAGGAATTTAGACATCTTCAAAGGAAAACTTTTTAAAAATGATGATCAAGTGAAAAGTGCGTTTTCAGATTTTGTTTCACTTCAAATCTCACGAGTTTTCCAGTTTGGGAACAAAAAAGTTGGTGTCACGTTGGGAAAAATGTGTAGAAAAAGAAGGTAAATACTTCGAATAAAATTATCTTGTTTTCATATTTTTTATAAAAATCCTTTACCTTAAAAACGGACATTTCCTGTGACACAACCTAATACATGACGACTTCAGGGATTTTTTTTTAATTAGACTAAGCTATACCATAAATAAGTAATTTTTAAATTTGTACAAATATATGTTTTGGAAATAAAATGTTGACACATCTACCCCTTCACAAAATTTAGCAAGGTTTATTGATTCCGGCTGGAGGGAAACTTAGATCCTGAAAGTTCTTAATTTAAAAATGTTCATCAGAATACATCTTTCAGATAAATAAAAATGAAGAGCTTGATGGTAAACTGCAATGTGTAATGATGAATAAATAAGCATTAACTCACCCTTGGATGTTCTTTAACTGGCACCAGCACCTTAGCAGTAACTCTCACTGGTTTTTCTCTATAAATGTCAACATACTTTGATTCCTTAACTGGTTTTCCTTTAGCCTGTGCCTTTACGACCTCTGAAATAAAAGTTAAATACATCAAAACCAATTGCTTCAAGTCAAAACATAATATATATAAACATATCAATTTAAAATAAAACAACTATAACTAAACAATATTTAAATAAGTAATTAACTGAATGATAGAGCTACCTTCTACACTTCATATTTTTCTTGAAACAACAAAAATTTTGAAGTAACACACTCTCTGCTGAGTGATATACATTATTTTTAAGCTTAAAAAAATATCACAATTTCATTTTTAGATAACCAAACCAAACAAACTAAACTTAATCAACTTTAATTTGAAATTATTGTAACGAAATGCTGATTTCTTATTTGCTAAAAATAATCTTTTTAAGTTGATTTTGATCTTTATCAGGCTAAAGTCAAGAACAAATTTTATTACTGGATAATCATAATCCACTAAAAAAATATAAAAACACAAACTGTAAGCCGATGCGCTAGAAAATTAAAACACTAGCACATTAATCACTTGGCGGGCAAATATAGCAAGCAATAGCCTTGGATCTTATTGTCACAGAAAGAAGACTGGTGCTTGATATAACAACCTTTTGAACCACTGGCTTTAAATACTATATCTGTTTATTAACAATAACGGAACGCTAAGTATTAATATGTACAAGGATTCATGGGGCTGCTCATTTATAATTAAAATAGCAGCACGGGAAATATCCTTGATTAATATTCCTGCATATCCTAGAATAGAGAACACATAACAGTTCAACATTCCAAATGTACAGGTTTGCAAACATTTGTTAAGAAAAGCTTTTAAAACCACAACAGAATAAAAAAGTTAAAGCTAACACCACGTATATATATATATATATATATATATATATATATATATATATATATATATATATATATATATATATATATATATATACATATATATTTTTTTTGGGGGGGGGGGGGGGAGAGGGGATGTAAAAGGATTTATGGGGCTGCTAATTTATAATTGAAATAGCAGCACGGGAAATATCCTTGATTAATATTCCTGCATATCATAGAATAGAGAACACATTATACCAGTTCAACATTCCAAATGTACAGGTTTAAAAACATTGGTTAAGAAAAGCATTTAAAACCACAACAGAATAAAAAAGTTCTAGCTAACACCACGTATATATATAAATATATATTTTTGGGATGTAAAAGGATTTATGGGGCTGCTAATTTATAATTGAAATAACAGCACGGGAAATATCCTTGATTAATATCCCTGCATATCCTAGAATAGAGAACACATTATACCAGTTCAATATTCCAAATGTACAGGTTAACAAACATTTGTGAAGGAAAGCTTTAAAAACTACAATAGTACACCAAAGTTAGCTATCACGTAGATTATAGAATAGAACTTTATTCTGGGACAATGTCTCTAATGAATAACATTAATGAACAAAATACAAAATTATTATTTCTGGCCAAAAACAATATATAACTGCATTTAAATAACAATCGAAAGAAAAAAAAAAAAAAAAGATCATAGTGACTCTATATGTACATATTTCAGAAATAAATAAGAATTAACATAAAATATAACTTTTACATCTCATTAAAGTAGATACACAAATCACTTCACATAAATTGGCATAATAAAAATTAGCTTAGATTGGACTGGAGAGAATGGAAGTATTGAAAGAGGAAAGATTTAAACAATGATATAGAAGGAGCATGTCGGATGTTGGACAGGAGAGTATTTCATAAGGCAGTGGAACGGGCTAAAAAGGATCAATCATATTTTTTGGTTCTATGGAAAGGAGTGTAGAGGTCGGAGAGACGGGTCTTGTTTTCTGGTGATGGGTTGAGGATTTAAATACCAGAAGGTTGTAGACATAAAATGTATGGTGGGAATTAATGATTTGATAAAGATATGATCCAAGGAAATATTGTCTTCAAAAGGTGGGGGATAACCCCTTCAACTCGTCGTAGAGGTGGGATACATGCGACTGTCTCAAGGAACCGAACACAAATCTTAAAAAACAATTCATTACCCTTTTCAGTCTGTCCTCGAGTAACTTCAAGAGGCCGCCATATGCCACACAATCATAGTCAAAGTGGGGGAAAATGAGTGATGAAACTATGAGCTTATGGGTGGATTGTGGAAGGAGATGGCGAGATCGGTGGAATAATTTCAAGGTACTTATCAATAGACAGGAAATTTGGGATATTAGGGGTTTCCAGGACAGGTTTTGATCAATGATGATGCCAAGATTTTATACAGAGGAACTAAAAACAATAGGATAATCAATAAGCGAAAGCAGAAGAAGGGTGGTTTAAGCTATTCAGGTTTGCCTAGGCACTAATTCCATCTAGGTCTTCCTGAATACTGGCAAATACCACATATAACTCGGAGAGAGGGAAGGATAAATAGGTTTGGAGGTCATCAGCATATAGGTAGTAGGAAGAGCGGTAGATCGAACCAGCGATATCATTGGTGCAGGTATTGAACAAAAGGGAAGAAATACTTGAGCCTTGGGCCATGCCTGAGGATAGGGCAAGGAAATTAGATATGGGTTGATAAGGAATAAAAACAGTTTTGGCACAATTGGAAAGAAAGGATTGGAACCATTGAACAGAGCTGCTGGAAAAGGATAAGGATTTTAATTTAGAGAAAAGGATCAAATGGTTAAGGGAGTATTGTCTTCGAAAGGTGGGGGTAACCATGGGGTATGATGATTCTTACACCAAATCTCATGAATTTTCAACTACCTGTTTTCTCGCAGTGTACAGCTGCCTTTAATAGGGGTCAAGCTTGAACCACCTAGTTACCAAAAAGGCCCTAGATATCGCTCATAAGGACAATATTTCACACTTACGTTTTACAGACCATTCTAAAGCTACAAGGTTTTAGAACCTAGTTGGAGTGATTTAAAAGAAAAAGACTAACACAAAAATGTTGCTTTATGGGATTTCATATAATTTGAGCAGTTTACAATTTATGCCTTATTGCTAGTATATTTACAGCTTTCCAATAAGTAGAATTCTGCATTCTATGGTTCGTTTTAAATATTCATCACTATTCTACATAATCATCATGCACCATGATTAATTAGACGATTCTACAGTGAAAGTATATCATTTTACCTATTCAGATAGGTTAAATTACTATAGGGAATTTTAATGGTTAACAGACAACAGACTCGGAAAAAACAGAAGTTAACACCCCCTTTTAATCATCTTAGAAATTTTCTTTTCCAAAATTTGTACATATACATATTTTCCTTAATTGTTTTAATTAAGAAAAGATCAATACTGTAATACATACCATCTACAGTTTAATGATTTCATATTTCTGCTTAATAATGTTTTTGTCAAAGGTTTTAATAATATTTAAATACTGATAAATGTTTTAAAAAAAAAAAAAGTTTAAGTATTGTATTTATTTTTGAAAATATTTTTCCCTACACCTTTTCTTTGCCAATAGTAGTCTGAGCTAAACATAGACACTACACTTGTATTAAATCAATAAAATTTTACATGATCCTTATTTAATAAAACATATTTAAATTTTATAAAAAACATATATTTACGTATACTAGGTAAATTTCAGTATTTGATTTTGATATTAAACCATTCATTTCCTGGGTATTTAGTTGACTAACTTAGGTAAGGCAAATGTAAATACATTTCTATTTTG
This sequence comes from Piezodorus guildinii, assembly GCA_023052935.1. Classification (NCBI taxonomy): domain Eukaryota; kingdom Metazoa; phylum Arthropoda; class Insecta; order Hemiptera; family Pentatomidae; genus Piezodorus; species Piezodorus guildinii. Next base: position 42,358,052 of record CM041292.1, on the reverse strand, counting down.
TCCATAAAGAATTACAGAACTATTATTCAATTAGGTGTATTAACTTAAATTAGATAAATAACCAAGTTAAAGACTGAGGAGGGCTGGTCTCATCAGGCGGATTACTAATAATTGGCAACAAGTTTACTAATAACCTCTTTACAAGAATAATGGAGGTGAATCAACAATGAAAGCTAAACAAATTTAATGCCATTAAATAACTAGACACCTTAAAAAACATTTACTTTAAAATTTGTATCATAACTACTAATTAAGCATAAGACGGCAATTAATAAACAAATAAAAACCAACATTTTTAAAAACTAATTTCTAAAATATTTTTAAACACATTTAGTAAATGCACAGACTATTATTTTTGAATATTTTGGAAAAACTTACTAATCTTAAAATACTATATAATGGATGGTAACTTTATGAACTATCCACACAAAATAGAAGAAAACTTGCTAAATTAAATGGTGCTAAACGTGAATGCTAATCCAGTTTATTTAAGTGGTGATGCTTAAAGATCATTAAAGACTTAAGCTTACTCTTCACAATGAGGAAACACCAAGGGACTAATACCATATTACTAGTATATTCACAAAAATGAAGTTCATCATAGAGAAAGCCCAATAATAAAAATTGCTTCCAGTTTCAACATATGAGCAAAAACACTCCTTCCGAGGAAAAATTAGCAATAAACAATAATTTAAACAAAATCTTTCATATCAACAGAACTAGATATCACTAAGTTAACTTAATAATTACATACACATACTAGAATTATTAAAACAAAGCAATCCCATTAATGAAAAATAATGCAAATTATCTCAAGATAAACTGCCTAAATTGCAGTAATAACTGCAAAATAAAATAATTAACAGAACATGAGTTTACCTTCTTCCAATAATCGCATGGCAATAGGAGATTTTGCTGGGTCGAGATTAATCTTTTCTTTCAACAATTCTTTGATATACTCATTGACTTTGGTATTGTCCTGAGCCGGTTGGTTGTTTTCTTGAGGTTGAGTATTATTAGAGTTCTCCATAGTGATTTAGTTAAGATGTTGGTCTTCGATTGAGTACCGGTTAGTAGTTATTTGACGACCTTGGACCCTTGATCAAAAGAATAATCACACAATTAAATAAACATATACGAACATAGCAAAACCTGAAACCAAGAAACAAATATGATACTTACTTATAATAAAAATGTTCAGAACTGAACGGTGCGACGCAAGACCGACGCTTAGTCAAAGTAACAATGGCGGAGAATTCTAGAATGCGTACCCACGCTGCACCGGCGCACAATTCCCCTTTTCTTCAGCCAATAGGAAGCCTTGTAGCAAGATACGTCATTGTGGTCTGTTCCAACATAAGTTTGATGAAAATTCTATTTAGCTTTTTTTCATTAAAGTCTTTGTCTAATTTAGTTTAGGAACAAACTTAAGTAAAACTAAATGAAATATTAAATTTATTCAAGACACAAAGCTCAATGTATACCTTTTCAACAGTTTATAAAAATATTTATCGTTTTTAATGTATGTCCATTAATCTTTAACAAAACAATCAAATTGGGCTTTTTGTGATTGCAATATTATTTTTAAATTTGCAATCTTGACTTTATGATTAAAATAGTATGTCCACTTTATCTTGGAATTATTGCATTAACACATGAACCACAGTTAATTGTTAATAAAATCAACTGTTTTACTGTAATTTTCCAAACATTACACAATTTAAAGAGGTTATGAAAACCTGATGAGTATTTTTTGAGATGCAATCAATAAGTTCAAAAGAGAACTGTAACCATAAATGAAATTGTTTATTCCACACGACACTTCCCTTGAAATAAAATCTCGCTTTGGCAGATTATTTACATGAATTCCTTTAATTCGAAATATATAATTAAATTTAAAATAAATCATTAAAAAAATTGTTGATAATACCATTTATTTTTGTACACTGATGTATTAAAAGACTGAAACAGCTTAATTTCTGAGATAATATTTCAATTTTTTTTTTTTTAAACTCACAATTTATATATATAGTAATTTCTGTAAATGCTTTATCTTAAAACATTTGTAATATGCTTGACTATTTTCTGTGAATAAAAAAATTGGACCTAGTGGATACAAGGTGCACTAGCACCTAAAAGCTGTCTAAACTTTTTTGCTCTCACGAGCGGTTTCTAACGCCTTTTTTGGTAACTACATGTTTCTTACTTGCCCCTTTTTCAAATTACGCCCTTTAAATTTCACTATTGACTTTTCCAATCAATCTGGGTTCTCTGTTTTCGCGCTTTTTTTCAATGTGCTGGACGCCAAACACGGATCAAACAAAATCTGTAATAGTAAATGCTTTTTAGTTTCAGCTTTTTACTATTATTTTAACTCTCCCCAAAAGTAATAGTAATCGTAATAAAAAAACGAAGAGAATAATTGAAAACTTAGTACAAAGAAATACTGTCAACATCCGAATCAGACTAGGGGAAAAAACTTTTGAAAATGTCTATAAAGTTTTTTTATAAGCAAAAAACTGTTTTATTATTCTTTTAATTTATTTGTAACTATTATTTCTACAATTTGAAAACTTGTAATGGACGAAGTAATACTGTCGAAATTCGAAGCAAAAAAAAAAAAAAGACCTATGATAATGTTTGCAATGTGCTTTTTTATGTGAGAAACTTACTAAAAACCGTTTTTACTACTCTTATAATTTTTTGACGCTCAAAAGCACTTAACTTCACAGCTTTAAGAGAGCAACTTTATCGGTGTTCTGTGTCCAACATAGCAAACTCCTAATTGAAAATAGAGAGGGAGAACAGAGAACCCAGAATTAATTGAAAAGTCACAAGCGTAATTTAATAAGGGGGCTGATATGGAACATGTAGTTATCAAAAAATGAACTAGCTACCGCTCATGAAAGCGAAAAAATTCACAGCTTTTAGACGCTAGTCGATGTTGCATTCCATATTCTAGGAAAGGGGATGCACAGTAGTAATATCTTATTTTGTTTATAACAAATAAATAGGAGTTACCTGTATCGTGGTGGTTAGCATAACAGCCTCGTATGCCAAAGGTCCAGAGTTCAAACCCGCAAGTAGTCCTAGGATTTTTTAATGGGAGTAAAAAATCCTTAGTTATGCCGTCCTTCGGAGGGGACGTTAAAAGGTGGTCCCGAGCCTATGCGATGTCAGGTACTCGTTAAAGATAGATCCCTATCCTAATAAAACCTGGAAAGGCAAAATTTAGGACTCCCACTGTAGCATCGTCCGATTAACCATAGTAGCATAAAAGTGACGTTAAACGAACAAACTAACTAACAAATAAATATAAATATTTTATATTTTTTGAAAACATGTAAACACATTATGTGGCCTAAAATTTTTCATCAACTTTAATAATACTTTAACTGTGTTGTTTGGTTCAAATACATAAAAACTCGTTACATACTTTTCTATATCGTCAAAAATAACTGAGTTATGAGCGTATTTATGTGAAAAATTTCAATTTGTTTTCCCCTTTCTAAAATTATTCCTGATTTATTGGTTAAAAATACCAATAAACCTTTTTCAATCTTCAAAAATAACTGAGTTATTGAATAAAATCCTTTTAATCGGCCGCCATTTTAAAACTAACCAGCTGATATCAACGTCTAGCGAATTTCAAAAAAATTGGTCCAGTATTCCAGAGAAATGCCGCGAAGCGGACAAACGGATTTTTTTTTTACTCGTTTGTTTGTTCATTTAACGTCACTTTATGCTACTATGGCTAATCGGACGATGCTACAGTGGGAGTCCTAAATTTTGTCTATCCAGGTTTTATTAGGATAAAAATTAAAGATCCATATTTAACGAGTACCTGACATCGCACAGGCTCGAGACCACCTTTTAACGTCCCCTCCGAAGGACGGCATAACTAAGGATTTTTCACTCTCATTAAAAAATCCTAGGACCACCTACGGGTTTGAACCCGTGACCTTTGGCATAGGAGGCTGTTATGCTAACCACCCAGCTACTCTTAGCTACTAAAAAAGATAACTTTTTTTTATTCGTTATTCCGATTTTACGCATATTTAAACGTAAGCTCCCAAATTTTGAGCTAGGGTAATTTTTTTTTTTTTTTTTTTGGTCGATTACAAAGGTTGATTATTGAAAATAATAAGTCAAAATTGCATTTATTATATGTCTACTATAATATGGAAGCAGTGAAATGTAAATTTTTGCTCAATTCCCACACCTTTGGAATCCATGCACGGATCGGAAGATCTGATTTTATTATTTTTTTATTTTTTTTATTTATCTAATTCGCAACTTTTCCGCAATGTTACGGTATGCATAAATTATTTTTTGACCCACCTTAGAGTGCATGGTTTATATTTATTAAAGTTACCCTTATCATTAAGTTATGCAAATCAAAAGGAATAAAACGTTCAACGACGAATGGCGAATCCACAAATAGAACTAATACTATTATTGTCAAAAAAGCAAAAACATTAAACATCTGTGTTTTATTTACATACTGCGTATTTTCATTTTGGCCGCCATAAACTTGTTTTAAAATAATCTATATAAATACCTATTTCTTGTGGTCATAATACATCTTTCAAATATGGATTATACAGGTAGGCTATTGATGTGTAAGTAGGTCTAGTATAGTAGATAAGACATGAATAATTTTAAAGTTTTAATTTTAAGGTTAAAGATTACGTAAATTTGTTTTCATGAATTGAACTTAGAAAGCTCAATATACTTCCATTGTTTTCCAGTTAACGCCATTCCATGTTTATTCAGTTAACGCTACTTTATGCTTCTGTGGTTAATCGGACGACGCTACAGTGGGAGTCCTAAATTTTGCCTATCACGGTTAAATAAGGATAGGGATCTTTAACGAGTACTTGACATCCCAGGCGACCACCTCTCACATCCTCTCTCTCCCCTCTTCCTCTCCCTCCGAAATACGGTAACAATAAGTATTTTTCACTCCAAATTTAAAAATAGAAGGTCATCGAAGCCTGTTATGTTAGCCATTACACCACAGATGATCCGTTCCTTTATTTTAATGAAAAACAAGAGGGACTACCACATTCCAAGGTGGCCTGGGAGGGAGTTTTTTTTTTGTTTTTTTTGAGACTTCATGAGTCATTTGGACTCATTGGACTTCCAGACGGAAATTGGTTTTGTCTTCTCTCCCTTCTTCGCTGATGTCTCAGATCAAAAAAACATTGGGCGAATAAAATATATAGTACAGAACACTGAAGCAATGCTAAGAACTTGGGGTAGGACCATGCGTATGTTAGGTAAAGGACTTAAGAAAATGCCATAATAATGTGAGAATGGTTGACTGTGTGTATATATGTATATATATATATATATATATATATATATATATATAGTTGATTCCGGGAGCAGTCATTAAAACCCTTAATTAAGTAGAAAACTTACTTTATTTTTGCCAACGTTTCGCCTAAATTTTAGGGCTTCTTAAAGGCTGAAATTTAAGTAATCAAGAAAAAAATTTTGTATTTAAAAAAATACCTTATGAGTGCATTGGGCCAAAAGATGTACTCGAAGAAAATCACGTACAAGGGGAAAGCCATGCTTTACATGGCTACATATAGATATCTTTTCAATAGATACCATTACTTAATTATGATTTCGTTATTGATTTTTTAATAATTGTCGTTTGTAAAACGTTATACACGGAAAATACAAGGAAACATTTTATTAATTATTATTTATCTTAATCTTCGAGGAAGGACGAGCTAAGACATATATTGTAGTTGTAGATAAATTTTCCTCTACTGTCTTCATTACTGTTTGCATTTTCCCATTCACTAGCTTTGAAACACGCGATAAGTACTGAGTACATGCTTCAGTAGGAGTTACTTTTAACGTATTTTGTACACCATGTAATATAGAAGTGGTTTGTATGATCAATATTAATGTGACATAGATGGATTCGTACAAATTTGACGAGACGGAATATAAAATAGGTCACTTTTTGGGAATTGGTTCTTTCTTCAGCGCACGGGGACTTCACAATTATTCGTTGACAGAGAACATTGAATAAATTACTCTATTCTATGGAAGAAGTTAGTTCAGGATGCAGTCAAAAGAACAAACAATTAAGGATAAACTTAATTTACTGATGCCGACGTTTCGGCATAAATTATAGGCCTTGATTGTTGTTACGCTCTACGTCAAACGCCCTAAAGAAGGTATATAATTTAGGCCGAAACGTCGGCACCAGTAAATTACGTTTATCCTTAATTGTTTGTTCTTTTGACTGCACCCTGAACTGACTTCTCCCTTATATACACACAGTCAACTATCCCCACTTCACTACTCTGTTCTATGTTCTGTGGTTGTAAATGAATATGTCCCATACTTAAAATATATCTTATGATCATATAAATAATTTGGAAATATAAACAAAAAAGTTCTAGTTACACTATGTCACCAAACCTAATTTTTACATATTGCCTATAGTATTATGTATTAGAAAACATTATTTGCATAATTTATTTTTTCCTTAGACTATTATGTACTCGAAAATATTATTAATGTAATTTATTTTGTTTCATTGTTTCCCTAGACAGTCTGGAGAAAAGAATAAACCCAGATGAAACATCTGAAGCAATAATAGAATTTGATAATCCCAGAATGTTTCAAGAACTTGTCAATATACATGATAATTTGCAAACTGACATTCGCAACTCAAGCATAGAAAAAACAAATCATGTCCCTTTTGTGATTTTAAATCTTATGAAATCGATAATTTGAAAAGTCACATTTACAGTACCCATACGATTGTAAAACACAAACAATGTCCTTATTGCCAAATAAAAAATTTATCACAAGTGAAAATCAATCAACACATAAGAGCACATCATGGTGATAAATTGATTCACATATGTAACGAATGTGACTACAGGGCAGCTAAAAAAGAAAATTTAAATGTTCACATACAAAACAATCATACCAACGATAAATGTCATGTGTGTAATATATGTGGTTATACAACCGCAGTACGAAGCAAATTGAAATTCCATCTAGCATCGACACACAAGACAGAAAAGTGTTACCTCTGCCCGATGTGTAATTACAGAGCTGCTGTCAGCGGCACATTAAAGACCCATATAATGGCCAAGCACGAGAAAAAGAGGCCACATAAATGCCCAAAATGTAGATACAAAGCCACACAAATTGGTACTTTGAACAGGCACTTCGCACGACATTTTAAATCTAATTCATATCGTTTCAAAAGTTCTGATATAGTAGAGGTTAACGAAACTGTGAACAAACCCTGCACAAAGGAAGGAACACATGTTGAGCTTTCGGAGCATAACATACCACCAATTTACACTCTAAAACCAAGAAACTTACAGAATTTGCGATGCAATGTCAATCAATCTTCAAAAATTAAAAGTTCACTGTCAGATTTTGTAAATTTTCAGAACGAAAACATCGCAGTTAGCCATTACAATTGTCATATCTGTCGTTACTCAGGAACGGATGAAAAATCTTTGAATATCCATTTTATAGAACAACATACGAATCAGTATTTGGATAGTTTTTCGAAAAATCTTGAGCAGACCCTGCAAATGTGCAGAATCGAACGGTAGCTGACGCTTTGAAGGAGATCAAATATTATTACTTGATCTATATCTTAATCTTAGAAGGATTAAACGGTTCAATGGTAACCAGATATAATGAAATCCAATCATAGTGATTAGCAGATGCTTCTAGAATGTTCCTATTCAATGGAAGATTACAGTAAGGAGATGTATAATAATAAAATACGTATTTATATTGTAAACCATCCAATTATGTTATTAGTTAGTCTATTAGTAAGGAGGGTGAATATTAATTGGTTGATTAAAGCATTTATTTATTGTCCTATGTATAAACTGCATCACCTTCTAGAACTTTGTATACACCAAATTACTTTCACTTACCTATATATAAAGATTGCGGTCGTGAAAATTTTAGAATTCCAGTTTTCAACGGAAATACACATTTTAGGGTTCCATGAGTCCAAATAACCAAGTCTGTGTGTGGTAACTTTAGCGCAAAAACGAAAAGCCGTACGGAACTGATATTTCATATTTAAGACTAATATACGCCTGAGAGGTTACAGCAACTTTTTCACTAAAATTGGCTGACCGGAAGTCCTAATTTATTCCGTGCATTTAGCACCTTTTTACGATTTTCTCAAAAACGGCTCTAAGGATTTTGATTAAACTAGCTATATCAATGTAAAATTGAATGGGCTTTAATATTATCTAGGTTTCATTCTGATCGAAATAGTCTGACGGGGCTTAAATGCAGGTATTTTAGGTATTCAGGTACCTTTAATTTTGTATATTCTATAAAAATAAGCATATCATTTTATTATGATTGATAAAAAACAGGTAAATATATAAGTTGAACGAATTCTATATCCAACTAAAGGAGCTAACTGAAAAAATATTTTTTAATGCAATTTTTTCATGGCTTGGTCACTGGATGGCGCTGTTATCGCCGGACGCTACAAGTAGTTCTAATACGAAATAGATAATATTATAACATATTATTAAGTAAAACACATCTTTCTATAAAAATCAAATGTAAATAATTCTTTAACAATTAATTTTCGTTTTTAAATTCTTAAATCGACATTAATAAGAGAGGTGAGTGTGTTGCGCGCACCAGATTTGTTTTCTACTGTAACTGTGTAGAAAAATGGAAACATATTTTTGATGATTTCTTAAATTACATTTCTGAAGTTGGTTATGAAATTCATTTATGCTTCTGATTAATCCAGTTTTTCTTTTATTTACCTTTGTATGAAATACATAGGTAGGGAAAGTACTGCGATCGTGGGCATTTCTAAATTTGAAGTATTGAACGGATATAAACGTTTTAGGGCTCACCGTCCAAATGTCCAAGTTCCGCATAATGGTCTGTAAGTGTTGTGGTAATTCTAGCACCAAAACAAGGAACCGCACTAAATTAAAATTCATATTTAAGATAAGCGTTTACCTTTAAGTAACTCTTTAATCAAAATTGACCGACTAGAAGTGCTTCCAAACTCTTTACGATTTTCTCAACAACGCCTCTAACAATTTTGATTAAACTAGCTCTATCAATGTAAAATTTAATGGGCAGTACTATCATTTTGGTTCTGATTGAAAAAGTCTGACAGAGCTTAAATGATATTTGGAAATTTCTTCCCCTAAAGTACCTTTAATATTGTATAAGTGGAAATGACGTCAACCCTCCACCCTCTCCCCTTCAGTGACTGACAGCAGTTCCGTGGGCACGTACAAGCAAAAGAGACAAGTGTTTTTTTGGGAACGAGAGGGGGGAATAGGAATGTAACATTGTTAAAAACGTACTAAGATTAATCATCACGATGTGTTACGTACTGGGAACAGCACAGATAATGACAGTGCAATAAATCGAATTCGACACCAGCCTTATTCTTTCTGGCTTAAAGAGCATGCAACCAGGGAACTCAAACATATAAACTCAAGACATGATTTCAGAAGTCCCGATCTCTTGAAGAATCAAGACCAACGAAGCCGAGAAGATAACCTTCAACACACTTCATGACTAAAATCAACATATAAATAAAAGCGAAAAAAAAAAATTATTCACGAGCCAACAACGATGAACAGGTATGCAGAAGAGCAGACAATTTATTGTGTCATTAGAACTTGTATTGTGTTTAATGGTTTCAACATTATAAGGAGTACTGATGTGTAATTAAGATATGATCTTTTAATAAAATGCATCTAATGATTTCCATATTATTCAAGTTTATTTAAACAATTGCTATGACTAACTCATTTCTTTTCCGATTCTATTTCTTGGATTTTTTTTTTCAAATCTTGATAACTAATAACCGGAGATCTTGGACTTTTTTTATTTAAAACCCCTATCTTCTCTATTTAGTTAGTTGCTTTCGCCTCTTTTATTTTTGCAGCGGTTTGGATGCAGTCTAATCCCATCTAAAACATATTCAGGGAATCTCTAATTATGTAGATTCCTTAAGAATAAGATTGATCATGTTCTAATAATCCTTGTGATAATTTTTAATATGCTTGCTGAGACTGCAGGGAGTGGAGGTGGAGTACTTGCATAGTGGGCACTTGAACGGTCCCTGTTTTTCGTGACAAGCGTACAAGTGCCGCTTGAGGTCGGAGGCTCTACTGCACCTAAACGGACACTCGCCACATTGGTGAGGCTTTTCCTTCAGATGCACCTCTCTGATATGTATCCTCAGGGCATTAGCTTTATGGGTGCAATATTCACAATAGGAACAAACCTTGATCGTGTTGCGGTTGCCCGTCGAGTGGACGACCGCATCATGGCGCTTGAGATTGGCTCTCGTGGTCGCTCTGTACTTGCATTTCGAGCAGGGGAAAGGTGTGTCCTCATTATAGTGTGCTAACACCATATGGAGCTTTATTAATGTCTTCGATATAGCCATCATATCACATTTCTTACACTGGTAAAAAAGTAAGCTATTTTCGTTATTGTTGAATTCATCCACCTCTTCTAATGAAACATAAGCCTTTTCCGTATCCATTATTTGTTCCGTCTCGATAAAATATAATGCCTTTCTTTTTTTTTTCTTTTATCTTGATACTCCTCCTGTAAAAAAAAATACAAAAAACAACTATGGCTACAATTCAAAATACTATTAACTATATTTAAATAGTATGCCATTAAATATCTGTGGCGTACGGGAATAAGTGGCTAAGTCAAAATCTTTCAGTTTACAGGTGAGCGACTTAAACTTTACGCAGTACACAAAATAGAATACTTAACATACAGCTTTTTTTCCACCTGAAATTTCTTCCACCAAGAAATTTCTTTGACCAATTTAACAAGACGTGAGAGACGGTCTGAGGGAGCGATACTCATTTTTGATATTACTTGAGTTATCCAGTTTTTCACGACCGCCACATATAAGTTCTAGCTTGCATGATAATACTTATCCAGATAGCTTCAATTCAATTATAGACACTTTTTTCCATAACATAACAGTTTTTTAGTACGAGATTTGTTCCGTGGGCACAAAAAAAAAAAAAAAAAATCAATATTAAAAGATTTGCGCCATCTTTTGACACATGAATCAAATTTATTGAGTTTTTCGTGGGTTTCATCATTCATATTAGAGATAACATGCGCCCACTAAAGTAGAAAATTGAAAAATATTGAAGTGTACAACATAAAATCGATTGCCCTAAGAATTTTCAAGGTATTACAAAATCTTTGATTATATCGTCCTTTGGAGAAGACGTAAAATATTGGTCCCCATTCCGTGCGTTGCAGGTATTCTTTAAAGATCCTTGTCCTCATTAAATCTTCATAGACAAATTTCAGTACTCCTATTGTAGCATTGGTCGATCAGTCACAGCAACATAAAGCCGTGTTAAATGAATTAACAACAAATGAATAAACAAAAAACAAAGCTACATAAGAATAAAAAATAAAAAAACGTGGGTTTTAATTGATTTAAAGAAACTTAAAGAGCTAAGCATTTAAATATCATTATTACTTTTAGGACATACAAACCCTCCTAAGGGTTTACCTATTTTTGTAATTATTTATCGGCACCATCCGAACTTACTTATTATTAATTAATTGTATATTAAACTTTTCATATATTTGTATAGGTTAAGTCTTGATTTTCTTAGCGCGGTGATGTTCTTCAAAGAAAATCGTGAGGTCACAAAACAAATCTAAGAAATTCTCACTTATCTCTATTAACGGTAGGTAATTATTTTGAAATTTGAAAAAACCTGTCAGACAGGAGTCCTTTTCACGTAAACATATAATCGATAATAATGGTTCTTGTTTATGAATGAATAATTAAAAAGACCCACCTCACTCCTTTTAGATTATTCTTCTGCCAATTTAGAATAGTAAATCTATTCCTTTTCTTAAATTACTCAATAAAATAATATACAGAAATTAAACCATATGAGATAAATTTTACAATGTCCATATAAGTTTCCAAATTATACAATGTGATCATTTTAATTTAGCAACACTTTTATTTATTTATCGTTTCCCTGCTTCTTGAACATATTCGAATTTATTCTTAAGTTCCTTAGGTTGGCTATTTTCAATAGGTAATGAGCCTTTGCCATGAAATAGAAAAATAACAAAATTCAACATTGTTAGTTCTACTATGTGGTTGAATCAGATATTTCGACTTCAAAAAATCCGTCATTCTGAAAAAATAATTGCTAGTCCCATTAGGCTAATCATTTTTCGATAGGAAGAAGCACGTGTGTGTGTGTGTGTGTGTGTGTTTTAATCTACGGTTCCATATATACACTCACAGAAAAAAAAGTTTCCATACACCCAAATATAATCCGATAAATGCTAATAAAGGAATTCAAGAAAATTCCAACAGTATTATTTGTATTGGATTTTTTATGTTTAACATAAATAAATATTTCAAACAGAATAGTAGAGAAAAAAACATTAAATTTATCATCAATTACAAAAACTTGTATCAAAAACGTTTCCATACACTATAAAAAAAAAAAAAAAAATACATATATATATATATATATATATATATATATATATATATATATATATATATATATATATACTTTTTTTTTTTCATCCTAATATGTAGGTCCCCATTTTCCCTCAGCATTTCAAGTGGCCTGTTTTTCATACTTAAAACCAGGCATTATATTACCTCATTCTTAATTGCATTCCATTCCGTCTGTAGTGCAGCTTTAAGCTCTATCTTGTTTGGATGTTACGGTTTTTCATCCGCCACCCCAATTCGTCCCACGAGTGTTCAAAATGGTTTACGTCAGGTGACTGTGAAGTATTTTTAGTTGATTGGGAACATTGTTGATTAACCATTCATTTACTTTTTTAGCATTATGTTTGAGGTCATTATTTTGTTGGAAAAAGTAACGTTCCCCGAGTCCTGATTTTCTAGCTCAATTGTATGTATGTAAATACATTTTGTAAATACATACATACAAGAAGTAAAATGAAATGCAAATTCCCAGTGGTTGTATAAAAACATCTGGTGCTCGCAACACGCGACTTTCACTTATTACCGCAGTGAGTTAAGTGGCTGAGACAGGTTTACAAGATTAATGAGGGCAAAACAAACAAAAAGCCATTTTGGGGGAAACAAGAATGAGTAAGGCCTCACTGAAGACCTAGAACTGGTATACCTACCCGGAAGAAGCGGCATACCCATGACTCAGGCTTGCGATCGGAAAGATTGGGGTAGAGTAGTTGATGGTGCAAGGATTACTCCACGAGTCTATCAAGCCAGTAAAGCATTTATAAAGTTAGTTTTATAATATCATAATATCATTAGACATGGCCTATCAATTAACAGAAGGCAGTTATTTCAGGTGGCGGTCTTGAAAGAGAATTAAACAGTCTCAAGTATTTATCCCTTTTGCTAACTTATTGTCCCAAAAAGTAGTTTTCATCGGGGTACCTAAATGGCACAGCTGTTAAGAAAAGATCTTCAACTGCACGCTCCACCTAGAGATGACCTGATGATGAACGGCAATGTGGGTCGAATATATAAACGTGGGTCGAATATATACGAATACGAATGCATTCGGGAAGATCGAGTTTTGAAAATACGAATACGAATGCAATCGTATTTCAAAAAAGAATACGAATGCATTCGTATTTCGAAAAAATATACGAATACGAATATACTCACAGATGTAGACAGGTATACGCCCGAATTTCACAGGTATGCAAAGGGATACGGTCATATTCCACTGGTCTAAAAACGTATACGGGCCTGTGTACAAGTCAATATTATTTAACATTTTCTGTAAAAGCTGTAGCTTTATAACGGTCTATTATGCTTTTCTAATATGCGAATAGAAAAATAATAACCTGGAAAAAGTTTATTTTTACATTCTTTATTTCTCCAGTTAATTTAAGTTTCTTTAATATTTATCCATTTATTCTTAACACTAGCAACAAGAAATGGTGAGATAGTTAAAATAAAGAAAATTAACAATAAAAAAGGTATTTTTTTATTTTATCAGAATAAACTTAAATCTATAGATTTAAAAGTGAATATTATATGTAACAATTAATAATATAAATATTAATAATTATTTCATATTCATTTTTATTCGCGCTTTACTTCACTTCATTATAACCAATTATTTTTGTTATTATTATTTTTTGTATACTACTTTAATGTTTTAGGATATACTACATTCATTTTCATAGGAAATAGAAACAGGGTCATGAATTATTTTCTAAAATTGCCTCTACGGCAAAGGGTATTCCTAGTCCATTTAGATTTTTTTACACTCTATTCTGAAAATTGTTTAGTTGGTTTTTAATTAATTTAGGGACTTCCTTCTGCTTTTGAGTCTTGCAATATTTTCTAAGAAGTTTTTCACATATTTAGCATCTTTTAATAGGCTCAAATTCCCAGGGCAGGTATCATGGTAAAATTCCCGATGGTAAAGTTCCCGATGTCCCGTGGTTCTGAGGCGGCTTTATATTACTTCTTATCTTCAAACAAAGAACATTTAAAAAAGAATTATACTGAATTTCGATTAAAGCATTTATTTTAGATCAAATTACTAATAAGAATCAATTAAAATTAATATAGTATATACGATAATAACTAAAGTTTTTTGCGGTTATCATCACTCTCAATTACAGCTTTGAATGTTACATAAGTACTTTTATTAGCGCTTTACTTCACTTCATTATAAATAATTAGTTTTATTATTATTATAACTTTCAATGTTTTGGAATAATAGCAAACTTCTAAACTTAAAAAATAGAAACATAATCATGAAAAACCAATGAGTCATTCCATACCTGGTTTACCTAAACACTTAACTGTAAATGCTTAAAATTCAACATTTTACCTATTCTTGAATGCGTAGTGTTTATTTTCACATAGTTGGTTTGAAAAGTTAAAATATTTACTGAACTTCACTTTCAATATATAAGATTGTATGCTCAAGAAAAATATATCATAGGGATAATATTTCTTTTCTTTTTTAATATAATTTATAAGCCCATTACTGCATTAATGTTTTTCATTTTCTACAAATTAATAAATTTTAAGAAATATTTGTTAAATTATTTCATTATAGAGAAGAGAACTGTATGAGAGTAGATATATGTAAATAAATAGATATTCGTATTTAATAATAATAATAATAGGCTTACCGAACCCGAAGGTTCGATGCCGATACCACCAAACTTCGCCTGCACAGACTCGTCCAATGTTCACCGGTCAAGCCCAAGCCCCCGAGATCAGCCTTAATGCAATCCTCCCATCGACGCTTCGGCCTACCTTTCGGACGCCTACCAGTCGGTTCAGCGAATACCAACTTTCTCGGAATCCGTTCCTCACTAAGCCCAACAACTTTACGCGCCCATTTGAGTCTCCGCGATGCTATCAACTCAATTATATTCACAGGGTACAAATTCCGCAATTCCGCGTTGTGCAACCTTCTAAACTCCCCAGTGGCCTCATCTCTCTTCGGACCAAATATTTTACGCAGCACCTTATTCTCGAAAACCTTAAGCCGTTGTTCATCCTTCAAAGTAAGCGGCCACGTTTCGCATCCGTAAAGAACCGTTGGAAGAATAATAGTTTTATAAGTTCTAACCTTTAAGTTTTTAGACAGAAGCCGCGAGCTAAGCAATTTAGCAACCGAATAATAACACGCATTTCCCACCTTTAACCGGGACTTTATTTCTTCCTGGATTTCATTTTTTCTTGTTATCATTGAACCTAAATACTTGAATTTCTCTACGTGTTCAAAAGTATGACCTGAAATATTAATATCATCAAGATCGCCACCATTTCTGCAACTAATCATATATTTCGTCTTATCGGTATTTAATTCGAGACCTATTTGTTTACCGGTTTTTATTAACACACTTGTATTTAGTTGTATAGTTTCTGTGTCTTCACCTAGTAGTACCAAATCATCGGCATACCCCAAAACCGGAATCTTGTCACCCATATGTAAGCCTTTCTCGGTACTCATCACCTTTTCTATAACATATTCTAAGGCTATATTAAACAAAACAGGTGAAAGGGAGTCACCCTGTTTCAAACCCGATCGCACCTTAAATCTCTCGGAGTAATTATGACCGATTCTAACTTTATGAAATGTTTCCGACAAACACATCTCTACTAGGTTTACTAACTTTTTAGGTATCCCCTGTTCAATCATGATGTTATATAGCTTCTGACGGTCTATGGAATCATAAGCCTTTTTAAAATCTATATAAAGTTGATGGACTACACCGTTGTATTCCAGTTTCTTCTCTAATATTTGACGTAAGGAAAATATTTGATCAATAGTCGAGCGATTCCGCCTAAAACCACATTGGTAGTCTCCGATAATTTCCTCAGCGTATTCCGTGATTCGGCTAGTTAGTATTGACGAGAATATTTTATAGCATACTGGGAGAAGAGAGATCCCACGATAGTTGTTACAATCCGTCCTCGGTCCTTTTTTGTGAATCGGAATAAGTATTGATTCTTTCCATTCTTCGGGTATTTTTTCATTTTCCCAGATCTTTTTAACTAAAACATGTAATTTGGAAACGCCCGCTTCTCCACACGCTTTGATTAATTCACTCGTGATATTATCATTTCCTGCAGCTTTATACCGTTTTAATTTTCCTATCGCCATTTCAACTTCCTCTTTACTCGGTGCGTCTACCCATGGTTCAGCGCTCTGGTATTCAGAGGGAGGAGATTGATTATTATTTTCCGTATTTAGAATGCCGTCAAAGTGTTGTTTAAATGTATTTAATATCTCAGTCGGATCCGCAATTATGTTGTTATTCGCATCTTTAACCCCATTCAATACAGGTTCAAATCTTTTACGCGATTTGTTTATACCTTTGTACATCTCTCTTACGTTATTTTCGCTTCTGTGTTTTTCTATTTCTGTTATTTTGCCTTTAAGATACTCTCTTTTCTTATTTTTTAAGAATTTTGAAGTTTCGTTTTTTACTAACCGAAAGTAAGCCACATTATTATCGCTTGGATTATTTAAGGAATTCAGTTTAGCGGTTTTTCTTTTTTCACACATATTTTGACAATCCCTGTCGAACCAAGGTTTGTTCTTTTTATTTTCGATTTTCCCAAGACATAAGTTACCGACCTCTTTAATATTATCCCTGATCCCTTCCCACAATTTGTTTACATCTTCGTTTTCCTTGTCTGAAGATTCCAAAGCATCGAACCTATTTTTTACTTCTATCGCGAATTGTTTTCTAATTTCGGGGTTGTTCAATTTAACAACATCAAAATTCTCGGGATGAATATAGTTCGGTGTTCTCTTTTTTGTATTTAGTTTTTGTCGAAGTTTCGCGATTACTAATTCATGATCAGATCCGCATTCTGCACCACGATACGATCTCACGTTAATTATGCTACTTTGCCATCTGTTTTGTACTAAAATATGATCTATTTGATTACGAGTATGTCCATCCGGCGATGTCCACGTATACTTATGAATGTCCTTATGTTTAAACGTAGTACTTTTGATTATTAGGTTTTTCGAAATGGCAAAGTTTATTAGTCGGGTCCCATTATCATTACTATATTCGTGCAAACTTTCTTTACCGATTGTAGGACGATATACTTCTTCCCTTCCAACCTTTGCGTTTGCGTCACCTAGTATAATTTTAATGTAATTTCGCGGTAACTTATCGTAAACCGATTCTAGTTTATCATAAAATTCGCATTTTACTTCATCATCACTATCTTCGGTGGGAGAGTGAATGTTTATAAACGCGATTTTATACCAACGACCCTGAAATATAGCAACCGATATTCTTTCACTAAAGAACTGTACAACCCGTAATGCGGAAAGAAATTTATTCCTAATCAGAAACCCGGTACCTAAACAATAATTAACGCTCCCCCCGTACCAAATAGTATACTTTCCTTCTGTTAACGAACCCTCCCCTGGCCAGCGAACCTCTTGTAATGCAACGATATCTAAATGGTACCCCTTAACTTCATTCGCGACCGACTTTAACCCACCTGCCGTATTTAAACTTCTAACGTTCCACGTCCCTATTGTTAGATCTCTACTTTTCATCTTGCGCCTAGATTCCTCTGAAGCAGTCCCCACCCGGAGACCCGAACGGGGGACTAGTTTGCTTCCGGATAATGGGCGTTTTACCTCAGAGGAATCCATGACTGTTTGTGGTATTTTGTGAACTAAAATATGTGAGTAGGGCGTTCGAACCTACGTCACACCCTCCAGCAAGCCTGGAGGGCCGCTCTCATTGTTGGTCAGCGAGTCCATCGGACTTAGCCGGGAGGAGCTTCCGAGGAAATTCCACCGACCATCCCCACATCCGCCACCCGTGGGACGCTCCCCATACGCGGTAATGAGATCCGCGCGAGGTATTCGTATTTAAAGAAGTTATTTCAACGATATTTGAATAATATTAAAAAAAAAAAAAATAATATAAATATTAAATTTTATGTCTTTTAATATAAGATATTATACGACCTTATTCGAATTCACGCCATGAAATGCGCACATATTGACTTGTACACAGGCCCGTATACGTTTTTAGACCAGTGGAATAAGACCCACACCAGTGGAATATGACCGTATCCCTTTGCATACCTGTGAAATTCGGGCGTATACCTGTCTTCATCTGTGAGTATATTCGTATTCGTATTTTTTTCGAAATACGAATGCATTCGTATTCTTTTTTGAAATACGATTGCATTCGTATTCGTATTTTCAAAACTCGATCTTCCCGAATGCATTCGTATTCGTATATCCGAATGCGATTTTGCCCATCTCTGCTTGACATCTCATAGGTTCGGATCATATTTGACGTCCTTCGGCCCCTCTGAAGGAAGGCATAACCAAGGATTTTTTTACTCCCGCGACCTTTGGCATAGAAATCAGTTATTTAAGACGATTTAATTGTTATTAAATTATTAAAAGGTTAGCTATTGACATTTATTATTTCTATCAATTAATGTTTTCAAGTGGGTTTAATTGAATAATAATCTGTCCCCTTTTATTAATTATACATTTGAAACATATGTGCTCCTGCTTAATATATTTTTACCACTATAATAATCATAACCTAAAATCTGTTTTCAAATAGAATTTTATAAACAAAAAATGTATTTAAGTTGAATCGCTGGACATTGAACAAAACTGCTTAATTCTGGCGAAAATGGATGACTCAGGTGGGTAGAATCACTGATGATTAATTTTAGTATCTTATATTTAATGTGTTTTATGTGTTATAAAATTGTACAATCATTATTCTCAGACGGTTTCTAAAGTAATGATATAAAGTATATATATGGCTGTGGTAGTATGTCGGAAGCTTAAATACCATTAATCATTGATAACATGCATACCTTGAAGTATACCTCTGGCATTTATTATATTCTATTTATTATTATTTTTCGAATTATTTTGAATAAATAAGATATTCAAAATTAAATCAATTTCGAAGCTCAATAATCATGACGTGGCATAAACTGCTTCATTAAAAACTTAAGCCACAAATGGCGTTTGAGCGATAGAGGTATACAACTGTTCTAATCAGTTTTCATACATATATTTTTAATGATTTTCTTCCTGTATTCTTATTTTCCCTGAAAATAAATAATAGACTATTGCACTGGTACCTGTATCGGCAGGAAAGGAAGAGAACTTGTTTTCTATCCGTTTTAGAACATACATATTATTTTTCCCGATATATTTGACCTTACTGAAATTCTTTATACCCCATGTTTTTTTTTTTCATTCGACCTATCCAAACTATAAGACATTTTCTTGTCTAACATTGCATTGAGATTGATCTAGTCCTTTATTTCTCTCTCTGCTCCAATACAGTCATTCCCAACTAGTGGAGGAGCTCTGTTACACCCTCTGGCAGTAATCTGTCTTAACGTTCTTCAACGACCTGTCTCTCTCTCCTTCTCGAAACTCCAGGCTCTTCCTCATTGATTTAAATACCAATCTAAAAAAAAGTCTTCTCAGTTTTCGAGTCGTCCGAAGAAAAGAAAAGCGAATTAGGTTTCCTTGAGTGTATGAGTTCCATATCTTCGGAATCTCTGCTTACTATTCTTTGTTTAAGGCAGTATAAATTAACACTGTCAATTATTCTAATATATTTAAATTTAACCATTACTATTATAAATACTTTATGAAACTAATTTTATTTCTGATTTGTTCGATTATTGTATAGAGGTTTTATTTTGACTCTGATTTTGAAAATTTATCTTCCCTCAAGTCGTTGCCGAATTTCATCGAGGAAGGTAAGAGTAGGAAAGCATTTCTCAGAGTAATCAAGTTTTAGTTTAGTGAGCAGCTAATGCAAATATGCACCTTATAGAATTATTATTATTAAATAAATTACACTATTTAATAATAATAAATAGGTGGAAACCCTAATTACGTTACTGTGAACAGAGAATATAGTTCTAGTCCTTTGTCCTTCTTTACACATAGTTTCTTAGGACAGTGTATTTCATCGAACAGGCTTAACCAAGCAAAAAAAAAAAAAAAAAAAAAAAAAAGATAAATTTTATAATACATTAAAATGTTATTTTAGTTCTCATGGTGACGCTTCTAGTTTCAGATTGCTGTGATATCTCTGAATTTCTGTCAATAATGATAAAGGAAGAGCCATGTTTTGACCCAAATTTTAGTAAGCACTCACCTTACCACGAGATTTGATGATAGAATAAGTACAAACGTAATAGAAGAGTAATATCATAAGCATTCCAAAGGTCTAATTAAGACACCCGTTATATTTCAGTAGGTAGCGTATAACCAACCCGTTATATTTAAAGATGTAATAATTAAACACTTAAAAAGCGACAAAAAGTTCAGATTTACCTTATTCTATTCTATACAGAAAAGCTGGAAATTTAACTTTTATATGTTTTTTTTTAATGTCAGCCTTTATACTATTTTTTTGTTAATGGTAGGCGATACCTGAGAACTTGTAGTGGAGGCTTCACGGGCGATCACGGATGGCGCTAGCGAAGAGTACTTATGTCACCGCGCGGATATAGAAGATTTATTATTTAATGATATTGTTACATTGTGACTAGCTAAATATAATTGTTAATATCTTCATGTAACTCTCATGATATTTAATAAATCATTCGAGGTAATTTGACCCAGGGCCAAGACACTAGTGTGGTAGAAAAGCTCTCACCATCAAATATTGACATGGTGGACTAACTCTTCAGATCACAAAACTGTTTCTACGAGGTGATATCTCCTTAAATCAGAGAATCTCTGCCTCTGAATTTTAATGTAGTCTATCTTTATTTCACATCCTTCTAAACTTGCCCTCCTTCATCCTTCCTTTTTCCCTCATAGGATGTGATGCATGGCTTCTACACATGTGCGTTTACGAAAAATCCTATCCGCTGCTGTTGTGCTTCTGCCACACCGGGCATTTGCTTCCTACCAACTCCCCCATGCTAATTGATAGGTGCGGGTTTGCCCCCTACCTGACAGGGTAACCACTAACCTGGTACTGCGGTACGTACTTCTACCACTAGGGGTGGGTATAATGGAATGATCGTCATAATCGAATGATCGGACTTCGTAATTTAAATAATCGAATGATTCATATGCATTCTATGATTGCTGAGCTGGCTGAGTTTAGGGACATATATGCATATAATTTGTGATGAGAAAAAAAAAAAAAAAAGTCATTCGATTATCCCATCCTCTCTTATAATCTCTCGATTATCGTTAAGATTCAATTCGAATGATCATTCCTTTCTCCAGAGCGATTAATTCGAATTATTGAAATAATCAAATGATCTGATAATCGTCATTCGATTATGCCCATCCCTATCCACCACGGCGAGCAACACAACAAAGATATCTCTCACGTAACTTCAACAGCCTCATTCGATACCTGGACTTGGTTCATATTATTTACTTTATATGGTTAAATAAATATTTCGTTATTAATTTTATTGTTCTCATAATTTGAAATTACAATAATCTGGTTTTATGACTGCAAAATAGTTAGATTACTGTGTCAACATCTCTTCCAAAGTTTGAGAACGCACAGAGTCAGACTAATAGACACGATTACGTTTCAACAAGCTTTAGAAGTAGCTAATACGAATTGAAAATAGAGTAAGAAAAACTGTTGATTTATTTCTATCATTGTTTTAGAAATCAGAAATTGGAAAGCAGCATCTGTTAATGGAACAGAGTCATCTCATCGTTCCCTTTCTACGGATGATTACACAAAATCTCATGGAGCAAATAGTGAAGCCTACGCAATGAACATGAATCGAGAGGAGTATTCAGGTCCAATTGAACCATGTCACGATTCACAATACGGATTATTTAAAATTGAAAGGCCATTTAAATGTGGTGAATGCGACTACAGTGCAAAGCGAAACGATACCTTACGGAGTCATGTAAAGGCAGTTCATTTAAAGTTAAAACCATACCATTGTAGTTTGTGCGCCTATAGAGCCGCTAGGAAACGGAGGTTAGAAGAACATGTTCAAGTCATTCACTTTAGCGAGAAGACTCTCATGTGCCCGGAGTGTGAATACACAGCCGTATTACCCGAAGCAATAAGAAAACACGTCAAGTTTGTACATATGAAGCTCAGGCCGCATCAATGTCCCGAGTGTGACTACAAGGCTGCTCTACCGTCAGCCTTGAGAATCCATCTCAAAGTAATCCACTTGAAGGAGAACGTTGACTGTCCTGACAATGGATACAAAGCTGTCCATCATAGTGCCCGGGCATAATTTAAGGATAATGGAACCAAAAACGTTGTTTAAAACACACCCACGATCTATAATTGAATTTCGTTGAAAGGGCCAAAATATTTTCTGGGCCATTAGGCTCCCCTCAGTGCTTCTGCTCAGTTTTCCAATCAATCCTTCGACCTGTTAAAGTATACACTGGGAAACCACAAAGCCTGATCCAAGACGTCTCTACCTGTCGCATAGATCTCTTAGGCTATCTGGCTAAATTATGTATACTGTGTCTTTAATTGCCCATATTGTGCCAATTTCAAAATCATTTAATAAAGTCGTTCTGGAAACATCAACTTTGATTGCTGCTTAAACTATTACTTAAGCTTACTGTTTGGTGTCAGTTTAAAAACACACTAATTATTATAATATATAGTATTTCCAAGTTGGTGGTAGCGTATGAAAAATCAATTGTCACATTTTGTATTTTAATTGTGACTCTTTACAAATCAATGACCATCTTTTCTATTTCAAATGTAACATTTTCGACCCTCCCGGCCTTGAAATAATTCATAAATATTATATTTTATTTACTTTTTTTTCCTAAAACATAATTATTTTAACTACAATTATTACTTTTGAAAAAATATTGGTGTATTTTACCGACATTTTAATTATCTTATTGTTTTATTGATTTTAAATGCTAATTTCAACCAGTTCAAATTTTGCAAACAAAAAATTGTGCATTTAATACATAATGGGGTAAGGATTTCATTGTTTTGAGGCCATCCTTTAGGTTTTTGAAGTAGATAATGTCAAATTTACTCTCAAATTTTTTCAGCGCTTGTATTTCGAATTAGCTATTATACGGTAAAATCCCTGTATAAGTGTATTTTTTTTTTTTTAATTCACTGTTGCTACTAATATTATTATTCCAAGTTTAATTAATAATATTTTTTAGCTTGATTTAAATAATTAAATCGTATCTTCGCCTATTTGCATTTTGATTATCTCTTACCTCAAGATCGTCCGTGAGGTTTTTTATCTTACTAATTCCTTTAGTTTACTTAGATTTTCTATTGTGAATTCTTTTTACTTTCACTTTCTTATATATGAAATATATAGTAAGAGAAAATATTGCGATCGTGAAAATTTTCTAATTCCACTTTTCAACGGAAATACACGTTTTAGGGTACCCTGAGTCCAAATAACAAGTAGTGCTAAAAGGTCTGTGTGTCGGTGTATCCCTCTGTATGTGTGTGTGTGTGTGTGTGTGTGTGTGTGATAAAACCACTTTATACGTAAATTAAAATCTTTTATCTTTTTTTTTTTTTTTATTAGTTTTTAAACTATTATTAAATGTTCTTTCTTACGTCTGCTCTGAGACAGTTTTAGATTACTCTTTTATACTTGCTCGAACATTGACTGATAATAGATCGTAGGACAGGCGTATCCATCGTTCACGCAAGTCAACTTTTGTTGCTTCTCCGTTTAAAAGTAGTGCTGGAACAAATGTCTGATGAGTAAATTTCAGAACTTTGTGTTGGAACGAATAAATGTACCTTTTAGTTTAAAATAACAAAGGGGAAGTAGGTGAAAAATCCAAGACTAAAGGGGATCAATCGCTTATACAGACAAAGATGGACAGGTGGAAAGGAGTCGCTAGTCACTCCCAAATAATATCGGGTAACTTTAATGTTGTTATAGAATATCATAGTGACATAAGCTTTATTTACGTATTTTCATTTTGTTATTATTATTTTTATATAATTCTATCAATTACCGAAGAAAATCCAGCAGTTCCGAAGTTTTGGAAAATGACGATAAACCAATAAACTTAACTTATTGTAGTGATTAATATTTCCTACTCTGAAATTACTTCCATTATTAACCAATAGAATTTGTATGAAAAATTTTATTACCAATTTTAAACATATTCAAATACATAGGCTTACACGAACGGAGAGGTTGTCAGTGTGCGTCTGCACCCCCCTCCATATCAAAAATGATGTGGAAAAATAGAAGTGAAAAGACAAATATTGAAAATAATAAACCAAAAATATAATGAGGTACATATAAATACAAATATATTAAAAATTAAAATAATAAAATTTTACTAACTAGAATCCCAAAATATAAAATATATTTTTAGAGAACATTACTAGTTAATATTGAAAGCAGTGGAAAAGGTAAACTGTCCTCAATCACACGTGTTTATCCTTTCCAGTTGTGTTCAAGATGGCCACTAAACCAGCAAAGGTGTTTTTTAAAAATCTTTTATGTGTCTTTCTATTATGTATTTGATTTTATTATTTCTTCTATATTTCTTTAACTGTTTTTATTAATTGATTTTTTGTTTGTGTCTTAAGAGAAACCGGGAACCCATCCAGTGCGTCCAGGTTTTCGGCAGAAAGGTTAGACCACGTTTTGTATTATTATGTTTAGATACCAGAATAGCTTGAGTAGATTTATAAAATATTTATGCTTGGTCATAAGATGCTTATTTTCACGATGTAATTGTAGAAACACAAATTATTATTTATTTTGTAATTCTTCCAATAATTTACATTGTTTTTAGCCCTATTAACATTTCGTGTCAGTGTTACTGCTAAATTACTTCTGTAACTTAAGAACGTATTTGTAGTACATCTGTAATGGAACTATTCTTTTGAATTAAACCTGTACCACTACAACCCATGAAGGGTCTTGGGCTCAGTACATATAGAGATTCGTACTGTTTCTAGGCCGACGGCAGTGAAATGAGGTGATTAGGCCTTAATCGCGCTCAGCCGTTAGGTTTTTCCCCAATTAATTTGGGTACCCACTTTATAGAGGCTGGGTCTGCCCCAGGAGGGTCTCCATACCCTAAGGTCGCCCCCCGACTGAATTAACAGAATAAATAATATTCCGCCACTGCCGGGATTCGAACCCAGGACCCGGAGCACAGCAGACTAGCGCTCTATCCACTAGACCACGCCGCTCCCTTCATAATTCATCAAGATCATAATTCTTTTGAATTATGATCTTAAAAATTTCAGATAACTATTAGCCTTTTTAGTGTTTTAGTTCCATTCCCTCTTGCAGATTATTCTTTTAGTATTTGTTTTTAACATATTCTGTGTGAGCTAAATCATATTATTAAAAACTGGTAATTTGCAGTCTCTTTTTAAAGTAATACAAATGAAAATTATTGATGTTTCCCAGCAATGTATGGCCCATGTTCTTGCTCCTCAATTTTTAGGATTACATCCTAAGCCAGGTGATTCTGATTTAGTAGAAAGAAAATGTTAGTTTGTATCACTAATATATTCTGTCCAGTATTTTTAAATGTTTAATATATTTCCTAGGAACTTTCGATGAGATGGTAATTAAATTTAAAAGTCGGTCTATTTAACTTTTTTTTATTAACTTAACATTAACATACTGTTCCGCTAGTCCTAAAATATTTCTAGCAAATCTTTCTGGAGAAATAATAAATCTTTTCAGTTCATTATGGAAGGTTGTTTATATGTTAAGTGTTACTCATGGTCAATGAAAGGCACATGATGAGATTATTTTCCTTATTAAAAGTTAGTTGTAGTCTTGTGAATTATCACTTTGTTTTTATATATATTGCTTAATTTTTACATGTTTTAACTACTGAATTAGCATTATGCTCTCTTGATAATTATTTTTAGTTTATTTATTTTTAATTTATTTTTATAGAAAACTGCTACTGCTGTGGCCTACTGTAAAAGGGGGAATGGTAACCTAAGGGTCAATGGACGTCCTTTGGATATGATTGAACCCAGGGTTCTCCAATATAAACTTCAGGAACCAATTTTACTTCTTGGAGAGGTATGAATATTTTTTAAACATAACTAAATATGGGATTTAATTGTCTCTACCCTTTATTTTATTTTATTTATTTTTTTTTTATTATTTTTTTTTTTTTTAATCTTACTAATTTTGATCAATGTAATTATTGCAAAGCTGAAACTAATGCAATACTTATCTCTTAATATCTTTCAATTCTCTATTGTAATGTTCTAAATTGGTTACCTTTAAATTTTCTCTTTAAGTTAGTGCAAAGAACATTGTATTCACAATTCACATTGTGGTGTGTTACATCACAATTTCATGTTTAGGTTGTGTCAATGCTGTTTCCTTTAATTATATATAGTGCAAAAACTGTGGAGTACTTTTTATACTTTTATACCTGATCATCTATTTATGGTCTGTTTAAAATTTACCAATAAGAATTATGTTATATACCGAAAAAAGTCAGTTCATTAAAAGTGTTTATTAGTGTAAACAATTGTAGTTGGTTTTAACATAAATATTTGACAAAAATTATTGAAATCATTCTTTCCCATTGATACACTTTCTTATGAAATAATAAACTCATCACATATCATTTTGTAACAAATTTCATATATCTTCCCAATAATTAACATCTACTAAAAATTGGTGAGTGCCCATATCAAGTTCTCACTTCATCCGCTACTTTTCAGTTCCTCTTACAACCTAACCTCTCTTTAAATATTGTATCCATAGTGTCCATATATTTTACATCTATAGTATATCCTTAGTAAGTGCAAGCTCTTAGTTTTAAGATATTCATTTCAATTAAATTACTCTCTATTTTGTTATGCTTAGTGTATTTTTAATATCCTTATGTGTTGCTCGATGGCTAATTCAATAAATCTTTTGTAGGAGAGGTTCTCTGGTGTTGACATTCGAGTGAGGGTTAATGGAGGTGGTCATGTGGCTCAGATATATGCTATAAGACAAGCAATTTCTAAATCACTAGTCTCATACTATCAAAAATGTAAGTATTTTTTAATGAAATTTTATTAGTTACTTTATTTATTTGATTTAATTTTGTTGATTCTGCTAACTGGTTATTATTTTGTTGAAATTATATTTTATTAAAAACAAACAATGATTCTAAAGTATTTTATTGTTGAAGTGGTTAAGCTCAACTTTAAAATAGGCTTCCCAAATTCTATTATGAGGGTATATGATTGAACAGTCCTATTTTATCTGCATTAGTTGTTTTATGTATTACAAACTCCTATTTACATTTAACATTGAAAGTTAAACCACTAATTAAAAACACTTATGTTAATTGTGAGTACCCCCAAAACCAACTTTTTAGATAACTCTTTTTTTTGTCTGAAGTAATTGAACAATGAAACTGATAGAGAAAAATAAAGATCTTTGAACAATGTTATTAGTAATAAATATCTTTAATTATATATATATAAATATATATATATTTGTGCGGTAATAAATAACTGGTCTACTCAGGGTTTTATCTGGTAATTTTCATCAAATTTTACTAACTCTATCTGTTCTATGTGTTTCTGTTATATCTACTCTATGTATTTTTTTATTAGCAAGATTCCCCATGCCATAAAGAAAGATTTTTTTAATCTTCTTGTGTTTTCACTTTACCTCCATTTCGATGTATATCCCTGACCACAACTTAAATCTTTATTAAACTTCTGAACAATCTTTCTTAACTGGTAAAAACACCAGCAGTTTGTGACAGTATTCTGGTGTACAATTGACCTGGTCCCTACTACTTGGTAACATTTAATTTTTCTTCATTCAAAAACAGTTGCGCTGTCACCTCTTCCCATTGAAAAATCTTTCTCTGTTTCATAATGACATTCAACCATGCAGACAGATCAGATAATTGGTTCCTGATTGGATTATGGTCTATTTTAGAAGACACTGAATTCTATATTATGGGCGTATGGTCGGCTGTTAATATGTTAATAGCAGGAAATAATCAGTAGTCAGTCCCGTAAACATTTTAAACTCGTTATTTTGTTTTATTACATTACTGAGTTCCTTCTTCCTTGCTCCCCTTCCCTTCCCCCACACTTTTGTTGCTGATAGATATTGATGTTTGCCAAGTGTCTAAAAGTGCATAAGAGATTTCAAACAAACTCATAATATACCATGTTAGTACTGAGTTATAAAAACTTCCAACACTATAGTTAACATTTTTATTATTGTAAAATGGAGCTAATTGTAATAATTTAAAATTGTAAGCCTTTTATATAGTAATCTCTTTTAAATATGTTATTTATCTTCTTCTTTTTTTTTGTTTAATTTATTGTAGATGTTGATGAAGCCTCTAAGAAAGAAATCAAGGAAATTCTCACTCAATATGATAGGACTCTCCTTGTAGCAGATCCTAGGAGGTGCGAGCCCAAGAAATTTGGAGGTCCAGGAGCAAGAGCAAGATACCAGAAGTCTTATCGTTAAAATATTTCTGTGTACACATTTTATACATATGTATTGGTTTATATAAAGTAAACCAAATTAAATTTTTGTTTTTATTTGTTGTCCTTATTATTCACTTTCAGTGTTCAGATGGTGACTATGACTATCACGTTCTTTACTTAATTTTATTGTATGTTAAGTAACATACGCTCAGTGTCAGTGTGAGATGTTATTGGGGACTTATTTTAATTTCATTCAATATTTGACGAATCTACCTTTCTTTTTATTATTTGCAAGAATTAACTATTTAAATCTATCAAAGAAAAAAAAAGATAACCGTTCTCAAATTTTGAGGTATTACATTTCATTTCAAGGAGCCCCTAGAATCTAAGTATCAAGTAAAAATGAAGTAAGACACTTCTAAATTATTTTAGGTGCTAATCAATGCTTATTAATAGAACAGAATGAATTATTTCTCCAATGATTTAACAAATATATTTAAATATCTAAAAATGAATGAGCTTTGTTATTTGCAATAATGTTTGAAATGACCATGAGAAAATTACCGAAATCTAAAACTTTTGTGCCGAATGATTTCATAGCATTTTTCAATAGTAAGTTGGATACTTGTATGATTTAAGAGATGTTTATTCTGTTAATAATCTTAACATTCTTTGAAAAGGATTAGTCAAGTTTTTGTGTTAAATTCAGTCAGAATAAATTACACACACATATATATATATATATATATATATATATATATATATATATAATTCATGTAGATTAAATAAAAGAATGATTAGGGCTATTTTGACATTTATTTCTATATTTTAACAAAATATACTTCAAGAAATATAACATTTTTAGTTTCACTTACCTATATAATAAATATATAGTAAAGGAAAGTATTGAAATCTGAAAATTTTAGAATTCCACTTTTTAACAGTAATACTGTTTTAGGGTCCCCTTAGTCGAAATAACCGAGTCATGGAAAAAGGGCTGTGTGTGTGCTACTAAGTCTAGCACGAAAAGTACCACTTAACTGTTACCTTAAATTTTTCATAAAAATCAACGAACCTGAAGAGCCACTTTATATCATGCGTTGTGTACTTCTATACCTTAAATTTTTTATAAAAATCAACGAACCTGAAGAGCCACTTTATATCATGCGTAGTGTACTTCTATACGATTTTCTCAAAAACCGCTCTGAAGATTTTGATTGAACTCTTGTAAATTTTAATAGACTTTATATCATTAAGATTTCATTGTGATTGAGATGGTCTGACGGCTTAATTGCTGATATTTAAAATTGTCTCCCTCTGGAATACCTTTGATGAAAATGTTTTAAATTTGTAGATTGAAAAATATTTACCAGGCGTCTTTATATTGATAAAAAAACAGTTAAACAAATTCGATATCTAACTTAAGGAGAAAATAGCCAAAATACTTTATGCAATTTTTGTGGTGTTTGTACATAAAAACAGAGTATACCATTAGAAAGCTTGAGATTTTAGATAAAATATCTCATAAACTAAAATGTAAAAGTAAATGGAGAGAGATAAAAAATGAACAAAAATAACTGATTGATGTAGATATTATTATAATAGATTATTTAATAAAACATGTTTCTTTTGAAACTCAATGTAATTGATTCTTCAATATTGTTTATTTGTTTAACGGCACTTTATGCTACTGTGGCTAACATAACAAATTCAATTATATAATGGGGTGCAGTCAGCAGATTTCATGACAGCACCTACTATCTTCCTCAAAATATTCTCAATGGTCCACTAAACTTAATCATTATAAATTATATTACAATATAAAATTGTTATGGACAATAATCACCTTTATGCCCTATTTCTAACTTAATTGTTGTTTATTCATTTACTTCACTTCATAATTATAAGGCTAAACAGATGATCCTACAGTAGGGATCTTATTTCACATTACCTTTCTCAATATTGTATATAATAACATTTTTTTCTGAAATCTTTAGCTTTCCTATGTTATATTATACACCTATATAACTAATCTTACTTTCGGGGGGGGAAAAAATCCACTAAACAAATTTTTTTTTTCTTCTCTTCTTCAGTTAGCTATCAATCAAATTCGTTGAACTTCTATATTTAGTAATTTTTTAAATCTACAAAATTAATGGTACTTTTGAGAAAGAAAATTCCAAAATTCGGCAATAAAGTCCTGTTAGACTATTTCAATCAGAAGAATTTACATGGAAATAGGGAATTGATTCAAAATCATTAGAGCAGTTTTTTGAGAAAATCGAAAAATGGTACTAAATGCATGGAATAAAGTGGCTCTTCTGGCAAGCCGATTATTATGAAAAAGATTCTGTAACATATCAGGCATCTACAATTTGATAACTTCAATTTTATACAACCTTTCGTTATCAAGCTAGACACTACAGACAGACCTTTTTGTGGTATTTGGTCATTAGAACTCAAGGAAGCCTAAAACATGTATTTCCGGTGAAAACACGAATTCTTCATCGCAATACTATTCCGATATATTACAATACTATTCCTTCTGTATATTTCACATATACAAATTGAAACTCAAAATGTTTCCTTTACCACAATCTAAAAAAGAAATCCTGGGAAAATGAATGACCCACCACTATTAAGAACTCTGTAAGCAGGATTGCATTAAAAAAAAGGGTTATGCTGAGTATTTGGTGGGATTGGAAATGTGTTCTTTACTAACTATACCATTGATCCTAATGTGTTTAAACACGATGAGAAAAATTAAACGTAGCTGTGGACCAAAGACGACTGACATTAGCATGACGAAAGGACATTGTTTTCCATCACAATCATTGCCGTTACGTTTCTTTTCAAAGACAAAAAATATTGGGATTTAGTGGGAGTGTTCTGCATCCACCCTTTTCACCTAGCCCCAACAGTTTACCACTAATTTCGCTCCCTGCAAAACTCTCTTACTGGGAAACACGTTGATTCGCTTGAGGACTAGAGAAGAAAGCTTATAGTAGATAAAAAGAATAGGAGAAACTTTGGGAAGAAGGTATAACAAAATCGCTGGGAAGATGACCTCAAATTATAGATAATAATGACTTATCTAATTGATTAGATATATTTAAAATAGCATAAAGTTTTTCTATTAAATAACTAATAAAAAAAACTACGAACTTCACAGACCAATACGCTATGAAATCTTATCAATAATAATTAATTTCATCTGTTATCGCTATTGGATTGGTAATTTAATTCCTAAAAACAAAAATCATTGGAAACGGTAAAGTACTAGTGATGATATTGTTTTGAACACATCAGTCATGATTTGCAAATTTCTCTATTTCTAAAATTGATATTATATTTCATCTTTCTTTTGCTCTTCTACTACTTAAACATCATAAATTCTCCTCCATACATTTAGTCCTAACTTAGAAACAAAATGTAATTGCCTACGGGGACGAGGGTATATAATATAATGAAAATACTGCTTACCCAGCCCGTTGGACAACGAATACTTACAGTTTTATTGGTTAGATTGTTTTTTTGTTGTCATACTTTGAAGCAGGCTAACCCTGTTTAGTATTTTGGGTCCACCTCAAGTTTTCATTAAGTTTTATCCCGAGATATGTGAACCGTGTTTCAGATATTTATCGCCCTAAAACCCCTCCCTTACCCTCTCAGAATCATATTGTAAGGAAGCTTTTTAGCTAGAAAAAAAAAAAAAAAGTTGTTCTGTTTTATATGTTGTTATTGAACTATGATTAGAAATAAGTTCAGAGCATTCCTAGGAAGTTTAATTAAAATGAATTCGGTCAAATAATAAGGTATAACAGAAGAACCAGAAATTCACTCAGTGGCAGAGTCTGTTATGTTACATGTGTTTATTTAATAAATAATTACATATAGTTCCATAAACAACTCATAACATCTGTTTAGGGTTGCATTTGTTCTTAAGGACAACTAATCTGAGGTCTATTGCTGTTGTGGTCTTCCTCATCCTAGAAGTTTGATTTTTGTGGATGGCGGTTCCATTCTGTATCCAGTCCTACTGTATCCACCACCTACTGTTTAGTCAAACAAAAACTTCTTTCTGGAATAGAACCTTTTTTATTTCGTCTGTCGTGAATTCCTGCATTAAGAAAAAGTTCTTAAAGAATGACCTTGCCTTCCGTGGTACCAACAAACAAAAGAATTTTCAGTGGGAACTCTTTCAGTTTGAAATTTCTTTTTACTACCCTCTCTTCCTAGGAAACTATTTTTAAATTCATAGCACTTGAGATACTAATAGGGTTCTTGAGGTGTGACCATTCTAGCATATGGTTTTGGTAGAAAGTATGAAGATCAAGTACATAATTTATTTTGTCACCTTCAGAGATTTTGCTTTCGACAACTAGTGGTTTATGATTTTCTATCTGATTATATGTTTAGTCAAGGGCCCATGTTATGTATTTCTAGTTTATTCAAAAGTCTCAAGTATTTATTCAGGTACTCAACAGTGCAGTAAGCATAGCACAAACCTTGTAATTTTTTTTTCTTTTCTCTACTTTGGAAAGAAACAGTTTATGATAGTAATTAATTAGTATTACTATAATCTCCATTCTCGAAGTCTTAATTCTGTAATTTCCTGTGCCATGTTGCCATTACTTTTCCTTTGTCTTTCCAATTTTTCACATACATACATACGTTTCCGTGTCCATAGCCCTATTTGTTATTTTTCTTTTAATTAACGCCGGGAGCATCATTAAAACAAACAACTAGCACTGTTGCCCTGTTTTAGGACTTTGAGCACCATTCTAGCGGAAGATGTTGGAAATTAAGAGATTTTGTTTGATACATTTTTATATATTTTCATTGCGAAAATCAATATAGAATTATTAATAACGAATTGATATATTCTAGAATTTAAAAAAATACTCATCTTTATCTTTCGAGGTAGTAATCCTGAATAAATGTAAGTGTGCTGGTATTTTTTTGTGAATTCTTTAGTTATTCTTTTATTTATTTTTTTATTAGGTATTTTCTGAGATATATGATACTCTCTATCGATTATCAAAACAGTCTTGAAAACAAACTAGCCAATAACATTCGGCCACACAATGTTCAAATTCAATGCTGGAAGTGCCAGCAGCTGATAGGTAACAGTTTCACATGGGTTACACGAACTGAGTTAACGATGAAGAATTAAATATAACTAAGTCTCTAAATTTTAAAGTTTATTTATAATTAGTGTAAGTAGCAGTCTTTATTAGCCGTCTTAAGCCAATGGATTATTTATGTCATAGTTTTTTTTACGAAATTAATCCAACCAAAAATCTACTTACTATAATCTGGTGATACCAGCTTTCGTAATTCATCTAGGATTTAAATAAATTGCATATAATTTATTTCATTAATGTCACAGGATTAATTTTTTTTTTTTCAGAGTAAAGATGAAACTGTTGGGCTACTTAGTGTTTGTAATACTTATTTTGGAATGTATTATAAAATGTCAAGGAGTTGCTGTAATGAGTATAGATTTTGGAACAGAATGGATGAAGGTTGCTATTGTTTCTGTAAGTAAACATAAAAATGTTGATATTGCATTTCACATTATGCTTTAACTGGTGAATAGTTGTATTTTATTGTTTAATTTATAGTTTCTAAACCTAATGGTCCTACTTATATTAAAGCTTAAATTCTTCAGAAGTAATAGTCATGGTTCGAAACAGCTTTACTCATTTAGTATGTTGAAGATTCCTCTCAATGTATTTCCCTAAATACTTATCATGTTTCTTATTAAACCTATTTATCAAAATAGGCTTCTCATGCTTGTTATCACCTAAAACACAATATTAAAATTACAATTTTTAACGGTTCATATCTTCACACAAAAGAAGTAATTACTGGATGGAAGGAATTAGTCCGGGTGGCGGTCATTAAATGAAACAACTAAATAGTTTCAACTATTTTATTGTTTGCCAACGTTTCGACCCCCTTTGTGGGTCATCATCAGGGCGCTTGGTGGGAGAATGAAAACTCAGTAATTCTCAACGGTCAACTAATTACATCCACAAAAGAAGTAATTGTTATATTTTGTTTATGATTTAGAAGCAACAACTCGGAATTACTCAAAGAATTAAAGAATACTATTCTAAAAGTTTTGAAAATAATTGCTCTCTTGAAGTCATTAAAAAAAAAAGTATTTGTCTTGTTATTTAGTGGACCATTACAAATCAAATAAAATCTGTTTAAGTCAAAATTTATAGTTATGGAATTATTAGAAGGAATTATAAATATAATTATAAGTCTAAATATTTTGATTTAATATCTTTGAATTTTCAACTCATAAATCACATTATAGAACTATAAATACATTTATTTAAAAAAAAAATAGTATTAATTATTCTGTTCTTGATAGCAGCTGTATAATATTATTATAAATAATTATCTTCGTAAGCTTAATAAGTACCGAGATATTAAAAAGTGGAAAAGAGCATGCAGTGTATTTGCATCTCTGTTGTTGATCCCAATTAGGTTTATTATATATTCTCAATTGTTGGCTAATCTGATCAAATATTATCATTTAGCTAATTGTTAGTTTATCACAGTTATCTAATAACATTTACATTTTACTAAATTGTTGATTTTTTTTAATGAATAGGACTGTTATTTTCCCAGAAAAAATTAATCACATGTTATGTGAAAAAAAAAACATTAAGATGAATTTTGGGCTAACAAAGAGTTGACATTTATTAATAGAATATTCTATGAAAAATAAATTGTAGTTAAAAGCTTTGTCTTAGCTGAACATGTCGTAACTCATTAATATTTCACTTGCCTTTATATTGATTTTTTACTTTCCTATTATTTCTTCTCTATTGCTTCATTTTCAACAGAATTATGAAGTAACTTGCTGATATCAAATTTTATGTAACTAAGTTGGAAAATATTGATAAAAGGGCATTTTTGTTCATATGTATTGATTATTAATTATTTAATATGATGATACCTGCTTAGGTTTTTTTAACATATATGGCTAGTATTACCTGAGGTACTAGTTAATTTTCAAGTGGTACTTCACTCTTTCCCAATTTCAAATTTAGTCATATCTTTTTTTACTGATAAAAATTATAAAGTATGATGTTATTGATCATCTTTGTTTTTACATTAAAAAAGTACATTTAGTTTCCAGTTATTTTTAAATTTTATTTTATGTATTTGTTTGTAGATAAACAATGCTAAAATTTGGTTTATAAAGAAAAAAAAAAGAAAAATAAATACATAGATCCGTTTTGTTCAATCAAAATATTCTCCACTACTATAGATTACTGCTTACTAGTTGTGGTCCCTCCAGGTGTCTAAAAAAATTGACAATCTGTACGTAAGAGTTTAGGAGAGTAGGACGGGTGCAGCTGAGTATGATGAAACTCTAAAAACTGATATGAAATCCAAGCTGAGACCTCATGTGAGACTTGTGGCCTGGCATTGCCGTTCAACAAAATTGGCCTCTTCCAATAGAATAAAAATGTCTTCTCTTCATTATTGCCGATATCTGATATTTATAGCATTAATTTGGTCACAATATGGTTCGGCTTTAGTGGTGTCACCATGTTTTAAGAAGCGGTAGTGTATCAAACCAAATAAAGCCACCAAACAGTAACCTTCACCTTTTTTTTAATGAGTTGGGTGCTGTGGAAGATGTTGTGCTGCTTCTCATTTATCGGCCACTGTCCATAATGTCTACTGTAATCATTTAAGTATCCACTTAACATCACAAGTAACAATTCTGTACAGATATGGGTTATTTTAGTTTCGGCTAAGAGGTATAGCACAAACTTCAAATGCTGTTTTTTTTTGTTGTTTTTTTGCGGTCCTTAAGTGTTTGTGGGAAACTTTTCAGCTTTCCTGGAAAAGGAAGGATTCCTGATGCCCAATCTTGAAATTTTGGCTCTAAGATGTGTTATTGAAGGATAGTATTCAGAGTCAGGTTTGGATCTACGAAACACCCTTGTATAAAGTAGGCTTGATTTATGTGATCCACCTATCTTTATGTGGTCCATTGCTACTAATAACCACTGATCCATCTAGAGCAATCCATATACCTTTATTAATAACCTTGCACAGGAAAAAAATACTGCCTACCATAAGGTCTTTTTATGACGCTTGAGATTTAACCCAATAAATCTGAGTTAAGACATCTTGTCAGGATTGCAGAGACCAAGAGAATACTGCTAATACAGGGGAAACTGCAACTCACCTAATAGTGGATGTCAGCATGGGTTGAATAAAATTATATATCTACTTCTTCTTTCTCTAACTCCTTTGTGCTGTCAAGCGTGGAGTCTGTAGTGGAGTCAAGCCTCAGCTGATCTATCCCACAGGTCTTTGTCCTTGGCTAATCTTCTTATCTCTTCTTGCTGCCCTCAGTTTTACAATGTAATCACAGTACATACACCTTGGTCTGCCACAAGGCCATCTTCCTTCTGGTCTAGCTTCTAGATATCACTTGGCTTTTCTGGTATCGTCCATTCTAAAGACATGGCCATACCATTTTAGTTGTTGCTCTTGCATGATGTCGCACACTGGTTTAACACCCAAAACTTCCCAAATTCTTTCATTTTTGATGCAGTCCCTCATGGTCTTATCAACTATTCTTCAGAGGAATCTCATTTTTGCCTACCTACATGCTTGTCGAGGCTGTTAAGCTTTCTGATCCATACAGGAGAACTGGAAGGAACACAGATTTAAATATTCTTATTTTGGCCTCTCTACTTACTTCTTGCGTGCCTATTTCAGTTTTGGAAATCTGATTGTACACTTGATTTGATTTTGTCACTCGATTTACAACCTCCTGGTCTGTTTTACCATCTTCACTTGTAATGGTCCGGAGATACGTATAAGTGTTTGTTATTTCTAGGGTGTCACCAATACTCAAAATCCTTAGCTTCGCATTTTCTTTCCTGACACAAATGACTTTCTTTTTTTTTGGTTTATTTGTTAAGCCTCTTATCTTCAGTTCCTCATTCCATTTATCCAAGGGTACCTGAAGAGCCTCTCCAAGTCTCTATACTATATAAATATTTATGTTATGATGTAAATAATAATATTGAATGTAACATCTCTTTAATAATTGATTTTTTTATTAACAGCCTGGAGTACCTATGGAAATAGCATTGAATAAGGAATCGAAACGAAAAACACCTGTTGCTATAGCATTTCGTGATGGGGAGAGGACCTTTGGTGAGGATGCCCTAAGTGTTGGGGTCAGGTTCCCCAAGCAGTGTTACATATACTTGTTGGATCTACTTGGAAAAAAAGTAGACAATCCCGTCGTCAAGGTTTTCCAGCAGAGGTTCCCGTATTATGACATTGTGCCTGATCCTGTTCGTGGAACAGTTGTATTTCAGCATGATTCGTAAGTTTGTACTGATCATTGAGTTGTAATGATCATTATTTGTTTACAGTTATAAATATTAGGAAGATATCATTTTATGTATTAATTTAGTAGTATGAATTATCCCTTTTTCATTAATAATTAATCAACATAATATATTGTTAGTTTTATTAGTTAAATATGTTGTTCAATTAACCATTTAAGATTTTTTCAACACTTTTTTATCCCTTGTGGCTGTGAACTATGGCATTGTTTACAGAGAAACTCAGTTTAATGTCGAGGAACTGGTTGCTATGATGCTAAAGAAAGCTCAGGAAATGGCCATTAATGCTGCAGGTAATGCTGTTAATGAAGCAGTTATCACAGTACCGGGTTACTTTAATCAGGCCGAGAGGAAGGCAATGCTTCAAGCAGCGGAGCTTGCTGGCATCAAAGTATTGCAGCTAATCAATGACTATACTGCAGGTAAATCACATTTTTAGCTGTTAAAAATTCATTCTTTTAGTAGATTCCAATTAATTAAAAAATATGTTGACACTATTGGTATGAATCCTTAATGCAGTTTCATTTTTGGTTGCATTCTTTTATTACAATTTTATTAACTACTTTTTATTCAAATAATAAATCATTTTCTGAATTTGATGCCTTTGTTTTAATGTAATGCATTCATTTAAATCCCTTTTCATCGATTTCATGCTATGATCTGTCCTCATTTGTGATCTGAAGGTTATTCTGTACTTATTATTAAGTGCACATCCTCCTCTCTAATATTTTGCAGATTTTTAAAATTATTCTTATTTAAAAATAAATCAATACTTTGCTTTTATTTAAAATATTTTAGAAATTAGAATGAAAGGTTATAATTATAAATAGTTCTTTTTCAATTGATTATGTTTATTTTGATAATATATTAATTATTATATTATAATTATGATTATATATATTATAATTATATTCATTTTTAATTCCATAGTTGCATTGAATTACGGTATCTTTCGGCGAAAGGACTTTAACGAAAGTGCTCAATACATAATGCTGTATGATATGGGTGCTTCTAGTACTACTGCCACCATAGTCAGTTACCAAGTTGTCAAATTGAAAGAGAAAGGATATGTTGAATCTCACCCTCAACTCTCGATTCTTGGTGTCGGGTAAGCAACCAAATTTAAGATTTAGATATTATCACAATTATCTTTCATTAGGTAGTTAGTCTAAATTTGTTTACCAATTTCAATAAAGGAGTTTGATTTATGTTTTTTATGTGTGTGGACACAGATTTAATACAGATCATTAAATCATTCTTGAACTTATTTCAGTGTTGTTTTTTTAAACTTGGCACACCTGAGAAGAACCATTTAAATTTCATCAAAACTTATATTTCAATGTAGACTTATTATTTTTTTTCGTTCTTAGAATTGCTAATTTCAGTACAGATTTCTGATTTCTTTTTTGATCACAATGGTAGCTGTTTCATATAAATTTCATCAGAATAGTATTTTTTTTCCTATTGGGAATGTACATTTCATGGCTTGTATCAACTTATATACATATCCTTGATCTTATATGTGATGTATCTGGAAATCACAAGAAAAAGTCTAACATACCTGTAATATAAAATATTTTGGGCCCAAATTGTTTCTAGGTATTGAGAAATCATTGAGTATTTTAGTAGTTTGGACATCAAACTTTAAAAAATCTTAATTGATCTTAATAAATCTTAATCTTAATAAAATAAATCTTAATTAATTAAGCATAATAATAATAAGCATAAACAAAAAAAAAAATCTAATACAACAGTATACTTGCAAAACCACATAAATACTACTAATTAAGTATGTATGAGGTTTTGCTTGTATTCTGTTGATGGATTTAATCTAATTTTGATTTTATTATAAATATAAGCTAAAAGGTATTTAATAGATTCATCAATACTTTTTTTTTTCAAATTAAAACCGAGCACAAGACCATAAAAAAGAATTAAATAAAAACCTATAACAAAAAACATTA
This sequence comes from Piezodorus guildinii, assembly GCA_023052935.1. NCBI lineage: Eukaryota > Metazoa > Arthropoda > Insecta > Hemiptera > Pentatomidae > Piezodorus > Piezodorus guildinii. The sequence continues at coordinate 42,317,725 of CM041292.1, read as the reverse complement.
TGAAATATGTATTTATAATTTTATTTACAAAATTATATTATTTATTATTCCAAGTAAACTTTAAGAGTACAATAATTTATTATTTCTTGATGTTGCCAAACTGCATTATAGCTCTTTCATGTTATTCTGTCATAGTGAGAGCTTCTAAAGGAGAAACTCAAACTACTTAATTTACAAACAACTGACTTTGTATCAATAATGATAAATTTTTTACTGTTCATCTTTATTTGAAGTCATTATTTATGCCACTTAATAATATAATTTTGTTAGTAAAATTATTTCTTCTTTGTACTTATAAAAAGTTACATGCTGATTGTTGTTAATAGATACGACAGAACTCTGGGTGGACTAGAAATGCAGCTTCGTCTCCGCGATTATTTGGGCAAAAAGTTTAATGAAATGAAGAAAACTCCAAATGATGTTTTTAAAAACCCGAGAGCTCTGGCCAAACTGTTTAAGGAGGCTGGCCGTCTGAAAAATGTCTTAAGTGCTAATGTAGACCATTATGCTCAGGTAATGTAAAACTTAATTATGAAATTATTTGTTTAAATATTAGTATAAGTGCTCATAATAGATATAAATAATCATAATTATCAATATCATTTTAGGTTGAAGGTTTGTTGGACGAGAAGGATTTTAAACTGCAAGTAACTCGTGAAGAATTTGAAAAACTGTGCTCCGACTTATTCGATAGGGTGAAGAATCCTGTACTAACTGCTCTAAAGGCCTCTAGCTTGTCCATGGATATAATCAGTCAGGTGAAGTAGCTTTTTGAGATTTGGTTATATATTGATAATTACTAAATGCTGGATCCAGTTCAACCAAAAATTTTAGTTCATGTATATATCATATTTTCTTCTCTATTTTTATATTGCACGTTTCGGTTACTTTTTCGAAAACAAATTTTTTAATAATACTTGTATAACTTGTTAATATGTGTTTTTTTGATGACTGCACACCTAATCATATCTTTCTCATCTAATATTCTCAATGGTCAACCAAACTCTATCATTATGAAACATATAGATAAAAATGTCAAAATCATCTAATCTGTTTCATCAAAACAAGTAACCAGAAGCTTATAATTAATAATTAATGAGAAAGGGAAATTATAAGCTAGTTTTAAAGAGAATATTCTGTAGAACATTGTAGAAGAAGGTCCATGTATATAGAAAAGAAAAATAATGGAGAAATGTAATCATTGGTAGCTTACTACTCTGAGTAACTATTCCCCATTCCATTCCCAGTTGAAAGCCAAGTGGATCTCATCAAATTTAAAGAATGCCATTCCAAACTAAACAACTTTGGGAAGAACATTAACTCCTCATGCTCCGATTGTGAAGTTTTAGAAACTGTTGGGCATATATTGTCATCACCTGCAACACAATTGTGTCAAACTAAGGTAGAAACCAGCCTCTATGTCATCAGAGAAAGTACGTTCCCTAAATTAACGACCAAGAACCTGTACCTGCACTGAAAAGCTGTACAAAAGAATTAGTTGGGCTTAATCATTTTGACATTATTTGTTTTGCCAATATGCTATAAGGATATACCTTACCTTTTCAATTATATAAATTATTAAAATCATCATACTGAAATGGCTTACTTACAGGTCATCCTGGTTGGTGCTGGTACCAGAGTTCCAATGGTCCAAGAAAAACTGTTAGCTGTCGTTGGTTCTGAATTAGGAAAGAACTTGAATACTGATGAATCCGCTGTATTAGGAGCTGTTTACAAAGCGGCCGATCTCTCTGCTGGTTTTAAGGTGAAGAAATTTATCACCAAAGATGGCGTTATCTTCCCAATTCAGGTATGTAAAAAGTTTATCAACTTTTTTTTCACTAAATGATTTCCTTCACAATCAATATAAAGGAACATTATTAATCATGAGAGATCATTCAAATAAATTAAAGTTATCTCCAGAAAGTTTGTCGATCCCATGTTGTACTACATTATGTACAATAGGTCGACAGTTCATATTAGCCAGTTTTGCTGGATTCAATTTTTTAATTTGGTTATAATTTTTTTTTTGTTTCTGGTGTTTAAATTGTTTTTAACAACATAAATCTATAAACTTTAATTTATTTTCTTTTTAATAGAAAATTTATTTTGATTTAAAAAAATCTGTGAACATAATTCAGACGATCTTTTGGTTTTGTCTCTTTGTAGGTAACATTTGAACGTGATACAGAATCGGGTACTAAGCTAGTGAAAAGAACACTTTTTGGTCCAATGAATCCTTACCCTCAGAAAAAAATTTTAACTTTTAACAAATATTTAACCGACTTTGAGTTTAGTGTTGGATATGCTGAGTTGGACCTTCTGGAACCTTCAGAAATACAGTAAGTTATTTGTCATTTATAGATTGATGTTATGTTTAGCTAAGTAATTAATGTTTATCTCTTGGTCATATCTTTTCCAAAATAACTGACTTTCACACTAACACAATATCAGGACTCTGGAGGATCCTGAGAAAATATTTTAAATCCATTTTATAACTCTAATAATAACCCTTATACAAGTTTTTTAAGAGTTCAAGTTTTTAGGATTTCTGATATATATAGTCTTCCTTTTCTCTATCTAATTCATGTTATATCTAGTGGCTCTATTTCAATTGAGCCTAAATTATTCATAATTTGGCTGCAAATAAAGGTTATTTTCACAGGAATGTCTGAAGCATACATATTTTTTGTTCCTATTTTTTTTAATTTTAATTACACACACACACACATATTGGTCATATATATATATATATATATATATATATGACTTTCAAAATAAAATAAAGCTCAAAATTTTTTAAAATTAGTTATTTGGTATTAATATTTTATTGTTTTGATTCCTCTTTTCATTGTATTATGGTTATTAATTCATGTTGTATTTATATTATTATTTTAAGAATGTTTAACAACTTAGCAAACTTCCATTAAATAGTTGCAACTTATGCCTTAAATCATTATTTAGTTGTACTTACGACGAAAATTCAATTTTAAGCTGCGTACAGTAATGTGAACAATAAAACCAATCTTGGTGTTTCTTGAGTGATACTATGAAGTATCCTAACTTCCTGTGTATGTCTTCATTCAAGTAATTAAACTTAGTTAACGTTTTGTTAAAATTCATTAATTGTAAACTAGTATTTTTATTTTTTAGGAATATTGGTCCATTGAACTTAACTAAAGTGTCACTGAATGGTGTAGCAGAAGCAATTGCAAAGCATCAAGGTCCTAGCAATGAGATAAAGGGAGTAAAAGCACATTTTTTCATGGATGAAAGTGGTATTCTAAAGCTGTCAAACGTTGAACTAGTGGTAGAAAAGATTGTCCCAGAAGGTGATGGTGCAGCTGAAGAATCGCCATTATCTAAGTTAGGAAATACCATCAGCAAGCTTTTTACCAGTTAGTATATGATTCATTTTAAGTTCATTCTATCACATATAAATAGTTAAGCAGTAATAAATTGTACTTTACATATCCTCATAAGAATAAGAACACCTAAGAGTTGCAAATATAATATTTGAAACTAATTTAATAAAGTTTTAAATCTATGGGACTGAATATTTCAATTTCAATCTTGAAACTGTCTAGGTGAAGAGGCGCCTAAAGAAGAACCCGATAAAGAACAGCAAAAAGAAACATTAGAAGATAAACCTGAAGAGAAGGAAGAATCAAAAGAAAGTGAAAAGAAAGATGAGAAACCTAGTGAAACAAATAAAACATCAGAATCTGGAGAGAAGGACGATTCTAAGAAACAGGCCAAGGATGGAGAAAAGGAAGATGCCAAGAAGCCAAAAGCTGTTGTACTGAAGGAAAATATTGCTTCTAAAGAAGTACCATTGTTTGTCCCGCAGCTAGGAGGTGAACAGTTGGAGCAATCCCAATCAAAGTAAGCTCTCTCTTACTCTATTTGCCATTAAATTTATTAGTATTAACCTTTTCAAAATTAACAAAAAAAAAAAATCATTTTTAAACTATAAAACTAAGTTATTGTAGAAGATCCGAACTTGAAGCGATCTGCACCGAGCTGATAATAGAATGAAACATATTTTATAACAAATTTAGTGCATTAGAAAATATGTTAAGAATGGGTTGTCTAAAAAAATCCTGGACAGACTATTTTAAATTATTTTGTAAAAAATTATTTTTGATTAAATGTTGCAGCATCATGATAATAAGAAAACTTTTACCCTGTAATTTCGTATTTGTGTAAAAAATGGTCCTGTAATTTTATATGGGATATCAAACTTTCTTATATTCAATGTCCGATTACGTGCGGCTGCAATGTTGGGTCCTTTATTATTACACGCTATACTCAACTCGGATCTCTCTGTCCCGCATTTCCACTCGTGTTAAAATTTAATCTTTAAAATTCGGCGACCCTGATCAGGACAAAGTTTTTTGCAGGCAACCCTGTATCAATGTGTTTGCAATTTAACAACGCTTATATTGATATAATTTTTTTTTTCTATTATCAAGCCGGTGCAGATAACTGATATCGACATGTCCGCTTTTACCTTACAACTGATAGTTTGTCCAGGAAAAGAGTAGGCAACCCAACGGCTGCACATTCTATACCTTTGATACTTTAAGTCTGGGTAAAAGTTTTCTTATCATCATGATGTTTGCAACATTTAATTAAAAATAGTTTTTCGATTCAAACCCGGAACCTTGAGAACATTAGACTAGTGCTCTATTCACTGTTTTAGTTTTTATAAAAGAAGTTTTTCTTTTTTTTTTTGGAAGTTGTATTTTGGCCCAAATAAGTGATTTATCCTAAAGCCACTTGAAATGGAAACAACTTTTCAATGATCAATTTTTAGAGATCACCTGTAGCATAGTAGCTAGCATAACAGCCTTCTATGCTAAAGGTCACAGGTTCAAACCTGCAGGTGGTCCTAGGATTTTTTAATGGGAGTAAAAATCCTTAGTTATACCGTCCCTCGGAGGGGACATGGAAAGGTGGTTCTGAGCCTGAGCGATGTCAGGTACTCGTTAAAGATCCCTATCCTAATTAAACTTGGCAAAATTTTGTACTCCCACTGTAGCATCGTCCGATTAGCCATAGAAAACAAATAAAGATAACAAATATTTTGTTTTCTTTTTATCTTGGAGTTTTGTATAGAAATGACTCGTGCTTGCTCAGGTTTTCTTAAAACTATTATGTCTCATTAGTTTTTTTAAATAAATTAAGTAGAAATATTAAGAATGGCATTGCTTATATTTTTAATAATTCCGAAATTCCATCAATAAGGCCTTGTCTAAATGGCATGGAGCGAGGGAGTGAAGTTGATGTTTTCTCTATCAGACAATGAAAAAAAATAAAATGTGAATAATGTAGCATGCTGTCATATTTGAAAATTAATTAATTTAAGTGCAGATCAATTAACAATAAAGTTACAATTAAAATTACAATAAACTTGGAAATGCTAGAGCTTGAATCAAACCTTTAATGAAGTTTTTTACATGATGATGCTGACCAAAAAATAATTTTGTTTGTTACAGCATTTCCTTATCAATTGTCTTTCTCTGTATAGGACTTTAATGGTTCACAGTAGAGTGATATTTAGTATTTATATATTTTGACGATACTATATTTTATAGTATTTATATATTATATATTTTGATGGGCATTTATTGGGTATTAACCTTTTACTTTATTTAAGCGCAGGATTAATTTTTTTCTGTCAAAAATTCTTGGTAAAATATATAACAGTTAAAGCAAAATTTAGTCTGCTGGCTTTAATGTTACACACATTCTAATAATGTAGAGTTGGATCATATTAATTAAAAAATTGTTCACAAAATTATTAATAATTATTTGTTTGAAACAGATTAGCAAAACTTAATGCCAATGATGAAGAAAGGCATAAGCGAGAAAGTACACTTAATGCTCTTGAGAGTTTTGTATTCGAAACACAAAACAGGCTTGAGACTGATGAATATTCTTCTGCTGTGTCTCCTGACGAGAAGCAAAAAATATCAGAAGCAGTATCTAAGGTAATTAATTGTTTGTTTTATACATCATACATTTACTATTGTATTCTTAGGCTAATATAGGTTTTTATATTTGAAAAAAAGTTGAATTTGAATGATTAAGAAATAATTGACATGTGACGGTCGTATTTTATCTTTGTTTTATTCACAAAATGACATTAATTGGTAGTTATTAAAAGAAAATATTTTTCATTTTGAATTCCATGTGATGTAAATGTTAATATTAGTAAGGTTGATTTTGGGCTGGATAATACTCAATTTTTTATTTCATAAGTATGACGTTTCGGGATATTCTCCCATCTTCAGAAGTCTTGTTATATATTCAGGAATCCCAACATTTTCACTAATCACACATTGCTTGGTAAAATAGTAAAATGGAGTCAATATTTAAATACATCAGATATGAGCAAGAGTATTGCTCAGATCTTTGTCCTCAACTGTATCAATATGTTGATATAAGTTAATATTAGTTGTATATAAGTTATGTTTTTGCATCATTCAACATATTTACTGTCTAATTTTCTTTTTATCATTATTAAGATAATTTTATAAAAAAATTTGAAAAAAATCTGGTGCTTACAACACATGACTTTCACCTACCTCCGTTGTTAAAATCAATTTAAGAATTTTTAGATACAATTAGAGATGAAACAAGTTATGAGAATTTATTGCATCGAATTATGAGAGAAACATTTTTTTTATTAAATAATCTATTATATTATTATCAATAACAATTATTTATTTGCTTTTCATCGCTCTAAATTATCATTTATAACTTTGTTTATAAGATAATATTTTTTCTTAAATCATTAGCTTTCCAACGGTATATTATACATCTGTATTATATTGCTGTCCTTATGTTCAAAACCATAAAAATTGTATAAAAACATATTTTTGCTCTTTTCTCCTTTAGTTGGTTATTGAATTCGTTCAACTTATATTTTTACCTGTTTTTTATCAATGCTATTACGTTATTTTTTTCCTATCTACAATATAAAGGTACTTTATAGGAAGATAATTTAAAATATTTAAGTCATGTCAAACTATTTTAAAAAGAATAAAGCCTAGTTGATATTAAAAACCTGTACCACTACAACCCATGTAGAGTTTTGGGCTCAGTACATGTAGAGATTCGTACTGTTTCTAGGCCAACGGCCGTGCATGGCGTGATTCGGCCAAGATCACGCTCAGCCGCCAGGTTTTTTTCCCTTTATTGGGTTCCCATTTTATAGAGGCTGGGTGTGCCCCAGGAGGGTCTCCATGCCCCAGGATCACCCCCCGGCTGAAATAACAGAATAAATAATATTCCGCCACAGCCGGGATTCGAACCCATGACCCTGAGCACAGTAGACTAGCGCTCTACCCACTAGACCACGCCGCTTCCGCTAGTTAATATTAACGCCCATTAAATTTTATATCAATGTAGCGAGCAAGTTTAATCAAAATCATTAGAGCTGTTTTTGAGAAAATCTTTTAAAGGTGCAAAATGCACAGTATAAAGTGGCTGAATGAAATTTCGGTTTCATACGACTTTTCGTTTTTGTGCTAGACTTACCACACACACAGACCTTTTCCTGCGAATTGATTATTTGGACTCAGGGGACCCAAAAATGTGTATTTCCATTGAAAACTGGAATTAGAAAATTTTGATGATCGCAATACTTTCCCTTACTATATATTTTATATATAGTAAGGGAAAGTAAACAGGTTTAATTTATTGAAATATATTTTGGAATCCCTTATTGAAATAATATGTATAATATTCTGGTGTATAGTTTTTAAAGGTAAATTTCTTGTTGATAAATAATACTGATTTTCTCATAAAATAGGTTGCTGAATGGTTGGATGAGGAATCCATGGATGCAAATGCCGAAACTCTTTCTGAAAAGCTGAAAGGTTTGAAGAAGATGACGGATAACTGGTTAATAAGGGTTGGTGAACACAGGGAGCGACCAGAGGCCCTCAAAGCTCTCAAGACGATGATCAATGGCAGTACCAACTTCCTATTGACCATCAAGAACATTTCATTACAGCAACCCGATACTCCGCAGGCTTCGATATTCACTGCAGTGGAATTGGAGACTTTAGAGAAGACCATAAAGGATACTAAAGTGAGCAATCATTATGATTTTGTACTTAATACTAGCATAAATTAACTTTTGTTTGAGCTGAATGAAGGATTTTCTTAGAAATGGTTCAGTATTTCAAAAAGTGTATAATAAAGATTTTCTTCTTCAAGTTATTTATTGCATAAAAGCATTTATCACTGTTGATTTTAAGAATGGCACAGAGGCCTACACATCTAACTGTTAAATTTCTAAGTTATTAAAAATAATTCCAAATCATTAAAGCTGAAATCTCATTGTAGATCTTTTTTTTTTTTTATCTTGATGGCATATTCCTGATTAATAATTCTTGCTGATATTTTTCATGAGGTTTTACTGAATTCTTTAAGTCTGACATTAATTTGTATTCAATATAGGTGATAATAATATATTAAGGCAATTAACTCCTTTCTAACAGATGTAAACAGTCATTTTCGTCACGGAGAAATAAGTTAATCCCTTGGGATGGGCAGGAAAAATGTTGAAAATAAAAAATCATTATCAGGTTCTTTTTTTCAATTAAAGTGATCCATTTTCATTCAACATATTTTATTTCTTATTTCCTTCTCCCTTAAATAAGAAATGTAATATTTTGAATGAAAATGGATCACTTTAATTGAAAAAAAGAACCTAACTATACATTTATTCATTCAAACAACTTTTAATTGTAATAAAAAATTATATTTAATTTAATTCTTCCAGTCACTTTTCTTTTTTTGACAACTTTATAATATATAGTCGACTTTTCTGTTTTTTCTCCCCATTTTCAAGACTATTAATTTGTATGTCGTGTTTATTCAAATTATTATAGCAAATTGCTACATGTCTTCCTAGAAAGATTCTATTGCCTCACTGTGAGCCAATGAATATGAATCATTGAACCAATAAATATGACGTACAAATTGATAGTCTTGAAAATGGGGATAAAACCCCGAAACATCGACTACTTATTGTAAAAATTTATTAATAGAATACAAAGTGACTGAAAGAATGAAATGCTTAGTTAAATTTAAAAACAAGAGTGGAACTTCCTCAAGTTAAAAAAATATAAAGAAATCGTATTTCATTATTTTGACTATCAGTATGTGAAAACCTATGTACGTTCAGAGTGTCCAACATCCTTGATTTCTCCTAAGATTAAAAATCCTGCTTTAATTTTTCTTATTAGGAAGAAAGCGGGTGTCATTACAGTTTTAAGGAATTTTGTTGTGTTTAAAAGATATTTTTTTCTCGAAAAGTGTTGTTTTTGTTATTATTCTATTTATTTCATTACATTTTATTTTATAACGTTGACATTTCTGTGACATGAATTTTGTACATGTTTCATTAGATTTTTGAAAAGATATCATCACAAGACATTATCACTTGACAACAAAATTGGAAAATATTGAGAAGAGATGATATCATTATTATTTTCCTTATTTTGTCCATCAGTTCCGCTCTCTGAAATTATGTACTCGATTAGTAATGTTACACTTTACATTGCTAGGCTTGTCGATAAGTGAACTTAAAATGTTATTCACTAATATAGCACTAACTGTTCCAGCTATTTTATTAAGCTCCTTAATGTTCCAGCTTCATAATTTTTGAGTTGCCATTGGCAACGATTTACTCTCATCTTCAAATGATAAGTTTGCTCTTCTCTGATCAAAATTGGTTTTAGCTTAAAGAAATGTGAAGTAGGAATAAATATTGTTATTTTTATGTTCTAGCTAACTATTCCTTTGGTTTAAATAAAAATCATTAATTTAACACCATAATCTATAATGGTTATTCGGAGAAGTTAGTTCAGGCTGCAGTCAAAAGAACACACAATTAAGTTTATACTTTAATTAATTGTTAAGTTATAAGTTTAATTAATTATAAACTTAATTTTGTGTTCTTTTGACTGCACCCTGAACCAACTTCTCCCATTTATACTCACAGTCGACCATTCTCACTTCATTATAATGGTTATTCTTTATTTGATGGCGCTGAGGTTTCTATTCTGAGAAAACGTTACTTTTATTTTGATTTCATTTTGGAACTAATAATTTTTTTACATTCTACTTGATTGATATTTATTTTTTGTTTATTGGCATTTTTCAAATTCCATCGGTTTTATTCTTATCTTCTCTGTGCCACTAAGACTTTCAATAATTGCTAATATAAAATTCAAATTAGTTTATATAAAAATAAAATTATATCTGTAAAATTTAAGTTTTTATTTATTTCAGGAATGGATGGATAAAGCTGTAACTGAACAGGATAAATTGAAATTATGGGAAACACCGAAGCTGACAATTAAAGTGTTGTCTGACAAAATGGCTTCCTTGGATAGAGAAGTAATTAATTATTTTATTAGTGGGCATTAAAGTCATTGTCTTCCCATTGTTCAAATCTATTGTATTATTGTGTGTGCTTTTTTAGGTTCAATATTTGGTGAATAAAGCAAAAATATGGAAGCCCCCACCAAAACCGGTTGAAGAAAAGCCTGTGAGAGAAGGTTTGTTTATCTTTCTTTATTATATTATTATTATATCTAGAGAAGATATTTATGTATACATAGGTTACCTTCTCCCCTCACTCTCTCTCTCTCTCTCTCTCTCTCTCTCTCTATATATATATATATATATATATATATATATATATATATATATATATATATATATATATATATATATATATATATATATATATATATAGACCAAGTAAACATGTATAACCCAGAGTGAAAAGCAAGAGATTGATGGTACAGTGCCGGGATAGATATAAATAGACTTTGTAGGTTATTGCTACAGATCTAAAATGTGGTAATTATTCCGAAGTGTCACTTCTGTTGACAAGTGGGCGTGGCCCTACTTATCCCTTGTGCACAGCTATGGTTACCTTACACTGCCCGCCTTTTTACGGAGGGGTATCGTTACCCCCACCACACTACCCATTTCCCCTACTTTTTGAATTTCCCGCAATTATACGTTCACCCAGAGCCTCCTATTGTTTGAATTACCCGCGTCTCCCCACCTCTCAACTTATTCCACTTCCTTGCGTAATTTACTTTTTGAATTTCCCGCGATTATACGTCCACACCAAACATCCTATTTTTTGAATTACCCGCGTCTCCCCACCACTGAACTTACTGGACTTCATTTCCCAATTTCCTTTTTGAATTTCCCGCTAATAGATCATCTCCCACTGCACAATTTTTTAAATAACCCGCGTCTACCCACTATTCAACTAATACTTCCTTTCATCTTCCTTCCCTAATTTAACTTCTGTAAACTCTTAATATACCTTGCTATAAATATTACTAAAAAAAATATTGCTATAATTTTAATTAAAAATACTGGTGCTACATTACTGACATTAGTGGCTTTTTACATAAATTGATCTATATAAGTAATAAATCAATGCATATTTAACAATCAATTAATTAATTGACCATATAAAGATTTAATTATTCATTAAATGGTTGGTAAATAAATATGAAGAATCAGATGGTCGGGTGGCAGTCATAAAATACTATAAATAGAGAAAAAAAAAATTTATTATTCTGGATAGGTGTGAATAGTTTTAAACAAAATATTTTCTTATGTTCTACGACGCCATTTCAACCATCTTATACTTCATACATGTAATTACTCCATATAAACTTAATATTTATTACCTAATATTTTCACCAAAAACCATTATTTATAATTGGCTAAGCTGTAACCAGAAAATTTCCATGCGCAATAAAATATGTGAAAGTCCATAGTGGGTTGGAATGACAATTAGACTATTACATTTTAAAAGGTACTCGCCAGGGATTAAAGAATGTGTGTGTTGACATAATATAAAGGTAATAAATGTTAAATTTCGGTAAGAGTAATTTCCTAAGCCTATGAAAAAATGTATAAAACCTATGAAATGGAATATGGAAAATGCAATATAACTGCAAGTTGAAATATCTGTTTGGTGAGCCAATTATAGTGGCCATCCTAAGGGAAAGAAGACTGGATTAACTTGGGCCCAACCCAAGTAGGGGTGCAAGATGAGAGGCAATCAAAGTGAACCTGAAAGAAGGATAAACAGAACAACGTGAAACAGGTGAAAACAAAAACATCCATCAACCAGTTTGGGGCGTAATTAATTAGAACTGACGAATAATTTAGCTGTTTATTGCAATAAACAATAAGAAATGTTTTGTTTAACGTTAAAAGGTGGTCCCGAGCCTCTGCAATGTCAGGTACTCGTTAAAGATCCCTATCCTAATAAAACCTGGATAGGCAAAATTTAGGACTCCCACTGTAGCATCGTCCGATTAGCCATAGCAGCATAAAGTGACGTTAAAACAATAAACAATGTTTTGTTCAATTATTTTCAAAAATGAATCTCTGCAATAGACGAAAAATTGAGGGCTTACGTTTCAACATACGTAGAAACCGAATAACAAAAAAATAATAATTAAGTTATCCAAATTAATCAATAACGAAAATGAGTTAATTGTCTCTAACCAGCTAACTCAGCTATAATCATATTCAATAGTCTCGAAGTTTTATTCGCTTTTCATCACTCTCTGTTATATTATGTACATCTTTGTAAATTAGATTTTTTTAAATTCTTAAAATGTTTAACTTTGCAACAGTATATTATACATTATACTACTGCTCTTCTCCTTGGTGTTCCTCTTCTATGGAGGGTTGGAAATGAGCATGTCAATAGGATGTTTGTTCCTGGCTGCTCTCACTAGCTCCTGATTTGGTGGTTTTGATGATCCAATAATCTTTTCCCATTCTTCTTAATACTTCAATCTTGGACACTTTACCATCAAAGGATATGTTTTGTGCCCTGCGGTTAACCATATCTCAAATGCACTGATGTTGATGATATGAGCTTCCCTCATCATCCAGGCTTCCATGTTATACAACAAATTAGAAAATACGTTAAAATTAACATTCTGGTTTGAAGTTTCAATGATAGATTTCTGTTGCAGAAATGTATCTTCATTTTGAAATAGTCCGACCTTGCGATTCTAAATTGGATTTCTTTTAAAGTATACTCCATTCCTATTGATCTACATTCCTAGGTATTTATTCTTATGGACTCGTTCTACAGTAGTATTATTGATTGGCAGTTTTTGTTTTAAAAATGGTCAGATTTATCAATGATCAATCATGAATTTGGTCTTTTTTTCTTCAAATCATATAACTTGCATCCTTGGCAGACCTTTCTCATGGTTCTTTGTAGAGGCTGCAATGTACTAGACCAGTGGTTTCCACCTAGTGGTCAGCGGGGCTCTTAAGGGTCCGCGAGGTGTCATTCGATAATAATTTTAAATTACTTCAACATAAAATATTTGTGAAGCCCCGGCTTTTAGTATGGATATCACGCTCTGCGCCGACAAATTTAACATTCTAAGAGATATAATTGCTTGTGTTTATTGACATGTGCCTGCTATCATACAATCACAACCTTTATATTATCACAAAATCTTCTTCTCATTGACTATAGCGTTAACCTCCAATAAGCCCTGATAGAATGGGAAGCAATATTGGAACGTGATATTAATGCCAGAAAAAGCGAAATTCTACATGTGGGGCGACAGCCCAAACAAATCCACATTATGTGCAAATAGGAGGAGCTTGAAGTGGTAAATGAGTTCTCCTACCTTGGAACTGTGATCAGCGGAAATGGAAAAGTACAACCTGAAATACCCCACAGGATAGGAAAAGCGAATAATATATACTATTCCACCAGCTAAGCAATAGCAGGAAAGAGAGAGACGTCAAGCTCCATATATTTAAATCCGGATATATGCCTGCTCTACTGTATGGAGCAGAGAGCTGGGTACTGTCGGACAAAAGATGTAGCCATATAACAGCAGCAGAAATGAAACAATAAGTAATCTTATATAATATAATAAAGTAATATAAATCTATCATTGAAACTTCAAGCCAGAATTTTGATTTTAACTTATTTTCTAATTTGTTGACATGGTAGCCTGGATGATGAGGGAAACTCATATTATTTGTCATTTTTATATCATATCAGTGCATTTGAGATGTGGTTAACCAGAGGATACTAAACATGCCCTTGGGTGATGGGTGTCCACCATTGAAGTATCAAGAAAAATCACTTTCCTTCTGTGACCTAATTAAAAAGGCCTGCCATTATACTTACCTTGCCTCTTATCTTTCACCCCCTACCATTAATTCAATGGTAACATAAAAATGAAGTTCAAGAAGCCTGATAAATCTTTCACATGATATGGTTTCAACAAAGGCAGGATACAAAAGTATCATCATACCATCAGCCATATAACACTGAAATGGGGAAATGAAAAAATAAGTTTAAAACCTATAAATCAACCTAATATACTGGAAGCCAGAGGCAGGCAGGCACTGAAATATAACAAAAGGTGCAGAAACATCCAGAGAATAACTTGCAAAACAAGAAGGGATAGTATAAGGAATCAGATAATACCAGGAAGAATTTACTTTAAGGAAAATCACTGAATAGAAACAGTTTATGTCATATACAGACTATAAATAAGTTTAAATAAAGGAACATTACAGAATAAATTACAAAGCAAATTCAATGTGATATATATACAATAAATTAACCCATAAACCTCCATGTTTCACAGTCGGTAAGAGATTTTGCTTGGAAAATGCTTCTCTAGGTTTTCTCCAAATGTATCCACGTCCATCTGACCCAAAAATGTTAAATTTTCTTTCATAAGCAAAAATAAACTTTTTCCAAAAGTCAAACTGTTCGGAAATGTGCTCATTTGCAAATTTTAGCCGGTCTTTTTGATTGTTTTTTACTAATGAACGGCTTTTACCTAGCAACTCTACCATGAAAATTGTGTTTCCTTAGGACGCGACACACACAGTTTCCGCACTAGCAATCTTCTTTAAATAATTTTCCACTTCACTTGCAATTTTTGGTTCACTCATTCTTGGGTTTATTTTTTCCATATTTCAGAATCCACCTTTCGTCAGCATCGGAAAGTATCTTTTTCTACTGTTGCATGACTTTTCTGAAAATTTTTGCCAATTTCTCTATACGATTTTCTTCTGTTGAACTATTGTATAATGAGTTCTCTTTCTCTTACCGTTGTGTACCGACTCCAATGAAAATTCAACCCCCCTTTAACTACTTATTTCTATTGTTTATTCAATAAAATATTCTATATATTTAATAGGATGCTCCTAAATTTTTATTTTAAGGGAAGAATCTAAATTAATAAACCATTGGTAAGATTCTCAATACTTGTGTTACTTTAAGGATCAAGGATACCATTGAAAAATGGTAATAAATTTTTTCATAACTAAATCTTTTCTCATGAAAATAATTAGAAAAGTCTTTATAAAACTTTTATTTTAAAATTCTGATAAATCAGTCCATTTAAACGAAAAATCAAACCCTGCCTACAAGTAATATCTCATGGACGATGAGGCATTATTCCTTGCATAGGTAGCTCCTCAATTTACATGTCATGTTAGGAAGAAATGTTATTTATGGATGGAATTAAAAATGCTAATCAATAAAAATGTTTGGAATAGACAATCTTTTATTTCACAAATAATACATTCAAGTCTTCTTCTTGGAGCCTCCTGGCAGCCTCCACATCCAGCAATCATTCTAGTGGGTTGTTCTGAGAAATAAAATAAATTAATATGCATAATATAAGCTATACACATAATCATAATAATAGGTTTATAGTTCATGCAAAAATATATGGGATATAAAATACAAAAAAAAAAAAAAACAATAAAATGGATATATACATAATATAAAATAATGAAACGGCTAATTAATTATAATAAAAAGCATGTTTCATGAAAAATATATTAACTATTATTAAAGAAATGGAAACTTCTTAATTGCCTCTAAACAAGGTAATTTTGTTGTTGAACTGCCTTACACTCACCCCTTGGGCCACTTCAGATATACTTTTGTAAGAGTAGTACATTCATATAATATTTAATAATTACTTTAATAAGGTGGTACATACGACTATCATCAACGCTCTGATTTAATATGTGCCGTGAACGACAGCTGAAAGCTTGCTGGTCAAGGCTTTTTTTGAAAATTGATATCGTTAAAGCCTTCTCTGAATAGGTGCTCCAATGATGCAAGCCTCTTACTTTTGTAAATCCACACAGAGCTTACTCTGTGTTTCTACAAACAATGAACACTTCCTGGTTTGTATAAAGTAAACCACCCTTATCTTTAATATGTATCAAACCAGATGAAAGGGGCACATTGCTCCATAAAGGTGGATAAACACACCGTACAATGAATGCTTTTCTCAATTTTTTTAACTACAAAGCCATATATATATATATATATATATATATATATATATATATATATATATATATATATATATATATATATATAACTTGCTAACTATAGTGGCTGAGGTCAAATGATATGTAATCATGATCAGATGGTAATTGGTTCTCGAGGTTTTCTACCCTCAACATACTTGAACTGGAACATGTCAAGATAGTCATGTTCTCAATGGGCTGGCAACTGCCACCTACTGGTGCATGCAGCTCCTTTTGCACTAGTATTTTTTTCATTAATTTAGTAAATTGAAAGGCTGCTGGATTATTGTTATATCCAAACTTTGAACTTATATGTCCGAAAAAAATCTCGAGGTGGTCTTGGCTTGACTTATAAAATGGAATGTACTTTACAATTTTCTCTTTAATGACTAATTTGTCACATAAATATTGAGCATTTTCAATGACAACTATAAAGCCTGTAAAACCAATTCTCCTTTTTTCATCAATGGCATGGAGATGTTTGTTGTTGCTTTTATTAAGTTAAAATTTTATTATATACACCTGCTGGAGTAAAGAAGATGGAGCTACCTCATGCACAGCTGTATCAGCAGGTATTGCGTCCTTTTCATTATTATTACAATCAAGCTTCTTCCTAGTTGTCCGTTTAGCAGGAGACTTTCTTTTCTAAAATTAATTTTTAACACTTGACTTACTAAAAATTTGAGTTTTCAATCTTTCATATGAATATTTATTTCATAATTGCCAACTCACCACTACAATCATTGGTTTCAAATGGTCAGGATAGGCCTCAAACACATTTGGTATTGATCCGGGTTTAAGCCGTGGTCTACTAATGTAAGTTGTCTCAACTTGATCAGCAGTGAAATGTTCATTATTACTATCATATTTTGCAGGAACCCAATTGACTCTTTTTACAGCATTTATCCAGGCTTATCTTCTTTCTGGTTCCTTTAGAACAGGAAACCTACAAAATATATCATTAAAATACAACAACATTACTTCAATGTATAAGTCAAGTACCAGAACAAATAAACATTCTTTATTTTAGATAGTTTATATTTAACCAATCATGTTATATAAAATTACATACTCTACCTAATCTAGAATAAAAAACATCAAAAGTATTCAAGGTAAATGCAAAACAGTAAACAGACACCTGGGAAAAAAATTAGATAATTTGATACCTTTCAACAGTATTAGACCTGTTTACATATTATTCTTTACATTCGAAACCAATTATTAATTTATTTCACTTTGTCAGTACATATAAACTTGTATTTCACGATTTGCCAGCAAAAATTATAGGTTTCAGGTTCAATCAAAAAGTTATGCTCAAAAAATTGTATAAACATACGTATATCTAATTAAAGATGAAACACTTACCTAAAATAGCTCAGTTTCTTTATAAGATTATCCTTGCCAGAATTATTACACAGTTGGAAATTATGTATATAGATAGAAGATGAGTAAAGTAACTGACAACCAAGAGACAACTGACAGCAATAGCAATACGCAAACAATGGCGGCTATGCAGTTATAAGTTACTTAAATTGCCCTCATGCTCCCTCCATACTATAACAAACTCCTTGGGTTTTAATAAGTATTTTGAATTTGGCGCCATAAGTCGGGTGGAAGACACCTTGGATAAATCTCCTAACCTTTATTTCTAAAGACGTGGGTAGTATGGTGGGGGTGATAGAATTTAGCGCCCAAAGCCGGGTGGAAGACAACTAAGCTCAACAATATCACACTGGATAACCATAAACATCGCTACTGATAAGAGAAGTGACACTTCGGAACAGTTACCTAAAATGTCTGTTCAATCATGAAGGAGAAAAATATAAAACCTTGTTATTTTTCTTTCTCTTGTTTTAATTTTGTTGTATATTTTGAATTACAGAACCTCCATTTCCCGCTGATGATGGTAAAACCGAGACTAAAAATGCAGAGAAAAATTTGCCCTCCTCAGACTCAGAAAATGTCACTGAATCTGGAGGTGCCAAAAATGAAAGCGAGTCGGTGAAGATAGAGGAACATCCCAAGGATGAGAAAAAAACAGAGGAAAAAGGAAGTGTACCTCCTCCAGAAGCAGGTAATTTGTCCAAGTTCTTTATGTTTACTATTACTTATTGTTTTTACTGAATATTTGCACAGTATTTTTGTTTTTCCTTGCACAATTTAACACATTTGTGTGAATTTTCAAAGTACTCTTGCCACTTTCATTATAGAAGTAAAATATTCGATGAAAATGGAAATTCAAAACATTACATAACCATTATGTGTTCGTCAAATATTACATGCATGACCATTTGTTAGTGTTTTAAATAAAAGAATTGTTGCAACTCTTGAATTGGTTATTATTTAGTTTATTTGCTGTTTGCTCAATTATGTTAGATATTATTTATCTAACTATCTATGACATTTTTTTTTTAGCATTTACTTTAATATTAATACCTTCACTGTACCCCCTGATTAACAATTGGACTATTTTGGTTTGGATAGCCAAGTTTAATTTAATATAAACTCATATTAAAAAAATAATGTGGATTTCTGTTGACATTGGTGCTTTAAATTAAAATAGTTAATTTTTTAATCATCAAATAATATTTAATTTAATATAAAATTATGAAAATCAATAAATTTATTTAAATTTTGTTTGTAAAACGATGATACTGACGAACAACACAGTATTAACAGCTTTGTTAAAATGGACAGTTTATTAACAAGAAGAACAACAGTATTTTGTCGTTTAATTTATTTACTTGAGATCTTATGAGTAAAATTCATATGTTTACATGAAGTTTTCAAATTTCATTTAGATTGAGATAGGAAATGTTTTTTATTATCAAAGAAAATAGTTCCATTTATAGAAATGGAATGTGATCTTATGCTTGTGAAATTGTCTAGTCTGTTTTTATATTGCATGTGATTTTATGATTGCTATTGGCTAATTAGTCAATTAAGTGAATATCTAGTAAAATAACAGTTTCTTAATTTTTAGTCATTAGTAGTATGACTGTTATACTTAAAGTATAATTTAACTTCAGAGACTGATAAATGTCTGGACATACTATTGGGTTGTGTCTCATGAAATGTCCGAAATATTTACCTTATTTTTCTACACATTTTTCCCTACGTGATACCAACTTTTTTATCCCGAACTGAAAAACTCTGAGCTTTGAAGTGAAACAAAATCTGAAAACGCACTTTTCACTTGATCATCATTTTCAAAAAGTTTTCCTTTGAAGTTGTTGTCTAAATTCCTGAACAGGTGGTAATCTGTTGGAGACAAATCGGGAGAATATGGTGGGTGCGGAAGAACTTTGTGGCCCAGTTCTTTCAATTTTTTGCACGGTATGTTTTGAAACATGGGGTCTTGCTGCCGCTCAGTGAGATCACGAGGTACCCATGTATCAAGCTTTTTTACTTTCCCAATACACTTTAAATGTCTGGAAACAGTAGATGCACTTGCATTTAGTTGTGCTGAGAGTCCTTTAACTGTTTAGTAGGGGTTTCCTTCTACTGTATGTTTGAGGACATCATTGTTTATTACGGACGGAGGTCTTCCTCGGGGCGTTTTCGAAGTTGGTATCCCCAGCTGAAAATTTAGCAAACCAATGACGAATGATCCGTTCATTAACACTCCCTTTCCCAAACGCCTTGCTAATATTTCTAGCGGTCTCAGCTGCTGAATGGCTGAGTTTAAACTCGTACAAAAATATTACTCGAAATTTGCATGTTTCCATGTTCATATTTGGAGGTATACTAAAAGGTGGGTAATTGATTGGGAAGCTAATGTTTATAATACAAAGGTAGAGGATTAGTAACTGTTTACTTTAAATATGTAAACATTCGGAAGAAAACAACAGAGACCTGCAAAATCCTTAAAATCCTGTATTTCAGAAACTATAAAAACGGACATTTCATGTGAAACAACCCAATATATTTTTGATTGATAATCATATATATTTTTTTTTTAAATAATATAATTATTATTCTAGAAGCATAAGATGGTTCAGATTTCAGTCAAAACAGATTAAAAAATACTTATTTAATGGCTAAATAAATAGTTTTTACAATATTTTTTGACTACCACCCGAACCATCTTATCCTTTATATTTATCATACAGCCAACTATTTAATATTAAATAATTATCATTTCAATACACGCGTTTAATGTATTTAATCTTGAAGTGTTTATCTTTTTTTCATTTTTTTGTTATTTATATAATAATTAAAGACTATTTGTAAACAATTAGTAATCCTTATTTTAATTACTCTGGTTAAGGAATTGTATCATTCAGCCTTTGTTTTATTGCATGCTCTAATAATTATTCTAAATTTTTTGTTTCTTTGCCTTTTTAAGCTAAGTAAGTTTTCACTGCCTTGGTGATAGATCTGTATTCTTGCTAAACTGCTTGCTCTCAACAGCTTTGTTACTGTTTCAGAACCAAAAACACACCCTTCTCAACCATCCATCCTGTTGTCTTCATTAGTTGTAGTCACAATTCACCTACTCTTCCATTTCACAACCATTTTCTGATATTCAGTTTTCTGTTGTAGTTTTTATAAAGATCCTGATTAGTGATAGTTCCTAAAAACATGAAGTATTTAACCTATTTTATTATTTGAGTTTCTTTGAAACACTATCATGAGTTGATACTTGATTGCTATTGTTTTGAAGTAATAAGGAAACTGATAATATTAAAATTTTTTTAGGGCATGCTTGTAATGTAGTGGGGTTGTTTATGTTCGTCTTATTTTATTTTATTTTTTTCATGTGATTTGGGTATAGGATGTTTTTATTCATCTTGAACTACTCATGAAAAAATTCATCCTCTTTGCTCGACTATGTCATAGCCATGAGTAGCTTTATGATTTTATCTTTCCAGTTTTTAAGGCATGCAACAATTTTTTAATGAACAGCATTTCATTGGATTTTGAAGTTTGATTCCCTAAATTATTCAGTAAGATCTTGTGAATGTTTAGGAACAATGTCGTCTCAAACTACGGACTGATTATTGTGTTAAATGTCAATAATTGGTCTTTTTGATGAAGGTAATTACTGTACTGGTTCAGACCGCTCACTGCATATCGATGTTTTGAATAAATAAACATGTTGGTAGGTTGTTAAAGAAGTTGTCTTGTGAAAATATTGAAAATTGTAAAGTAGTCGGTACCTTCAACGACATATCGCATAGCTCATTTTAACTAGCTTCTGAAGTATTTTTTCATGTCAACATACAGATAACTCATTGAATTTGTACATTTGAAAATTCCAACGATGTGTTGTCAGAAGAGTATTGATTTTTATCCATTTATGGAAGGAACCCAACGATTAAACAAATAATTAATAATTACAGAAGTCAACTTCATCAAAGACCGACCAATCATGCTTAATTTGTAAACCGATTTTTTTCCGTATATCATAGAAATCTAAAATGTAATGTAAATTTTAATCCCAAGATCATCAAATTTTGGTAATAATCACATTTATATTTGTGCTTTACTATCTTATTAGTTATGTTCAGTTTCCTTTTTAGTCAATAATTTACTTTAATGGTAATTATAAAATATTAATAAGAACCAAAATTTTCGAATAAGTATTGCTAACGTATCAAGTCATGAAGTGCTTATTATGTAGCACTAAGATGATCAATGTAGAATACTATTCTATCATGAATCAAGATCATTATAAATATATAATCCGTCCACTCTTTTTGCTGTGATCATTGATAAGTTGAGTAGAAATTTATTTGTTAACTATTCAGTCACAATGTTCATGTTGAGTTACCATAATATAGTTTAAAACTCTTGATTGCAGTCACAATCAAGAGTATAAGCAAATTATATATATATAATTTTTATTTTTAGGCTCTTTTTTAATGGTTTTAAAAAATAAATCAAGATGCATGTTTAAATATGTATTGCGCGTGTGCATGTGTTTGTATATACTACTTGTTTATACTTGACTTAGTAGAACATGACAGTTTTTTTAAAATTAAAATATTAGTATCACTTCAGTGACTGGGTTATGTTTTTTTAACATTCCTATCTTTAGTGTGGAGTGTTGCAGCAAAATATTTTTTTATTTATAAAACAAATCTTTTGGGGTCAATACAACTCTCAAACAACCAATTTATATCTCTAAATATTCACTTAAAATGGTTCTTTAGGTAAGGGTATGAAAATATTTTTTAAATTGGGCTTAAAAGCATTATTCCCTTATAATCCTTTGATTCTAAGGATTCAAGTATAATTCTCTAATGTCTAAATTACAAAAATCTTCTACGAAATAATTGTCCTCTGGACTATTTGATCCACACATTTTCACTTTGATTATTTCTTGTAATTTTGGTTTATTATTTTCAATAATGAACCTATGTAATTGCCCAAAAAAAAAATTATCCCCCCTCAAAATTTGAGGGCTTACGTTTCAAGATACTTAGAACCCGAATAACGAATATAAAAAATCCGTTTGTCCATCGTACAAATTAATAAATACCAACAATTTTTTGTTGTTAGTGCTATTTGATGTAGAATTGAAATCGATTCAGAAATAGCAGAGATATAGTGTTTTGAAATTAGCAGTGGTGATAGACCATTTTCTTTTGAATTATTTATTGCTTTTCATGTTAGTTAATTGCCTACAAAAAGCTATATAGTCAGTTATACCCTAATATAGTTATTTGGAAATAATAAAGCATTGCATTATAATTTGTAGCTTTTTTTTTTTTTTTTTTTTTTTTTTTTGTAATAGGAAATCATTTTTTTTAAATGTTTGTACTACCAAAAACCGTAGTTTGTTCCTTGTGGCTAACTTTTTTTTTTTTTAATTTCAAAATAATTAGACATTATCTGTTTACTAATAAACAATTTTTCAATTATGGTGTGGTACTGATGTGTGTAGTTAGCTTTGTATCTGAGATTAAAAACAGTTCTTTTCAGCTTAGCTTTGTCTGTATGTAATATTTCTTATTACTTAAAGGACGTAGACATTTTATAAATAAGATTAAAGCATTAAAAATACCTTATATATGCTGTTTATGTTAGATTTGGCCAATTTTAGTTCATTAGATAAAAACGCATAATGTTGCGATCCCCCAATATTTTTCACATAACCTCTAAAACCTGTGAAAAAATATTGCTCTCATGCGCTCATCTAGTGCCTTTTTTGGTTACTAGGTGCTTCAATCTTGCTACCTTCTTAAATTAAAGCCGCACTACGAAGTGAGAGAAAATGTAGGTGAAAATTCTGTGAGTGAGGTATTGTGAGAGTACACAAAAATTGCAGGAGAGAAACGTGGAAGGCATATTTAAAAAAATAAATTCGGATAATAGTATGAAATATTACTTTTAAAAAATCACTATGATATCATTTAATATTATTACTTTCACTTACCTATATATGAAATATATATTAAGGGAAAGTATTGCAATACTTAAAATTTTCAAATTCCAGTTTTAAGGTCCCCTGAGTCCAAATGACCAAGTCCTGCATAAAGTGTCTGTGTATGGTAACTACAGTGCTAACACGAAAAGTCCTATGAAACTGAAATTTCATATTTGAGACACTTATATGCTTGAGATATTACAGAAACTTTTTCATCAAAATTAGCTAACCAGAAGAGCCACTTTATACCATGCATTTTGTACCTGTTAGCGATTTTCTCGGAAGCCGATATTTTTAATTTTCTTCTTCTAAAATACCTTTAATTTTGTACATTACAAAAGATCCATATCATCTTAATGACATTGATGAAGGACGGCTAAATATACAAGTAGGACAAATTTGATGACCAATGAAAGGATAAAAGAGCAAAACTATTTTTTAATGTAATTTTTGTTTTTTTTTATAACAAGAACAGTAATATAATATGGTAATATGGTATAATATACCATTGGAAAGCTAAAGATTTAAGAAAAAATATTATCTTATACACAAGCTAGTTAAAGTTAATAAAGAGTGATGGTGATTAATAGAGAGTGACCTTAAAACTATCTGATTATTTTAGTTAATAATATAATAGATTTTTTAATAAAACTTATTTTTTAATAAACTAGAAATTCAATTCTTTATTAGTTTCACTAATTTTTATCTCTTAACTGAATTTAACAATTCTTCAATCAATTTAACAACGGAGGTAAGTAAAAGTCGTGTGTTGCCCGCACCAGATTTTTTTTAAAAGATAAAAAACTAAATGATAGTGTTATATCAAAAGAAACAATTGTAACGTACACATCATGAAAACATGTTTTTTAAATGTAGAAACTCCATTTTAAGAAATTAAACATTTATAATAAAAGTTTAAAAAAATTAAATTATGAAATTTTATTGACAGTACATCAATTGAATATTTATACCTTGAAAGTATGTAAGAGTGTAAGATAGTTCACTATCGCCAAATCTCACAAATTTTCACCTACCTGATCTCTCGCAGTGTAGCACAGCCTTAAAAAGGGGGAGTACCTAGTTACAAAAAACGCCGCTAGATCCCGCTCATGAGAGCCACAATTTTTCACAGGTTTTAAACGCTAGTATATTTTATCTTATAGATTTAACACTCTATAAGTACTGCAAAAATAAATAAAAAATAATCAGAGAATAATGCATTTATTAACAATTAATTAAATAGCCCTGAGAAGATATTCTAAAGTTGAAGTAGCAATTAGATTTGTACTTGATCCTTATTTAATTTTTTTACAGTTGCTGAAGAAGACAAACATACTGAACTCTAAAAGCTTACGTGCTTTACTTTGTTCTTAAAGACAGTTGGGAAAATTTTTGTCGCTCTGTCAATTTCAAGACAAACTTTAATGTTTGAATAAATATATTTGGATGGAAATGGATATCTACCATGATGATTTATTCGTGGTGCTGATAATGGATCATTTCTTGGCATAAAATTTGTTTCTCCCTCACTACGAGATTTTAAGGAATATTTTTGTAGGAAATGTTTTTATAAAACATTTTATTTATTTATTTAAAACAACCATTATTTTGTTATGTATTAATTAATTAGCTATGTGATTTATCATTTATTATGTAAATAAAATTTATATTTAGGGTGATTAAGGTCTTTTGTTAAAGAATATTATTTAAATAAAAAAAAAGGGGAAAAAATTAAAATATATTTATTTCAAAAGATTGATTGTATTAGCAAATTTTACTTATAAAAATATTTCATGAATTGGTTGTAATGTATGTTGTAGAACCATCAGTGAAATAACTGTGATATGTTATAGCTCATTCCATGGTAGAACCTAGTTCTCTTAAGTATGTTGGTCTTAGCTAATAAAATTATGTATCTTTTTTATTTAAAATATTCATTTGTTTGGTATGTATAATAATACATGTTCTATTCCATTTTAAAGCTGAAAGCTTTGCTTTCTTGACACATCTTGGTAAATTACACTATAAAAAAAAAAAATAAAAAAAAAATGGTTAATTAATTTGTTACTGTCTTGAACACCTGTTTAAAATTTATTCTTTTTCCTATTAATAGATTTTTATAATATCAATTTATTTTCTCTAATTTTTTTATTTATTTTAGTCTGAATTAATTACATAATTAAAAAGTCTGAAAATAGTTGTTAATAGTTACTGTTAGTCATCATAATAACATAATTTATTTTTATCTATCTTCTTGATTCATCAGACGTATTAGAGATAGAGCATTACTGGGTTCAGTCCTGGAAACGGATAATCATCATTTTTGTGTCTATTTATCAGAATGTTTTCTTAGTGTTCAAGATTAGATAGCTAATACTTGATAACTATATTTTAAATATTGTCATTTCTAAGATGGAACTATAACATACAATCTCATTTTGTATTAAATGTTATGGTACATCATTAAACATTTCTATGTTAACCTGAATACCTATGTCTGATTCAAATGCACTACACTTATTTCAATCTTATGGTTATATGTTTGTACCACTTCTGTTAAATAATTATGAGTGTTATTTTATTTTATTTTTTTATGGAATTAAGTTAAATAAATACACATTCTTGTCTTGGACACCTCAGACTTTAATGTGAATGTATTAATATTTAATATATTTCACAACCTAACATAAACGTTGGATTAGCAGTATTAAAGTGAAATTCATTAGTAAATTTATTTGCTAATAAATAAAATCATAGAAAAAATACCTTTTTGTTCCTAATAAAATTATGGACTTATTTTAATTTTTAATTTAATGAATTCCTGACACCATCTCACTGAAAACTTAAAAATCATATTTAATTTTCATTTATAGTATTTAAGTGATTAGTTGTGTTGCTTATTAAATGTTTTGTGCTATTTAATATATACTTAAAGATAATTCTAGTAAAATTAAAGATAAAATAAGGTTTCTTAATATGATAATAATATGATTGTGTGCACATTTATGGTTGGTAAATTCTGACAAGTGATTATTTTGTGGAATTTTTATGAATTTTATCTGCCAGCAGGTGCTGATTAGGTCTAGTTGTCATCTCAGATGCAATAGGAGTAACCCCCTCCTAAATTTATAATTTATCCTAAAGCCACCTGAAATGGAAACTACTTTTAAATGTGATTACATAATGTTTCAAGTAGTGTTTACATTTTGTTAATGGATCAATTTTTATAGATCACCTGTAGCATAGTATCCTATTATAACATCCTTCTATGCCAAAAGTTACAGGTTCAAACCCGCAGGTGGCACTAGGATTTTTTAATGGGAGTAAAAAATCCTTGGTTATGCCATCCTTTGGAGGGGACGTTAAAAGGTGGTCCCGAGCCTGTGCGATGTCAGGTACTCGTTAAAGATCCCTATCCTAATTAAACCTGAATAGGCAAAATTTAGGACTCCCACTGTAGCATCATCTGATTAGCTACATTAGCATAAAGTGACATTAAATAAAGAAACAGATGCAATAGGCTTTTGAGAAAGACCTATATACATCTTTATAAAACATTTACCTAACCAGTACTAATAACAGTTTATCTTGCTCCTTATTCAATGGTTAAGAAAAATATGTTGGAGCTTTTTGCATCCTAGCCTATTAAACTACCGCAGATAATAGCTTATGGGGTGGCAGATTTTGTTTGTAGGTCTCAATGTAGTCATAAATGATAGTTATCTCGGAAGGAAACAAAATAAACTTGGATGAAGAATTATAAGATGACTAGCGATATCTATATTTGGGGAGTTAAGGAAGGTATGATAGTGAATTATTTTATTTTAAAATTATTATTAATATATTTTACTTAAATGGTGCTTTGTTACTACCACTACTAGATACTGTTGTAGGATAGATTCTACAGCCTGAATGATGAAGAAATAGAAGCTGAATGAGCCTAACAAAAAGGGATTATAAAATTATGTAATCAGGAAAGATATTCTATCACAGTTAATCATGCAAAACTTTATGGAGCATTGATTCAGTTTTGCATCTTATACACTCTCATATATTATTAAGGTTAAGCAGGAAGTTTGTTTTGTGAAAAATTGGAACTTCACCAGGGAAGAATTTTCATTAAAAAAATGAAGTGCTTTGACATGTTTCCCCTTCCTCTGGCTCTATAAAAAACAGCCTATAACATCAACATTCAAATAATGGCCATGGTATTTAATAGAATATTGTAGTATCTTGCCTTAGTTAACTAGATTAATATTGGGTACTCTCTGCAAATGGTTGTCTAACTCTTTTTCAGACTAGAGACTTGTGACAGGACTCTGGTTTTAGTTGTTAATGAGGAATTGATGATAACCCAGAAGATTTCAAATCAGAATGAAATGAGTGTAGATGCAGGTTTAGGAATTTTTATGTCTGATTACACAATGAAGGTAGGTAAGCTAGACTTCTCAAATGGGCAGGGCATGTTCCATAAATGAGATCGATTTTGATTCTTATGAAATTTCTGACTAGGATGAATGGTGAAGGTTCGTCTGAAGATCAAAACTGGGAAGAAGGCCGGGTTACGATAGTGAGAAATTTAATGTTTTCTGCGGAAAGAACTAAAATACGTCGTGGAGGTTATGACTCGGCAAAATAGATGGACAGTAGATATCAAATTAATTCGGATGTATGTATAGAAAATAAAATAATGAAAACAAGGCAGAACTTCACTATGATATTTTGTTTTGTTCTGTTTATGAAAACAATTTTCTGGTCTCCCTATTGAAAAAGTATAGTGAAATGCAAGTCATTAAATATACAAATTTATGCATATTTTCATAATTTTAATCATAACATCTAGAATCAAAACTAAAATTTTGGAAACACTTCGCATTGGATACCACTAATTTCTATCATAAATCTTACCGATGCAGTCTACCCTAAAACCCATGATCATTTCACTAGGGTGTTGTCTGTGACCCAACCACATGGACAGAACTTTTCTTGTGAACCAATTTCAATATGATCGATAAGAATGATCGGAGTCTAATGTACTGTTGTACGTAAACTAACTGAAACTGTATTTTAAAACCCTGCGAAATACTCATTGTAATGGACCTGTCCTTATAGATATCAATATTCAACAACATTCCGCTTAGAAGTGAATTCGGAATCAACCCATGATCTAAGAAACAGCATTGACCCTCCAGAGGTGTCAACTCCTTAACAATAAGCTGTATCAGTTATAATAGAATCAATTGCATTAAGGCCGTGATGACCGAGTGATCAAGACGTAGTAACCTTTAGCGATCTCAAAGTCACACGGCGCTGGTTCGAATCCTTCTTGGTCTAGTAGTTGATTTTTTTTCGTCGCAGCCTCTCAGAATAAATCTCGAAGGACCCACATTGGATACCATAGGATGGTAATCCATAGCAAAATTTGCCTATTAAGCAGTTAGTTGATGTGTAAGGAGGTAAAACGCCTGAAAAAATATCAACTGCATTGTTAGAATTTTTTAAAATTATTATTTATTGATATTTACAACTGTATTAGTTAATACATAAATTAAAATAGCTGTTAGATAAAATACATGAAGAGAAAATGCCCATTGGCAGCTCTCCACTAGGTAATCTAAACTAGAAGGTCTCGATTGTCAGGAATGTAAGAGGAAGCAAGGATTGATACTAGTTGGTTAGAGTGGGAATGGAGTTTGTCATGGAAGGAATGAATATCTGGTTCGGGCCAAATCAGCAACATATGGGATGTTAAGGTCTTTATGGATGAGTTTATTCGAGACAAAGTAAGGAGCAAAAATCCTCATTTTTCAGAGGTTTTTGGATTATAAGGATTGAATACGGGAGGAATTTGATGGTTTAGTAGAGTCCCAAAGCTCAACTCCGTAAATCCAGATAGGCCTTATGATGGTGATATAGATAAGCCTTTTGTAGATAAGTGGAAGGTTAGAGCATTTGTCCAGTAAGTGTTGAAGTTATCGAAAGCGACGGGCAGTTTCTTGTCGTTTTAATCTTGTGTGCGGATTCCATGTTAGACGTTTGTCAAGAACGAGCCCTAGATAGCGAATCTATTCAACCGTGACAAGCGGAATATTTTTAGAGGACACTGTAGGGCAGGATTTCATAGGTTTGCGACGAAGGGTAAAGGTAATTTGGTGGGATTTGTTGAAATTGATTTTAATTATCCAATTCTGACACCATAACTCAAGGGATTGATGAGTTTGAGAGGCAATAGTAGGATCGTTATTGACTGATAACACACAAGTGTCCAGAAGCTTTGCGGGTAGGTAACCTGCGGAAGGATGAAATGATTTAGAAGGAAGGGCCAACTGGATTGGAATATCCAGTTCTGCTTCAATGAGTTCATGGTGATGCGGATTAAGGATCTCAGAATGCGGATTGTAAGTTTTAAAAAGATGCTAAGCGAATGTTTGGGATTTATCTTCATCAGATCTTGTCCAGCATTGAAATTCATTAAGGAGAGGATGATTAAAATCTATGAACAGACGTAGTTTCTTAGTAGTAGTCCAAAGTGATTTATCAGTATTATGATAGAAAACTAAAGGACACAACCTATTTTGTGATCTGATAGCTGATCTAATTTTATATATCATGTGCGGTGGTTGCTCTTTTAAAGAATGTCCTTTTCTCTTTTAGGTACGAATTGATTACTTATTAGAGTACCGTGTCTATGTGTCTTAACAGTGTTAATTATTGTTAAGTAACCTTAATAACTTCGAATACTAATAAATTATAAATACTTATTTGGAATTATTACAAGTTATTGTAATTGTAATAACTTTGAGTAGACCATAACTGTCAACTTTATCCCTCTTACTGAGCGATTAACCCAATAATAAAACATAAATTGTTTTATAAAGTTATCAAATATATAAAAATTCACATGCAAGTGATTTTCTATTAACCCGCATCACCCATCAGTTTCTACCCAGTAGATCCATGTGTAGGCGACTTAACCCCACTTGTTGGTAACTGTGCATTTCTGGTGTGGTTAGATGTTTTTTCATTAAGCAACAAAGCAGGATTTCTAAACAGAAAAAAGTGTAAAAAGACTCAATAAAAAGGTAATTATATCACATAAATATATATTGATAATATTATAAGCTATTGCCAGGGCAACAATAATCATTAGTGATTATAATTAATGAATGCATCTTACAACACACACAATATGTGCAGATTTTACACATTTGATTGAAATGTAAAATTATTGATAAATAAACAGTGTGTAAGATGTAAGACAATGGGCTGCACGCTGTAGGAGAAATGGAATTCCTGGTAAGAGTATAAAATTTGATGGCGCTTAGAAGACATGATGATGGTGGTATATGTAGTAGTTTATATGCATAAATGGACAGATGTATTTATCATTATACCGTTGTTGTTTTTTTCATTATATAATTGAATCAATATTTTTGAGTGCTAATAGCAGATAAACACAAGTTGGTAGTATGTTAAGAAGTAAGGGTGTGTTTTCTACCCGATTTATTCGGTATATTTATTAATGTTACTTATTCGTTTAAGAAAGATAAATACTAGTTAGATTTACCATAAAGTCAACCTTAACTTGGGATTCAATGTCGAACCACTTCTGATATTGTATAATCATGCTCGACTGCAATCGTCTTGGTACCCTAAAGAGAACACAACATTTTATCTGCATACAATTATTTATTTAATCTATTAAAAGTCCTTAAATTATTTATAAATTTCATCGAGGTACTATTTTCTACTCTTCTTAAAGTTTTCTCTCCCTTGACTTCTGAAAATTTGTGACAATATATATTTCCTAATGCAATCATATCATATATATCCCTTTATGCAATCACCATGTACCACATATGATAATATTTAAAATTTAAAACCTTTAAGCCTGCCTAGAATAGTTTGTAGAGGGTTAATAATTAAAAAAAAGATGTGTATACTAATTGTATATAATTACTATAGATCTGCAATCGATTATTAATCAACAAATTTGTAACACCATTGTAACCTTCTTCTTTTTTTTTTTTTTTTTTTCACGTGGGGTCACCAATTGTTACCGTATTTACTAATTGCGTGTTCTATTATTGATTTTACAAATATAATAACATAATTCAATTAGAAGGCTTTTATTAAACATACAACACATTAATGTATGATATTTTTAACTAACTGAAAAAAGAAGGTTACAATGATGTTACAAATTTGTTGATTAATAATCGATTGCAGATCTATAGTAATTATATACAATTAATGAACACATCTTTTTTTTTTTTTTTTTTTTAAATTATTAGTCCTCTACAAGTGCTTGTTTTAATTTAGTGAGAAGTAAATTTTAGTCAATAGCTACCTTACTTTATTAATTTGAGTATTTTTTCACTTGATAAAAAGGAGTAGTAATGTAAGAAGTAATATGCCATAATTTACAGCGATTTGTTACTGTTGAAACTTCTTTCTAGTTCTTTATACATAGTTTTATTTATTAAGATATTCGTACCTCGGAGGTAAGACTATATGTATCAATATGGTATTTCATATGTCATAATGATGTTAAACATTTTTTACGAAGTATAGATAACATTGCCTAGACCTAATTCGAGCTGAGTAACATATTTTAAAAGGACACTAGTAATAAGCCTACTATTATCAGAATTACACCATCTCTTTAAACTAATTTTCGTTAAATTTATGGATACCTTATATGTCCCTGTTCCACCTCGGTGTATTATAGAAATATATAATGGGTACTAAAAATATATCTGATTGCTTATTATTAGAACTAGAAACAAATCTATGCATGAAAATATGTTTAAAAATCTTTTATTTTCAAAATTCATGTGGTACTTTTGATAATATATCAAACCGTCACTTTAGAAAAATCTGGTGTAGGCAATACACGACTTTCACTTACCTCCGTTTTGAAATCGATTAAAGAATTTCCAATACGGTTAGAGATAAAAATAAGTGAAACCATTAAATAATTAATTAAATTGAATTTCTATAGAAACATGTGTTTTTATTTAAAAATTCGACTATATTATTATCTAAAATAATCAGTTAGTTTTATCGGCTTTTCCTCATTCTTTATTGACTTTTACAAGCTTGTGTGTAAGATAATATTTTTTCTAAAATATTTAGCTTTCCAATGGTATATTATACTTCTATATTACTGTTTTTAAATTCAAAAAGACAAAAATTGCATTAAAAAAATATGTTTGCTCCTTTCTCTTTTAGTTGGATATCGAATTCGTTCAACTTATATATTTACCTGTTTTTCACCAATGGTAACAAGATGGTATGGTTATTTTTATAAAACCTACATAATAAAAGGTAGTTCATAGCAAGAAAATTTAAAATATCGGCATCTAAGCCCTTTCAGACTATTTCAATCAGTATGAAACTGATATGATATTAAAGCCTATTTATTAATTTTACATCGATATAGCGAGTTTAATCAAAATCGTTAAAGTTAAAGCCATTTTTGAGAAAATCGTTAATAGGTGTAAAATGCATGATATACATGATATGACATCTCGGGCTTCCAGTTGTTATAAATATGAAATTTCAGTGGGAGTTTCACAAGACTTTTAGTTTACGCGCTGCAGTTAACACACACGGACACGCACACAAAGATATTTTTACGGGACTTGGTTATTTGGACTCAGGGGATCCTAAAACGAGTATTTCCGTTGAAAACTATAAATCGAAAATTTTCAAGATCGAAAAATACTTTCCCTTACTATATATTTCATTTATAGATAGTTGAGTAAAAGTAAAAAGTATTGTTAGCTAAATTATATAAAATTTTCTAGAAATTTGATCTTTTAGGTTTTTTCCCCTGACGAACAGTTTAAGCTCAAAAATCAGGATGTTTCGGTGGTATCCAAATTACATTCCCTTTCAGTATTCGGGATTTAAGCCTTATCAGGCTTTATCCCTATTTCAATAAGGATGACACTTACCAGACTTTAAAAAAACATTTAATTTATGAATAGTGTTTAAATAATTTTAGTCAAATTGTTAAAGCCTCTAGACAATTTTAATAAGGTGTAAAATCTATAAAAGGTATAAAATGACATTTTCGGTTCGTTTTGACTTTGATGAATATGTTATATGAATCTATATAAATAAAAAGTTTATTACTAT
This sequence comes from Piezodorus guildinii, assembly GCA_023052935.1. Classification (NCBI taxonomy): domain Eukaryota; kingdom Metazoa; phylum Arthropoda; class Insecta; order Hemiptera; family Pentatomidae; genus Piezodorus; species Piezodorus guildinii. The sequence goes on along the minus strand of CM041292.1, from coordinate 42,283,806 downwards.
TTCATAAATATTATCTTATGCACATGTTATTCTGGTTATCGAACTATCAAAGGTTTGTTTTTAAAATAAAGGGTATACAAGTACTCATATCTCGAAGCCGTAGGTGAGTACTTAGTAAATGAAAATTATTTCGTTGTGTAAAGTTTAAATTAAAAAAAAAAAATATATTTTTTTTTTTGTTCTTAAAAAAATTCGAAGAATTAATAAAAACTTGTTCCTGCAACCTTGATTTTTAGAAAGTTTCTTTTTGTCATTTAAAATAGATATTTTTCTCTAAGACTAGGGTGAACAAGCTGATTAATCAACATCCGGCCTTTTTGTAGTATGTATGTTGAAGATATGATGTACATCTAGAATTGCAAGAATTCTAAATTATTTAAATATGTTAAATTAATAACATAAATATATAATGCATCTCCAATTAATCCTTTAAAATATATTGTTTAAATTATTTTATTTCAGATGCTCCGAAATAATATGATTGAGAAATGGTAGCAAAGAATTTCAATGATAAATGGAATTTTTCCGTCTGCAGTGGTGCTTATGATGAAATGCAAATGCCATATCTTTGCGAGTTCTATTTAGCGCAATGAGAAATAACTAAGTCTTAAAAGCGGATGTAGGTTAGTTAAATTACAGTGAACAAAATTTATTAGATAACATTAAACAATTACCACCCTGCTTGCAGCATGATGTTTTCTATGTTGTAAATAGCACTTTTCTAATGAAAAATAAAAAATATATATATAACAGTAAAGGAATTTTAATGTTAAATATTTATAAGTACGACACGTAAAACCTTACTCATAGAATCCTTGAGAAAATACTAAGGTCAAATGTCGTTGACTAGTAATCCATTTCGTCCTTTCTGTCTTCCTCGCGGAGTTTTCTTGTCTTTCTCATTGCCTCCTATATTTCTTATATATATATTTCTGCCTCGTATATTTCTTCCATCAATCTCTTTTACGGTCAATCCCACATCTTTCTTCAAAATAGTATGTTCTTGTGCATCTTTTAGGCCAGTGATCATTCGACATCCTCAAAAGTTTTTAATGCAACTCAACTTTTTTGTTCTTGTGCTTTATAGAATAAAGGAGTTATTTTAAGAGAGTGTTTTAACATAACTTGCGAATCTTAATAATGAGAAAGCTAAAGACGTGCGTACATAATTACAACACAGACTCAGGTCTGTGTTCAGCCAAAGTTCCAGGGTGGGCAGGAAAGTAATCTGAATGGTGGGTACATGGAAATGAAGCTAACATGTTCTTAATCGCAGCACTTTGAAAACTACCAGAACTAACGAAATTCGTTCCAACATAAGTCAAAATCGTCCGAGAGTTCTGTATGCACAGAAAACTAGTTAAGATACAGAACTGTGATCGGTGGTCAATCAAAGTTCGATCATTCGCGGAGAATTAATCAAGATAGGTCTGAAAAGGGACTAAATTAAAATTTGGATTTTATAACCTTCTGTTAACCAAGCCTTCTGTTTGATGAGCTCTCAATGTATTTTACTAACTAATAGATGATAGAATTTCTTGAATTAAAATCCTTTCAATCATTCCTGTTTTCTGCTTTCTCAGGGGTTCCACAAGGCTTCCACTTAGAAACAATCCTGTTCAATCTGTTTATCAATGACGTCTCATCCTCTCCAATCAATACAAATTTTCTGTTGTTTGCAGATGATGATAAAATTTTCTGTAGAGTTAAATCTGTATCTGACTGCCAGCATTTCAAACTAAAATAAACTAGATAGTTTTATGGTCTAATAATAATGCCATGTCTCTGAATATTGATAAAATGTAATGTTATTTCATTTAACAAACTAAAAAAACACTATTTGCTTTCCATATTGTCTCGATAATAAAGTTCTTACTAAGTGTAATGTTGTTAAAGACTTGTGCGTATATTTTTGATCAATCTTTATCCTTTCATTACTATGTAGATAGCATTGTTAGCAAGGCCAAAAAATTGATTTTCTTTATATTTCTTCATTCCAAAGATTTTAATGTGTCCACTATTACGTTAGTTTACATTTCATAGTCCGTCCAGTGTTGGAGTATGGTTTAGTTATTTGGTCTTATTGTTATAAAACTCATATTTAATTATTTAATAGACTGGTAGGGTGTAAGATTGGAATGCCCCACCATGATGTATCATAAGATGATATAATGCTTAGGTTAAATCTATTTCAGAATCCAGGTGAAGTTTGATCTAACATTCTTATATAAAATTATTGACGGCTTATTTAATTGCGTTGATTTATTATAACAAATTAACTTTCATGTACAAAAAATGATAATCCGACCATGCCCTCTTTTTTTTACTTCTGTAACCACCATTACTTACCTTTATCATTCTCCTGTCAATAGACTTTAACGACAGAAAAATAAAATACGTCATCTTATTGACTTGTTTAATGTTAATTTAACACATTAAAAAAAAGTTTTCTATTATTTTAGCTAACGATTCTGAATTATAATCATGATTTAATTTGGTCCATGTAAAATGTTAAAAATTGTATTATTCAATATTAATTTTTGTTTGTACCCATTGGATTCTTATTTTTTAGTTTATTCCTCCTTTTTTTTATGTTTATGGTCTTGTAAAATGGACGTTCCGTCTATAAATAAATTTATTTCGTGAAAAGAAGTAATAAAAGAGTTAAAAAAATGTCTTCCTAGCATTTTGTTTTAGGTATAGTTGCTAAGCTTGTTTGTTCAGAATAATTTAGTGTTTCAAGTAACTTGTATAACAAACTGTCGACATAGTTTGTTTATTTTTGTTCTTTTCAGTTTGATTTTGGTTCTGTTCTAACATGTTATGTTTTCAGGTTAGTAGAAAACGCACTCTCAGATTTCAACATCATAGATATCTATGATTGAGTGTGAAGACAAAATAAAACATCCCTCATTTTTGTTTATTGTTTAGTGACCTATATTAAAGTTGAGGTGATTAAATGGGATTTTTGTGGCATTTTAGGAGTACTTGTATCATCATTGAATGTACCCAGCCTAGCCTGTACGTGCTCTGGAAAGTTGGATAAAAATATATTGAAAAGTAACAGAATCTATGCATAAGTGAAAACATGGAATTTTAAAATTAAGTTTAGGCAACAGTGGTAAGGATATAATCAGCTTCTGAAAAATAAGCTCGATAGAGAATTTGTGAGATATTTGACGTGCGATTTAATTGGGGGTTTTTAAGCGGCAAACGACGATTTCAATATTTTTCGTGTTTTATTTAGTCTAAAAACGTTACATTATTCTTTATAAATCCATTAACAAAAGAGCCATAAGCTCATGCATATTTAATCAGCAGCTATATTGAAACCAAATGACTGATGTCATGTGAACTTTTGGGGATCATCTTCAGGTACCAATTTTAAGAAAAAAAAAATGGAAAAGAAGGGACTAAAACTTTTACAGTGGTTCATTAAGGCCTGGCCACACTTAGCCTAGTGGAAAGACGAATTTTCCGATCGAATCCAAATGACGTCATCGGAAAGGAAAGGCAAATGCCGGGCGATTCCGATGTCAATGTAGAGAAGAGGATTCGAAAGACGAATTTCCTTTTCCCGTCATTCCACTCCACCAAGTAGGGGTAGGCATAATCGGATGATCGCGATAATCAAATGATCGGACTTCGATGATTTCAATAATCGAATGATTTCATAATCGAATGATTAATATGTGCAAATATCCATGTATAAAAAAACAACAGGTCATTCGACTATCCCAACCCCTTGTAACCCCTCGATTATTGTTTAAAAAACACAGTTCGAATGATCAATCCTTTCTCCGAACCGATTAGTCCGATAATCGCTTAATTCGAATGATTGAAATAATCGAATAATCTGATAATCGTCATTCGATTATGCCCACCCCTACCACCTAGTGAGGCCGGGGAAACGGAGGGTAAAGTCTACTCCGATGGTGTTCGGCAGTTTCATCCAAGTTCGTGCCTGCTATTAATTGTTGTCGTTTTCCATTATAACTATTGTTTTTAACCTGCACCGAGATGGAAGAAGAACTTATTTTAACAGTTGAAAAATATAAGGAGCTGTATGATCCTGGATTCTGGAGCTGTATTACAAAATCTTCTTATGAACAGCTGCTACTTATTGTAATTCATTAAAACAGTATAACAATTAAAATAAAAAGGCGAATACTCGTTTCGTCGTACACAATTAACAATACAACAATCAATTAACATTTCCTCCTTGTGTTGGAGGAGGTTGCCCGTCAGGGAGGTAGGTGGGAGTGGGCAATTTCCTTTCCTCTCCGCTGAGTTTGGCCACCTCGTAAAATCGTCTATCCTTTCCTCGCCTTTTCACTCCTCTAAGTGTGGCTGTGCCTTTGCAGTAAATAATAAACTAAAATGAATTAAAAACGTTATTATGATAATCGTGTAATAATAATTATGATAGGTACACATAATGTTATATAATTTATTTGTCACATTAATATAATTGACAGCTAGCTTTATAGGGTTCACTTGTGGATATAGTAGCTTATGTCCAAAGTAGCTGGTTCGAACCCGACTGATCGCCCTAGAAATTTTTAAATGGTGTAATAAGTCCTTGGTTATGCTCTCCTTCGGCGGGAACATAAATGGTGGTCCTTGGATCTATGCGGTATCAGGTTAGAGATCCCTATACTGATTAAACCTGAATAGGCAAAATTTAGGACTCCCCTTTAGCTTCGTCCGATTAGCTACAGTAGCATAAAGTGACGTTTAACGAATAAGCAAATGAACCGTTGTCCTATCAATAATGAAGTAAATATTTATTTATGTGGCAACTCGCTACATCCCTTAAAACTAGAGCCACATCTAGTAGCTTCTGCATAGTGACTGTCTTTAATTTTTTTTTCAGACCTTTTTATAGAATAAAATTTCTATCTTGTCTTGGACGCCATACTCTTTTCGTTTTTCGTCGGTGACGCTCATCTTTCATCACTTTATTTTGGATCAAACTAACCCAGGCTAGATATGCATTTCTGATAGTTTGTGGATTTTCTTTATTTCCAGACTACTCCCTTTTTTATCGATCCGAAAAAGCCCTTGGATTTTGTGTATTCATAGTATGTTTTTATTGATTTTTTTTTTTAATGCGATTTCTTCTGATCCACATGGACATTCCAGAGTTTTGTAGTGAATAGTTTTAGTAATGTATGAAGTCAAATCTAAAATACTGATTGGAAACTCTTGAGAGAATAGCAAATTATATTCTTTAAATAATTTACAAGGGGGTACTAGGTTGATCCTGGATATAGTAGAGCTTCTCTTCTGGAAATAAAGTAAGAGCAGCAGTACCAGTCTTTATTGAAGAGTTTGACCCGTTTGGACAGAATAAGCTATAGATAAGAAATGGTGCAAATGATCAAAGACTCTCTAAAACACACCCATCCGTGTTATCATACCCTTCGGGATAAGTTTAAGTAGAAAATGTAAGTATTAAGGCAAGCTATGATTGGCTATATGATCAAAAGAAGTGGTAAGACAGTTGTTGAATAGAAGTGTGTCATGTTGCTGCATATGAACTTGTTTTTTGCCTTCATAAGCGTCTGTAAGCATCTGTACTCCAGCAGTTACGTGATTGTGATGCACCGAGCAATTTATAAACGTAGACTAAGACAGCCTTGTTAAAGTACGAGGTTTCATTTACAAACCAGAAATATCCTTAAGCGAGGATGCTTTCAAGATTCCGTTCTTGGTATGGCGTTATCATCATTCTTTTTGGACTGTTTCTGGGAGTGCTTGAAAATAAACAGTTCCACACAACAGCCTTCTTCTACGATCTTGCGGTTAATGTGGTTTTAAAAATCGGATAATAAATATTGAAATGTCCTATTTACTTTTAAATTGTACGCCTATTTCGAAGCAAATTTCTGTTGGATATTTCTGAACATTAAGTTTTAAGGTCCCAGATAAAACTTAAAGCTTTTATAAGTCGTTTATTATAATTCCCATTTCCTACTGATTTCAAAGAAAAGGCGAGATTCCTTCGAAATAGGAATATTTTTAAGCTATTAATAAAATATTCTCAATTTTGAACAAGAGAAAATCAACTAATTAAATATTAAATGAAGAAATCTTCCTTAAAGAATGTTAATGTCAACTGTCCGAACAGATGAAATTGAAACATTAATTAATTTGGAGCGAATCCGCGCCGTTTCCAACCAATTCTGCTATTTAACATTTGCTTGTATTTTGGCAATAACATTTCGCGATTGTCAAAGTAAAGAGTAAAATCTTTCGAGGATACAAAATAGACCTAATAAAGAACTGCTTTAAAAAAAAAATAACAAAGGAAATATTAATCTGATATAGTTACATCGAGGTGACTATTTTGAATATTGCTATATGATTTTATGTCCTATAATTTCATTATTAACATACTGATCTGCATGTTTAATAAGTTTCTAATAAAATAACGCGATAGTTGGAAAAAAGGGTTCCTACATGAGTAGTTTGTGTTCTCAACAACTGTTAGGTGAGAAACATCAATTTATAAGGCAGTGCCATCGAGTTATGTTGTGTTCGCTTCTGATATCATGGAGTTGTATATTGAATATAGTTAAGACGCGAGTGTTTATCTATAGAAGTATAAGTATTACTGAGTTATGTTAAAATTCAGACGAAATCATTGTTCAACGTGCCTAAAAAGGACTCACTCCCTTCATTTTCAGCTAAGCTGAAGCTTTTGATCTCTGCAAAGTTTGATTTTTTATCTACTGCTGTCACGGTTTTTCGGATATTAAATAAGCGGTAAGAATTATTTTCGACTGTGTGATCTTGTGCCTTTCTATAATATTATTACGTGTTTACTCCGAATCGTTAAATTCTCACATTAATGGAAAGTAAATAGGGTGGCAATCAATGTTTCTAAGACCTTTGTTGATTATATGCATTTACTATACAAATTCTTGTCACCTGTGGTTTGTTTAAACTTGTTACTGTATTATTAATTGTTTTAATTTAATAACAGGTATACTTCTGGTGCTTTGAATTATAAAGTGCTCCTGACATTCCTGGTTAAAAATCATGCAACCTTGGAATCAATGGGGTGTTCAAGCGACAACAGGCTATACTCTGCCTGGATACCCTGCTGCCATGCCATCGCCAGTTGTTTCGGTAGCTCCGACAGTGTCATCATTGCCATACACGATGGGAGGCTACCAATGGCCAAGTTATAGTGCAACCAATGTTACTCCTGTAAGTGTTGAATTTTATTCTGTATGTAGTCCTAATTATCTCTTTATGTATGTATCAGTGTACAGTTGATATGTCAATGGAAAGGTTTATTGTGTGTTAATGCAGTGAAACGTATGTTTTTTTTTGTTGTCCATTATTCAAATGGAATAGTCTTAGTGGAAGATCCTTTGAGCAGGAGAAATTTTTCAATAGGAATTGAACTGTTAATTCTTGGCCTATCCAATACATATTTTTTCTACTGTTGTTGATTTATTGGCATAGTTACCTGTTATTTATCAATGTTATAACTTCTGAATGTGTAAACATCTTTTGTGTCAAGTTTTAGTAATGTCTTTCTGATCATTTAAGCTAACAGTTTTAGTCAATGTTTTGGAATTAGCTACAGTCATAATAAAATTGTGTTGAGTCTGCTAGAACTTTCCAATAATATTGAAAACTTTATGATATTTTCTCTTACATGAATGGGTAGCAACTTAAAACTCGATAATCTTAAAAGAAGAGTAAGCTTCATCTTTTCAATGTGAAGGCTAGAAGTTTATCTACTTTGTTAACTATGTATAAAAGCCCCTTCACAATTTTTATATTGATTTAATTAGTTTTTATGAATTAATCATTTTTTTACTTTGTACTCTTTAATTTTGTGATTTGTTAATGTTAAATATTTGTAAAACATTTTTTTCATATACTGCTGCAATTAATTTCAAAGACAATTAGCTGTAGACTCACCCCATAAGTAACAATGATAGAGAAGTTCATGCAGCTTCAGCTCAATTGGATAAGATTGTTCCTCCTTCCAAAGGATTTATTTTGGTCATCTCGCTGTTCGGTAACATCATACAGACTGCCAGAGGATGCTTGAATGTGGGAAAATATTCTAAGGCCTTGGAATTGCAAATATCATTCAACATACATGGCAATGAGGTTTTTGACAATCTAGCGAAGTTAGGAGCAACCCTATTCCAACGTGTGCCCCATCTCTCTGATTTTCAAGAGCACTGATTAACATCGGTAAGCAGATCAAACTGACCACTCTCTGAAAAGACTGTTGGCCTGAAATGTTGGACTTGAATCACCGAAGGTTCCGTCAAACCTATACTACACTCCACACATTGAGAGCTCTGAGTAAACAGAAGCCTGCCTTTACTGGTTAACCTGTCGCCAAATTAACAGCAGGCAGTGTTAGCTTGCAGTAGCACAAATTAAGCATACAATTAATTTGGAAGAGAACACTAGGAGATATGAGACATACGAGCTCAGTTATATTCTTATAGGAGTCCAATTTTTAGTTATAGTGTGATAATTGCATTTACCAATAAAGAAAAATAAATTAATTACACATAAATATAATAATGTAAGATTGATTTCTTTGATGAGTGCCAAAAATTGTAAGATCAGACATCTGATTTGGAGCATGGATTGTTATTGCTAGTCCATGTTACAGGGAAAAGAAGGAAGTGTTACAGAAATAGTGATGTTTTCTTAAAATATAATTTTTTAAAGTAAAGAGTTATAATGTAGTTCATTTTTTCTCTATTCAGTCCTGTTGTTGTCAAGGATTGTATGAGAGTTTATATTAAATTACTTATATAATGAAATACATTTCTACTGGAATATGTCGACTGATTGTAGAATAATAACTAAATCAATAAAGCTTTGAGTCAATATGTTAGTGTTGACTTCTGAAAGATAAGTTTCATTTTATATTTTATGTACCTGTTAAAACAATTAAATACATACCAGTTATTTGCAGCCCATCAACTATTACTAATCCATACAAATTGCTAACTTCTTTTGTGTGCAGATAACATTGTCTTACTTAAACCAGAGAGAGTATTTGTCAAGTTAAACCTTTTATGTAATAATGATAATAATAGGCTTATCGAACCTGAAGGTCGATATTACTAAATATTGCCTACACTGAATTGTCAAATGATCACTTTAAGTCCAAGCCTCCAAGACCAGACAACACAATCCTCCCATGGACTCTTCAGCCTACCTTTCGGAAGCCTACCAGTCGATTCAGTCAATATCAATGTTATGCCCATTTAAGTCTCCTTGTTGCTATCAATTCAATTATATTCACTGAGTACAAGCTCTGCGATTTCGCTTTGTGCAACCTTCTGAATTTTTGAGTGACCTCATCTCTCTTTTGACCAAATATTTTATGCAGTTCCTTATTTTTGAAAACTTAAGGTTCATCCTTCAAAGTAAGAGGTCACATTTCACATCCGTAAAAATCCGTCGGAAGAATAATAGTTTAATAAGAATAATAGTTTAATGAATTCTAACCTTCAGGTTTCTAGGTAGAAGCCATAAGCTAAGTGGTTTCGCAAATGAATAGTAGAATGCATTTTCCGTCTTTAACTTTAACTTTATTTCCTCCTGGATTTTGTTTTATCTTGTTATCATTGAACCTAAATCCTTCAATTTCTCTGCATCTTCAAACATATGTCCTGATATATCAATATCACCAAGATCATCACCGTTTCTGCTACTAATCATATATTTTGTTTTATCTGTATTTTTAAGTCCTATCTCTAACCTTCTTTGTAAAAGGAGAAATGTTTATCAATCTCGTTTTATGTCAAGCCTTATTTAAATTAACTCATTCCTCTAAATATTGATTAGATAGTTGTAGGATAGATTTTTTATTATTCGTTGTTAAAACGTAGTTAACAAAATTGTTACATTTTATTTTTTGGATCAGTGTAAATAAACATCTATAATAATCCAATGAATGAAAACGTGTTTATTAACATAGTATATAGAAACAAAATACTCACATTTTAAAATAATGACAATAGAAAAATCTGCATATTATGGTAATGGACCATTTCATATGAAAAGTCTCAGGTAAGGTTATATAGTCAAACTATCTGAAGAAATCTTAACATTTTTATTGAAACTGTTTAACCCTCATTTTCTTTACATCATTCCAAACCTGTTTTCAATTTTTCGATTCCAGAACTGAAACACTCAGGATTTTGTTTAGAAATAAAATCAGAAAATGTGTTTTTGACCTGAGAATCATTTTCAAAAATTCCACCTCTAAGGGAGTATTGTGCGAATAAGGTTGGTGTGGTAGAACTTTTTTACATTGCTCATTAAGTTTGTTTATTTATTTAATGTCACTTTATGCTGCTGTGGGTAATCGGACAATGCTACAGTAAGAGTCCTAAATATCCAGGTTTAATTAGGATAGGAATCATTAATGAGTACCTGACTTCGCGCAGCCTGACAACCACCTTTTTACGTTTCCCCTGAACCCACAACCTAGAGCATAAGTTAGCCACTACACCATAGGTGACCCCGCACTCATTTTGTTTTTCATAATCTGTCATGAAAAATGAGGTCTGTCTGGCGTTGTTGTGTGTGAGTAAAGAAATAATAAAAGTGAATATTGTGTATGAAACTACTCAATATGTGTATACTCTCTTTTTGCCTCCTTCCTAATTAAACTTGTTAGTTAAGCAATTTACAATCGATTTCCTGTTCATTATATTAAAATGAATAATAAAAAGCTGATTATGTTTTTAGTTGTAACTATAAACTAGATAAACTCAATTAATAAATCAGAATATTTACCAAGGACTAACAAATATTTAATTAACCAACTATTTGTGCTTTTTTGATTGTATCTTATCCTAAATGATTACTCTTACTATTTCTTCCAGTTATTACCCTTAATAACCCAAACAATACTTTTAGAGAACAGGTTCGCTGTCCAAACTGCTTTTCTCTTATATTGGAATGGACATACCAAACCTCTAAGAAGGTTACAGTATCTTTTTTTTCTCTATAGAACAACACACTGGACAGTAAGCTCCTGCTTCACACTTGAATAAAGGGATTCTGTTTTACACAGAAAAATCAACTGTATTGGTAATAAAACAAAACGATTATTGAGATAGGGGTTTACTATACTAGTGATTTGCGGACCCCTGAAGGTCTGCAGACTTATAATAATTATAACAAAAGTATATGGACAAATTCAACATTCTAAGTGATATAATTTCTAGTGATCACTGGCAAGTGACTGCTACTGCACAATCACATTTGTTAAATTGATCATTTTCTAAGAAATTGAGAATGGTGAGCTTAAAGGACAGATGTAACTTGTCGTCATAAGATAATGGACAATCTTTTAGTTCGTTATGATTATTTGAATAAAGATCTGTCTTGCATTAGTTTTTTTTTTCTTTTTTTCACCTTTCTGGCATACAGAGTTTCGGTAGCAGTGGTATTTTGCATAACATTTACGTGATACAGTGAAGCTTTTAGGGTAACTTTACATACATACATATATACATATATATTTATACACAATTTTTAGGATTTAGGTGGACCTTGCCTTTGAAGGGGTTCACACAATTTTTTGTTGTGAACCACTGTACTATACGAAAATTATATAAACCTTTGTACAAAGAGGAACTAGAATGCAGCTTTGTCTAGATTATTTTGTTTCTCCAAAGCCGTTGTCCTGTGCCTAAACACAATTAACCCTCCATATAGATTAATGATGTTTGACATATTTTGGTAAATTCCATATGTTTGTAATTCTAAACTCTTCCAGTATCAATATACTTTCTGCTTTAATATGCTGGATCTAAGGGACTCTTAAATTGTGATCAAAAAGCATCTTCTGGGTGTAGATGTTTCATTTCGGCCTACAATGTGGGCCTTCATCAGGGTTAAAAGAAACAAGATAACAACCAATGTAATTATAGACTTAATAATGCGTTAGGTATATAATAATAATATGACAGTAATAAATTATGGGAACATAAATAAAATTAAATGTAAAATTATAATAAGATGACAATTATAAAGTATGGAAATAAGGTGACAGTTATAAAGTATGGAAATAAACAAAATTAAGATGATAGTTTATAAAGTATGGAAGTAAACATAGTTGAGATGATAATATTGTAATGAGAATATATAAAAAGAGACTAAGCAAATGAAAAAAATGACAAAGGAAAAATATGTGAACAATTAAAATTTTAAATATTAACAATTTTGAGTTGATATATGACGGTAATATATTAAAAACATAGTTAAGAGTATAGGTAATATATAAAAAAAGAACATAGTCATTACAAAAGAGAAACAGTATGAATAAAAAATAATTTAAATTTTAAAATAATGTAATATTAAACTAATAATTATATGTCAGGATATGTAACGGAGAAAGATATGAGTATGGAAAGAGGGAGAAAGAAATGGGCGATGAAACAATTGTTTACCTACTAGATTACTGTTTATTTATCATTTCCTTCGACAGCTCCTTATCGTCATTCGTTATTACTTAATCGTCATTTATCATCGTCATCCGTTATTACTTAATATCTTTTAATCTTTACCTCGTCACTATTTCTTACAATTTTATCAAATACTCATAAGTAATAACTCAAGTACTCTCAAGTAATAACTTTTGGCTATTTTTTAACAATCGAATCAGTAAACATAACTTAGCTTCTTGGAATAGTCTTAACGGACATTCTAGTTCTCATATTTTCCGTTCCACGCAATGAGCGTTTTTTAAACTGGGAAACATCACTCCTTTAGGCAGCATCTTCAGGTCGAGTCAAGTATGTATCTCTTTTCTTATTGATAAGGATCTTTTTTCATCGCCCATTTCTTTCTCCCTCTTTCCATACTCATATCTTTCTCCGTTACATATCCTGACATATAATTATTAGTTTAATATTATATTATTTTAAAATTTAAATTATTTTTTATTCATACTGTTTCTCTTTTGTAATGACTATGTTCTTTTTTTATATATTACCTATACTCTTAACTATGTTTTTAATATATTACCGTCATATATCAACTCAAAATTGTTAATATTTAAATTTTAAAATAATGTAATATTAAACTAATAATTATATGTCAGGATATGTAACGGAGAAAGATATGAGTATGGAAAGAGGGAGAAAGAAATGGGCGATTAAAAAAGATCCTTATCAATAAGAAAAGAGATACATACTTGACTCGACCTGAAGATGCTGCCTAAAGGAGTGATGTTTTCCAGTTTAAAAAACGCTCATTGCGTGGAACGGAAAATATGAGAACTAGAATGTCCGTTAAGACTATTCCAAGAAGCTAAGTTATGTTTACTGATTCGATTGTTAAAAAATAGCCAAAAGTTATTACTTGAGAGTACTTGAGTTATTACTTATGAGTATTTGATAAAATTGTCAGAAATAGTGACGAGGTAAAGATTAAAAGATATTAAGTAATAACGGATGACGATGATAAATGACGATTAAGTAATAACGAATGACGATAAGGAGCTGTCGAAGGAAATGATAAATAAACAGTAATCTAGTAGGTAAACAATTGTTTCATCGCCCATTTCTTTCTCCCTCTTTCCATACTCATATCTTTCTCCGTTACATATCCTGACATATAATTATTAGTTTAATATTACATTATTTTAAAATTTAAATTATTTTTTATTCATACTGTTTCTCTTTTGTAATGACTATGTTCTTTTTTTATATATTACCTATACTCTTAACTATGTTTTTAATATATTACCGTCATATATCAACTCAAAATTGTTAATATTTAAATTTTAAAATAATGTAATATTAAACTAATAATTATATGTCAGGATATGTAACGGAGAAAGATATGAGTATGGAAAGAGGGAGAAAGAAATGGGCGATGAAACAATTGTTTACCTACTAGATTACTGTTTATTTATCATTTCCTTCGACAGCTCCTTATCGTCATTCGTTATTACTTAATCGTCATTTATCATCGTCATCCGTTATTACTTAATATCTTTTAATCTTTACCTCGTCACTATTTCTTACAATTTTATCAAATACTCATAAGTAATAACTCAAGTACTCTCAAGTAATAACTTTTGGCTATTTTTTAACAATCGAATCAGTAAACATAACTTAGCTTCTTGGAATAGTCTTAACGGACATTCTAGTTCTCATATTTTCCGTTCCACGCAATGAGCGTTTTTTAAACTGGGAAACATCACTCCTTTAGGCAGCATCTTCAGGTCGAGTCAAGTATGTATCTCTTTTCTTATTGATAAGGATCTTTTTTCATCGCCCATTTCTTTCTCCCTCTTTCCATACTCATATCTTTCTCCGTTACATATCCTGACATATAATTATTAGTTTAATATTACATTATTTTAAAATTTAAATATTAACAATTTTGAGTTGATATATGACGGTAATATATTAAAAACATAGTTAAGAGTATAGGTAATATATAAAAAAAGAACATAGTCATTACAAAAGAGAAACAGTATGATAAAAAATAATTTAAATTTTAAAATAATGTAATATTAAACTAATAATTATATGTCAGGATATGTAACGGAGAAAGATATGAGTATGGAAAGAGGGAGAAAGAAATGGGCGATGAAACAATTGTTTACCTACTAGATTACTGTTTATTTATCATTTCCTTCGACAGCTCCTTATCGTCATTCGTTATTACTTAATCGTCATTTATCATCGTCATCCGTTATTACTTAATATCTTTTAATCTTTACCTCGTCACTATTTCTTACAATTTTATCAAATACTCATAAGTAATAACTCAAGTACTCTCAAGTAATAACTTTTGGCTATTTTTTAACAATCGAATCAGTAAACATAACTTAGCTTCTTGGAATAGTCTTAACGGACATTCTAGTTCTCATATTTTCCGTTCCACGCAATGAGTGTTTTTTAAACAGGGAAACATCACTCCTTTAGGCAGCATCTTCAGGTCGAGTCAAGTATGTATCTCTTTTCTTATTGATAAGGATCTTTTTTCATCGCCCATTTCTTTCTCCCTCTTTCCATACTCATATCTTTCTCCGTTACATATCCTGACATATAATTATTAGTTTAATATTATATTATTTTAAAATTTAAATTATTTTTTATTCATACTGTTTCTCTTTTGTAATGACTATGTTCTTTTTTTATATATTACCTATACTCTTAACTATGTTTTTAATATATTACCGTCATATATCAACTCAAAATTGTTAATATTTAAATTTTAAAATAATGTAATATTAAACTAATAATTATATGTCAGGATATGTAACGGAGAAAGATATGAGTATGGAAAGAGGGAGAAAGAAATGGGCGATGAAAAAAGATCCTTATCAATAAGAAAAGAGATACATACTTGACTCGACCTGAAGATGCTGCCTAAAGGAGTGATGTTTCCCAGTTTAAAAAACGCTCATTGCGTGGAACGGAAAATATGAGAACTAGAATGTCCGTTAAGACTATTCCAAGAAGCTAAGTTATGTTTACTGATTCGATTGTTAAAAAATAGCCAAAAGTTATTACTTGAGAGTACTTGAGTTATTACTTATGAGTATTTGATAAAATTGTAAGAAATAGTGACGAGGTAAAGATTAAAAGATATTAAGTAATAACGGATGACGATGATAAATGACGATTAAGTAATAACGAATGACGATAAGGAGCTGTCGAAGGAAATGATAAATAAACAGTAATCTAGTAGGTAAACAATTGTTTCATCGCCCATTTCTTTCTCCCTCTTTCCATACTCATATCTTTCTCCGTTACATATCCTGACATATAATTATTAGTTTAATATTACATTATTTTAAAATTTAAATTATTTTTTATTCATACTGTTTCTCTTTTGTAATGACTATGTTCTTTTTTTATATATTACCTATACTCTTAACTATGTTTTTAATATATTACCGTCATATATCAACTCAAAACTGTTAATATTTAAATTTTAAAATAATGTAATATTAAACTAATAATTATATGTCAGGATATGTAACGGAGAAAGATATGAGTATGGAAAGAGGGAGAAAGAAATGGGCGATGAAAAAAGATCCTTATCAATAAGAAAAGAGATACATACTTGACTCGACCTGAAGATGCTGCCTAAAGGAGTGATGTTTCCCAGTTTAAAAAACGCTCATTGCGTGGAACGGAAAATATGAGAACTAGAATGTCCGTTAAGACTATTCCAAGAAGCTAAGTTATGTTTACTGATTCGATTGTTAAAAAATAGCCAAAAGTTATTACTTGAGAGTACTTGAGTTATTACTTATGAGTATTTGATAAAATTGTAAGAAATAGTGACGAGGTAAAGATTAAAAGATATTAAGTAATAACGGATGACGATGATAAATGACGATTAAGTAATAACGAATGACGATAAGGA
This sequence comes from Piezodorus guildinii, assembly GCA_023052935.1. Lineage (NCBI taxonomy): Eukaryota > Metazoa > Arthropoda > Insecta > Hemiptera > Pentatomidae > Piezodorus > Piezodorus guildinii. The sequence continues at coordinate 42,267,399 of CM041292.1, read as the reverse complement.
GCTGTCGAAGGAAATGATAAATAAACAGTAATCTAGTAGGTAAACAATTGTTTCATCGCCCATTTCTTTCTCCCTCTTTCCATACTCATATCTTTCTCCGTTACATATCCTGACATATAATTATTAGTTTAATATTACATTATTTTAAAATTTAAATATTAACAATTTTGAGTTGATATATGACGGTAATATATTAAAAACATAGTTAAGAGTATAGGTAATATATAAAAAAAGAACATAGTCATTACAAAAGAGAAACAGTATGAATAAAAAATAATTTAAATTTTAAAATAATATAATATTAAACTAATAATTATATGTCAGGATATGTAACGGAGAAAGATATGAGTATGGAAAGAGGGAGAAAGAAATGGGCGATGAAAAAAGATCCTTATCAATAAGAAAAGAGATACATACTTGACTCGACCTGAAGATGCTGCCTAAAGGAGTGATGTTTCCCTGTTTAAAAAACGCTCATTGCGTGGAACGGAAAATATGAGAACTAGAATGTCCGTTAAGACTATTCCAAGAAGCTAAGTTATGTTTACTGATTCGATTGTTAAAAAATAGCCAAAAGTTATTACTTGAGAGTACTTGAGTTATTACTTATGAGTATTTGATAAAATTGTAAGAAATAGTGACGAGGTAAAGATTAAAAGATATTAAGTAATAACGGATGACGATGATAAATGACGATTAAGTAATAACGAATGACGATAAGGAGCTGTCGAAGGAAATGATAAATAAACAGTAATCTAGTAGGTAAACAATTGTTTCATCGCCCATTTCTTTCTCCCTCTTTCCATACTCATATCTTTCTCCGTTACATATCCTGACATATAATTATTAGTTTAATATTACATTATTTTAAAATTTAAATTATTTTTTATTCATACTGTTTCTCTTTTGTAATGACTATGTTCTTTTTTTATATATTACCTATACTCTTAACTATGTTTTTAATATATTACCGTCATATATCAACTCAAAACTGTTAATATTTAAATTTTAAAATAATGTAATATTAAACTAATAATTATATGTCAGGATATGTAACGGAGAAAGATATGAGTATGGAAAGAGGGAGAAAGAAATGGGCGATGAAAAAAGATCCTTATCAATAAGAAAAGAGATACATACTTGACTCGACCTGAAGATGCTGCCTAAAGGAGTGATGTTTCCCAGTTTAAAAAACGCTCATTGCGTGGAACGGAAAATATGAGAACTAGAATGTCCGTTAAGACTATTCCAAGAAGCTAAGTTATGTTTACTGATTCGATTGTTAAAAAATAGCCAAAAGTTATTACTTGAGAGTACTTGAGTTATTACTTATGAGTATTTGATAAAATTGTAAGAAATAGTGACGAGGTAAAGATTAAAAGATATTAAGTAATAACGGATGACGATGATAAATGACGATTAAGTAATAACGAATGACGATAAGGAGCTGTCGAAGGAAATGATAAATAAACAGTAATCTAGTAGGTAAACAATTGTTTCATCGCCCATTTCTTTCTCCCTCTTTCCATACTCATATCTTTCTCCGTTACATATCCTGACATATAATTATTAGTTTAATATTACATTATTTTAAAATTTAAATTATTTTTTATTCATACTGTTTCTCTTTTGTAATGACTATGTTCTTTTTTTATATATTACCTATACTCTTAACTATGTTTTTAATATATTACCGTCATATATCAACTCAAAATTGTTAATATTTAAAATTTTAATTGTTCACATATTTTTCCTTTGTCATTTTTTTCATTTGCTTAGTCTCTCTTTATATATATTTTCATTACAATATTATCATATCAACTATGTTTACTTCCATACTTTATAACTATCATCTTAATTTTGTTTATTTCCATACTTTATAACTGTCACCTTATTTCCATACTTTATAATTATCATCTTATTATCATTTTACATTTAATTTTATTTATGTTCCCATAATTTATTACTGTCATATTATTATTATATACCTAACGCATTATTAAGTCTATAATTACATTGGTTGTTATCTTGTTTCTTTTAGCCCTGATGAAGGCCCACAATGTAGGCCGAAACGTCGGCACATAATTAAAATAACACTTATTTTAAATGTGTGTTTTTAATTTATGACCGCACCCCCAACCATCTTCCTCATCTAATTTCTTAACGGTCAACAAAACTCCATCATTAAGAAAACATTTATGATTGCTTTTTAACCAAAAAATCCGGGAATAATTATAAAAAAGAGAAAAAATAATTAATAATTTTACCCATAAATATGCCCATTTTTATTTTTTGAAAATATTCTTTTAAGAAAAAATTAATGATCTTTTTGCTACCTGCCCTATGTTGTACCTACTAGGGTTTTACCCTAGCATCCAAAATGAATGCTATGTTTGGAAACAATCATCCAATTGGAGTTGTTAATGTCAATTTTAATTTTATTTTTCATCTGATTGTAAGCCTGTCTCATATAATATTTAAATAATTAATAAATAAACATATATATATACATATATTATATACATATATATATATATATATATATATATATATATATATATATTATATATATATATATATATTTTATTCTAAAAAATTGGTATATTACAATATACGCTTGTAACTCCGTTATTTTCGAAGATAGAGAAAACATTTATGATTGCTTTTTAACCATAAAAACCAGAAATAATTATAAAAAGAGAAAACAAATAATTGAAATTTTACCCATAAATATGCCCATAACTGAGTTATTGAAGATGGAGAAAAATATGTATAGAGTTTTGGAATCAGTGATGCGATAAACAGAAAAAAAAGAAAGAAAAAAAACTTGATCGAATTATTTAAATCACAAATTATAATATAATAGATGTAATGCCACCATAACTCGGTTATCATTGAAGATAAAGAAAAATCAGAAAGATTTTTGAAATCATTACACTACAATGAACAAAGAGAGAAAAAAAAATAGTACATTTCAAGACACGTAGAACCCAAAATAAAAAAATCCGCTTTTCCTAATTAATAAATAAATGCCAATTTTTTTTAGTCCTTAGTGATATTTCATTGAGAATTAAATTTCTACAAAATGAAAAAAGAATAATTTAAATTGGTTCAGAACTAGCAGATATCGTTTTGAAATCAGCCGTGTTGGAATGCCATTTTCCTTTGAATTATTTATTGCTTTTCATATTAGTTAATTGCTCATTAATGGCTATATTAACAGTTATACCCTAATGTGGTTATTTGGAAATAATGAACCATTGTGTAATGATTTGCAACGTTTTTTTTTTTCAAATGTTTGTGACTAAAAGCCTGACCATCTTAACTAAACAGCAATCCTAGTTTACTTAATATTTTATATTATGGTATATTTTTGTTTGTGATGAAATTATTTTAAACAGAGTTCAAGCCAAACTTTTTTTGACTGACCTCCCAAAAAAATGGCCCCTAAAAAACCGGTTTTTGAGTAATTATTACTCCTAAGTATTTATATTTGTTAACAACCTCTTCTGGGTTTTCTCAAAGCTCTATTTATCAAACTTGGAAAGCATAATTCCATTGTGGAAATCTCTTATTTTATATTTGGTTAAGTTTATGTTTACATTCCACAAACGACAGTAATCCTCCAGATGGTTTATCATTCGCTGTAATTTTACAGGAGAGGGGGCCAGCACTACAATGTCGTCCACATACAACAAGCACCTGATATTGACTCCTGCGTTTTCTAGCCCTTCACCCAAACTTTCATGTAAGTCGTTAAAAAACTGCACAAATAGTAAAGGGCAAAGCAGGCAGCCTTGTATTAATTTTATGAAAGTCTCAAAAAGTCATTTAGTCCCTTTTTATGACATTTAGCCTCTGACTATATACTTTTGAAAACACTGGCATACCTATATCTGTTTTTTTTTCTCATTTATTTCACTTTCCCATTAATTAGGCCTTATTCTTTCTGAATTTGTCACATCTAAATCTCCGCTAACGATTTTCTGATTATTTCTAGAAAGTCACTTGTTATTCTTTTAATTCTCTTAAGACATTTTCTCGATTTTACTTCTATTTTATAGCACAGGTTTAAACTTATCTGCTTACTTCTAGTCCAGAACATACACTCCTAGCTATGATAGTTGTGAATATATCCTATACTTCTACAACCGATGAAGGGTCTTGGGTTCAGCACTTAAAGATATTCAGACATTTTCATTGCCAACAGCCGTGAAAGGAGCCATGCTAGACCATGCTCAGCCGCCAAGGGGTGAGAACCAAGGGAGTCTCCCTACCCCAGGGTTGCTCCACGGCCAAAATAATTAAATAATTCTACCACCTGGGACTTGAAAAACTGTAAACCAGTGCTCTCCACTAGATCACGCCATTCCCTAGTTGTAAATATAGTTTCTTTTTTTCTTGTTAATTTTTAGTAATCTTCTTTACTTGCCTAAGAGAAGTACTGAAGCCCTACTAGAGCCTTGGTAGGTATTCCTGAAAACATGTGATGCAGTCTCCTCAGAGATGACACTGTGATTCGTGAAGAAATATTATAATTATCCTATAAGTAGGGTCATCACTCCTTATGCCTATTTTGGTGAGTTGTCACCTATTGGCTGATAGACCCCTCATACCAAAGTTTAATAATATTTTATTTATATATTAATTTTTTTAATGTTTCACCTGTAAAATTGCTCGAAGATTTGAAATCTTTTGCTATGATTATAACCTTAGTTAGTTTGGCTATTATTTTACACCTGTGGAAAATGCCTGTTTTAAGTGTTATTTGTCAAAGAATAACTCAGATTGCATATTTTCTTCTTCTCCGGCTGTACAGTCTTAGGTGAACTTTGGCCTCTCTTCGCCATTTTGCTCTTTCCATGGTCCGCCTCCTCCTCCTCCTTCAGTTGGCCACTCCAATTTTAGAAAGGTCCTCTTCTGCGTTCTTAATCCAAAATTTACGTGGGCTCTTTCTTTTTTCTGGAAATGTTGGGGCAACTTTTTTGGGCATCCTTTCATCTGGCATTCACTAGATATGACCTTAGATATGAACCTTAGTATATATTCAATCCAAGCTGCATTAGGTCATCCAATTCGTGGTTACGCCTAATCCGTGCCATGTTCGTTTAATGTCCTTAGTGAAATAAAAAGCTTTAATGAAGCTCGAAAAGTGAAAACTTAGAAGGTGATCTTCATTCAACTTCCAACAGCTGTATCTCAAATTCTATATTATCTATTCTAAAATTCACTTCAAAGAATTTTACAGTTCTATTTTATGCTTTCGGTTGAGAATTCTGGTTATAAAAAGTTAACCTTATAGAATAAGTATCTATTTAAAAACTAAAAACTAGCTTCTTAACATGTGTCTGTGTTAAAAAAAAGAAGTGAAAATCTTGTACCAAAACAATCCTTGAATGGACATGAGACATGTGGCCAGGCATAGTCATGGACTCTTTCCGATTGACCAAAGACGGCTTCATTATTGCCAATATCTGATGCATTGCTTTATTTGGTGTCTAAAAGATTCGGCATTCATGTTTTATCCAGGATTTGAGAAGCTGTAGCTGAATGAAGCCCACCAAACAGAAACCATAACTTTTTTCGATGAGTTGGCAGTTTTGGAAAATATGCAGCTTCTTATTTTTCGAGCCACTGTCCTGAACATCAACCATTATCATAAAGTATCCATTTTTCATCACAAGTAACAATTCTGAACAGAAAAGGTTTTCCTGTTTCGGCAAAGAAGTGAATCGTAACTTCACAATACTGGTTTTTGATGTTCATTTAAGGTGTGTGAAACCCAAATTTAAAGCTTTTTTTCTTGCTAATGTCCTTGAGGTAGTCATCGACGGTCAATTAGCTAAGGATAAGTTTCTCTTAAGTTCTCAAACAGCTGTTCTGAGGTTTTCTTCCACCAAAGCCCACAGAACATCGTCATCAAGAGAATAATTCCTTCCATGATCTTCTTTTTCTTCAAGGCTGAAGTCACCCTCCTGAAATTTTTTTAACCACTCTTGAACAGTGCTCTCATTAATGCTGCCGTCATCCCAGACTTAATTAATGTATCTGGCTGTCTTGGTCCTGTTTTGGCTGAGTTTAAACTTGTAAAACAGAATTATATGGATATTATGTGTTGAGGTCTTAGTAAAGACTGAATTATTGTTTAGGAGGAAAATGCTACTTAGGTAAACAAACATGATAATTTAGAAGAGGTTTAATAAATTTGTTTGTTTATTAAACATCCCTTTATGCTTCTGTGGCTAATCGGACGATGCAACAGGGGGAGTCCTAAATTTTGCCTACTCAGGTTTAATTAGAATAGAGATCTTTAACGAGTACCTGACATCGCATAGGCTCAGGACCACCTTTTAACGTCCCTTCCGAAGGACGACATAACTAATTTTTTACTCCCATTAAAAAATCCTAGCGCTACCTGCGAGTTTAAACCCGGGACCTTTGGCATAGAAGACTGTTATGCTAATCACCATGCTACAGGTAACCCCGGGTTTAATAAATGTTGACATTCATACAAATGAATAATCCAGTAAATGTAAACATTTTGTTATATTGAATGTTATTTTAAATAAATTCAAATTCTTGCATTATTTTACATTATATGTTAACAATTATCTCAAAAATGGCTTTAATGTTTCTTAATAAACTTGTTAAATTGTAATTATAAATGGCTTACTTGATTAAATTATAATTAGATTTAAACCCTGATTAACATTGTTCAATATAATTATTTCAATGAAGTTATATTGGTTCAATATAGAGCTTCACTGTTTTGTTTTTTTGCATTGGTTATTGTCAGGATGTTTCAGGAACTTAGTAGGGTGTGTGTCCAAAATCCAAAAGAGTTATTGAAGATATCTCTGAACTATGCTGAAAAGAGGAAAATTTAAATAATTGAATAGCTGTGACATTAATTAGTAGATTTCTTAGTTGTGTGTCTTTGTCTTAACCTTGATAAGTTAACCCTAATGTAATGATCTTGTCAAAAAGTGAGGTGACTTCTAGAATTATTGGGTTGGCAAATAAGTTCTTTCGGTTTTTCAGGGTGGAATAAAACTCAATGTATTATATAAATAAAATTTATTTTTATCTAAAATATATTGATCCTTATTTAATATAACTTTTTCCCATCTTTCCACTACTGCATAATTTATTGAATGTCTAGAGTATATTGTTAAAAAACTGATCCAAATGGTTTTTTTTATCCTCTTGCTTTTGGAATTTCTTTCCAATCATGGAGTTTTGCAGAGACTGGAATAAGTGGTAGTCAGTTAGAGCTAGGTCTGGTGAATAGGGAGGGTGGGGCAAAACATCCAACCCAAGGTTCAATAATTAATTGTTTATTTATTTAATGTCCCTTTATGATACTATGGCTAATACTTCATAATTATCTGATATAGCCATACTTCATACTTACCTGGCGTGGGGGTTCCCGTGATCATCAATAATTAATTGCGAGTGACCAATGGGGTATGGGGCAAAGCATTGATTGGTGGAACACAACTCCCACCCTATTTGCCAGGTCTAGTCATTCATTTTTAATTTCTTGATCCAATTCAATTGTGAACAGTATAGAGTTGAATCAATTGTTTATTCTTATGGAAATAGCTCGTAGAAAATAACACCTTTGAAATCCCACCATATGGAAAGCATTATCTTCTTAGGATTTATTCCGGGTTTTGACATTCTTCTACTAGCCTCATCACTAGGTCCCCAAGATTTTCTACAGACTACACTATCGTAAAATATCCATTTTTAGTCTTCTGCTACCAACCTTTTAAAAAATGTGTCGTTTTGTTTTTATTGTTTCCGCAGTGAATCACAAACATAAACGTTTTGCCAAGTTGACTTTGGTTAGACAGTAAAGGACATTGCTTGGAAACATAGTAGAGCTTATCCAAATGTTTTTCTATGCTTGTGTGCAACATATTTAGGGATATAGCAATCTCTCACACTGATTGGATGGGATTTTGATCAACAATGACCATAATGTTGCCTATGTGAGAGAAGTTGGTTCAGGGTGCAGTCAATTTAACACACAATGAAGCGTAAACTTAATTTATTGGTGCCGACGTTTCGGCCTAAATTATAGGCCTTCTTCAGGGCTATCAGAAAAACAAAAAACCAAGATAACAACAGCAGTGGAATACAATATATAAAGATGATAAGAAAAATAATCAAAATAAAATAATAATAATAATAAAATAAAATAATAATATTTAATTTTTCTTATCATCTTTATATATTGTATTCCACTGCTAGTTGTTATCTTTGTTTTTTGTTTTTCTTATAGCCCTGAAAAAGGCCTATAATTTAGGCCGAAACGTCGGCACCAATAAATTAAGTTTATGCTTAATTGTGTGTTAAATTGACTGCACCCTGAACCAACTTCTCTCATATATACATGCAGTCAACCATTGTCACTTCATCATAATGTTGCTTTTTTTAATTTCATGTTGGTTCATTTTCATACCGTTCAACATCTTTGATTTTAACATTTCCTGAATGAAATTTGGCAAACCAATTTTGACTTGTGTGTTCGGTTGAGGTATCATACCCATAAACACTGCAAATTTTTCTATGAGCTTCTGCAGCATGCTTATCTTTTTTAAAATAATACAACAAAATGTGCCGATAATGATGATATTTTCTTCCATATTCACAGTGCAATATCAAATGCAATACTAAGCTAGTTTAAAAAAGAGTTAACTGATGTATTTGTTGACATATTACAAACAGGATAAACAATCCACCTTAAGTATTAATTCATCAGATAAGAAATGTACATGGATGAATCAAATATAAATGAGACTTTTTGTCCTGGAAGCCCAGTAAAGGTGCGGGAACATTCCCGCGTTTAGAGGTGTTGGGTAGGGATGCCAGGAGTGGGGGAAGCATGCCCTCGAACTCACCAGTTACCGTCGTGATGATGTCTGAACAGGATGTATCCCCCTCGATTGCGCAACGTATTATCATCAAATTTCTTGCTGCTGAAGGTGTAAAACTGGCTGAAATCTTGAGAAGGTTGACTGTACAGTTCAGGGAAGAGACACTTTCTCGTGCCAGAGTGTTTGCATGGCATAAACAGTTTGTGGAGAGTCATGATTGTGTTCAGAATGAAAGCCATGACCGCAGACCCTGCTCCAGCATCACAGCAGACAACATCAGCCGTGTTCGACAGCTTATTGTAGGTGACAGACGTCTAACCACCAGTGCCATTGCAAGTGAAGTTGGGATAAGTTATGGAATTACTTTTTCCATACTCACAGAGGAGCTAGGGTTTTGTAAGGTGTGTGCGACTTCTCACAGCTGAGCAGAAGCTGAACCGTTTGCAGGTCTGTGAAGGTCTTCTTGCAAGATTTCAGGCTGAGGGAGCCTCATTTCTCACTCACATTATCACCTGTGATGAAACTTGGGTGCACCATTATATTGGAATGACTGAAAGGGGAACCCGGACCAGTGAAAGCCAAGTCATGGCTGTCAGCTGGGAAGGTTTTTGCTTCCGTGTTTTTTACCAGCGTGGCTTGCTGCATCTTGATTTTTTGCATGAATGCAGGAATATCAATGCCGCATAATACTGCTTCATTTTGAATGAAGTCAGACTTGCATATCGCCGCGAAAGAAGGGATCTACCGATGAGAGCAGTGAGTCTTCTTCAGGACAATGCTCGCCCGCATACTGCAGCCCTGACGAGAGAAAAATTGGAGCAGCTTTGCTGGGAGACGCTGGAACACCCTTCCTACAGTCCAGACTTATCACCATGTGACTTTCGCCTGTTTGGCCCACTCAAGGAAGCTTTGGGAGATCAGAGATTCGTCAGTGGTTGAATTGGCTGAATTGGCCTACGTGCTCAATTGGCTGAAGACACAACCTACTTATTCTATGAGCACAGGATTGGAAAATTACCTATGCCCTGGGAAAAATGTATTTCCAAATCAGGAGACTATTTAGAAAAATGAGGTGTACTTTTCTTTGTGTTCAAAGTAAAAATAAAAAAATAAGTCTGGTTTATATTTGATTCACCCACATATCATAGTGACATAAAAATAAACAGAAAAACCTAAAGGATTTATTTGCCAACCCAATACATTTAGCTATTGTCTGTATATTATTAGTCCTTCCTCTGGATAATCTCTAAGTTGTTTAATGTGGATTGTGGTTGATGGTCGAGAAATATTTGTTTATTTGTCAGTATGTTATATAATTGTGGTTTCAGTAGTTTTGTAAAAGTTATTAAGTAAATTGAATGACTAAGTTACTAATTTAATTAGAAAATTTTAATTTAGGATTATTTACATTGACCTCAATAATAATATTAATAAAGGAGTACTGGGTGTCCCAAAAATAGCTTATATAAATTAAATTTTGTTAATGGAATATAAAACACTGTTCTTTCTTATTTTGTTTTGTTTGTTAATTTAACAGCTTATAGTTCAGGGTGAATAAAAATGAATCGTAATGTGAGTGAACAATTTGTTTTCATTGTTGAACAATATTTTTAAAATAATAAAGGTCTTGAGACCACAGTGTGAAAATTGTGCACAAAATATGGTAGAAATAGTTATTTGACTTTATAAAGTGAAGAGAGTGATTGAAAATTTCAACCACTGCCAAAATTGACGCATTTGCGGTTCAGAGAACCCTCATGTGAGCATTTGAAAAAAAAATGATCTAGTGTTGTCATTGTTTAGTAAATATTTTGGGCTGGAGACATCATTGGACCTTACCTTTTTGTAAATTAAGCTGATCAAGCTGTGAATAACTGGTCCTCGGTATCGTGAAATGGTAACACAGTTCTTTCTGTGTTTAATTTAAATCTTGGGCTAATTTTGGGAAACCTTTTTATATGAAGATTTTCAGACATGATTTATATTAAAAAAAGAATAATCTTCTTCCAGTGGCGTTACAGGCCGTGTAGGCCCTGGGCCCGGTGGTGTTAATCTCCTGAGAGATAACACTCACATTTCTTGATGCATTTTGTAGTGTAGGGTCATTACTCCCTACGCCTAATTTTGTTAGTGGCCACCCTTGGGCTGACTGGTCTCACATACCCGGAGGAGAGGCTGTGAGCGAATCCCCATTTAATTACATCCTTATAAAAGTTCTGACAGGGACTGGGATTTGAACTCACAACCTTTAGAATGAGAGACTAGCGCGCTAGCCACTCAGCCACGGGCTCCTCCCTCCCCCCCAAAAAAATAATATAAAAGTAAAATTAGTAATAAAATATTACTTCACAAAAATTCTTTATTTTCCTTTTTTTAGTGCTATGAAGCCTTTATTAAACAAAGAAAAAGAAAAGAATAATACAGTAAAAATATATTAAAAAACAAAAAATATCACCCCCACTCAAAATAATTGAGATTTCCAAAAGGTACTAAATGACATTTTTAAGAAATTGATTTTTATACGTATTTGTATTCTCATCATTTAGTGTTATCTAAATCTTCTATTTGATTATATCTAATGAACACTGAAGTCCTTTGAAGACTCGATTTAGAAATACAATTATTTTCTAAAGGTACTAATCACACATTTAGTCTTGTTCCAAATCAAACTAAAACATTTTATTTCATAACTTTAATATGATGTTATTAATATAGTAAAAAAACAATCCCTAGATTTTAATACCAAAAGAATCAAATTAGATGGTTTAATATATTGTAATGATAGATTTTAGATTTTCCTATAAAAGTTCCTAGAATGGATTAAGTACCTTTTGGAAATCAATGTCTCCATTTATAAGTAATATAGATTCTTAATAGTCTCCTGTGACATTGTGTGAATGAAACTATCCACCATAACTATAAAATCATCTTTATTTGTTTTAAAGAATATATAATATAATACTTATATTCATTTTGTGGATAGTACTGAGCATGAAATCTTGACCTTGCCCAAGATATAATACACGAAATAAGTGTATTCTAAATTGAAGTAGTTGGTTGAATATCCTTGGACACTCTTATGTCTTGCCCACATGTGGATAGTATAACACCAATTTGAATGCCTCACTCACATATTTTCTGTTCTACTAACATTATAAATAGTTAAAATACTCTCTAGTGATTCTATAGAGATATTTCCAGTTGGCTTACTTATGATGGAGCTACATTCATTTTCATTTTAGGTTGTATGTGTATTACGTGTAATATATTGTTTTTAACAATTCCTTTTGAGGCTTTCTTGTATTTTAATCTTATATATCAGTTCTCGAGTTTAAAGAAACGGATCTCTGATTTATTTATTTTAGTCATGGGCTGATTGATTCTGTTGGGTGATTTAATGAAGGAAGTTTGGTCTCAATTGAAAATGGCTGTTCCAATATTGACGAATTGGCTGTTATAATAAAATACGCTTTTTGATATATAACTATATGCTGTTCAAAGTAAAAAAAAAGAAAAAAAAAAAAAGATTTCGGAAAACTAATTGTGCCATTGGATCTACTTTAAAATCTATTGGTTTCAGACTGTTGGTGGAGCATGGCCCGTTCAGAACCAGCAACAGCAATGGGACCAGTGGACTCAATGGCAGCAACAGTATGCCCAATGGCAGCAGGAATATGGTGATAAGGTATTTATTTGTCTTTATCAATAAATCTTCAATATTCGTAATAAATTATATGATAAATTTAGTGCAATTAATTGTTATTTATTTTCGAAAATTTAATTGCAGTACATGCAAAGTGTACAGCAGAGCACTCAGGCCTCCTCTACTACGGGTGCTACAGTGCCAGTCGGTGTTCCTCCTACTACAGCTACTGCAGGGGGGTAAGTCTTATGACATTTATTATTATTAGAACTTCAGTTATATTTCGGTTTGTTATTGTGGTACGTTTCTACATCTATCTCATGAAGTGATTGTCTTCATTTGGAAGGCTTTAGTTTGACTTGCCGATGATTAAGTTGATTGATAGTGAGATTGATTAAAAATACTCGTTTGATTGATTCTCTTTACTTCCTAGTAAAGATCACTTGGTATTGAGATCTATTGTTCCATTAGCAGAGATACTATTTTATTTTATTTATTTATTTAACGTCACTTTATGCTACTATGGCTAATCGGACGATACTACAGCGGGAGTCCTAAATTTCGCCTATCTAGGTTTTATTAGGATAGGGATCTTTAATCCCCTCCGAAGGACAGCGTAACTAAGGATTTTTTACTCCCATTAAAAAATCCTTGGACCACCTGCGGGTTTGAACCCGTGACCTTTGGCATGGGAGGCTGTTACGCTAGCCACCCAGCTACAAGTGATCCCTGTGCAGAGATACTAAAGAAAATACTTTTGGGTATTAATTTTTTTTAAATTCAATTTGAAGAGCTGAAGGTATTTTAAATGATCATAAAACTATCTCTTCATATTTATTTATTAATAATATTACACCTTTTGTCCAATGTTTTGGAGCCACACTTCATCATCAGGGCCATACTTCCTTCAAGTACTATTAAAATTACATCTCATATCATTATTATAAAATTTCATCATAAAAATGGTCATATGTGTAATAATAGGATAAAAAGTTTTGAAATAATTGATGAAATTGTATAATAATTACATTACGTATATAAGATATAATTTTAGTAGTATTTAAAGGAAGTGTGGCACTTATGATGAGGTCTCGCCTCAAAACTTAGGACAAATGTTATAGAAATATGGAGAGATAGTTCTATGATTAAAGTGATGAAACATCACCCTCTTCCATATTTTACAATTTTGGTACTAAAGGTTTTGTTCTGAGTGTTTCTTTCAGTCTACCAAGTGATTATTTTAAATACTTTTAATAAATAACTTTATAGAGTAACAATGGGTCTGCTGAAGTTATCTTTTGATTTTTTTTTTCCGCATAATTGTTGTTTTAAAATTTTTTCTAAACATATTTCATTCAACTACCAAGAGCTCATAAGCAAAATTAGGAAGTAAATATATGATATTTATAAAACATCTTGTTGTTCATTGTGTTACATTTACTAGCTAGGAGTCATGCATTTTTATATGATCGAATGATAATTGACGTTAATAATGTTTAAAGGGATGAGAAAAGAGGAGCTGCTGCTTCTGGTCCTCCTGATGCTAAGAAAGCTAAGACTGATGAAAATTCTGCAGAAGCAATAAAGGTATTGTTTTTGTTTTTTATGTCTGTATTAAAATATTTCATGAGAAAAAAAAAATCCCTTAATTAATGGTTCACTTTCATTTTCAGGATGTTCTTAAAGAAATGGCTGAAGCAGAAAAACAATTTGACGAACAGTTTAACAATTGGGAAGTGCAATTCAATACTTGGCGTGAACAAAATGCTAGTCATCCAGACACAGTAGGTTTTTATATTTTTTTAAATTTCTTTCTTTACGCTTTTATTTATTTTTATTTAATTTAGTATGCATCAATGCTGATTTTATTTATATAAATAGATAACTAGAAATAAAACTTCATTCTGGCTTGATAGTTGTATTAAGAAAAAACATACTTATATGAAAAATTATCGGGACATGTGGCCAAATTGCTATATTATTAACAAAAAAAAAATGCATTCATAAAAACCCCTATATATTTTTTTTTTTTTGGTAATTATCTACAATTAAAAATTATCTCCCCTCATAATTTGAGGCCTTACCTTTCAAGATAAGTTGAACAAACTTATAAAAATCCGTTTGTCCACTGTCTGCCCCAATTTACCGAAACTATTGAAAAATATGAATAGAGTTTTAGAATCAGTACAGCTCAATAAACAGAAAAAATAAAAAAAAGTTAATCTATGTATATTTAAGTTACAAATTATAATAATAGATTTAATTCCACCAAAACTCGGTAATTACTGAAAATAAAGAAAAATCGAAAAGATTTTTTAAATCAAGACCGTGATGAACATAGGAAAAAAAATCTAATATGGTCAAGCCACAACTTATGTGATCACAAGAGATGTGATTTCCTGATAACTCGGTTATTATTGATGGTAGAGAAAAATTTAAGCTGTTCTGGAATACGGAAATTTTATTTGAATGATGGTCAAAAGTAAAGAAAAGAAAATAATAACGAAGTCTAGTATAAATGCTTTTAGATTGCTTTATTATCTTCAATAATGAACCTTTGTAATTGATAAAAAAAATTTAACCTCTCCCCTCAAAATTTGAGGGCTTATGTTTCAAGATACGTATAACCTGAACAAAGAACAAAAAATAAAAATCCATTTTTCTTAATTAATAAATAAATACCAAGATTTTTTAGTGGCATGTCTTAGAGAATTCAATGTTTTCTACAAAATGAAGAAAGAAGCATTGGAATTAATTGGTTCATAACTAGCAGAGTTATAGCATTTTGAAATTAGACATGGTGATATGCCATTTTCCTTTGAATTATTTATTGATTTTCATATTAGTTAATGGCCTATAAACAATTATACCCTAATATATTATTTGGAAATAATAAACCACTGTGTAATAATTTGCAGTATTTTTATTATTATTTACAAAAATAAATAATCAGCGCTCTAGATCAATTGATTAGTGATAGAAAATCTAAAATTATTTTTTCCTATCTAGAAGGTGCACCTTTCTTTAATACCTTTCTGATAGATTTTCAGAAAATTGTTTTTTTCAAGAAAGCATGTTTTACTTGATTATAGAATGGTTTAAACTAAATGTATTGCAGAAGTATTATATTTTAAATCTTTTTTATATGTGTTCTTGTCAGGAACAATATAAGGCTTATGAAGCTAAATGGAAAAGTTGGAGGAATCAGTTGCTACAACGTCGTGAACAGATGAGGAAAAAACGAACAGCTAAAATGGCAGAGTTGGCCAAGGTTAGTCATGTTTTGGGGTTCAGTTAATAAAATATCATTGATTAATACTGTTCCATACTCATTCCTTATATCAAAATATTTTTTAATTTCAATGAAATGAACTTGGTTTAATTGAATGGTTTTAATTTTAGATCATCCTGAAAAATACTAAACTCATTTAATGGTTATTATTTTTGTTTAATGTAATTTTTCTTCTCAATAACTTTATATTGGTATTTTACAGCTTGAGCAGCAACCATCAACTTCTTATTCAGCGACTGGAACAGTTGGTTTAACTGCCTCAATGTCCGTACCCCCTCCTACATTAGGCGCTACGTCTGTGGCCTCAGCTTCTGTTACTCCTGCTGTTACACCCGCAGTGTTGCCATCAACTGCTGTACCACCACCCGGCATGACCGCAAGTGGTGGAGATAGTACCAATCCCTATGCTTTATACAATACTTCCTTCTATAACCAGCAAGGAGGATATATGTTTGGTTCCACACCTTATGGTGTTCCCCCTGTATTTCCTCCCGTTCCTCCCCCAGTTGTAGCTCCAACAAACACATCAGCACCTCCGCCCAGTAGTTCATCTACTGTGCCATCCACAACTTCAGCAGGTGTGGGCGAAGCTGGGCAGAATAAGCCTGTTGATAACACATCCTCAGTAAGTTGGTTCATTTGTCACTTTTATTTACAGATTTTATGTTACATTATGTTTTTAAAAAATTTGTAAAGAGTGCAGTCAGTGAAAAGAAAGACTAATAAGAAAAGTTTATTATAATATGCTGGTTTTTCAGCCTTGGATCAATTTTAGGTTGAAATGTTGGCATACATTAAAATTGGATTTTTTAATAATTTTCTTTTTCTTTTTACTCAGACCGCACCCCTTGGTAGGATTGCGGTCAGTGTAAAAAGAAAAAGAAAATTTCTTGTATAATTGCTTTAGACATTATTTTTTTTAGTAATTTTTCATCTAAATATGTGTTTATAAAATGTTAGTAACATGATATTTCTGGTTTGAATAATTGTACTCTTATGCATGGATATAAATTTGTTAAGTACTGACTTCATAAAATTAAACAGTTAAATTAATGTTTGTTTTCAAGACATTTTGAACCAAAGATGCACTTTCTGAGTAAATTTTATTTTTTTATTCAACACTATTTTATTTCTAAAATGGAATGTATTATAATAGAATATTGTTATGAAAACAAAACCAAAATTATATAAAATAAAAAAATAAAATAAAAAGTAAAATTTCAATTGGTTATTAATAAAAAACAAAAACAAAATTACTATGTATTTCTAGAATTTTTAACAGAAGGGTCTGTTTTAATAATGCCTTAGTGTTAGATTTAAATAAAATTACCTACTGTTTGTGTTACTTAGATAATTCAAATACTAACTATTAATTATAATTTTCGTCACATATAATTTATAATCATATGTTTATTAATGAACATATTGTTTGAACTTTATTTTTATTAGTTTTGAGTTTTTTTCTGTGTTGTTTATTTTTTTTTTGTTTAAATTTTATTGCAGAATAACACTGCCATCTCAGGATCAAACAAACCTTCAGATCCGCAATCAGGAGTAAATTTCAGTCAACCTCCTCCATCTTCAACAACACAGGGTTCTTCAGGAAACAATGGCTCACAGAACAGCTCAGACAGTGGTGGTATTCCTGGTTTAGACCTACTGAATCATCCACCATCTTCTCAGTCGTCTAAGCAACCAGACTTCAACCCGACTTCCACATCAAGTTTGATCCCAAAGCAGCAAGAAATAATTCAGACACCTGCTGATAGTAAACCTTTTGATTTTCCATCACCTGCTAAAAATCAAAACACTTCAGTACCTCCACCTTCTATGATGAACTTCCCTCCTCCGGGCTATTTAAACCCTACTTTTAAGGTATTTCAAATGGGGACTAATCCTAATCCCGGCCTCCTACCATCTAAACACAATCCAAACAAAGAACTTGTTGAAGCTTTGATGAATACTATTGAAACCAATCCTGGCACAAGTCAAGATGGAAGAAATCAGAATTACAATATGAATAGACAACAAAGATCTGATTATGATCCAAAGGGTAACAATGTGCCTCCAGGAAGTGGACAAGATTTCAGGGGGAATCAAATGAACAACTTCCCTCCACCAAATAATTTCAGTGATAACCAATGGGGTGGTAATCAAACTGCAAATAAAGCTCCCCTTCTTCCAACTCCCAGTCTTCAAGGATTTAATCCTTCTGGAAAGCAAGGAGATATTCCATATAACAATAATATGCCTCCTTTCAATCAACCTCCAGGGTATAAGAACAATGATGGATCTTCTAATTTTAGAAATGATGGACCTTCACCTCGATTTGGCGGACCCCAAGGTTTCAGGGGTAATGATGGTCCGCCAGGTTTCAGGGGTAATGATGGGCCCCCATCGAGTTTTAAGAACGATGGATTTCCACAGGGTTTCAGGCCAGATGGACTTCCTCCTGATTTCAGGAGTGATGGACCTCCACCAAACTTTAGAAACGACGGTCCCCCAAATTACAGAAATGATGGCTCTCAAAACTTCAGGAATGACGGACCTCATAATTTTCGGGGTAATGATGGTATGAGGCAGAATGGTCCCCCAGGATTTAGAGGTAATGATTGTGGTCCTAGCTATAGGGGAGGCAGTGATGGTGGCCCCCTTCTGGATTCAGGGACGGTCCACCTCCGGGCTATAGGGATGGACCAGGGTTCCGAAACGATGGCTTTAGAGGAGATAACATCCGTTCCAATGATGGCCATGGTTCTGATAATTTTAGGGGTAATAACTACAGGAAAGATGACTTTGATAGGCCTCCTTATATGAATGATGATAATTATAGTTTTGGTAAAGGATCTGATAAGAACCGAGAAGAGGCCGAAGGTTATAACCAAGACTTTAATGACAACCGTAGTGATAGAGTAAGTTAAATATTATCTACATTTTTACTTCTTGCTGTTAATAGTTGTAAATTATTTAATTATTTTAATGATTTAGGGGAGGAATGATTATAATGATGAAAGCTTTGACAATCATTCTGATGATAGGGGACCACTTGGAAATCAAAGAGGTAATAATTTATCTTTTCTTAATTAACTCTTAATTATAATGATTAAGATCTTTTTAAACATGTTAGTTAATTGTGAGTTTAATCTAATCTCATAAAAGTCTGATGATATAATTTCTGTTTTTGTATTGATCTGAAATGTTTTTTTGTTTTTTTTTGTATGATTATGCATTCTCATGAATAATTTTTAACTTTTAAATAAATAGTAAGCTGAGCAATTTACCTCACTGGTTTTATTTTTGTTACGTTTCTGTATTTTATGTATTTGTTATTTTAGTTTAAAACTTATCAAGGAAAGTTTAAAAAAATAATAAACATGCACGTACACAACCAGTAAAAACTACTCGTATAATTGATCTTGTAAAACAATCAATTTATATTTGATTTGAAACAAAAAATGTGTATTTTATTTTTTCAAATATCACAACCTCCTCAGGTTTATATTCAATTATTAAGCTTATATATGTTTACATCAAAATCATTTTTTCAAAATTTTGAAATTATATTTTTGACCTGAATTCTCTTCTTGCTCTGTTTCAGATTTCAGATACCCTCCAGCAGGTTCAGATTCTCAAGACAGGTAGGATAAGTAATATTTATTATTGTTTTCTTATTTCATATTTGGCTCTTTATGTGTTTGTTGTGTTGTATGTCATTAATAGTCATTTATTCCTCAATTTTTTTAACAATTTTCATTCTCATTCTCATTGTCCACAAAATTATGTGTAATGTTTAAATATAGTTTTGAATGCATGCTGATTAAGTAGTAATTGGAGAGTTGATTATTTCTCTAAATTGTTGCATCCTAAGCATTGTATTGCAAATCAGTTGTTTTCAGACATTTCTAATCGTATTTTATTATTTTTTAAAAAATGTGAATATCACTGGTTACAAATCTACACTTAATTAAATAAACAATAATGGAACTTAAAGATGATTAACATACAAGCACGTGTAATAATCATAATACTGTGTTGATTGCATAATTAGTATTCTCCCCAAACACAATTTATGTAAATAATGTTTTATTTTGATTATGCTGTTTCACATTTTTTCTTTCTTACCAGGAGTATGTTGGATAATTGGATTATTTTAGCATATATACTGTCATGTGTCGTGTGCGATGTTATGTCCTCGAGTGACAAACTTGAGTCCAGGTGTCCTTCAACTGTATTTCCTTGGTTGCTCAGGGGGCAATCTGGATTCTATATAAAGGATAGAGGAGGTATTCCAGAATATTGCTGCCTAGTGCAGTCTATGGATTGTATGTTTTAAAAAATTCCAATCTACTTCGAGTAAGGACAGCTGTAACAATGAGAATAAAAGTTTTCAGAACAGATAAACAATTACAAGAATTACAAATAATATTATTGATTATTTTGTTTTTTTACTAATCTATTATTTTCTGATAATTTAAATTTCTGAAAAATTATTTTTCAAATTATCCAAATAGTTGTTTCCTTAAATTTTGAAATGCTGTTTTAAGTTCCGGATACACTAAATATGTACGCAGATTTTACTTAGCCTCAGTATAGACATTTTAATTATAGTTTTTAATTCATAGTATTTTGAAAACGAGATGTGAGTTTATCTTTGTTGCCATTTCAGGATTTATCGATCTTGGTCCAGATTTTGAATAACCTAAACAAGACGATTGTGAAATAAAACGATTAATGTTGGTGCGATAGTACACAATGGACATTAATATTTATAATATCTGTAGATATTATCAAAGCCAATAGAGGATTAGAAACAATAAAGATATTCTTTACTTCATTGATTATTCACTTTCTATTTATGTTTCTTCACAGAATTGTATATAAGTAGTGATTCTAATAAAAGCACCATTTACACAATAGTTTATACTTGTTCAATATTTATACTAATGAGTTAAAAGGAAATAAATTAACAAATAAAACAAATTTCATCAAGAAGACTTAACTTGATTCAAGAATCATTGCAGTGATATTTTATATGAAATTTTGAACTTTAATTGAGACAAGGAACAAAATAATTACTAGTAGCCCAGTAAAATAAGGATATTTTGGGAAGGGGATTAATTCGTACAAAGCTGGAAGTCGTTTTAATACCTCTTAATGATTCTAATTAAAAGTAATCTGGGTTTGTACCATCACAGGTGGTGAGCTTAACTTTTTGGAGTTGAAAAACCTAGAATTTTTTGCAATTTTTTTAAAAGTTTTTCACCTACAACTCGAAAACGGTGCTTCCTACAGAAAATATGTTTCTACACGTGTCTAGGACTTGATAGAAATATTCAATTGATATGTCCGATTTAAAATATTCTGCAGTGACTGATGCTTTAGTTTTACTGGGAATAACGATATTTAAAACATATACCGTATCATAATTAGCAAAATAGAAACTTGTCTCTATATGGATTAGTTACACCACTTTTAATAGCAAGTCTAAGAATTCAATTGCATATTCAAGTTAGCACTAAAAGTAATACTTAGATATGTTTCATCAACTTATTCTCTAATATTCTTTATTTTGATTTATATTCATTATATTATGCACGGGATAATTGAAAAAAATAGAAAGTGTAATTTGGATAAATATAACACACAATTAAACTACAGTAAAATTTAATATACATAAATAAAAACCTGGTGCGTGCAACACATGACTTTCACTCACCTCCGTTGTTAAAATCAATTAAAGAATTTTTAAATACATTTAAAGATACCAATAAATTGTTAAAGAATCAATTATTTTGAATTCCAATAAAAACATGTGTTTTATTAAATAAACTATTATATTTTTATCTACAACAATCAGTTAATTATATCGGCTTTTTATCACTCTCTATTAACCTTTTAAATTCCATGAATTAGATAATATTTTTTCTAAAATCTTTAGCTATCCAACGGTATATTATACATCTATATTACTAGTCTTGTGTTAAAAAAAAACAAAAATTGCATAAAAAATATGTTTGCACTTTTCTCCTTTAGTTTTTTATCAAATTCGCTCAACTTGCATATTTAGTTGTTATTTATCAATGTTAATAAGATGATGTTCCAAATTTTTTGAAATATATAAAATTAAAGGTACTTCAGAGGAAGAACATTTAAAAATATCGGCATTTTAGTCCTGTCGTAATATTTCAATCAGAATGAAACTTACATCAAATTTTACATCGACATATAAAGTTTAATCTAAATTGTTTGGGCCGTTTTTGAGTAAATCGTAAAAAGGTGCTAAATGCATGGTATAAAGTGGCTCATCTGGTTAGCTGATTTTGATGAAAAAGATTCTGTAACATCTCGGGCGTATAGTTGTCTTAAATATGAAATCTAAGTTTCATAGGACCTTTCGTTTTCGCCTGGGAGTTACCACATACACACACAGACCTTTTTGGGGGACTTGGTCATTTGGACCCAGTAGACCCTAAAACGTGTATTTCCGTCTAAAACTATAATTCCAAAATTTTTACGATCGCAATACTTCCCCTTATCCTGTGAATATAATTGAGCTGATTGCATCACGGAGACTCAAATGGGCGAGTAAAGTTGTTGGGCTCGATGACGAGCGGATTCCGAGAAAGTTGGTATTTGCTGATCCGACTGGTAGGCGTCCGAAAGGTAGGCCGAAGCGGAGATGGGAGGATTGCGTTAAGGCTGATCTCGGGGGCTTGGGCTTGAATGGTGAACATTGGACGAGTCTGTGTAGGCGGAACTTGGTGGTATCGGCATCGAACCTTCGGGTTCGCTAAGCCTATTATTATTATTATTATTATTATTAATACTTCCCCTTACTATATATTTCATATATAGGTAAGTGAAAGTAAAAATGTACATTCTATAGAATCTATTGGGAATTTTTTTGTCTTTTTTTTTATAAATAAACCTATAAATCGAAAAAATCATTGATAATGAGCTAGAGGACAAAAACTGAAAAAAGTGCTAATTTTTGTCAGTTTTTTCAAGATGGTGGACAAAGCAAAAGGGTGGGGATGATGAAAACTTGGATTAAGCACTACCTAATAGTCCTAAGCAATATAAAGAGAATAAAAATAAAATGGCTCACCTTCTGTAGGGTGAACCCTTCTTTTCAACCTCTATTGATCGCACTAAAAGTCAGAAAATCAAAAAACGCGCAGTTTAACCCAGAAAGAGCAAAGCTAGCAATATTAAATTGTTATATATTATTCTCTAGTTGATGAATCGCATAGTTGATGAGGTTCGAAGCTGATCAACAGAAGCAAATGATATGTTCAAAAATATGGAAATCTGGTTTCTATTTATGTGCTGAATCAGATCAGTATTAAATTGACATTAATTTTATTCCAAAGAAATTTGTTTTAAAAAATGCCATACACCAATATCCTTTGTAAATATTTTCAAGTTTTTCATCTCTTGGATGCTAGTTATAAAGACTCAATTTGTACAAGTTAACAACTGCATTTCTCTCTTCCTCTTTTTGTCAAAAGTCATATACTTATTAAGGTCTCTGAAGCAGCTGATGGATGATCTTCATGGTGTATGAATAGAGTTCATTCTCATGAAAAGAAAAGAAAATGTTCACGAAATTTTTGTCTTAAAATCTTAAAAGTCTTGCCTGATTAAAATTATTTAATATATATGATACAGCAAAAAATATAATATTTCCACCATATTGACTCGATTCCTCTTTGAAGGATACAGATCAATAAATTTGTCTGTGATTACCACACCATTTATATTCCAACTAACTATTGATTGTTTATCATTTGAACTATCATCCATAGTGCCAGGAAGATAAAATAAAATTAATTTGTGGCCAAAATAAACCATAAAAATTCCATAAGTCTGACTTATGCTAAACCAGTGTATAAAATATATCTTAAAAAAAAAAAAAAAAAAAAAAAAAAAAAAAAAAAAAAAAAAAAAAAAAAAAAAAAAATTGGTGCGCACAACTCACGACTTTCACTTACATCCGTTATTTATATCAATTCAAGAATTTTTAAACACATTTAAATGAAAATTAATTGCTCAATAATTATTTAAATTGAATTTTAATATAAACATATGTTTAATATTTACATATTATTATCTATGACAATCAGTTTGTTTTATTGGCTTTTCATCACTCTCTGTTAAGTTTTACAATATTATGTCTAAGATAATGTTTTTTTACTAAAATCTTAAGCTTTTGAATCATATATTATACATTTATATTACTGTTTTCATGTTCAAAAACACAAAAATTGCATAAAAAAAAATATTTTTGCTCCTTTCTCCTTTAGTTGATTCCCAAATTCGTCCAACTTATATATTTGGCTGTTTTTTTTTACCAATGCTGATCAAATAATATGGCCAATTTCATAAAATATACAAAATTAAAGGTACTTAAGGAAGAAATTTTAAAATATCGGCATTCAAGCCCTGCCAGACTATTTCAATCAGAATGAAACTTACATGATATTAAAGCCCATTAAATTTTATATTGATATAGTGAGTTTAATCTAATCCATTTTAGCCGTCTTTGAGAAAATCTTAAAAAAGTACAGAATGCATGGTATAAAGTGGCTCTTATGTGTGTCCATGTGTGGTAAGTCTAGCACAAAACTTAAATTTCATATCTAACACTACAATGTGCCAGAGATGTTACAGCAACTTTTTCAGCTCGTTAGCTGACTTAGATGAAAAAGTTCCTGTAACATCTCGGACACATAGTAGTGTTAGATATGAAATTTAAGTTTTGTGCTAGACTTACCACACATGGACACAGACAAACACACAACTTTTTGCGGGAATTGGTTATTCGGACTCTGGGGACCCTTAAATGTGTAGTTCCGTTGAAAACTGGAATTCAACAATTTTCACAATAGCAATACTTTCCCTTACTATATATTTCATATATAGGTAAGCGATAGTAAAATTATTTTACACACACCTGACTCTGAAAGGAATTTCCCATTTTCCTTAAACTTTACCTGCTTATTAATTTGATGAAGTAATGAATTAAGTTTCAATTACCATTCCATTCAATAAATGATTTAATTATGTTCTACCTATTATGTTATCTCTCAAAGGCTATGAAACAAATTTGGCAGAGGCTTGTAGACCTTACAAATCCTACACAAAATTAAAGATGGCCTTAAATATGACAATTTTAGATCCCGTTGGAAATAATATTTTACATATTAATTTGTTATGAAATCTTGAGTATTCCTAAAGTATATTATACAAATATATTACTATTCTTATTTTCCGACTGCTGTTTTAATTGCCAAAAAATATATTTATCCTATGGTTCATAACGACTAACTATAAAAGTGAAATAGAAGCTTCCCATTTTCCTTAAACTTTACCAGCTTATTAATAAAAAGGAAAAAGGAGAAGAGGATGCTTCCAAAATAGAACCATCAGTTTGATTCTGCAGACAAGGTTTTTAAAGAGTATTGTCTAAGATGAGTTGGTCTTGTTTGTTTATTTATTTAACGTCACTTTATGCTACTATGGCTAATCGGACAATGCTATAGCGGGAGTCCTAAATTTTGCCTATCCAGGTTTTATTAGGATAGGGATCTTTAACGAGTATCTGACATCTCACAGGCTCGGGACCACCTTTTAATGTTCCCTCTGAAGGATGGCATAACTAAGGATTTTTTACTCCCATTAAAAAATCCTAGGACCACCTGCGGGTTTGAACCCGTGACCTTTGGCATAGGAGGCTGTTATGCTAACCTTCCAGCTACAAGTGATCCCTGAGTTGGTCTTGCTTCATGAATGGAAAGCTAGGATGACGTACAAGACTGAAGTTTACTGGTGAAGACCCAGAGAAAGATTCCAACAGGCTACAGAGGAAGGGAATGCTTTATAAAGAGAGGTCTAGAATGGGCAAGAAGAAGTGAGAGGATTATGGATCGAAGAGTTTGGTCCAATAAATACAGAAAGGCACCTCACACTGAACAGTTTAAGAGGCTTCATTATGATGACTGTGTCACCATAAATTTTTATACAAATAAACCAATGGAACTTTTTATATATTGTTTGTTATTAGTTTTTTTTTGTATTTGTCAACTTCTATCTAAAATATCACTTATTTCTGTCTATTGATATGATATCTGAAGTCCTGTATCTTATCTCATTTATTTTAAATTTTAAAAAATGAAGAAAAATCCATACTACTGCAATCCATGAAGGTTCTTGGCCAAAATCTGTGTAATGAGATGATATACCTTAGATGATGCCAAACCACCATGTTTTTTCCCAATGAAGGATTATGCATTTTATAGAGGTTGAGTAAGGATGTCCTGCCCACTCCAGGTCAATCCACAGCTGATTAATAATTAATAAATAATTATTCTGCCTCAGCTGGACTTAAATCTGAGACCGTGAGATCAGTAGCACTTATCTATACCACTCACCTACCCCTCTCCATTTAGCCTATTAATTAGTTAGCAGAAACCTTGTCAGCTAATTTGAGGCATCTATCTCAATTGATCAATATCAACATAGGTTTGAAAAAACATTATTAAAACTGAAAGATAATCCAGAAAAGATATTACACTAAAACTTCAATAGCTGTATTTTCATTTAACAATTAACAGTAGATAATTAACTTATTCTGCTCAAGTCTGTTGGAGTTATACATGCGACTCTTTCTACAGGAAAATGTGGGTTGGTCAAAACACATGCATGAGAATCTTCTACAATTATCCTTCCTATATTACAAATTCAATTATGTTGCCTGGATCTCTACTCTCAAAATCAAAAAGTATACACACTCAGAAGCACAAATAAATTTCCCTACTCCATTTGCGACAATTGATCCTTCAGAAAATATGTGATATAAATGACAAGACAACACTAAAAGATGTACCCAAAATGTTCTAAGCATTTATTGTTGGATTGTTTGTTAAAAAAAAAAAAGTTCAGTATATATGCATATAGACAATAATTTTCTTACAATCAAGGATGTTAATTATCTGCTGATTATTAATATTGTATTTGTCCTCTTAAATTGTATCAATATTTGCATTGGGTATGGTGATGATGCCTTTGGACAAATTTAAAAGTAAAGCCTGTAAGCAGTTTGCTCGATTCAGAACCGGAAATTTTGACTTGGAAGACACAAAGCGTTCCGGTCGTCCTTCAACTGTTGATGAAGACCAAATTCAAGCATTGGTCACAGACAACCCTCACTCTATGACACAAAATATCAAAGAAACGCTTAACATAAAATATTTATAATAGTTTAAAGTTTTTATTGAAATCACCAGTAAAAACGCTATGAACTTATTTTACAACCCAATAAAAATCTTCTATCTTTCTGTCTAGTATTTATTGTTAAACTCAGATTTTTGAAACTTAAAGGTATCTTTGTAAAATTAGCTAATTGCTTTCAAAACACACAAAAAAAATAAATGTAGCACTAGATAATTACATTTTTATTAAAATCACTTTATTAATTGCTATTATATTGTGATATTTTTTCACAAGTTGCCTTAAGTTTATTTGCTATTATTATTTTGTTGTTCCAGAGGCAGTTTCAATGACGGTGATGGTTCCCTCTTTGGTAGGCACGCATTTGGACCCAATGCCAGGCCAGGTGGTGGGCCCCCTCCACTCATGGGCAGCGGTGTACCTCCGATCGGGGGAGCTCAAGGTGGACCCCTCGGTGTTGGAGGCCAAGCGGCTGCAAGGTTTCAACAACTTCCACCGCTTCATAATCCTGACAAAATCATTGACTATATTCATAAACCAGCAAATCTAGGTGAGTTGTTATAATCTAAAATTATCTTGAATGTTACTTACATAAGTTTTTAAATGGAAAAAACATAATCAATCATTCTGAATTGGAGAACCATCATTATTATCATTTCATGGAATTGAGTTTGATTCATTATATCTTTTGTTTTCACTCTTTTTCTTATTTTTATCCAGATTTATTTAAAGTTGCAATTGATTAGGTTTTCAGTTATAATTTTAAATAGCTTCATCAATTTTTGTTTTATACTGTAGTATGCATGTGTATAACATTATCATTTACTAGTAATGATTACAGGTATTTTTTATAATATGAAATCATTTCTTACAGGTTTTCCTGCATTTTATGAACCTGTTACAATGATAGATTATGCACATGGTGCTCATAAGCTTCCAGAAGGAGAAGAAGATAGGTTCCCACCTGGAGAGAATCGTGATATATTTCCCAAAGGTTTGTATAAGATCATTTATTATGATGTGCTATATTTTTACTTCCACTCACCTATATACGAAATATATGTATTTGATATATAGGTGAGTGAAAGGAAAATATTATGATCTTGAAATTTTTGGATCGAGTTTTCACCACAAATACACGTTTTAGGGGAGTCCCCTGAATACAAATGGTCAAGTCTCATGAAAAGGTTTGTGTGTGTCCGTGTCCGTGTATGGTAAATCTAGTGCCAAAACGAAAAGCCATATAAAACTGAAATTTCATATTTAAGACAACTCTATGCCCGAGATGTTACAGCAACTTTTTCATTGAAGTCAGCTAACCAGAAGAGCCACATTATACCATGAATTTTGCATTTTTTTCCCCCAAAAACGGCTCTAATGATTTTGATTAAACTCGCTAAATCGATATAAAATTAAATGAGGTTTAATATAATGTAGGTTTCATACTTTTTGAAATTGTCTGGCAAGACTAAAATGTAGATATTTTGAATTTTTTTTCTCTTAAGGACCTTTAATTTTGTAGATTCGGAAAAAAAAATAAAAAAAAGCTATATATCATCTTGTTATAATTGATAAAAAATGGATAAATGTATAAGTTGAATGAATTTGGTATCCAACTAAAGGAAGAAAGAGCAAACAAATTTTTGTTTTTTTTAACATATGAAAATTAATTTAGATGTTTAATATATATATATATTTGAAAAGCTAAAAATTTAAAAAATAATTTATCTTATACAGGAAATTGTTGAAGTTTACTGAGAGTAATACAAATCTGATAATACTGAGTTTTCTAGATAATAATGTAATAGATTATTTAATAAAACACATTTTTCTATCGAAATGAAATTTAATTAATTCTTTAACCTTTTTACTTTCACTTACCTCT
Source organism: Piezodorus guildinii (assembly GCA_023052935.1). Lineage (NCBI taxonomy): Eukaryota > Metazoa > Arthropoda > Insecta > Hemiptera > Pentatomidae > Piezodorus > Piezodorus guildinii. The sequence continues at coordinate 42,238,462 of CM041292.1, read as the reverse complement.
ATATGTCATCTCTAACTGTATTTGAAAATTCTTAAATTGATTTTAACAACGGAGGTAAGTGAAAGTGGTGTGCTGGGTGCACCAGATTTTTTAAAATTATTTTTAGATTGAAATTTTTCATTATTTTTAGATGATGACTTTGATGGTCGATTACACGGTCCAGGAAGAGGTCCTTCACCATTTCGATCAAGGAATGAGAGTGAGTAAAGTATTATTATATAACTGTTCCATCTAATGGTGCCTTTATACCTTCTAGACCACCACAATGGCGAGAGTTTAAATGGTGTTTACCATTATGGTGTATTATTGAACTTTCGTTTATATATAATTCGTGTTTAGCTTAATTAAGTAAATATTTCTTTCTTTCACTTATCTACCTATAGTTTGTTTGTTTTTCATTAAACGTTACTTTATGCTACTGTGGCTAATTGAATGGTGCTACAGTGGGTCCTAAATTTTGCCTATCCAGGTTTAATTAGGAAAGGGATCTTTAACGAGTACTTAACATCGCACAGGCTTGGGACCCCCTTTTTATGTCCCCCCTGCGAAGGACGGCATAAATAAGGATTTTTTTTTACTCCCATTAAAAATCCTAGGACCACCTACGGGTTTGAGCCCGTGACATAATAGAAAGCTATTATGCTAGCCACTCTTTTACAGGTGATCCTTATATATCTCTTATATGAAATATTAAATACATCAAGGGAAAGTATTGCCATTGTGGTGCAATTTTCAAATTATATATTTTAACAGAAATACATGTTTTAGAGTCACCTGGGTCAAAATGACCATGTCCTGCAAAATGTTCTGTGTGTCTGCGTCAAATGGGATATTGAGATGGTTATGTACGATTTTATTTGTTACAATTTGTTGAGATGGAGTCCTTGATATCATATTTGTTCTAAAGAAATAAGTGAGATATTATTAAATTATACTGTGAGAAGGAAGTAAAATGATGATATAATTCAAGTATATTAATACACATAAAAGTATATTTTCAATACTTGCACTTTTTTACATTCATGTAATTAATTTTGCAGTCACAAGCGTCATCAACCCTAGGTCAATACCCTCTTCACCTTTGTCTATGGTTGTCGGCAGTATAAAGGCATCTCAATATATCACTTGCATGTTTTCTTTTAACAGGAAGAAATTGGTCTCGGTGGTGGCCAGTAAAAGAAACAATCAAGTAGTTTAAACTGTTTATTGTCTACCGAGTTTCGACCAACATTGTGGTCATCATCAGGGCTAAATAAAAATATATAAAAATAACACAATGAGTGTATAGTAACATATATATGACAAAGAACAATTAAATAGAAAATAGGAAAAAAAATGGTATACGAATTAGTGAAATTATACCTATTGTTTAATTTTTTTTATGATCAAAGAATCCATATTTTTAATTCTACATGTATATCATTTACATAGTCCTATTTTTTGAAGAATAATTATCTTCAAAATCAAATAAATTTTATTTAATCCTGTTATCTTAAAATTCAACACATTCACAATGGGATCACTTGTAGCTGGTTGGTTAGCATAACAGCCTCCTATGCCAAAGGTCACGGTTTCAAACCCGCAGGTGGTCCTAGGATTTTTTAATGGGAATAAAAAATCCTTAGTTATGCCTTCGGAGGGGACGTTAAAAGGTGGTCCGAGCCTGTGGGATGTCAGGTACTCGTTAAAGATCCATATCCTAATAAAACCTGGATAGACAAAATTTAGGACTCACACTGTAGCATTGTCCGATTAGCCATAGTAGCATAAAGTGACGTTAAATAAATAAACAAATAAACAAACAAAACACATTTAACTCATTTTAATTATTTACTCACTCTGAAAACAATGTAATTGACACTTGTTTAAAATAGTTAAAGAAAAACATATTAATCAAAGATTGCTGCTATGTGATACTTAATCTTAGACATAGAACATGTATGGGCAATTATCGTGAAATTAATAAAAACCTAGTAAATATTATCAAAGATAATCCTAAAATAACCCTTTCAATCTTTTGTTTGATAGTATAAAAATATTAGAAAATTTCAAACTTAGATGTCTGAATCGTCGTAAAAATTGAAAAAAAAACCTTAACAATACTTAACAACTATATTCAAAAGAATCCAATTCCTTAGTTACTCACCGTTATTAACATTTAAATTTTAAATAATTAATTTGTTTCGTTACCACTGTTCCACTAAGTTTAGTTTATCTATTCTTCACCTCGATTGCCCTAGTACTTCATTAGTCATTGGTGGTTAGGTCCTGTCTTCAATTCGCCACGTCTTCATTTATACTCTCCCATTATTTTTTATTTCTACTCCTAATCTCATACGTTTTTCATCTCATTATTCCTCACATGGAGATGATATTTTTACATATTTATCCTCTATTATTACATATTTTAAATTATAAATTTAATTATTTACTATTACATATTTATCCATAACTGACAGGTATGCCGAGTTGAAGTGGCTCAATCCAGTTTCTCGCCGACAGTATTTCCTGGGAGTATTCCTATTCCGCACTTTTAACACCCAAAGTACATCCTACATTCTTGACCTACTCATCCCTTGTTCATCAGTACATTCGTTTAACACAAGATCCCAACCCACTAAGCTCTATTTTCCTTCTTATCGAACATCATTCTTTGAAAAATCCTTAGTTTGTGTGCCACCTCACTTTGGAATTCCATATCTACCTCTATACTCAAAGCATCTTCCTTAACCTCATTTAAAAACAAATTATTCCATCATCTCCTCAGTAATCAGTCTTCCGAATAATTGTATAAAAAATTAAGAATAATAGTCATATTTCAAGTGAACAAAATCTTTTTTTTCTATGATTTTACGATATTAGTGTGAGGTTCAATTATAGTATCTCTGTAGGCACATGTTTTCAGTATTATATAGTCATACATGAATGTTCTATTGTTGTTATATTTAATACTCTATAAATAACAAGTAATAGTCATATGTATCAAGCAATAGTATTTACTATTTTTATAAATAATATAAGTATAACCTTAAGTTTGTTTTTGTAATGTTTTTATTTTTAAGCCAGACATAATACTCACTTTTGTACTTTTTTGTTATTCTTAGGGGACAGAAGTCCCAGAATAAAATTTATTTTTCTTCTTCTTCTTCTTCTATATTTCATATCTTAATGTTTTCTATTTTATGCGGAAATCGATATTGTTATATGTCTTTAGCCATAATTTGTTCTGTTAAGCCTTCTCATTAGTATACTAAGGTCATTATAATTTCTTTACCCTTCGATTTCTATTTTTGTGTTTTACTGATCGACATTCTCATACTCAATGGTACATAAAATATATTTTTTTATGTTATTATAGTTTTTAGTAATTCATATACCCTTTTTTTTTCCTATATTCTCTTTAATTGTTCTTTCATGTATATATGTTACACTACTTTAGTTTTGTGTCTTTTTAGTCCTTAAGATAACCTGCAATGGGGGTTGAAACGTTGGCAGACAATAAATAGTTAAAACTATTTAATTGTTTCTTTTACTAATTGCCACCCAGACCAATTTCTTTTTGTAACACTCCATGGTCAAATATTTATATCCTTTTCATTTTCTTTTTACATAATATTTCAGGGCGCAGAGGTCCCTGGGGTACAAGAGAGAGTAGATGGGAAAGGGATTCTCATGGGTCTCCTGCGAGAAGAGATGAAGGGAGAAGTCGAGACAGGGAAGATAGAGGAAGAGATGACAGGAGAGATAGCAGAGATGGAAGAGAGGATCGGCATGACCGAGATCGAAGGGACGATAGGGACAGAGACAGTCGAAGAGATTCAAGGAGGGATGACAGGCGAGATGATAGGCGGGACAGGGATTCAAGGGAAGACAAGAGGGACGAGCGTGGAGACAGTCCTCGTAGGGAAGAAAGGTGGCGCCATGATAAGTCTAGTCGTCACGATGATGACAGGTATTTATAGCTCTTTTACATAAATGAATTTTGATGCATTTTTTTCTTGTTATCTCATTAATTGTTGTCGAAGAAGCATTTTGATCAGTTAGTCTTCTTTCATAATGATGTATTTTAGCTCACTTCAGCATATTATTGGTGTTCTATAAAAAGAGTGAATAGTTATATCCTCTATTATCACAATATATCAAAAGTTTTATAAATTATTTTTTTGCAGGTTTAAAGATGAACGAAAGGACAGAGATAGATCTTCTGATAAATCTAAAGATTCATCATCAAAGAGAAATTCCCTTACCAAAACAAGGTAACTTGATTTCAGTTTCAAGTAATTTTTATTTGTTACAATCTATAAAAACAACTATATCATCTTGTTTTTATTGATAAAAAAACAGGCAAATATATAAGTTGAGCAAATTCAATATCCAGATAAAGGAGAAACTGCAAAGATATTTTTTTAGTGCAATTTTTTATTATTGAAAATAAAAACAGTATTATACATATATAATATATTGTTGGAAAGCTAAAGCTTTTAGAAAAAATATTATCTTATACACAAGCTTGCAAAAGTTAATGAAGAGTGATGAAAAGCCGATAAAACCAACTGATTGTTTCAGATAATAATATAAATAGAATTTTAATAAAACACATGTTTCCATAGAAATTCAATTTAATTAATTCTTTATTAGTTTCACTCATTTTTATCTCTAACTGTATTTGAAAATTCTTTAATCAATTTTAACAACAGAGGTAAGGAAAAGTCGTGTGTTACCCACACCATTTTATTTATTATTGGATTTTTTAAAAATTATGTTAATTTTTTTTTTGTGAGTTTATAGATTTTTTGAAAATGCTTATTTTCTCCTTACTTATTAATTAAGTAATTGGTTATTATTAATTGCAGAAGTCCCACACCTCCAAGTAGATCTATGAAAGAGGAATCGTCTCTAAAAGCGCCGCCTGAAAATACTTCAGAAGTGACCCATAATCCAGTTCTTCTAGTTGATGATATTTTATTAGCTCCGGGTAGGGAGAGGCGACCTCCAAGAATAGTTGTTATTCTTAGAGGACCACCTGGATCTGGAAAGACTTATGTAGCTAAACTCATGAAGGTAATTTATTATTATTATTTATTCTTATAAAATCGCATGAGGTATTAAGAAATCAAATATCATAGTCGTAGATGCATTTAAAAAAAAAAAAAAAGTAATTAAAAGCTTGTTCCTGTACTTAGATGGCCTTTGTTTCCATACATATGTATCCATTGTTTATACTGTTTCTAGGTGGTGATTATAATATATATATATTATATATATATATATATATATATATATATATATATATATATATATATATATATATATATATATACTAGTGGAACTGCCCCTATAACTATTTTTTGGTTTATTATTTTCATTAATGAACCTTTGTAATTGACCAAACATATTAAAAAAATTATTCCTCCCTCAAAATTTGAGGGTTTCAAGATACGTAGAATCCCAATAAAGAATTTAAAAAAATCCTTTTGTCCACCGTCCACCATCCGCGGCATTTCTCCGAAACTATTTGACCAATTTTTTTGAAATTCGCCACAAAAATACTACAGTATGCAATGATGATCCTAATACCTAGTCGTTGATGTGAGCTGGTTATTTTTAAAATGGAGGCTGATTAAAAGTGATTTAATTCAATATCTCAGTTATTTTTGAAGATAGAGAAAACATTTATTAGTGTTTTTTAACCAAAAAGCCCTGAATAATTATAAAAAAGAGAAAAAAATTCAAATTAAAGAAAAATGTGTTTATATGTTTAGAATCAGTAAAGCACATTAACGAAAAAAAAAAAAAAAAGAGAGAAAGGAAAAAAAAAATTGAAATATTGCCTATTTATAAATGTTTGTAACTCCATTATTTTCGAAGATAGAGAAAAAACGTATTAATATAACTAAATAAAAACTTAAATAATCATAAAAAAGAAAAGATTTAAAATTGAAAATTTACCTTAATATATGCTTGTAACTCAGTTATTTTTGAAGATAGAGAAAAATATCTAGAGTTTTAGAATCAATAAAGTGCAATAAAGAGAAAAAAAAAATTCCCAATTAATTAATAAATACCAAAGGAATTATTGAAATTGGTTCAGAACTAGCAGAGATATGTCTGGAAAAGCGAATGGAAATTCGGTGGAAAATTGTATGCTTTTTGTCGTGTGGAACTACCCCAAAATAGTTGGAAAACTGTTGAAATGGTGGAAATCCAGTGATTCGATACGCCCGGAAAAGCGAATGGAAATTTGGGGAAAAAAAAGTATCATAATTTTTATGTGTACCTGCTCCAAAATAGTCGGAAAACTCTCGAAATGGTGAAAATCGGTTGATCTGTTTTCGAGATAATCCCAGAAAAGCGAATGGAAATTAGGTGAAAAATTGTATGCTTATTTTTGTGTGCAACTACCCCAAAATATTCGGAAAACTGTTGAAATGGTGGAATCCAGTGATTAGTTTTTGAGATACGCCCGGAAAAGCCAATGGAAATTCGGGAAAAAATCGTATCCTAATTTTCATGTGTACATGCTCCAAAATAGTCGGAAAATTGTCGAAATGCTGGAAATCTATGGATATGTTAAATAGATACGCCCGGAAAAGCGAATAGAAATTCGAAGAAAAAATAAGATAATTTTTAGTAGGAAAAGTGTTTACATTAAGAAAATCCATTCACTGCTATCATCAGTTTTTCCAATGTAATGAAAATTTATTTAGATAATAGATAACGAATAATAAATAACGAACAAACCGTATTTTTATTCGTTATTCGAATAACGAATAAATCATTCGAAAGTGACCAACAGATGATAAATAATAGATAAATTTGTATTCGTTATTCGTTATTTAGATAAAAATTTATTCGAATAATGCCCAACACTGACAATAACATATGTTCATAAGTTTATGGGTGTATAGCAAATTTATTTTAACTTGTACAATTTCTTTTTTTGCATATTAGCTTTTCTAAAATCTTGCGCTTTCCAACGGTATATTATACATATGTGTTACTACTTATATTGAGTTGTTTCACATGAAATGTCCATTTTTATAGTTTCTGAAATACATAAAGGATTTCTCTGTTGTTTTCTTCCAAATGTTTAAAGTAAACAGTTACTAATCCTCTACCTTATTATTATAAACATTAGCTTCCCAATCAATTACCCACTTTTTTGTATACCTCCAAATATAACATGGAAACCCGCGATTTTCGAGTAATATTTTTGTACGAGTTTAAACTCGGCCATTCAGCAGCTGAGGCCGCTAGAAATATTTGCAAGGCATTTGAGGAAGGGAGTGTTAATGAACAGACCATTCGCCGTTGGTTTGCTAAGTTTTCAGCTGGGGATACTGACTTAAAAAACTTGCCCTGAGGAAGACCTCCGTCCGTAATAGACAACAATGTCCTCAAACATACAGTAAAAGGAAACCCCTACCAAACAGTTAAAGGACTCTCAGCACAACTAAATGCAAGTGCATCTACCGTTTTCAGACATTAAAAGTGTATTGGGAAAGTAAAAAAAAGCTTGATACATGGGTACCTCATGATCTCACTGAGCGGCAGCAATTGAAACGTCTTGAGACCTGCGTTTCTTTGCTTGCGAGGCAAAAAACCGAGCCTTTCCTTGAAAGAATAATTACCTGCGATGAAAAATGGATCGCATATGACAATCAGCGTCGGTCAGGGCAGTGGTTGAACATCATTGAAACCCCGGGGCAAATGCCAAAACCTAATTTGCATCCCAAAAAATTTATGGTTTCAGTACGGTGGTCCATGGCTGGGATAATTCATTATTCCTTTTTACCTTGAGGTGAAACCATTCCCTCTACAACGTACTGCAATGAAATTGACCAAATACACCCAAAATTATAAAAAAAAACAACCTGGATTGGTAAATTGGAAGGGTCCTATACTCTTACACTACAACGCTAGACCCCATGTTTCAAAACATACCGTGCAAAAATTGAAAGAACTGGGCTACGAGTTCTTCCGCACCCACCATATTCTCCCGACTTGTCTCCAACAGATTACCACCTGTTCAGGAATTTAGACAACTTGGTCAAAGGAAAACTTTTTGAAAATGATGAGCAAGTGAAAAGTGCATTTTCAGATTTTGTTTCACTTCAAAGCTGTTTTTCAGTTCGGGGATAAAAAAGTTGGTGTCACATTGGGAAAAGTGTGTAGAAAAAGAAGGTAAATACTTCGAATAAAATTATCTTGTTTTCATATCGTATTTTTAATAAAAATCCTTTACCTTGAAAACGGACATATCATGTGACACAACCCAATATTTCAGAAATAATTTTCTGATTGTGTATTTAATTTAAGATTTTAATTTAATTTTTTTATTATTTTGAATATATGTTATTAAATGCTCCTATTCCAAAATCTTCTTAGATTGATTAGAAAACCCTTACTCTAATTTAATTTAATATGTCATATTTTATGATATACATAAAATAAATTTTTGTTTTAAGATATTATTAATATTATAATACATTTTAAAAAGATACTTTTAATAAGATTTTAAAAACCAGATCATAACCTTTCAAATTAAATATAAACTTGGTTTATAATTCTTTAGGACAAGGAAGTTGAAATGGGAGGATCTGCCCCAAGAATACTATCCTTGGATGATTACTTCATGGTTGAATCTGAAAAAGAAGAAGTAGATAAAGATACGGGCAGAAGTACTACGGTCAAGGTAAGCCATTTACAGTTTTTTTTCTTCAATATCACAAACTGTATTAATATGTTGTTTTTATTTTATTTTAAATCTTTTTTTGTTTAATAAAACAGGCAATGGAGTATGAATATGAATCTGGCATGGAACCACATTATAGAGAATCACTTATAAAAGCATTTCGAAAGACTATCATTGATGGGTATTTTCCATTTATTATTGTCGATTGTATCAATGATAAACTGAACCATTTCGAAGAACTCTCTAGTTTTGCCAAGCAAAAAGGTTTTCAGGTGATTGATAATTATAGGCATCATTTCTTTTACTTCACGTATGTTTATTTTTATGACAGTTCTAATAAATTTTTTCATGTATTAGGTGTACATATGTGAAATGGATTTAGATATCAGTTTATGTGTAAAAAGGAATGTTCATAAGAGGACAGAAGAAGAAATTAAAAATATTGTTAATAGCTGGGAAAAGACTCCACTGTCTGAAACGATATTGGATGTTAGGTCACTGCTTCAGTCTGCTAGCATCACTGAGGTAATCGACTCTTACTTAGTTACTTTCTCCTTTATTAGGGCTATTATTGTATCATTTCAGAGTTATATTACAAATGGTATGTTTATGTTAACTATAACAACTAATGTTATGGCATTAATTAACATTGTTTGCGGAGAAGGGCAATATAAAAACTAATCACTATTTTCTTCCTTAAATATTCGCTGTTCCATTTTTTCAGAAGGGCTAATTCTGTTTGTATTAACTTCTTTTGCTCTAGTCTGAAGCTACACATGCAACTAGTTTAGTTACAGGAAATGGCATGTATTTCAAAGCGCTTTTATGATAATAAGAAATAACAATTCTTGATACGATGTAAGGGCCAAATGTTTCCAGCCTGAGATGAAAGGAAAGATGAAAGAAAAAAACTGCTGGGCTTACTGTTTTTCAATATATTCTCCTCTAAGTTCAACACACTTAATACAACGCTTTGGCAATATTTCTATACCATGAAAAAAATACTACTAGTTTCCATTCGCCTACAACACGCCCTGATGATGACCCACAATGGGGGTCGAAATGTTGGCAAAAAATAAACTGTTGAAACTACTCAATTGTTTCATTCACCGATTCATTGCAGCAGTGAACTCTCGTTCCTCTTTTTGAGTAGCTGAAAGAATTCTTGGAACACATCTTGCACTGACCTAGCTCATATGCAAATGTTCTTTGGTGGTCCTCAAAACAGTTGTTATTGAAAGCTCCAACATCCCTGCTATTTTCTCGGTTTCATTGGTATACACAATCCAAGTGCTCTTTAATTTGCACTGGAGTAAGACCCTCTTTACAAAAGAATTTAATAACCGCACGGTACTCAAGTATGAACATTGTAAAAATGGAGAGTTTCCTTCAAGGCTGGGCAATAGACTGACTGGACTGAGGAAGTGCGAGCAATGGGTATGGAGTGAGCAGGACAGTCCGGACACTAATGGATCTTACTAAGTACACAAGATTATCAATTATGTTTCCTGATATACATCTCCCAAAATTAAATTATTTACATGCTTATTAACACATTTTTTTTAAAACTATATCGGTTGAGTATGGTTTTCTGTTGATATGTTAATAATCAGGAGCCAGACTTGGTAAGTTTTTACCATTGCGATATCTCCTTTGTACACGGAAAAATATTATGTTTACAAATCATTTTATTAGTACAGTAACCTTAACATTAAAAGAGGAAAGCTGAAACTCATATACACAAAGGAATTAGTCAGGCGGTTATCAGGAAAAGAAACAATTAAATAGTTTTAACTATTTATTGTCAGCCAACGTTTTGACCCCCATTGTGAGTCATCAGGGCATATTGTATTTAGGAACATATAACCTAATATATTTAATAAAATAATGGACTAATTCCTTCGTGTAACCCTAACGGTCTACTAATTATAACCATTATGATGAAACTCAAATAAATTTTCATAATAACTAATAGAAATTTCCATAATTTCCTGATTCGGATTTGATAAGAAGGAAGGAAAGAAGTAGAGAAATCTGATTTTTTAAGTTTTTTTGTGAAAACCTTCAAAAATTACTATGGTTATTGCAAACATTGTAATAGACAAAATTAAAGAACATTAAAATTCTATAGTAATGATTATATTCCCTTTTTTTCTATTATAATTTAAATTATAGGTAAATATGGAGGACTCTGACCCCATTGAAGATATGCCAGAAGAAGTAGATATGGAAATGTTGAAAATAAAAGGGGTAGTGATGCTGAAAACAAAAATGATGAAAACTCTAGCAAATTAGATAATTCTAGTCGTGAAGATCTAAAAGATGATAAAGATTCAAAATCTGCTGATAATGATGAAGTTGTGAATAAGGTAAGCAAAAGTTAAAAGCCAACCTCGTTTTATTAATATTTATTAACTAATATCGCTTTCCAGGTTTTTTTTTTCCAGATATTTCAACATTTTTTATTTTATATTTAGCGTAAACCTATAATTAAAGATTAATTATGATTTTGTTCCATTTCTATTACTTCTAGTTATACAGGTCAAATGATTTTTTATCTCTATAGTATGAAGATTGTTCCAATATTGTGAAGATTTGACTTCTCCATAGCGCAATGTATGGAATTTTGATTTTATACAGTGCAATACATGAGCCGGTAAGAGTCAAAGTGGTGTAAGTTTGTTTTTCATTTATTAATAGAGAAGTAGTGTTTTAAAGATTTGCATATTAAAAACTTATTATTTAATCATCATTTCCTACCAATGGCAGTTGAACCATTTGGTGATTAGTTAATTTGGCCCTTAAACAAATAGTTTTGAAATAATGAATGTTCATAAATATGATAAAGGTTTTGAATATTTGATATGTTGTGAGAAAGAAAGTCTGTTCAAGGACGGTTGAAAAAATAAAAAACATAATACTTGTTTCTTCCGCTTTATTTCAGTGAAAATCATAGAAATAGATAACAGCAAATAATCATATATATGCATATATAATAATGATTTGTTGATCCCTATTCTGTAGAATCTTTTAGAAGTATGGCCTTATTTTTCTTTTACAGGATTTCCCCTGTTCTTTTCATAGGGAACTATGAAAAGAAATTAAAAAAATAATCTGGTGACGTGGATATTGTTTTGTTGCTATTATTTATTTAATTTTAAAAATTATGTAATATTCGCTATACAACATTATTCTAATAGTTATATCTCAGTCACTACATGTTTTGTATGGTATTACTTAATTCATTTAATACTGATGATAGTTGATAAAATTTATTTAAACATCTAATAGAGCAGTTTGTTGCTAAAACTTTATTTAAACTTCTAGAGCAGAATTTGAATGGGATCAAAATTAAATTACTTGATAGGTTCTACTGATAAAATAATCATAAGAATATATATCAATGTATCTTTCTTTAGAGGGTATTGATTTTAATTATTATTTTTATTTAAATTTGTCTGATTTTATTAAAAATGGTTTGGATATTTCGTTTCTTGTTGTGCTTATTAAAACTTTAAATTTAATTCAAAGTGATGCTTATCTGAACAATGCGGATATATAACATTTTATATTATTTGTGCCTTTTTATTTAATTTTTTTAATTATTTTGACTCGCACCACTATGATTCTCACTGGCTAATATGTTGCTTGAAGCTTAGGATAAAGTTGAGCTGAAAGTAAAATAATTTTGACAATGTTTCTTTCTTTGTATGTGATGAAATTTTTTATTTAGCCTATCTTTGCAATGTTACTTACTTGCGCACCTCCAGTAAAACAAAAGAAGCTTATCCTTGAAATATTGCTTAATTATAACATACTATATTGCCAATTTTGTGACCATTCCTGGGAAGATCAACCTTTTAACTATTTGTCTGCATCGAAACCTTTATTTGTTGCATGTGCTATCTGTAGCACTTTATTGACATTTTGAAAAGAAATCTACAAACTTTTTATTTTTTATTGTTACATACTATATGTGTTAATAAGAAGATTGATTTTAAAATAAGCATGCGTAGTGCCGGCTCGGCCATTGATTGAAATGAACTTGATTGTTCCATGAAGAATTGACACGTTTTCTTCATATCTAATTGATAGCAAGATAAAATGATTATTCTGTGCTATTTTAGCTCTGTTGAAAACTATTTTGATTTAAACTAATTAATTCAATTTCAGGAGCAGATCTGCATCTATAATTTTTTTTTTTTTTGTTTGATTATATGTTTATATAAAATTTCTGTTTTTTTGTTTTATGTTTTTTAAAATGTTTCATTGTATGTTTGAAGAAAATATTCTTAATTTAGCGTTCCCTCTCTCCTTTCATATAAATTGTGAAATTATTCTTTTTATGATAATTGCTTTAAAAAAAAAAATCCCTTTAATTGAATACTATAGATGAATGTACATATTTTATTATTCCATTTGCACACTCATTGCAATGTAAATATTTCTATTTTTAAAAGTAATGGTAATTTTTCAAATTCCAATTTCAGTTTCCAATTTTTTTAAATTTTTGTAATAATCAATATCAGAAAGTTTTTCGACTTTCATTTGAAAAATGGGTTAATGATGGGCGGCCATGTTTTCAAGACAATAAAAAATGTAACATTATTGTTTTGAAACATGCCTCCCAAAAGCCCTTAAAGACTAAATAGGTCATCTGAGATGTGGAAGTTGTTGCTACAGGGACTTTTGGCCTCAGCACTATCCAGCAAGTGGGACGATTTGGACAGCTCGTATAACAAATTAGGTATACATTTCTTTTCTTTTTTTAGAGTATTTATATACGTTAGTATAATATATCGGTTCTTTTATTTTGCAGTCAATTATAAATTTTGCAGGAGTTCGACTGGAGTCATTCAAAGCAAATTATTTTTTTTTTAATTATTGTACATTGTTCCAAATTGAATTTATCTCTTTTATTAGATGTGAAATCATTTAAAATTGAGAGGTGATATAGACATTGATATATTTTTGAAGTTGATTTAATATATTTTCTCTGTTATAAGGCCCATATAATACATACTTCAGATATATCATATTGAGCAAAAAAGATATTTGGAAAGAATATGCCATAATTTTGAGATTTAAACACATTTTAAAAAAATTTAATTTACTAGAAAGGTTTGACTTTATCTTGTTGACAGACCTATGTTAATAATCTTTGACCCTTCAAATCAAGCTGTAAAATATTGGTGCCCTGAGGGATGATAAACTTTTTTGTGTGTTGGTCATGTTTCTCGTTTTGTTAAAAATATATATTTTTTCAATCAGTCTACTGATTTTACTATTATGTTGCAAAGCCAATTTTTTACTAGATCATATTGTTAAAATCTGCTCTCAAAGCATTTTAGATTACTAGATTTTTGTCATGCTATATAAATAAATGGACAGCACTTGGTCGAAAGGAACTAATCAAAAATAAATTTTTATTAATTATTATCTTTATTGAATTTAATTTGTTCTTTAAAATGTTAACTTTGTTTAATATTATTATTTTTTTCAATTTATTTTATTTAGTAATATTAGATTCTGTCACATAAGGGATATTGGAAAAAAAAAATTAAATACAATATTTAAAACATTAAAACAAAAGAACATCTTAAACACATGCATACCTATTTCAATATTTACAGTCTGCCTTGGAAAACCTCAAGCCAGGCTTGTCTCTCCATGTATGGAGAGGAAAGCAGAGTCTGAGAGATCCCAGCACCTTCCTCAGCGGTGAATATGATTATTAAACTTAATGCTATAGTTCGTTATTTACTGTTGCTAAATCTTAAGGTCTTCTTTTTTTTTTCATTACTCTTTAAAGAAAGATTTTCTAATTATATTCCTGATTCTGTAAACACGACCTAGTGACAAGCAAAGATATTGATTGATTCCAATGTATTGATCAATTCTAGCTTTGATAACAATACCTAAAATAAAAATAATTAAGTTAAAAAAGTTTCTAGACAAAATTCTTGCAATACTAAACCTAAACAAACTCATAACCTTTTATTTTATGGTAAAATCTCATAAATAACATTCCTATTAACTACGTTCATGTAACCAATTAGAATGTTGTTAACCACTCCTTTTATTTTAACTTTCAGTTCAGTAATAAAAACTTGAAAAGCCATACTCCCTCATTTTCCTTCATGAAATATTGGAGAGAGAAAAAAAATGTTGAAGTGTTTGTTTTGATAGGGAAATTGGATTGTTTGATTGAATTAAATTTGCATAAAAAACAATCTATAGCAAGGAAAAAGAGAAAAAGAATATTACATCATTATATAAGAAGAAAAAGAAAATAGCTGTGAAATCATATAATCATTATATAGGGAGTGTTAAAATGAAGTTTCACTGCACATGAATACACAGAGCATGCACTGTAATTAAAGCTAATTAACAAAGTTATTAATTCTTCCAAATTTTGATATGATTTAGACAATGATTTAATTAGTATTGATACCAAATTTATTTGATGATTTGATACTAAATTTAATATTAGTACATGTGAAAAAGAGAACGATGAAAGGTAAACCACATCGGCTCTAAAACATTGGTAAAACAATATGTTACTTCTAAGAACATCACAGCCACAGAGCCAGTGAAAGCCTTGAAAATGACTCTGCTATATTAAATCATTCAGTACTGAATATTGCCCCTTAAAAATTTCAATAGCAAATATGTTCCTGGATTCTGTATTACCAATGTGGATAAAAAAACAACTTGTATATCACTGTCAAAAAGTAAGGCTTGTGTCTTATTTTTTGTTTTTTAAAAATTATCTTATCATTTTCTTTAGACAGTTTAACTAATAGATGCAAATTAGAAGTCATCAGCTATAATTATTAGAAAAAATGTAACAATGTAGTACGACTAAAAAAATGTTATTGGAGTATTATAGTTGAATATTTGTCGATTTAGGATTAGTTTCATTTTACTTTGTGCTGACAGTTGGTCGAATGTATTAAACAAATATTAAATAAATCATATTATGACTTCCAAGTCTATATCACCTCTTATTGCCGAAAAGTATACAAATTAAGAACTAACAACTTCCCCATGAGATGTTTACTCTTTGCGTTATTGCATGTTGTGCGCTCTGTCTGTTGCAGACCGGCTCGATGGGCTATCGAAGGCAAGGCGGGCCACCTCCATTAAGGATTGGCTTCAGCTTCCAGAGGACTACTTCGAGACTTCCCAGTCCTCAGCGGTTCCAGGGAAGAAGAGGGTCAGTATATTTATTATTTATTGTTAAATTCAAAGCAAATTTCTCATTTTATTTCTATTGTCTGTGCTTTCTTACTATTTAGTCATTGAACTTCTTCTTTTATTATTGAGTTGTCTGGAAATAATGCAGGATTACGGTTTTAAAAGAAAAAAATATATACTTGTGTTTTATTAATCAAAATAATCTTTATGGCTTTCAATACATTTCTGCCAATGTGATGGCAGTTTTCCATTCCCTCTGAATAGGATTGGTAATCCTTAGAATTTATAAATCCAGAAAATCCATTTTCTAAGGCCTATGTTGAAGCTCTCGTCTAAAGAAATAATAATCAGTTGGTGAGTAGAGGAGAGGGGGGGGGGAGTGGCTGAGTCTTGTAGTCAAGCTATGGTAATTTATGTGACATGAAACATTTGGCCGAGCATTTCATGTCATGCAACAGAAAGACAATTCAATTGACCACAGATATTGCCAATTTCTGATGCATTGCGTCAATTTGGTTACCATACAATTTAGCATAAATAGTTTCACCAGGAAGAAACAAAACAAATGAAGCCCTCCACACAGTAACCATAACTTTTTTTTTTCTGTGTTGCTTCTCCTTTGTCAAGCCACTATCCAAACTGCTGCTGTTATCATAGAAGATCCACTTTTCATTATAAGTAACAATTTGGAACAGAAATGGATCGTTGTTGTATTGCCAAAGAAACGAGGTACAGATTTTGTTTATTTATTTAAACGTCACTTTATGCTACTGTGGCTGACTGGACGATACTACAGTGGGAGTCCTAAATTTTGCCTGATCAGATTTAATTAGGATAGGGATCTTTAACGAGTACTAGATATCGCACATGCTCGGAACTACCTTTTTACATCCCCTTCATGGGGGGCTGCATAACAAAGGATTTTTCGCTCCCATTAAAAAAATCCTAGAGCCACCTACGAGTCGAACCCGTGACCTTGGGCGTGAAGGCATATGGTGGCAACTATGCTACAGGTGACCCCAAGGTACAGATTTCATAATACTGATTTTTTTTGTTTTTTTACTGTGTGGGGAATCCAACTTTTAATTTTAACCAGATTTTTATCCTTTGCAATCACCTTCAGATGGTCAGCAATGGTGGATTTGCTTACATCAAGTTTTTCTGTAATGTTTCTCTCTCTTAAAGCTCGCAGAACATTTTTATCTAGGGAAGAAGTCCTTCCATAACCTTCTTTGTCTTCAAGGATGAAGTCACTTGAAAAGTTTTGAACCACCGCTGAATGGCGATCTCACTAAAATTGCCCACCCCTCATTATATTCGTAAAATTTAATTATACAAAATTCATACTCTGAAATTTTATGAAGACTTGATTATTTGAAAATATCTAAATTCTACAATGTTAAAGAAACATTTTCCTTTGGAAGAGGAATAATATGTGTTGACATTCACAAATCAATCCAATGTAATATTATATGGAATGGTATTTACTGAAAAACCTAAAATCTGCATTATTTTCCGGACAGCCTAATATCCAAATATTTTTTTATTATACAATTTACACTTTGGGTATTATTTGATTGTTCAGTATTTTTGTTGTGTTCTGAAATTCCCTCAACATATCTTTTGTTATTTAAGAAACATAACTCTTAAGCTGGAAACACAAATAAAACTAGAGGCTAATATTAGTGTTGTTTGTTTGATGAAGGTACGGTGGGCGATCTGGAGGAGCGGAGGGAACAGGAGAAGATGAGGGCGATAGGATTTGTTGTCGGTCAGACGGACTGGATTCGGATGCTAGATCCATCTGGAGGGCAGTCAAAACTTACACAAACAAAGTATATTTGAACATCAGCCATAGAGCTTTAGTTTAAAGCTCGATGAGTTATAGGATTTATTCGTTCTTTTTTTTTTCTTTTTGTTCTTTTTGCCCTCTTTAATTTCCGAACAATTTTTATAGTAGTAGCTGTGCTCAGCTCTGTAAATGCTGGATGGGAGTTATTCAGTGAACATATAAAGACACTTTTGTACAATGTGTTGTGAAATAAATAATTATAATTACACATTTGAGCAGTAATGTATCATATTTTACACAATTTAAATATATATTTTATTGTAAATTAGTTGTTTTCACAACTACACACAATGTATTATTTTTTTTCCGTAGTTTTTATATAATGGTTTGACTTTGCTGTTCATGTTCATGCTCTGACATTTTTAGCACAACCAGCGTATATTTTACAAGTGTGAATATTTTTTTTTTAAATTATTTTATTTTAAGTAGTGTTTATTATGATTGTGTATATAAATATTACTGAAATTAGAACAAAGTTATTCGATTTCGACTGGTGAAGAAAAAAAAATAATTAAAAAAGATTTACTGCAATTATTTAAGAACTTTGCCACAGTTGATTTTCAATATTATCAGATATGAGGATAAACTCGTAATTATTTGGCTTACTTGTTTTATAGATTTAGATTATTTTATGATCCCTCTTGCTGTTGGTCTACATCAGCAGCTAGATTTTCATGTCTCTTGGAGGAAATTGTAATATTTGAAAACATTATTATTTCATTGTCTGTACATTAATAAAAAATAATATCTAATATTATGAATATTCTTTAGTATTATTCTGACCTTTGATCATTCAGTGATTGTCTGCATCTATCAATATCATTTTACTTATGTTATTATTTCGAAAGTCTCTATTTGTGATAATGGTACTGTTTTTGAACTTGAAATATTTATCTTCACTTATTTCAAAACCAACATTAGGAAGAAGAAAATAAGACAACATAATTTCTGAAGCCTTGAAATGAAGCTCAACAGATGAGCAGTATGCAGGTTTTTTAGTGACTATATATCGAGTAGATAATTTATTCATTCAGCAGTTTAAATAGAGTGACTATAACTGGAATCATCAGTCAAGTTTTTCAAGATCCAATTCCCTTCTGCAAAGAAGCACCTTATTACTTTTTTATTTCTATATTTTGTCTTATGTTCTACTCTTTGAATTTTCGCTTATGTAAATAAGTTATTCTTAATTAAACATATTCTTTAAACTACTTTCATTGACTCTTAAGTTATGCATATTAATTTATTTTTAATCAATTGTTTATTTATTCTTTGCTTGAATCAGTGATCGGTTTCGACTATATATTTTACTTACTTTACTTTTGCAGGCTTGATCCCTCAATGGGTGGCCTGATTAAGTCAGAGCGTTCCTCCACTCCCCTCGATCTAACCAATCTTCCTCCTCAAGTCTCCTGCCGGTCATATCCTCCTCCATGCAGTCCTTCCACCGGGTTCGGGGTCTTCTTCTCCTCCTTCCTGGCTGTTCCCATAGCAGAAGCCTCTTCGGCCACCTACATTCTGGCATCCATTGGTAGTGCCCATACCACCGCAGCCTGCTCTTTCCGATCCTCTCTGGAACTACTTCAGTCACCCCTAGCTTGCTCCTATTTTCCTCATTTCTAATTTTATCTAGGCGGGTAATCCTAAGGCACCTTCTCCAGAAATACATCTCTGCCACTTGTATTTTGGAGTTGAGTACTGAGTTTAGAGTCTATTGTTTCTGCGGCATAGCTTAGGGAGGGCTCGACAGTACTTCTAAAAATGTGTCTTTTGTTCTCCTTTGATATGATCGTGTTCCAGAGGACTGGGTGCAACATTCTAGTCACCCTTCTGGCCAGAGCAACTCTCCTTCTAACGTCGGGTTCTGAAGCACCATTCCTATCTATCGTTGACCCCAGGTATTTGAAGGAGCTTCCATCAATCTGGAGATCCGCGGCCTTTGCGGCCTCTTTGCAGTTTACTGGCAGGTATTCGGTCTTATCAAAATTTATTCGTAGACCCCACAGGCTGTATTCTTTTTTCAGGGCTTTCAGTGCTTCTTCCAGGCCATCTTTGCTATATGAGACCACGACTATATATTTTAAATCATAAAAACTTTATTTTATTAAAACTGATGAATGCAGCTGTTTTGAGAAATTCTGATGATTTCTTCATTTAATGTATTGGGTTGGCAAAGAAGTCCTTTAGGTTTTTTTGTTTATTTTTATGTCACTGCGATACGCTTCTTATCTGGTGGATTAATCCGTAAGGTGGATTGTTTATCCTGTTTGTAATATGTCGACAACTATATCATTTAACTCTTGTTGAAACTAGCTAAGTATTGTGTTTGCAATTATACTGTAAATATGGAAGAAAATACCATTCATTATCAGCATATTTTGTTGTATTATTTTAAAAAAGGTAAGCGTGCTGCAGAAGCTCATAAAAAAATTTGCAGTGTTTATGGGGATGAGGCCTTGACCTGAATGCTTGCCTGAATGGTTTGCCGAATTTCATTCAGGAAATTTTGACTCAACGGTCTGGTTGTCCACAAGAAATAGAAACGAGCAATGCAATAATTTTGTTGATCAACATTCCATCCAATCAGTGGGAGAGATTGCTTTGGCCCCAAATATGTTGCGCACAAACATTGAAAACCATTTGCACAAACTCGGCAATATTTTCAGGCGTAATGTTTGGGACACACATTTCTGTCCTACTCATACGCATTTCTGATTGTGATTCACTTCGGAAACAGCAACAAAACGACCCCTTTTTGAAAAGGTTGGTAATGAGGAAAGAAAAATGGATATTTTATAATAATGTAGTCTGTAGAAAATCTGAACGTGAAGCTTCTAGAAGAGTTTCAAAACCCAGATTGCATTAAAAGAATATGCATGGTGCATGGATGCCTTCTATATGGTAAAATTTCAAGAGTATTATTTTTTTATGAGCCATTGTCATCTGGACAAATGATTGATTCAACTCTATACTGCTGACAATTAACAAAATTTGATCAATCAATTAAAAAATAAATGCCCAGAACTGGGAAATTGGAAAGATGTTGTAATCCACCAAGACAATGCTAGGCCCCACTCCTCATTGGTCATTCTCCTTGGATGGGACCTTTTGCCCCTCCCTCCCTATTCACCAGACTACCACTTATTTGGGACTCTGCAGAACTCCATGAATGGAAAGAAATTCCAAAAAGAAGAGGACATCAAAAACCACTTGGACTTGGATCAGTTTTTAATAATAAATTCTAGACATAATTTAAACATGGCATTATGCAGTTAGTGGAAAGATGGGGAAAAGTCATATTAAATAATTGTCAATATATTGTACATTAAAATAAATTGTATTTCTATAGCACACTGAGTTTTATTTCACCCTGAAAAACCGAAAGGACTTATTTGCCAATGCAAATCCCATATCTTCGCCAGGAAGCCTCTTTATGCCATCTAATGTTTCACCCTTTAGGTCTCTTTCCAGATGGAAGATATTCCATAGTCTGTCTTATCTTTGTATTTTTCTTCCCTACATAAGTGCCTAAACCATTACTTCTACTTGTTCCACACTGTTTCCGTGATAGAGAACATGCTTAGCTCTCCTCTAAACCATTCACTTTTTACAAAGCCCCTCCTTGTTTTCCCACTCACTCTTCACAGGTATTTTATTTATGCTACAGTGATTATGCTCCAAAGTCAGTTAATACCCAGCTCTCTGCACCATTAATTTAAAAAAGAGATTGTTAGTCTTGAAAAATTTACTTCCCAACTGACCTCTCTCTTTCCAACTGCCATGTTATATATTTCGTAGTGGTGTTTGCCTTTTCAATCCTAAGTGAAATTTTACTGCCCACTTTCTCTGAACTTAGATCACAGAATCTAATTATGTGTAGTCGGTCACAACTTTGGCTTTTGGTGACTGCTTTGTAATTTTTTATTTTTTGAAATTAAGGTAGTCTCATCTGCATTGAAAAGTGTCTGTATGAGAACCAATACATATTGAGGAAATATTATCTATATTTTCAATATTACATGTAGCCTCTTTGCTGGGCTAATCACTACTAAGGGAATATTTTGTATTTTTGAGACATATTGCAAATATTATTTTTTATTTAATGAACTAATTTATGTGATGATTGATTTTTATTAGACTAAATTTAACCAGTGTCGAAGTCATTATTTTATGAATTCACACATTGCTTGATTGATTTTACAGCCTCTGAAATTTTCGGTAAATTTTAGATTAATTAGCAACCTAAGTGCTAATGCTTTTTACCTATTTTATGCTATTAACATAACAGGTACTGTCTTAAAATCCTGCATCGATTTTTCTGTTCTGTTATATATACAGAGGTTTTTTCTAAACTTATACCTCCTTTATTTATTGAATCTCCAAAAATATTTTTTTAAGTTTCAGTCCCTTGAAATAAGAATGAGCTGCCATTGAAACTGTTAATGATATTTCTCTTCACGAGTTATGGTTTTATCTCTCAGTAGTTATATTTGATCATCTACTCTAGACATGGGCCTGTCTTATTTCCATTTCTCCTTATTTTTAAATTTAAAAAAATAAGTTGTTAAATATATTACTTTATTATAAATAGTGTGTGTAAATATAAATTGACCAAAATAATCTAATAACAAAAATTACTGGAGGAAAAAGACATTCTTTTGTAGTTTTTCAAAACACTCTTGCTCTTAGACTTGAACGTAATCATTGTAGTTGATGCACAGCAAATAATTGGAGTTTTTGAGAACATCTACTTTTAATATACCGTAATAGTCTCTGAAAATTTATTAAAAATGTAGGAAATTTGATTTTCGTATTTTTAAAATTGAAGGATTTATACTGTTTTAAAATTAAGTTTTCTTCATTATTATTTTCAGGAATCTTGGAGACTTGATACTTAATTTTTGACTGATTTAAAAAATGGAGAATTTTTATCACACAGCGGTTCATTTGCTAATAATTATATTTATATCAGATTATTTGGTTGCTATTCTATTCACACCAAACATCATGTCAGTTTCATTTTCATTATTTTCTATTGCTGTGTTGGCAATTATCTTTTTAATTAAGATCAGATGTGTTCAGGATGTAAAGTTTACAACTAATCAAAGAGATAAAAATAGTTGAACAAATCACAATGTCAGTTTTTATTTTTTTTTAAATTTTACTGAAGTTGGAAAAGATTAAAACTGTTAGTGCTTATTTGCCATGCCTTAAAATAATAATAATAATAAAATTAGCATTTAACTTAGATTAAAATAAATTATTTTATATATAGTAGTTGTTAAACTATTGTTTTTACTTTCACTTACCTATTTTTTATTTTATTTATTTTTTTTGTCCACCCCTACCTTATCTCTGAAGGCTATACGAGGGTTTCTCGGACCAGGGGGTGAGGATGGGGGAATTAATGCCGAGATAAAAGTCCCCTCCGGTACCAAGAGTTGAACTCGTAATTTTTGGTTTTCAAAGTATTGGTCATCCGGTAGCTAGGCAACGTGAGTTTAAAGCAACGCGCGCTAACCATTTCGGCCACCCCGCCCTCTTCGCTTACCTATTTATGAAGTATATAGTAAGAGAAAGTATTGCGATCGTGAAAATTTTCTAATTCCAGTTTTCAACAGAAATACACATTTTAGGGTCCCCTGAGTCCAAATAATCAGGTCCTGCAAAAAAGTCTGTGTGTGTGGTAACTCCCGGGCAAAAACCAAAAGTCCTATGAAACTGAAATTTCATATTTAAGACAACTATACGCCCGAGACTTTACAGAAACTTTTTCATCAAAATAAGCTGACCAGAAGATCTACTTTATACCATGCATTTTGCACCTTTTTACGATTTTCTCAAAAACGGCTCCAACGATTTTGATTAAACTCCTTATATCAATGTAAAATTTAACGGGCTTTAATATGATGTAGGTTTCATTCTAATTGAAATAGTATGACAGGCCTTAAATTCCGATATTTTAAATTTTCTTCCTCTAAAGTACCTTTAATCTGTATATTCTATAAAAATAACTATATTATCTTGTTACCATTAATAATTAACAGATAAATATACAAGTTGAGTGAATTTTATAAACAACTAAAGGAGAAAACTGAAAACATATTTTTTTAATGCAATTTTTTGTTTTTGAACCTAAAAACAGTAATATAGACGTATATTATACCGTTGGAAAGAGAAAGATTTTAGAAAAAATATTAACTTATACACAAGCTTGTAAAAGTTAATAAAGAGTGATAAAAAGCCGATAAAACTGATTATTTTAGATAATAATATTATAGATTTTTTTTATTAAAACACATGTTTCTGTATTAATTCAATTTAATTAATACTTAGATGGTTTCACTCATTTTTATTTCTAACTGTATTTGAAAATTCTTTAATCAATTTTAAAAACGGAGGTAAGGTAAAATTGTGTGTTGCCCACACCAGATTTTTTAATTAATGAAAGGGTAGTCAGAACATAAAAGTTTGCCAACATTTTAATCAATAATGGCCTGAACATTGCTCGTTTCAATTTCTTGTGTACAATCAGACCATTGAGCATCATTGTTTGTCAAAATTTCCCGAATGGATTTCAGCAAAGCAATTTGGACAGGTGCGTTCAGTTATGGCATTAACCCTGATAAAAGCAAACATTTTTATGAGCTTTACAGCACGCTTACTTTTTTTAAAATAATTCAACAAAACATGCTGATAATGAATCGTATTTTCTTCCATATTTACAGTACAATTGCAAACAAAATAGTTAGCTAGTTTCAACAAGAGTTAACAGATATAGTTGTTGACATAATACAAACAGGATAAACAATCCACCTTAGGTTAGGAATTAATCCATCAGATAAGAAGTTTTTCGCAGTTATGAAGAGTGCATTTTATAGCATTTGTTGAGCCAGAAGATTATATTAAAAACAAATAGACTTTGTTATCTACTGTTAATGTGCTTACTTTAATCATATTTACTTTACAAAAGAATTACAAAATATTTATATACCTGATTTAATTTAAAATTCACAATTTTAATTTCTTCTCAATTATGAATTTTGAAGGCTACAAGCTCATATCTCATAAGTATACTATCTAATGAGAATGTGCTTCTGTACAGTACTTTGAATAATCTCAAATTTGGTTTTGTCTCCAGCTGATTATGTGATTATTTTAGCTTCTTATCGATTGGTTCGATGTATGTATGTTATTTCAAGACCTTAGTTAAGATTACAGCTGCAATAAGAGCTTTAAAGTTCACTTGACATTTACAAGGTCAATGACTTCAATATAGCTAGAACATCCCTACAGACTCTTTTTTTCTCAAGAAATAAGAAGAAATTAGTTCAATTTTTTTGTCTCAATTGAGATATTTTTATTGTTTCCAATTATTGATGTGAGATATCAGAGGGCCTCTTATAGTAGCTGGATAGAGCAAGCAGAAGGTATGTGTGAAGTATGAAGGTACATTGAGATGTTTCGAATGGACTACAACCCCTCGGTGAGCTAAGGGTATACCTTACCCCTTGCTAGAGCAGCTCTTTAGGAGTTCCAAGGTTAGGATAAAGGTCAGGAATTGAGATATGAAATAATTTAAAGGAGAAAAATTCCAATATTTTTTATCAAAATGTATTTTTTAATATTTATGTATCAACAGATTTACCAAGGATATTTGGTCACTCGTCATATTACCTAAGTTACTCTGTTTATTTAAAAAACTAATATTGTGCTACAAAATCATTAACTTTTTATTTTTTTCTTGTATTTCAAGTGCCTCTTTTATTTTTGTTAACATCTTTAAGTTCAAATATATTTTATTCAGCTGAAGCTTGTATTTATTAGTTGAGCCCTAACCTTTTCTCGTCTGACAAATGCATATCTAGTATTTCTCCTTTGATGAAGTATTTTGCTTTATTTTAAATATTAACCACTTATAATGATTTAATAAAGGAAAAAATTTCTATGCTTTGTGAATAAAATATAAATTTTTATTGCCTGAACAGCTTTCGGAAATCATATTCTTAATAAAAAGAGCATATAACGTGTTTTAATGTTTCTAGAAAGGAATCAGAATTACATGGTTATATTTCCTTTAAATGTTTAATTGGAAGGAGATCTTCAGGAAAATGGATATTTTTTAGTTTCCAAAACATTTTCTAGCTTGTATCTTAAAATTTACTTCTGGAGTGTACTCTTCTTATTCGAATTATCAATTTATCTTTTCATAACTTTGAGATCGAGGAATTAACTTGCCTGTTGAACTAATATATATATATAATATATATATATATATATATATATATATATATATATATATATATTTAATATATATAAACTGCATAGAAACTAATTTTCCTTAAATGCCTTACTGCTGAAGACACAGAATATCTCTGTTTCAATTTCCTCACTCCTTAAGACCATCTCAGTCTTGATCTTCATCAACTTTGTTATTACTCTAAATATTCCAAGGAGAATTCGTTTGAGAACTATCCAGTCTAATTGGCCACTCTTCTCTTCTGCTTATCTTTGAAATTTATTAATTTTCTTTCATAGTTTTCCATTACATTACCTTGCTTTATCGGAGAATTTAGCATCTAATGAACAATGAAGAAAATTAGTTTTCCTTAGAAGAAGGTTGGGCATATTAATTCTTCATTCTTTTGGAGCTTAAAGGAACATATATTTACCATCAGAATCTTTCACTTGATTTCCAAATCAGCACATTATCGTTAGAAAATCACCAATATTCCATAGAAAATGTGATTCAAGCATTATATTTTTACTTCGCAAGTCAGATGGATATCTGAAATCTTATATTTCCTTGACACAAATTCTGTGAGATAACTGGTTTATCATTATTGGTTATAAGGAATTGTAGAATATATTCTTATGCTAAGGAATATATTTATGTTAGTCAATGGAGTATATTTAAAGGGTATAGTATCATTTTAAAAGGAAAAATCTGCTGTGTTTAATTCATAACTTTCGTTTACCTTCATACTTATAATGTAGTTTATTTGTTTGAATTATGTAGCAGAAGTATTTTTTTGCAGACATTCAATTCAGTTTCCATGGAAACATCTGATGACAATAATAATATTAATAATAGGCTTAGCGTACAAGAAGGTTCGATGATGATACTACCAAATGTTGCCTACACAGATTCGTTCAATAATCAGCCCAAGCCCCAAGATGAGACTTTTAACAAACTGGACCCAATCCTCCCACCAATGCTTTGGCCTACTCCTTGGTACGCTTACCAGTTGGTTCATTGCATATCAACTTTATACTCCCAGTTGAGTCTGCGCAATGCTATCAACTTAAATTTTCGTTAGTATAAATTTTACAAGCATTTTATGCCATTAACCGCTTCTTTATTTTCTCATGAACTTTGTTTTTAATAGTTATCATAGAACCTAAATACTTAAATTTTTTCAATGTGTTCAAACGTGTCCTGATATATAAATAGTACAAAGATCTTCATTGTTTCTACTACTTATCATATATTTTGTCTTATCCTTATTTATTTTAATCCTTATCCCTTTATGAAACATATGAATATTAAATAAAGTTTAAGTTATTAATTACATCAATAACTTAGATTTATAGATTTTTTATTCACTCTCTCGTAACTTCTACTACTTTATTTGTTACATATTAACTTTTCTAAAATCTTGCACTTAAAATAACCATTGGTTTAATTTGCATATAAGTTAGTATTCTTATTGTGGGCAGGCAGTTTCATCATGAGAAATATTTATCTTTTTTTTCCTGTATTTAGGTATCAAATTCTTTTATATTTATACTTTCCTTCTAGTGACTTTGAGAACAAAATCAAACCTATAGGAGAAAACCTAGCCCTATCAGGCTATTTAAATGAGGATGAAATCTATGAAGTATCATGGATTGGTATAACGAGTTTATTTGAAATTGTTAAAGAAGTTTTCGATGAATTGTTAAAAAAGAGTACAATGTAGAGAATAAAGTGGTTCTTGCGGTTAGTTAATTTTGGTGAAAAGAAAAAAAAAAAAAGTTGCTGTAACATCTATGTCCTATGCCTATCTTAACTATGAAATTTCAGCTTCTAATAATTATTTGTCACATGTATTTCTGATGACAACTCCTATTTAAAAAAAATTTTAATCTTTCACTTTCACTTTTACCCTATACATTTCAAGAATAGATAAGTAAAATTTAAAATGCCGGAATGTCTTTTATGTCAGGGGTATTCTTCAGTCCTACATTTTGAATCTCTCATCTTTCATAATTATATCTCCAGATATATAAAACTATTCTTGAAAACAAGATCCTGCAGTGCTGAGTGAAGTAATCAGATAAATATTATAACTACTTTAGAGAGACTTTACTTTGATATCATTGCCTAAGTCCTGATTTGTTGTGTGAGATTTTAAAAGTTTTTCATTAGTTTTTTGGTTTGAATATTGAAGGCAGTCTCAAATCCTGATGCTTGTCATTTCCTAACTAATGAAAGACACTAGGTCTCCTTCCACTGAGTGTTGGTCCTCCTGGAAGTTAAAATTAAAAATTTGTTTTATACAAATCATAAAAAAGTTTAAAGTTGTGTCTAATAATCCTTGCTTGTGATATTTATTAATCATGTTATGTAACCTATGTTGTTTTTAATATAAAACTTTAATCACTGTTATCATCTATTTTCATCAAAGATCAGTTATATTCCACTTTCTTATACAATTATATTTATATTGTTTGATCTAGTACACATACTTCATCTGATTCGTCTCATTATGTCGTTTTGAATTTTCAACATTCATTTGTTTCCATTATTTCCTTTCAGCTAAGTGAGGAAATTAGGAAGTAAGATTGTTCATTTTTTTGTTGTTCAGGAAATACATTTTAACAGAGGAATTCTGATTGGTTGGTTGGTAGAATAGTATATCAATGGATGATGATCTATGTATCTGTTGGTTAAAATATTTGGATACATCGATTGCATATTTTTGATATTTGGATTACTACATGTGACCAAATGTATGATTATATTGTCTCCTTGTAAGTGTAAAACTGCCAAGTTCCTGTTTTGTTTCTTGAGGGCTGCGTAGCCCTTCTCAGTCGTTACTGGGACATCATGATAACAATTTGATATGCGATTGGGTGCTAACGCTTTTCTTGATTCTTAATGTTTTATAATTCTTTCTGTCTTATCCATTTTTTTGGCCAGTTAAATTCTACAATATAGTTAACTTTTCCAACATTTTTTGTAGGGAGTTCAACTGTAGGCCAAAAACAAGGGTAAGCAGATCAACTTGAAGTTGGACGGAATGAGTTGCGGGAAAAATCATTTGGGATCTCCGCAGACAGGATCCAGATAAGATGCAAAGAGTATAAGGTGAACTTCCTCCCAAACCAATCATGGAATTTAGTATTATTATAAAATACCTAACGCATCTCTTTTAACCAGCTAGTATCTATCTGAATCTATTGCTGATAATGTTTTCTTTGGAACTTCAGGGATGTTATACAGCACAAGTGGCTTGCACTGCATATTATTAAGGTAATTGAACAATATGTGACCAGTTGGATTAACCTGTCATCTTATTATTAAGTACACAAATCATTCTCCAAAATCCATTTACAAATCTTTCCTTTTGGATGATAACATGAAATAACTTTCTTTTAATATTTAAACTTTTTTTAAAGTGTGCATTTCTCATTTTAAGATGGTATAACCCTTTTTTTTAAAAACTAATGGCTATTCACATAGACTGATGGATTTTATTATTTATTATAAGTTAGAGAAGCATATAGAGCAGTGGAGAGCTGGTATAAATCGGAAGAGTTCTGGAAACTTGTAGGATTTTTGGAGAGATTAAAAATTAATTCTTTAAATTATTGATAAATAGTATGGGAAACAGTTTTAATCAGCTGTTTTTCTAAATTTTAAAACTGGTTTATAATATGTATGAAGACAGTTTATAACCTAATTAAAATATAATCAAGAAAGATCTGGGAACTAAGTTTTCTGTTGTTTACTGTTTTGCGAGGTTCAATTGTAGGTGTAGATTCATCTTGAAATAACAAATTGACCTGAGTAATTTAAGGTATTGTTCTGGTTGAAACTGACTTTTTTTATTAAACATGTTGCATTATAACTTTGGATTATAGAGCTTTTCAAAGTTGGGTTTTGGAAAGTAAAAGTTTGTAGGTGAGGTGGAAATGATTATAATTTGTAATAAATTTTAGTTAACAAATAATTGTTTTGTTTTTTTTGTGGAAATTAATGCCTTTAAGATATCTGTCAAAATAATTTGTCAATTTTTTTAAAATTTATTGCTTAAGGAATAAAGTAAAGTCTTTCGTGGGTGATATTTATATCAATTTATTCCTCAGCAATCACTACTGTTAGTATAGCCAAGGCTTGGAAAAATAATTAAACCTGTTTCCAAAGAAGACTTATTAAGAACTTAATTCATTTGGAGTTAAGCTGAATCATTTTATTTAACTGTTGATAGCTTAATAGGTATTGCATAAAATGCTATTATTTTACTTAAAGGTTAAATTTTAGTTCATCAAAATTTGTTCTAGACTTTTTGTCTATAGGGTGACAAAACATTTCAATGTCTTAAAAATTGAAATTGTAAAAAATAATTTTTTTTTTTTTTAACCCAAGTTAAATGATAATGTAGTTTGTTTGTTTCTGATCTTAAGGACAACTTAATCATTCTAGGCCATATTCCTTTTGGTTTCCTTTTTGTTAACAGTAAACAATGTCTATTACATTTCAAACTCCTTGATAGCATTACCTAGTGAAAAACAAAATGTCAGAGATATAGCTTAGAAAAAAAGGCAACAGGCTAAGAATTTTTCTTAACGTAGAGGTAAATTGGTTATGAAAATTGAGCCTACTGTGTAGTATGAACTGCTCTTAGGTAACAGATATTTTTCTCAACATCTCTGCAGGCTTTATTATACAAGAAAGACAATTTTTCATAGTTTGTTATTTGGTAATACTTTATTTTTTAGTGTGATGGCTGTGGTCAAAAACATATCTGATTTGAGGATTTTTTTTTCTCATGTTGATCAAGAGTACTGTTATTATGTTAGCCAATAAATTTGAATGTCTTTTAGCATAGATCGATTGAAATAAATTATTATTAGCAAACAAGTTATTTCAGAAAAGGCTCATCTCATGGAATGTAAAAAGTCCTGTATTTTTATGTATTCTTTATATTGTTTGGGACTGGCGTGATCTAGTGGATAGAGTACTAGTCTACTGTTTTCTGGGTCCCTGGTCTCAGTACTGTAGTCCAGACCCCGGCCGAGGCAGAATATTATTTATTCTGTTAATTCAGCTAGGGAGTGACCCTAAGATATGGGTCTCCTGGGGCAGACCCACCCTTTTTAAAGTGGGTACCCAAAATTCAGAGGGTGATCAAGGCCTAATCATCTCATTGCACAGCCGTTGGTAGAGAAGCAGTACGAATCTCAATATGTACTGAGCTCAAGACCCTTCATGGGTTGTAGAGGTACAGGTTTTTCCCCCTCATCTCATGGAATGTAAAAAGTCCCATATTTTTATTTATTCTTTATATTGTCAGGTTTAGGGTCAATATTAAAAATATATTTTTTCAACAATGAAGGATGTGGAGGTATCCTAAAGTGCTCTAAAACACTTTAAGAAATTTTTATCTTTTTTGATTTATATCTGCTTTTTGAAGGGAGTAGCTGGTTCTGCAGTTTTAAACAGCTTAAAATTTGCTAATACTTTTTATTTCATACGGTTCCTGTGCCCTGATATACCTGAGATTCCGACCCAGGATCCAGAGAGCAGTGCACAACTAACTAGTGCACTATCCTCTACACCATGCTACTTCTCCATAAAAAACATAAAACAAGTATCAAAGTAAATTACATTTTGAATAACATTTGTGGAAAACTTATTCTTATGAATTTAACTTTAAGCAAGTCTATGGGTCTCTAATCATAATAAAAATATCAACAATGAAAATCCAACTTTTGGATTTAAGAAAACATTGTAATTTTTTTTTTTATAATCTACAAATTTTAATGAGATTATGAATATATATTTTTTTTATATGACATTTTTTAAAAACCAATCAACTTTCGACACTTTTCTACTGTTAAACCACTTAATTTATATTGGGAATGGTTAATACTAAAATATGTTGAGCAGGACCTTTCCTCATTCTGACAAATAAAGCCAGCCAGACCATGGTATTTTATTTTATGACAGTGTTCCTCTTTGGTTTGTTCCCATGAAAATTCTGAATTTAGCCATTAAGATATTTTTCATATCCACATTATTCATTTGGCATACTCTTACATTCATCAGACTATATATATATCCTTCATAGCTCAATAGGATATTTGTCTGTGAAACTAATATGTAGTTAATTACCTAATTAATGGGAACTCCTAGTTTCAGGTGAAACTAAGTTGAGAAAAACCTGCATCGTTAAGAGAATTCAAGATTCTGGAGAATAAAGCAACACGTTTTAAATATTGAATACATATTTACTTTCTTGTTCATTTTTTTTTTTTTTTTTTTTTTTTTGTAAATAATATTAATTTCAATATAGGAATATTTTTATAAGTTATTTATGTACTTTTGGCGAAGCTAGTGAGCTTTTATTTTATATATATATATAAATATATATATATATATATATATATATATATATATATATATATATATATATATATATATATATATACATATATATATTATTGCAACAAAATCTACGAGATAAGACTTTAAGAAGAGAGTTTCTATATTAAAAAGTGTCCTTTTTAGTGTGGTAATCCTAGTTACCAGTGATTTATTTCGATTCGTATCCTTTTAAAAGGAGAATCGAGTCAAAAATGGAGGTTCTCTTCCATTTTGAACCGTATCCTGGTTACAATAAATGTCAATTGTTACGAATCCTTTCAACGAGAATGGGGACTTTAACTTAGAATGATAAAAAAAAAAACTCTAAAGGACTAATTTGCTATTTCAAAGGATATGCCCGATTTTCATATTTTAAGGACTGTTTAATTTTTGTTTTTTTTCATTCTAAGTTAAAGTCGCCATTCTCGTTGAAAGGATTCTTAACAATTGACATTTATTGTAACCAGGATACGGTTCAAAATGGAAGAGAACCTCCATTTTTGACTCGATTCTCCTTTTAAAAGGATACGAATCGAAATAATTCACTGGTAACTAGGATTACCACACTAAAAAGGACACTTTTTAATATAGAAACTCTCTTCCCGATGCAAGAAGCTGTCCGAAAATAACTTAAGTCTAACTGTCTATATTAGGGTGGGTGAGGTGGGTTACGCCCGAAAAGGACTAATTTGCTATTTCAAAGGATATGCCCGATTTTCATATTTTAAGGACTGTTTAATTTTTGTTTTTTTCATTCTAAGTTAAACTCGCCATTCTCGTTGAAAGGATTCTTAACAATTGACATTTATTGTAACCAGGATACGGTTCAAAATGGAAGAGAACCTCCATTTTTGACTCGATTCTCCTTTTAAAAGGATACGAATCGAAATAATTCACTGGTAACTAGGATTACCACACTAAAAAGGACACTTTTTAATATAGAAACTCTCTTCCCGATGCAAGAAGCTGTCCGAAATAACTTAAGTCTAACTGTCTGTATTAGGGTGGGTGAGGTGGGTTACGCCCGAAAAGGACTAATTTGCTATTTCAAAGGATATGCCCGATTTTCATATTTTAAGGACTGTTTAATTTTTGTTTTTTTCATTCTAAGTTAAACTCGCCATTCTCGTTGAAAGGATTCTTAACAATTGACATTTATTGTAACCAGGATACGGTTCAAAATGGAAGAGAACCTCCATTTTTGACTCGATTCTCCTTTTAAAAGGATACAAATCGAAATAATTCACTGGTAACTAGGATTACCACACTAAAAAGGACACTTTTTAATATAGAAACTCTCTTCCCGATGCAAGAAGCTGTCCGAAATAACTTAAGTCTAACTGTCTGTATTAGGGTGGGTGAGGTGGGTTACGCCCGAAAAGGACTAATTTGCTATTTCAAAGGATATGCCCGATTTTCATATTTTAAGGACTGTTTAATTTTTGTTTTTTTCATTCTAAGTTAAAGTCGCCATTCTCATTGAAAGGATTCTTAACAATTGACATTTATTGTAACCAGGATACGGTTCAAAATGGAAGAGAACCTCCATTTTTGACTCGATTCTCCTTTTAAAAGGATACGAATCGAAATTATTCACTAGTAACTAGGATTACCACACTAAAAAGGACACTTTTTAATATAGAAACTCTCTTCCCGATGCAAGAAGCTGTCCGAAATAACTTAAGTCTAACTGTCTGTATTAGGGTGGGTGAGGTGGGTTACGCCCGAAAAGGACTAATTTGCTATTTCAAAGGATATGCCCGATTTTCATATTTTTAAGGACTGTTTAATTTTTGTTTTTTTCATTCTAAGTTAAAGTCGCCATTCTCATTGAAAGGATTCTTAACAATTGACATTTATTGTAACCAGGATACGGTTCAAAATGGAAGAGAACCTCCATTTTTGACTCGATTCTCCTTTTAAAAGGATACGAATCGAAATAATTCACTGGTAACTAGGATTACCACACTAAAAAGGACACTTTTTAATATAGAAACTCTCTTCCCGATGCAAGAAGCTGTCCGAAATAACTTAAGTCTAACTGTCTATATTAGGGTGGGTGAGGTGGGTTACGCCCGAAAAGGACTAATTTGCTATTTCAAAGGATATGCCCGATTTTCATATTTTAAGGACTGTTTAATTTTTGTTTTTTTCATTCTAAGTTAAAGTCGCCATTCTCGTTGAAAGGATTCTTAACAATTGACATTTATTGTAACCAGGATACGGTTCAAAATGGAAGAGAACCTCCATTTTTGACTCGATTCTCCTTTTAAAAGGATACGAATCGAAATAATTCACTGGTAACTAGGATTACCACACTAAAAAGGACACTTTTTAATATAGAAACTCTCTTCCCGATGCAAGAAGCTGTCCGAAATAACTTAAGTCTAACTGTCTATATTAGGGTGGGTGAGGTGGGTTACGCCCGAAAAGGACTAATTTGCTATTTCAAAGGATATGCCCGATTTTCATATTTTAAGGACTGTTTAATTTTTGTTTTTTTCATTCTAAGTTAAAGTCGCCATTCTCGTTGAAAGGATTCTTAACAATTGACATTTATTGTAACCAGGATACGGTTCAAAATGGAAGAGAACCTCCATTTTTGACTTGATTCTCCTTTTAAAAGGATACGAATCGAAATAAATCACTGGTAACTAGGATTACCACACTAAAAAGGACACTTTTTAATATAGAAACTCTCTTCCCGATGCAAGAAGCTGTCCGAAATAACTTAAGTCTAACTGTCTATATTAGGGTGGGTGAGGTGGGTTACGCCCGAAAAGGACTAATTTACTATTTCAAAGGATATGCCCGATTTTCATATTTTAAGGACTGTTTTAATTTTTTTTTTTTTTTTATTTATATTTTTTTTATATGACATTTTTTAAAAACCAATCAACTTTCGACACTTTTCTACTGTTAAACCACTTAATTTATATTGGGAATGGTTAATACTAAAATATGTTGAGCAGGACCTTTCCTCATTCTGACAAATAAAGCCAGCCAGACCATGGTATTTTATTTTATGACAGTGTTCCTCTTTGGTTTGTTCCCATGAAAATTCTGAATTTAGCCATTAAGATATTTTTCATATCCACATTATTCATTTGGCATACTCTTACATTCATCAGACTATATATATATCCTTCATAGCTCAATAGGATATTTGTCTGTGAAACTAATATGTAGTTAATTACCTAATTAATGGGAACTCCTAGTTTCAGGTGAAACTAAGTTGAGAAAAACCTGCATCGTTAAGAGAATTCAAGATTCTGGAGAATAAAGCAACACGTTTTAAATATTGAATACATATTTACTTTCTTGTTCATTTTTTTTTTTTTTTTTTTTTTTTTTTTTGTAAATAATATTAATTTCAATATAGGAATATTTTTATAAGTTATTTATGTACTTTTGGCGAAGCTAGTGAGCTTTTATTTTATATATATATATAAATATATATATATATATATATATATATATATATATATATATATATATATATATATATATACATATATATACATATATATATTATTGCAACAAAATCTACGAGATAAGACTTTACAATATGCCTCATTTTGTGCAAATCTGCCGCTGTGCACATCTTCATCTTATCAGATATTTTAACGAAAGCTTGGCTGTTTTTACAATCATACTGGTTATATGGGAATGGTTTTATTCTGTCAATTCATTTATAAAATCATTCCCTCCTAAAAATTTAAAAATTGTTAGATAGGCCCAGTAGCATAATACATCTTAGTTATAAACTAGTGACCCACCCACTTCTTACGGGTGTAATTTGAATGTAGTGTTATTTATGTTTAAATGTTTATGTCATTTATGTATTTTTGTGGTTTAAGAAATTCTAAAAATCAGCTCTTGCCTCACATGCCCATTCCCTATTGTTATCAAGAGAATTAATTGCAACTGCTTTTTGTGTAATTGATTGCCTATTAATTGTATTGCCCTTTGCTATACTGAACCCTACCCATCCAAGTGGTACATGATTTTATTTTATTTTTTTTTTTTTGTTTGTTTGTTGGTTTTAAGTGTTACCTTTCTCATAGATTCTGCCTGCAATGTTCACTTCTATGTTGCCTTAGGTGTCTCTCATATGTAACGCAGCGATCACTATAGTAAGTGTTATTTTAAATACAATTAAATATTGCCTAGTATGGTATTATGTTACTTGGAAAAATACTGATATAATAAATTATAAATGCAAAAATAAATAAATAATAATAATAGGCTTACCGAACCTGAAGGTTCGATGCCGATACCACCAAACTTCGCCTGCACAGACTCGTCCAGTGTTCGCTGGTCAAGCCCAAGCCCCCGAGATCAGCCTTAACGCAATCCTCCTATCGACGCTTCGGCCTACCTTTAGGACGTTTACCAGTCGGTTCAGTAAATACTAACTTCCTCGGAATCCGTTCCTCACCGAGCTCAACAACTTTACCGATGCTATCCACTCAATTATATTCAAAGGGTACAAGCTCCGCAATTCCGCGTTGTGCAACCTTCTAAATTCCCCAGTGGCCTCATCTCTTTTCGGACCAAATATTTTATGTAGTACCTTATTTTTGAAAACCTTAAGCCATTGTTCATCCTTTAAAGTAAGCGACCACGTTTCACATCCATAAAGAACCGTCGGAAAATAATAATAGTCTTTAAGTTTTTAGACAGAAGCCGCGAGCTTAGTAATTTAGCAACTGAATAATAACACACATTTCCCACCTTGAACCGGACCTTTATTTTGTTCCTGGATTTCATTTTTTTTTGTTATCATTGAACCTAAATACTTGAATTTCTCTACATGTTCAAAAGTATGCTCTGATATATTAATATCACCAAGATCGCCACCATTTCTGCTACTAATCATATATTTCGTCTTATCGGTATTCAATTCGAATCATATTCTTTACCTGTTTTCATTAATACCCTCGTATTTAGCTGTATGGTTTCCGTGTCTTCACCTAGCAGTACCAATTATCGGTATACCCCAAAATCGTAAAAAGGTAAGATAAAAAATCTTATCACCCATATTTAAACCTTTCTCGGTACACGTCACCTTTTCTATGACATATTCTAAAGCTATATTAAATAAAACAGGTGACAGGGAGTCACCCTGTTTCAAACCCGATCGCACCTAAAATTTCTCGGAGTAATTATGACCGATTCTAACTTTATGAAATGTTTCCGACAAACACATCTCTACCAGGTTTACTAACTTTCTAGGTATTCCCTGTTCAATCATGATGTTATACAGCTTCTGACGGTCTATGAATCATAAGCCTTTTTAAAATCGATATAAAGTTGATGGACCACACCGTTGTATTTCAGCTTTTTCTCTAATATTTGATGTCAAATAAATAAATAGAAAAATATTTTTAATTAACTATCATATTATGTTATCATATTAAATTAACTATCATATTAAATTAACTATCATATTAAATTAAATATCATATTAAATTATGAAGGCGCAGGAACGAAATTAATGTTTGTTAGAAAAATAAGGACATTGTTTTGATTTCAAGTTATGATTATGTCTTACAACGGTGTTTTGAATTCAGCCTAGGTGGGTTACTTTTCCAATTCTGTTTAAAATAGCTTGGTTATCTATAAGATGAGCTGCCCTTTATGCAAAAAATTCAGTGAAAAAGGAGTTATAAAAAAATAAAACAATATAAGAAAAGTTTTTAGTCAGAAATTATAATGTAGAAATAATTTTTTTGAAAAGCTGGAAACAACAATTTTGTAAGGACATAAATGTCTGCCATAATATAACCGAATTTCGTTCACATTTTCCAGGAAAAATATAGAGACATTAAAAATTTTTTTTTTAAATTTATCTTGGTCGAGCTTGTCATTGAATATCATGGGTTGTACAATCATCTCTTATCTTAAAAAATTAAGGTAAGTATCTGTTGTATAAATTCATTTTTAATTATTTGTATGAACTAATTTTATTTCATTCCAGTGTGTTATTTTATTTTATTTAAATGTAAATTTTTTTAAATGTTTTATTTATTTTATTAAAGTGTCTAAACTATGTCTCCAAGAAATAAGGAAAACATTTAAAAAGCAAAGTTAATTTTATGTTTGCTTAACTTTAAAATTATGTATTTTATGAAAAATCCCATCCCATTATTTGAAAGGTTATTGAACTCTTTATAAGACAAATTAAAATCGTTAATTATTACCATATTGTCAGTAGTGATTCAGCATATTAGATATTGTAGCAATGTTTTTATAGTATTCTGCACTGGTTCCCATAAAAACATTGTTTTCTCATGAATTTATGTTACACTTAGTACCATATTTGGTATGGTTAATTCATGTGAGTAGATCAAAAAATTATTGTATAAAAAAACTTTCAATTATTTAAAAAAAATATGAATGAAGGGCATAAGCAGAGATCTAACTTGGGAATATATACTGCAATTCTGTGGATGTATGGTCCGAATGAGCTTTAAAATTTGGAATTTTAAAATGGGTGGCTGTGTTAAAAAGAAGGAAGAGTACTAAAGATTCAATATTATGGAGAAATATTATCTGGACAGGGTAATATACATAAAGGGAGTTTTTGCATTGATGCTTCCAATGGAGAAAAGTAAAATCCCGTCAGAGGAAACAATACTGAGGAAAGGAGACCCATGTATTCAAAAAAGATGAAGAAGAAAGAAGAAAATTAATCTGATCTGCTTAAAAAATTTTTGTTAAGTAAGGGTCTTAGGGCATAAAGATAGCAAAATCAAAAGGACAAGTAATACAATTAATTATTATGGAGTTAACAGTGCTCATTTTGATAACATTTATTGTCACCGCAAGAAAGTGTTTGTGAAACTTCAGATCAAGTTAAAAATAATATATAAATTGTCAGCATCTAATCATAATTCATAAATAGTCACTCTATTGTAGAAATGATAAAGTTGAAAACATAATGTAAACTTTATAGTTTATTGTTCAAATAAATTGTAAAAAGAAATGTTTCATACTCCAATCTTATCACCTTTTATTATCACATGACAACATATAAGCTTTACTGTCAGTATCAATAATAAAGTTTTATTTGATTTGAGAATTAATTTGATTTGTTCATATTTTTTACCTTCTGCAAGCTCTTATGATAATCTCTGTTTTTAGTTATGTCCCTATATGCCATAGTTATCAAAAGCTAATAAATAATATTCTCAATGACAATATGTTATCCTTATTCAAAGTCAAATCTACCAGATCCTATGTAATTAAGCTTTTCTGATGAACTCGTATAAACCACTAATGTGTACACTATTCCTATATTAGGCTCCTGTAAAGTGGTGTACTGCAGTCAAATTTGAACTGTTCCTGTGTATTTTTCCTGAACCATCCATTATTTAGATTCTTGTCCACATGTTATTTGGATGGATGGAACTCATACATTGAAGTGTTACCGCTTACATTTCTAATGGATCAGGCTTCTCCTTAGGGATATCAGGAACAGGTAATATTATGGGAGTACAACCAGTGGAGAGTGCTTGGCATTCCTCTTTTGGGCTGCATTTCTCAAAACTGAATTTTAGCTTTTATTGACCATGTTAATTGTAGGAAACTTTACTTTTATAGGCCATTGTATGCATATCTTTTGACCCACTGGATAACAAACAGAAAAGGGCATAGTGTATTGTTTACTTGGGCCCTACGTTGGAGCTTCCTAAAACAGGAATATTGAATGTTTCTGAAATCAGTATTAAGAAAAAGTGTCCTTCTGATACTTCTGTAACAAGACACTGGACATACTATTTCTTCCTTAAATTACTTTGGTCTTGGACATATCACTAGCTTGCTTATCAGAATCTAGGATGCTACCATGCCTCATCCCTCTGCATGCTTTTAGTTCTATTTTTACCAATTTAATGTAACATTATAACAGACTTTTTATCTTAAAAAATAAATAAAATTTTGGGTTCAATGTTCAGAACATTTTAATTATTTATCACATATTAGACAGCACTAACATGTTATAGGTGTAATCACAGAACAATTTTTTTTATTTAGCTAAAAAATTAAAACATATATATTAAATAACAATTATTAAGATAGATATTCGGGCTGAATAACTCCTTCCATAAAGACATAATTTTTTTTTTTTTTTTTTTTTTTTTATTAAATCTACATGACGTTTCCGGATCTTCTCCCATCTTCAGAAGTCTGGTTATATATTTTTGAACTTTAATTGTTCCTACCAACATTTTCACTAATACACAAATTAACTAAGAAAATTAGTAAAAACTAGTCAATAGGTAAAAACATCAGATCTGAAAAGAGTATTGCTCAGATCTTTGTCCTCAATATCTACCTATGTATATAATTTTTATCATTCTTTCATTATAAAAATAACAATACAGTTTTGGAAATCTTACATCAATTATACATAAAAAAAAGGTCATTGATTGTACCAACCCATTATAATTAATCCCTCGATTATCGTTAAAACAATTCAGTTCGAATGATC
The DNA here is from genome assembly GCA_023052935.1 of Piezodorus guildinii. Lineage (NCBI taxonomy): Eukaryota > Metazoa > Arthropoda > Insecta > Hemiptera > Pentatomidae > Piezodorus > Piezodorus guildinii. The sequence continues at coordinate 42,197,583 of CM041292.1, read as the reverse complement.
GTTCGTTTCTCCAAACCGATTAATTCGAATGGTTGAAATAATCGAATGATCTGATAATCGTCATTCGATTGTGCCCACCCCTAGTGTTCACCTTTATTTGCCTCTATAATATCTATCACGTAGTAGTATTTTACTATTTTTTCCTCAAAGTACAAAGTCAACATAAAATATTACTCATAATCATCTGAATCATTACTCATGATATCTCAACGATGTCTCATTACTACTATAGCTGCAAACAAATTTCGATCTATTGATAATAGTCTCAACTCATTTTTCATTTTTAAATCAATTAATCCTAAAATTTTAAGTTCTAGCTCATTTTCATAAAATGCTCGTTCAATAATCGAAAAATTTATCCCAATACAACCGACTTCTGATTGTTAAAATTAATCGATCTGTCGGCTTGCGATCTTATAATTTGTATTTATTTTTCATACTTAAAGAGACATAATTCTAACTGCGTCTCACCGATGTTGATGAATTTTTTTTAAAGGTAAAACTATTTGACTGCAAAATATTAGAGGCCAACGCTCCCCAGGAGTCACGTAAGAAATCGGAATCTACAATATTTGGGATCCTCTCCTTGTTATTCGTATAACACATTTATGAATGAATCTTTATAATAATTATAAATGCTTTCTTCATTCAATCTTAAATTATCCATATTTAGCCATAAGTTAGGTAATCTATAACAGTAAGTAATCAGTAACCCATTTGTTGCTAATTGAATACGAAATATTTATCTTATTCAATTGTAAAATAATCTTTCAACTCTATTTACCCCCAAAAAATACGTAGGGTGCCCACTTCTTGAAGTCTGGGTCTTGTCTTTTTACAAGTAACTACATTTTAATGGAACTATTAATTGCTCTAACTATTTGTATTTACATTCATAAACTATAAATAATGTCCATTTTTATGTTTTCTCCAGGCGTTGGAGGATTAAGAAGACAACATAACTTAGGCTTTTTACCTTAAAAAAATGTTATGTTACCTTGATCCCTTAGTTCATGTCATCTAATTAATCCAAAATTAAATTCTTATTTAAAAATTGATGATAGTTCTGGATAACTTCCTGCTGAAATTGAATCTATACTAGTGAAGAAGTGGACAAAATTCGGAAAAAAAAATCTCAATTCAAGAAAAAACAAATTTATTGAGCATTAGCATTACTTTGTTTTACTGTTATCTTAACTTATCAAGAGAACATTATACAAAATTCATAAACAGCTCAGCATCCATTTTATAGAGAATTAACCACTTGTTTAGTTGTGACAACACAAACATTTGGAAAGTTATACGTATAATTATGCCTCTTTGCATGTCTCGTTTTTTTTTTCTGTCTAAACATTTTTATCCTGGATAAAATAAAAATTAAAAATTGTTCTATAGCTATAGCTCTATTTTTGGTAATGGCAAAAACTAAAAATGATCGATATCAAACTACACCAATTTTCAAATTTAAGATAGTTCAAATAAAAAGATTTTGTTTATGAATTGGAAAATTTCAGATTTGAACTTGAATTTGTTTTTGAAATTCCAGATTTGTTAAGGATGTAGCACAAACCAACAATTTCGCCTGCTGTGCAGTACAGATTTTCGTTCCTAAACCTAATGTGCAAATATGTGTGGAATAGGTCAGAGGGAATATACCTTTAATTTTTATTTTCAATTACATAAAGTTCCATTGTGTTAGCATGTCTGTACAGTTTTATTTTTCACAATTTATCCTTTTATGCATATTTCAAAGCAGTTATTAATATGTAGTTATTGTTACTAATATTATTTTAGATTTGTGGATATGCATTTATCGAACTAGTAGAATCTTGATAAGAGTTAAAGCATTTTGTACAGTTATTTTGATTTGTTGCCTTAGTGGAGTAGCATAAGTAGTTGATGAGCCTCCTGTAAAATAAAATAAAAATATACAAATGTAAATGGCAGTTAAAATAGACCTGATATAATTCTATTTTTCTTTTTAGTGTATAATATTACCAGGTTGTTTTCATTTAAACGGAGCAGTATTGCCCAGTAGAAGAAAGGGCTCTGGGTTTGAACCTGGCTGTAGTTGGATAATTACTTATTCTGTTACCACAGCCATGACTCTGGGGTTGGGAGATTTAATTAGTACTAACCTCGCCTCTTTAATGTGGATACCCAATATTAAGGATAAAACTTGATAATACCATTGGCCTAGAAACATGCCATTATATGTAGATGCTTTTAGTTTTGTTATTTAACTACTCTTTTAAATCAGATTAAACCAGGCAATTGGGGTTACCTGTAGCTGAGTGGCTAGTAGCATAACAGCCTCCTATGCCCAAGGTCCCAGGTTCAAACCCACAGGTAGCCCTAGGATTTTTTAATGGGTGTAAAAATCCTTAGTTATGCCATCCTTCGGAGGTGACGTTAAAAGGTGATCCCGAGCCTGTGCGATGTCAGTTACTTGTTAAAGATCCCTATCCCAATTAAACCTGGATAGGCCAAATTTAGGACTCCCTCTGTAGCATGGTCTGATTAGCCACAGTAGCATTGAGGTGACATTAAATAAATAAACAAACTAACAAACAAACCAGGCAATTTAAGAAAAAAACAACAGAATTTTCCTTTCTAGAATCAAGGAGACATTTGTGATGTGTTGTCACTGAAGTATTCATCAATGACTAACCCTACAATTTCTCATGATACAAACTCATTGTACAGTCGACTACCTATCCTTTATTAGGAAGAACTTTATTTTGTTTTATGTAATAAGTTAATTGATACAGTGAAATAAAGTATTAAAACAATAAGAAAAGGAGAGAAAAATCCTGTATTACACATTTTTAATGTCGGTTGTGATTAGGAAAAGATATTAGAATGTTAAAAAATTACCTGAAGTAGCTGCTATCGTGATAAACTGTTTCCTCTTGTAATTTGTTTTGGCAAGAAAGAATTTTACAACAGATCACTGACTGTAACCAAGGTGAATAAGACTGTTTAGGAACACCAAAAGAGGTAAAAATGTTTTCACTTCTATCGTTTTCGCTTGTCTTCAAAGATTTCTGTTTAAAATTTCCCTCTTTTCTATTTGTGAACTGATTTGTTATTTTGGGTTTTAAATCTGTTTCTCCATTGATTTTATTGCTCTTCTCTTGCTGTAATATTGTTAAAATGTATTATTGTTATTTGTTTTGAATTACTGTCTCTACCATATATGTACATATAAAGTTGTTTTATTACCATGTCTCCTTTCTGTCTTGCTTCTTGATTCTTTTCTTCATCTCTTGAAGATCTTTTGTGACGTTGGCCTTCTGTCGTTGTAGTTGTAGTTTGTGTTGTCATCATTATTACCAATGGTGATTGACTTTGCAGTTGATCCTTCAGACATGTCTTGAAAATATTAAGATGTATTATTAATATTACTGATTCCCCATTAAATATATTTATTTGCAATTAGAAAAGAAAATTATGACACTGCTGTGTGTATATTAGCTAAAAATTATATTGTATTAGGAACAGTGTTCTCACCACTCTATGATAGCTTTGCTATGTCGTACTCAACCATAATGTCTACATTTTTCCCAGTCAATGCTGCCTGAAGGGATATATGAAAAGAGCCTAATGTTTTATTTATCGGTTTCTATGAAGGAATATGCTTGTGTAAAAGTATTTTATCTATAAGGTGTAATACTGTCAATTTTACTAAACCCACAAATGGACTGAACTGACTAAATGTACTTTATCATTTCAAGTGATGGTTTTTATGCCCTCAACTCGGACAGAATGGGCTAGGGTCTGCAGAAACATGGGTTAGCAATTTTAATTAAACATGAAAATGACTTTTAGAACATAACTGAAAGGTATCTGCATTATACCCTCTCCCCTCCTTAAAATGTGTTCTCTTATCATATATTATACTTGATTTTCTTATGGAATTAATGATTTTAGGAAAATTGGATCTGGTCTTATAAGAGACCAATGCATCATTAGGTTAATCCAATGTGAAGTGGGTCCTACACAATTAATCAGCAGATAATAGAGTTAGGTTATTAACCAAGTTTTAAGTTAATTGATTTTTAATTTGTATACTACCACGTTGTCTAATACTTGGTAATGTTCCATCATATCTGTTTAAATTAGTTTCTTATTGTATAATATAATCAACTTATCTCAGTAAAATATGAAGGTGCAAAATATACCTGCAAAATGTTGAGGAAAAAAAGAAATGCCAGAAGTGTTAGAGCTGAGATGGCCGATTGAGATATTTGACCTTTTGACCCTCCTCCCTTCCTGTGTTTTATAAAAATATTATTTAGTTTTATATAGTTCATATTTGTTTCTACTTAACCTTTTATTAAGAATATTAACATATTTTTCAATGGAATACACTGCCTATATATTACCTTGGCTTAAGGATATTCAAGTTTCATATTTGTTTTAGTTCCTCATTTTTGTATGTTTGTCTAGTCTGACTAATTAGGATTGGTAAAAAGAGTAAACTTCGAATAAAATATATATTATAAAATATTTCCATGAAAACTTAAAAGAAAAAATTATTGAAACTATAGTTTTGACACATACTAATATTACATAGAGGAACAATAAAACATTCTGGTGAGAATGTTTTATTTTGGCTAAATAATGAAAAAAATATCTAAAATCCTGACAAAAGATAAGAATCTTATTATTAATTCTTAACTCACCAGGAAGTATGATAATGAGAATGATCTCCTCTCTCGTTGGTTGACGGCTTTTCAAAACCATAGCTAGGGCTCAGGAATGAGCTCAATGTCATGTTCTACGATTATATGAACTTTTTCTAAATCCTGATTCGCCAATAGCTGTAGTGCAGCCTTCTCTACTCTTGTAGCCTTTGGAGTGTCACTGCCCCTCTAACACCTTGTCATGGTCTAGTGCTAGATCTTATTATCATGTGCATAGAGTGTAATGTGAAGTGTCAGGTTGGTAATTTATTTGTTTAATAAGTTATCCATTTTTCATTTTTATATTTTAAAAAATAATTTAAAAATGATAATTTTATATATTTATAAAGAAAGAAGTAATCAAACCAATTATTTATTTAGTATGTCAATAGTGCCATAGCCATAAATTCCAAGTTAAATCTAACATAATTTGTTATTTTATTCCCTCGTTCTGCAGATATTAAATGGTCCTCATTACACCTGTGAGAGATAAAAAAATGTTTCACTTTGTTAATATTTCCTCCATTAGCTTATTTATTTATTTTTAAATTGATTAACTGATAGTTTAAAAAAAATATTTTATGCAGTAAGAAGTTATTCAAATTAAAAAAAAAAATTAACTGTTTGTAATACAACAACATTATTATGACTCGTAATATTTATGGATATTATTGTTTAAATTATGTAATTTAAAAATTATCTGTGTTATGGTGATTGTTTATGCATTTCTATTAATAACAACAATCATGAAACCATTCATAAATTCACTCTAGTAATCATAATTAAACCAATCATGATTTAGTGATTGAAAGGCTTTCAGTAACTTAAAAAAGTAAACAAATCCTTGAATACAATAATAATCAATTAATCATAAATAACAAATGTGTCATGCAGACAGTGTATGGTAGTAGTAATGAAACATCTATTTGTTATATATCTTTCAGTTTGTATATTCCACTTTGATTTTAAAGTTTATTTATTGATTTTTTTAATGTTTTGATTGGTCATTCAAAATTCATCAAGGACTGAAAAGAAATAGGAATTATAATTTTCTTCAGTTAATTGTGTGTTCAAAACTATTTCTTTACTGAGTTAGAATGCTTAGCATCCGCATCGTTTTTATTCTTATTGCAGTTGAGCTTTCTGATGGTTAATTAGCACTTGCTTTTCTCTTCTGAATAGTTTGTGAGTTTTGTTATTGAAGGGAATACATTATTTTGTCTATCATCTCTACTATGTTTTCATTTCTGATTGGATTTCGATCATTTTATTAATACTTTATATAAATAATAATAAGAGGTGATCTATTTTTGGTAGAGTTTAGTTGCTTATATTTATTTTATCTATTATAAATGAATAAATAAGTATTTAATAGTTCCTCAACAGAAGTTAAGGGATTACCTGTAGCAGGGTGGCTAGCATAACAGCCTAAAGGTCACGGGTTCAAACCTGCAGGTGGTCCTTCGGAGGGGACGTTAAAAGGTGCTCCGGAGCCTGTGCAATGTCAGGTACTCGTTAAAGATCCCTATTCTTATTAAACCTGGATACACAAAATTTAGGACTCCCACTATAGCATCATCGGATTAGCCGCAGTAGCATAAAGTGACACTAAATAAACAAACAACAGAAGTTATAATCAACATTGAACATCTTTCAAAAACTATAATCAAGAAGTGTCATTTTACTTCTTTTTAAAATTAAAAAAACATGATGATGTGTGAATTATAATCTCAATAAAAATGATATATTGACAATAATTATAAGAAGAAATATAGTAGATTAATATAAAGTGTATTAAAACTTTTTATTGAAAAATAGCAATAAAAGTTAAAGACATATTTATTTTATATGGGAACTGCATAAATAATTATTTTACAAAATATTCGATTGTTTTACTTTAAAAAAAAAGAAGAAAAGTTTTGCCCCTATAACATCACATAAAACTCTTTGCTAGTGCTACCTATCAGACACCATGAAAACTATTAGAGTCTAAAAATAACCAAGTGATGTACTATAGTTGATTTTTTTTTTTACTTTTTGCAATATCCTTTAGACTCATGTACTTATATATTTACTGTGTTATACTATTTGATTTTCATTACAGAGAATTCTGTATTACACACTTGTCAAGATGAAGTTTTATTTTAATATCATTTTAAGAGTAAAAAAAAAAACATATATATATATATAGCATTTCCAAGTCAAATTCAACCTTTTCCAAGTCAAATTCAACCTTTTCCAAGTCAAATTCAACCTTTTCCAAGTCAAATTCAACCTTTTCCAAGTCAAATTCAACCTTTTCCAAGTCAAATTCAACCTTTTCCAAGTCAAATTCAACCTTTTCCATTTCAAATGCAACCCTTTTTCGATTTCAATAAAATAATAAAAATCAAATTAACATGATTTTATGTTTTAATGGTTATTTTAATTACACCTTGTGTTTTTAACCCTTGTGGCTTGTTAAATGTTCCCAGGGGCCTTTCTACATATAATTAGTCACGAATATAATAATAAGTATAACCGATACTTTAATTTTAAGACATTTGCGATACAAGGTCTGGTAGTCGGATTAGCGGGATTCGTTTTATTTTAGTTTTATAATCGCGGGCGAAAATATTATCAATAGAGGTTTATTTTAACTTTTTCGTAATTATTGGATAGTAGGCTCAGCAGATGCGTTCCCAAATGTTCGTTACCGATTATACTATTAATTTTAATCGCGCTCGCTCAAATATGGGATTATTATAACTTTTTCGTATTTATTGGATACAAGGCTCAGTAGCTGCGTTCCCAAAGGTTCGTTACCGATTACACTATTAATTTTAATCGCGCTCGCTCAAATATGGGTTTATTATTACTTTTTCGTATTTATTGGAAACTAGGCACATTAGCTGCGTTACGGGGGGTTCTTTCCCGACCAGTCTATTAATTATTCGTGCGCTCTCTCAAATATGGGTTTATTATAACTTTTTCGTATTTATTGGATACTAGGCTCAGTAGCTGCCTTTCCCAAGGTTCGTTACCGATTACACTATTAATTGTTATCGCGCTCGCTCAATTATGGGTTTATTATAAATTCGTGTTTCTTTTCTATGCTAATTTCTGTATTTGTGTTTCGGGAGTTTTGTTAGTGAATGTGTTAATGTATTTTTAGTCAGTTGGTCTAATTTATGTTTATTTCGTGTTTTGTGTAACTTTTCATGTATTGGGTTACCGCTTATCCTTTTTTTCAGGATAGTAAGTTATCTTTTTGGTTAATATTTTGGAGTTTGATAATAATCAGCTAAACAGAACGATTTTATAAGTACATTCTTATTTGATAAACCTCTACTTGAGTTAGCGCAATTAAAATTAATAGTATAATCTGTAACGAGTCCTTGGTTACGCAGCGACTGAGCCTAGTATGCAGTAAATACGAACAAGTTAAAATAAACCTCTTCTTGAGCGAGAGCACTTAAAAAAAATTGAATAATTGGGATAGCAACCCCCGCAACGCATCAACTGAGCATAGTATCCAATAAATACGAAAAAGTTATAATAAACCCATATTGGAGTGAGCGCACGAATAATTAATAGACTGGTCGGGAAAGAACCCCCCGTAACGCAGCTACTGTGCCTAGTATCCAATAAATACGAAAAAGTAATAATAAACCCATATTTGAGCGAGCGCGATTAAAATTAAAGTGTAATCGGTAACGAACCTTTGGGAACGCAGCTACTGAGGCTAGTATCCAATAAATACGAAAAAGTTATAATAAACCGATATTTGAGGGAGCGCGATTAAAATTAATAGTGTAATCGGTAACGAACCTTTGGGAACGCAGCTACTGAGCCTTGCATCCAATAAATACGAAAAAGTCATAATAAAACCATATTTGAGGGAGCGCGATTAAAATTAATAGTGTATCGGTAACGAACCTTTGGAACGCAGCTACTGAGCTTGAATCCAATAAATACGAAAAGTTTATAATAAACCCATATTTGAGCGAGCGCTATGAAAATTAATAGTGTAGTCGGTAAGAACCTTTGGAACGCAGCTACTGAGCCTTGTATCCAATAATACGAAAAAGTTATAATAACCATATTTGAGCGAGCGCTATTGAAATTAATAGTGTAGTCGGTAACGAACTTTGGGAAGCAGCTACTGAGCCTTGTATCCAATAAATACGAAAAAGTTATAATAATCCCATATTTGAGCGAGCGCGATTAAATTAATGTTAGTTCGGTAACGAACCTTTGGGAAGATGCTGAGCCTATGATCCAATAAATACGAAAAGTTATAAATACCTCTATTTTTATATTTTAGCGCGATTAAATTAAGAGTATATGAGAACGAATGAATCGTGACTACATCTTTATCGAAATGTTTAAAATAAAGCTCTTATGATAATATTATAGCATTTACAGTTAAATAATAGCCTATTTCCAAGTCAAATTCAACCTTTTCCAAGTCAAATTCAACCTTTTCCAAGTCAAATTCAACCTTTTCCAAGTCAATTCAACCTTTTCAGTCAAATTCAACCTTTTCCAAGTCAAATTACTTTTCGAAGTCATATTCAACCTTTTCCAAGTCAAATTCAACCTTTTCCATTTCAAATTCAACCTTTTTCGATTTTAATAAATAATAAAAATCTAATTAACATAATTTTATGTTTTTATGGTTATTGTAATTACACATTATGTTTTTAGCACTTGTGGCTTGTTAAATGTTCCCAGGGGCCTTTTTACATATAATTAGTCACCATTATAATAATAAGTATAACCGATACTTTAATTTATAGAGATTTTCGATACAAGGTCTGGTAGTCGGATTAGCGGGGGTCCGTTTTATTTTAGTTTTACAATCGCGGGCGAAAATATTATCAATAGAGGTTTATTTTAACTTTTTCGTATTTATTGGATAGTAGGCTCAGCTGATGTGTTCCCAAAGGTTCGTTACCGATTATACTATTAATTTTAATCGCGCTCGCTCAAATATGGGTTTATTATAACTTTTTCGTATTTATTGGATACAAGGCTCAGTAGCTGCGTTCCCAAAGGTTCGTTACCGATTACACTATTAATTTTAATCGCGCTCGCTCAAATATGGGTTTATTATAACTTTTTCGTATTTATTTGATACTAGGCTCAGTAGCTGCGTTCCCAAAGGTTCGTTACCGATTACACTATTAATTTTATTCGCGCTCTCCTCAAATATGGTTTTATTATGACTTTTTCGTATTTATTAGATAGTAGGATCAATAGATGCGTTCACAAAAGTTCGTTACCGATTATACTATTAATTTTAATCGCGCTCGCTCAAGTAAAGGTTTATTTTAACTTTTTCGTATTTATTGGATACAAGGCTCAGTAGCTCGGTTCCCAAAGGTTCGTTACTGATTACACTATTAATTTTAATCGCGCTCGCTCAAATATGGGTTTATTATAACTTTTTCGTATTTATTTGATACTAGGCTCAGTAGCTGCGTTCCCAAAGGTTCGTTACCGATTACACTATTAATTTTAATCGCGCTCCCTCAAATATGGTTTTATTATGACTTTTTCGTATTTATTAGATAGTAGGATCAATAGATGCGTTCACAAAAGTTCGTTACCGATTATACTATTAATTTTAATCTCGCTCGCTCAAGTAAAGGTTTATTTTAACTTTTTCGTATTTATTGGATACAAGGCTCAGTAGCTCGGTTCCCAAAGGTTCGTTACTGATTACACTATTAATTTTAATCGCGCTCGCTCAAATATGGGTTTATTATAACTTTTTCGTATTTATTTGATACTAGGCTCAGTAGCTGCGTTCCCAAAGGTTCGTTACCGATTACACTATTAATTTTAACCGCGCTCGCTCAAATATGGGTTTATTATAACTTTTTCGTATTTATTGGATACAAGGCTCAGTATCTCGGTTCCCAAAGGTTTGTTACCGATTACACTATTAATTTTAATCGCGCTCGCTCAAATATGGGTTTATTATAACTTTTTCGTATTTATTTGATACTAGGCTCAGTAGCTGCGTTCCCAAAGGTTCGTTACCGATTACACTATTAATTTTAATCGCGTTCGCTCAAATATTGGTTTATTATAACTTTTTCGTATTTATTTGATACTAGGCTCAGTAACTGCGTTACGGTGGATTCTATCCCGACCATTCGATTAATTATGCGTGCGCTTCTTCAAATATGGGTTTATTATAACTTTTACGTATTTATTCGCTATGAGGCTCAATTACTGTGTTGCGGGGGGTTCGTTACCGATAATAATATTAATTTATATCGCGCTCGCTCAAGAAGTGGTTTATTTTAACTTGTCCGTATTTACTGCATGCCAGGCTCAGTCGCTGCGTAACCAAGGACTGGTTACAGATTATACTATTAATTTTAATTGAGCTAACTCAAGTAGTTGTTTATAAAAAAGAAACGGACGCATAAAATCGTTCTGTTTAGCTGATTATTAAACTCCAAAATATTAACCAAATAGATAACTTACTATCCTGATAAAAAGGATTAGCGGTAACCCAATAGATGAAAAGTTACAAAAAGCACGTAATAGACATACATTAGACCAACTGACTAAATAAACATTAACACATTCACTAACAAAACACCCCAAAACACAAATACAGAAATTTGAGCGAGGGCGGTTAAAATTAATAGTGTAATCGGTAACGAACCATTGGGAACGCAGCTACTGAGCCTAGTATCAAATAAATACGAAAAAGTTATAATAAACCCATATTTGAGCGAGCGCGATTAAAATTAATAGTGTAATCGGTAACGAACCTTTGGGAACCGAGATGCTGAGCCTTGTATCCAATAAATACGAACAAGTTATAATAAAGCCATATTTGAGCGAGCGCGATTAAAATTAATAGTGTAATCAGTAACGAACCTTTGGGAACCGAGCTACTGAGCCTAGTATCAAATAAATACGAAAAAGTTATAATAAACCCATATTTGAGCGAGCGCGATTAAAATTAATAGTGTAATCGGTAACGAACCTTTGGGAACCGAGATACTGAGCCTTGTATCAAATAAATACGAAAAAGTTATAATAAACCCATATTTGAGCGAGCGCGATTAAAATTAATAGTGTAATCAGTAACGAACCTTTGGGAACCGAGCTACTGAGCCTTGTATCCAATAAATACGAAAAAGTTAAAATAAACCTTTACTTGAGCGAGGGCGATTAAAATTAATAGTATAATCGGTAACGAACTTTTGTGAACCGAGCTACTGAGCCTTGTATCCAATAAATACGAAAAAGTTAAAATAAACCTTTACTTGAGCGAGGGCGATTAAAATTAATAGTATAATCGGTAACGAACTTTTGTGAACGCATCTATTGATCCTACTATCTAATAAATACGAAAAAGTTAAAATAAAGCCATATTTGAGCGAGCGCGATTAAAATTAATAGTGTAATCAGTAACGAACCTTTGGGAACCGAGCTACTGAGCCTAGTATCAAATAAATACGAAAAAGTTATAATAAACCCATATTTGAGCGAGCGCGATTAAAATTAATAGTGTAATCGGTAACGAACCTTTGGGAACCGAGATACTGAGCCTTGTATCAAATAAATACGAAAAAGTTATAATAAACCCATATTTGAGCGAGCGCGATTAAAATTAATAGTATAATCAGTAACGAACCTTTGGGAACCGAGCTACTGAGCCTTGTATCCAATAAATACGAAAAAGTTAAAATAAACCTTTACTTGAGCGAGGGCGATTAAAATTAATAGTATAATCGGTAACGAACTTTTGTGAACGCATCTATTGATCCTACTATCTAATAAATACGAAAAAGTTAAAATAAACCTCTATTGATAATATTTTCGCCCGCGATTGTAAAACTAAAATAAAACGGACCCCCGCTAATCCGACTACCAGACCTTGTATCGAAAATATCTATAAATTAAAGTATCGGTTATACTTATTATTATAATGGTGACTAATTATATGTAAAAAGGCCCCTGGGAACATTTAACAAGCCACAAGTGCTAAAAACATAATGTGTAATTACAATAACCATAAAAACATAAAATTATGTTAATTAGATTTTTATTATTTTATCGAAATCGAAAAAAGTTGAATTTGAAATGGAAAAGGTTGAATTTGACTTGGAAAAGGTTGAATTTGACTTGGAAAAGGTTGTATTTGACTTGGAAAAGATTGAATTTGACTTGGAAAAGGTTGAATTTGACTTGGAAAAGGTTGAATTTGACTTGGAAATGCTATATATTAAACTGCTAATTTAAGTTTTCGATAGCGCATTTTCAACAACAAAAAATGTCACCACTTCTCTCAGCTATACTCCTTAATAAATAAACATATTAAAAAATTAAAAAATAAGTATTTGAGAAACGAATGTAATGTTAATCATCGGCACCATTAAAACTAACAAAATTTGGTAATCGCGTGTAATCATAATATTATATTTTGTAATTAGACCAAGCTTTTTGATCAGTTAAAAAAAACGTCTAATTCAAAATGGCCATTCACCAGGTGAGCTTAAAACTATCCCAGATAGTGGAGGAATTAGTAGTTCCGAAAATTTACGAACTACAATTAAGAACCTTTTGTTGGCCTGTCATGTTAGCAGTAGATAAGAATTGAGTCTCAGGGTTCAAGCCTGGGGGTTATATAGTTTATTTAAATTGACTAATTAATAAAATTAAATTACGTCTTGTATTAAAATACTAAAAATATCTTAAGGCATGCGTAACAATGTGAACTGATGAAGACAACGGGCCTGAGCGTGGACCCAGGAACTACTGTTGGTTAATTTATTAAGCGTCACTTTATAATATTGTGGCTAAAAGGACGACACTACAGTGGGAGTCCTAAACTTAGCCTATCCAGGTTTCATTAGGGTAGAGTTCACGAGTACCTAACATCGTACAGCCTCGTGACCGATTCGTTCCCTCCGAAGGATGGCATAACTGAGGATTTTTTATTTCCATTTAAAAATCAAAGGCCCATCTGCCAGGTTTGAACCCGTGATCTTGGGCATAGAAGGCTGTTATGCTAGCCGCTACACCACAGGTGACCCCAGAAACTACTATTTAATTAGAATTGAATAAAGATGAAAGACAGATATTAGTAAATGTAGAAATAGCAAACTAAGTAATTTTATTTGAAATATTTAATAATAATTGACTTTTAACTGGCAAAAGTTCACCCAAGACCTTTGAGAATGATTCCAAACAGACCTAAGTATGTTGTTTGTATGGAATGAGATCTATCTGGTAAATTCCTTGTTAATAGTGATGTGTGCCAAAGGTATGTTTTCTCTTTAATTTAACATCAATAACGGCAGCTCGAAAATGAGAAAATTAAGTTATTTTTACTTGTCCAGATGTTGGATTCGCAGACGATTTTGACTGTCTAGGTCAGAAAGAGCTCAAAGAAGTTTTTATACTTTTAGTGAGTTCTGAAAATGAGTTTGGGTTAGAAGAGGTCGTTGAAACGACACCATCATGGGTAAACATGGAAAAATATGGATGTTTAAAATTTTTTTTCTGTTTATCCTTATAACAGTTTCATAACACAAGAATGTACCGGACCTCCACCTTGGAGTCACGTTTTGTGTAGTGGCTAGATTAATAGTGTTCTATGCTGAAGGTCGAGGGTTAAAATCTGGCAAATAGCCATGGAATTTTTCGAAGGGAGGAAATTATGCCGTCCTTCGGAGGGGACATAAAATGGTGGGGACCCCGTGCCTGTGTGATGTCAAGCACTCGTTATATCCTAATTTAACCTGGATAGGCAAAATTTAGTATCTTCCGATTTGCCGCAGTAGCATTAAGTGTATTAATGTCCATAATTTTGTTTGTCGTTTATTCCTTTATGTTATTATGGCTAATCGGACGATGCTACAGTAGGAGTCCTACATTTTTTACTTGTGGAAATAATAAACCATTGTGTAATAATTTGCAGCGTTTTTTAAATTTAAATTCATTCAAGAGTTATTAAGTTGATTTTAATAACAAGGTGAGGTATATGAAAGTCGTGTGTTCACGCCAGATTTTTTAAAAATAAATACGGATAATAGCACCAAATATTGCTTTCTAAGAAATCTTATTATATCATTAAATATTATAAAAAAGAACAAAACTAAATGATAATGTTATATAAAAACAAACAAGTGTAATATGCAACAAACAAATAAACTCTCCTGCTTTATAATATTAGTGTAGATTATTTAATAAAACACATGTTTCTATTGAAACTAAATATAATTAATTCTTTAACAATTTATTTTCGTCTATTAAAGTTTTTAAAAATTATTAAATTGATTATAACATCGGAGATAAGTGAAAGAAGTGTGTGGTGCACACCAGATTTTTTTCATACCATTGGGAAAACATGTTTTTCTGATAGAACAAAGAACGAGTGGTCATTAGGAACAGTAATTATGGAGGCAGATATAAGAACAGGTCGGAGCTCCATCGATATCAAAAGCAAGAGAGCAATGTTCGGAACAGTAGCCTTTTTCAGCGCTGTCTTGGCAGCGGCAGGATCAGCCAAGGCGGCGGTCATCGAGGTCCCATCAGAGCCGGCCTATAGCGGCGCAGGCTGGGGAAACAAGCTGGTCAGCCCTATCAGGGGCGTCCTCCACAGCGCCAAGATCACCGAGACCTCCGTCGTAGGGGCCGGAGCTGATATAGTCAAGGCAGGCCTGGGTAAGAGCTCCTCATACTCTCTTTAAATATTCCTGGGGCTATCTGTCGGATTCAGCATTACCTTTTATTTATTAATTATTTGAGGGATTGAAGTAAACTCCTAGAATCTGTTTGTTTTTTTCTTCATTTCCATCTCGCTTACCCACTATAAATTTAAATCTAATGTTTGGAATTTAGGGAATACTAGCCATTGAAATGATTAAGTGTAGAATGTTTCCGGAAAATGTTTGTCGGGAACCTGTGATCTAGAGAACATAAAAGCAACGAGGAGTTTATATGAGTGATTTATGATTTCTGATATTTTATTTAGTGGCATCCCAATTTCTTGGTTAAACTTGTCTTTGTTAGTTTCATGAATTTATTTGTCTGATAAGTTGAGCATATGTCACTAAGTATCTTTAAATAATTAACCAAAAATGTAGATGTTATAGTCAATTACGCAAAGTGCTTTCATAAATATTGATACCAAAGTTAATTTCAATTATTCGAAAAAGGGAATGTTGGCCCGTTCCCGAATTTATCTGTAAGAAATAGTTAATATAAAATTCGATTGCGATCTTATCAGAAAAACTGTTTTAAATATATATATATATATATATATATATATATATATATATATATATTTTATATATATATATTTTAATATTCAAGAAAAGAAGATATCAACAAAAATAACAGTGAAGCTGTATTCATATTTTCGAAAATGTCTTGTTACATCAAATACAGTCTTCAAACTAGTAATTTAAAATATACCTGTGAGATTGTGAATAAATGCTTAAGTTGATTTATGAAAAAAATTAGCAAGATCCATCATTATGCTCCAAACTTGACAAGGATCGTTAAATTAAAATCGGAAGTTTTTTGAGACATTTGGAATTACAAGAAATGAAGTTTCACCGTAATTAAGATTAGAACCTGCCCTTTAGAAGAGTTATAATTTTTATTTATGCATCTTTTTACATTTTTTTTTTACAGATATTCACTTTAAATTAAATTGAAAAAAAAAAAATGCTATAATTTCTGGTAAACTTGCAGATATAGGAGATAGCCTGGTCGCCCCAATCCCCATCTTGAACAGTATCACCAAAGTGGCCACTAGCGGAATAAAGGCAGGAGTGGATGTAGGAAGCGGTATTGCTCAGGGCACTATTCATACTGTACATGATGTGGATGACGTGAAAATGGATGTGCTAGAAAGTGGCCTGAACAAGGCAGGAAACGTAGCACAAGTAGGAGTTCACTTGGCAGAAGGTGCTGTCAAGATAGGTTCCAACCTTGTAGGGAATGTGGCTCAGCTAGGAACTAGGTTAGCAGCAGGAGGAGTTGGGTTGGCATCGTCAGCAGCTGGAGTAGGATTAAGCATCGCTGGAGGTGCTGCTCAAGTAGGTTCCAACTTGGCAGGAAACGCTGTTCAACTGGGAACTAGGTTAGCAACAGCAGGCGCTGGTTTAGCATTGTCAGCAGTTGAAGTAGGAGCAGGCATCGCTGAAGGTGCTGCTGAAGTAGGTTCAAGCGTGGGAGGAAGTGTTGCTCAGCTGGGAACTAAGTTAGCAACAGCTGGGGCTGGGATGACGCTGGCAGCAGCTGGGGTAGAACCAAGCCACGCAGCAAGTGATGCTCACCTGGCTCGCCTTGTAGTCCCAGAGGAGCCTAGCAACGCTCCATCAGTTCCGAGTGTAGCATTCATATCGCCACGTACTGTATGATCTATTTTAGAAATGCATTGACATTAAGATCTTTGTTCGGCTAAAATGTTTAAAAAATAATTTAATATTCCAATATAGTTTGTAATATCAATATACACAAAAGAATGTTCCCTCATTTGATCAATCATTTTTCTAAGTACCTAAGCCAAGAAGGCCTCCTGAAGACCCATCATATCTGTGGCTCATTAAGTTCTGGATTCATAACTGTGCAATAAAATATTCATAATGGAATTTCAAGTATTCATACCAAGGATTCATTGAGTTGAAAGAAAACTGTTGATGAACTTTTAAAAAATATTGTTGTATTTTCATGATGTTTTATTTTATCATAAGTTTTATTAAATTCCATCAATAATTTAAGGAAATTCGATACAGTAAAACTATTTCATAGTACAGTCATAAATTTCTGCTTTAAAGTTGGTTGTGCAATGATAAACTTAACTCCTACTTCAGGCCAAAAGGAGAAGTATTTCAATAAATATAGACGCAATATTTAGTGCATTTATAATGATTGTTAGCTGTATAATCCGTGAGGAGACTGACCTATATTATTGCCTTCTTTTAAAAACTTCAACAATTTATATTGACGACTAAATTAATTTTAAAATAAAATTCCTTAATACCGGTCACGATTTCCTCACTTTACAGATTTTTACTTTCACTTACTATATATAGTAAGGGGGAGTATTGCGATCGTGAAAATTTTCGAATTCCAGTTTTCAACGGAAATACACGTTTTAGGGTCCCCTGAGTCCAAATAACCAAGTCCCGCAAAATGGTCTGTGTCTATGTGTTTTTTTTTAGGCCCGCGCCTATCCGTGTGTGGGATTTCTACCCACTAAAACCAACCTCCCTACACCTCTTTCTCACCCTCCACGGGACCACCGTTAGGCATTACGTCGTGGAGGAAAGTGGCTGTGTGCCGCCTCGTTGTTAGGCGCCTTACCCTATATGTCTAGGCACTCCTCTCCTTCTTTTCCATTCTCAATTTCTTGGTGACGTTCGCAGCCAGACGTTGACCCGCAATCCAGTTCTTCTGTGAAAGTAGCATGAGGTTGATGATGTTGTCAGGTGTAGCTTCTGATCTGCATATTTCTTGAAATTCTTCCTCTCTACTTGAAAGCGAGGACAGCAGAAGAATACGTGTTCTACTGTCTCATCTATTGTTGGGCATCTTGGACATTCTGCTGTATTGTCCAACTTAAACCGTAATTGGTAGGCTCTGAAGCAGCCATGTCCAGTGAGCATTCGGGTCAGGTAGTAGTCCACTTCCCCGTGGTTTCTATCCATCCAGGGTTGGATGCAAGGTACCAGCCTATGGGTCCACCTTCCATTCGCTGCCAAATCCCAGTGTCGCTGCCACTTTTGGACTGTCTGCTTCCTCTCTTCGGTTCAATGGGTGGCATCCTGGCCATCACACATGCAGCTTCGTAAGATACTGTGCGAAATGCACTTATCACCCTCAGAGCGCTTCGTGGATAAAGTGACACAATGGGTCTTCTGTAAGTCAGTGTGTCCAGAGCATTATTCCATTTGGGGCTGCTTATAAAAGAGTGGATGAGACGAAGCACGACATTAATAGTCTCCGACTACTTCTAGGTCCGCCCACGTTGGGCATCAATCGGGAAATACTCTGGTTTGCCTGGTTGTAACTCCCGGGCGGAAACGGTAAGTCCTATGAAACTGAAATTTCATATTTAAGACAACTATACGCCCGAGACGTGACAAAACTTTTTTCATCAAAATGAGCTTACCAGAAGAGGCACTTTATACCATACATTTTGCACCTTTTTTTTATCTCTAACTGTTTTTGAAAATACTTTCATTGATTTTAAAAATGGAGGTAAGTGAAAGTCGTGTGTTGCCCGCACCAGATTTTTCAACAACTCCCAAAAAAGTAAATTATATTTCTAACCCATCTTAAAATTTCATCCTTCGCACAACGCACTTTCCTCGGATTGGAACCACTCTAAGATTACCGATTTCCTTTTGCCAGACGAACCTGGATAATAATATCTTATTCTATAGAGAAATAAGGTTGCTAGATCCTTCAAACCATTTTAAATACCCTTTCGAAACGTATTCTTTTGAAAATCGAATCCCAAAAAAATCTCTTCACACTGGTTTGACTTCCACTCGGGAACTTCCTTCGTTAACGCATTACTTCACAAGTTAAAATTTTTTATACTTTAGCCTTCATAGCCTCCTACCTCTCTGACAGTACATTTAAATTTGGCTGAGGAACAGAAATCTCTCTGTTACCATTTTGAGGACGGTGTTCAACAAGACTGTCTTAATTATTTTCCGATATCTTATTCATCTCTGTATTCCTATGAATCTCTATATCTATTTTGCTATATTTAATGGCGAGAATGCTATTCCCTGCCTTTTAATTCAGGTTCTTAAGTCTAAAATGATACCTCATTCCCTATTAAGTTGTGCAACAATTGGAGTATTTACGTCAATAAATCTGAAGTCAAACGTTTCCTATTTAAAACTCACATTTAAATTACGGCTCCGAACTAGTTCCTGTTCAACATTCCTTTCGTTCTGGATTCTATTCCATACAAACCTGTTACTTTTTCTGAACCTTCATTATTTCCCATCAGTAGAATACCTATTAAGCTGCAACCATCCCGACAATCCTTCAAAACTGAAACGGCAGTGGCTCAGAGACCAATTGAAATAAGATGTTTTAACTCTTGCGATGGTCAAGTTCTTCACTCTGAGAGTCCTGAACGTCTGCGGCTCAAATGCCTTTACTAAATATCTTACTTATTTCTGTTTACTCTGTTCATATGGAATGAATGATTTATTATAACTGTAATAATACTCATTGCCCCAGAGTGTGACAGATTGTATTATTTATAAATAAATCACTTAATTAAGAAACATCTCCAACGGTTTTCAATACCCGTGAAGAATTTTAGAATATTAAAAATCTTACTTAATTTTGAATTTAACATTTCCACAAGAAATGTAACCTTTTCTCTTTCAAATATAACTTTTTCCAAAGCAGATGTAAGCTTTTCCAATTTTTAAATGTAACCCTTTCCCGTTAAATTACGTGTATGAAAAAGTTTACATTTTAAATCGAGATATTTTCATTTGCTTTGAAAAGGGTTATATTTGAAATTAAAAAATCTGGTGCGGGCAACACACGACTTTCACTTACCTACGTTTTAGAAATCGATTAAAAAATTTTCAAATACAGTTAGAGATAAAAAAAATCTTTCACTTTATAGAAACATGTGTTTTATTAAAAAATCTATTATATTATTATCTAAAATAATCAGGTAGTTTTATCTTCTTTTCATCACTCTCTATTAACTTTTAAAAGCTTGAGTATAAGATAATATTTTTTCTAAAATCTTTAGCATTTAAGCTCTTTCACACCATTTTAATCAGAATGAAAACTACGTGATATTAAAGCCTATAAATACTACATGATATTTGATCAAATTCGTCGGAACCTTTTTCGAGAAAATCGAAAAAAGGTGCAATATGCATAGTATAAAGTGGCTCATCTTCCTGTTAGCCGATTTTGATGAAAAAGTTTTTGTAATATATCGGGCGTATAGTTGTCTTAAATATGAAATTTCAGTTTCATAGGACTTACCGTTTCCGCCCGGGAGTTACCCACACACACACACACACACCACACACACAGACCTTTTTGCGGGACTTGGTTATTTGGACTCAGGGGACCCTAAAATGTGTATTCCCGTTGAAAACTGGAATTCGAAAATTTTCACGATCGCAATACTTTCCATTACTATATATAGTAAGTGAAAGTAAAAGTTTACATTTGACTTGGAAATGCTATATCATGTATGAATGGACTATTTCTCATAAAAAACAAAACAATGGTAAAGCTTAACAAAGATTGTACAAAAAACAAATTGTTCTTTTTAAGTTTGTAATATCCCCATAGGTCAATGTAAGACACTATTTTATCTCAAATTGGCATATATATAGAAAAAATACATTCACAAAACGTAGTCTAAATGACGTTACTTATTCATTGAATGAGCCTGAATATATATATTATATATCCTACTGAACCACAGGTTATAATAGAGAAAATATACTATAACAAACAATGTTTTTATTGGTTAAAAAATGGATAAAGTGGGGGATGGACACAATATTATTTATGTAACTATTTAGAAGTGATAAATAATAGTGTAATAGTTAGTAATAAAAAAATATAAAATAAACTTTATTCACATATTTACATTTGGACAAAATGTTAACAATGATTTTGGATGAGTCATCCTTACAATCAGAAAATATTTTTGTTTTTTTGTGATTATAGTACATTAGCCTAATGGCAAACATATGGTGAAAAATTGAGGTTACTTTGCGATTGTAGGAAAAATTATACAAAAAACCTACGCATAAAAACTACACATAAAATAATTGAGAATACATAAAATATTTAAAGATACATGAAATAATTGAAAATACATAAAATAATTGAAAATACATGAAATAATTGAAAATACATAAATTAATAGAAAATACATAATATGATTGAAGATTATAAAATTTATAACATAAGAAAGTAAGTTAATTTAATAATACATGTTTTGTTCTCTTATGAGTATATCGTTTTAGTGAAAATTTATTGTAATTACCGATTTCTTTTATTAATGGGTTTTTAGAGACTGGAGTTTTACTGAAGTAAGAAGCTGTTTGTGAATGGACAAGTTGTTTGATTGTAGGAAGCTGCAAGTCTTGGAGCATTGATGATATTTTCGTGTATCGGGGGAAATTATTAATTATCCGCATTGACAAGTTTTGAATTCTCTCGAGTTTATGGAAGTTAGTCGAGCAGGATGAGCTCCAGACTGGAGAGGCATATGTGATTAACGGGCGAATGACTGATTTATATATTGTTAATTTGTTTTGAGTACTCAAACGGGATTTTCTATTAAAGTAAGGAAACATTTTGTATATTATTTTTTTCGCCTTGTCAATTTTTCTGTTGATGTGGTCGGTGAAAGTAAGTGATTTGTCTAAAGTAAGGCCTAAGTACTGTACAGATTTTGACCATGGGATGAGAGCTGAATTTAACTTAATTTGGTGGTTTATTTTTGAGCGACGTTTAGTGAACAGGATTGCTTCAGATTTGGTGGGATTAATTTTCAATTTCCATTTGTTGCAATACTTGTTAAATTGTTTAAAGTATTGTTGTAAGCGATTTACTACAGTATCAATACGATATGATGAAGTATACAATGCAGTGTCATCGGCGTATAAAGACCTCGTCACAAATGGGTTGGTCGGTAGGTCGGAAATGAACAAATTAAAAAGAATTGGAGATAAGCAAGAGCCTTGGGGAAGACCCACCGAGATAGGGAGAGTATCGGAAGTAGATTTGCCAACTTGAATATAAAACTGTCTATTTGATAAATATGAGTGAATAATGTGAATCAGGTATGGCGGAAAATTATATGAGATTAATTTGTATATGAGTCCGGAGTGCCACACAGTATCAAATGCTTTTTCTAGGTCCAGAAGGAGCATACCGGTATGTTTGCGTTCGTTAAAGGCTTTAGTGATGAAGTCAGTGAGTCGTGCCAATTGGTCAACGGTGGAGTGATGTTCCCTAAAACCAAATTGTTCATCTATTAGTAAATTATTTAGTCTAATATGCTTGTTAATTCGTTTGAGTATTAGTTTTTCTAGAATTTTGGATAGTATATTTAGTAGACTTATAGGTCTGTAGTTCGAAACATTACTATGGTCTTTATTTGGTTTTTTTATAACTATAGTTTTGGAAGTTTTCCAGACTATGGGGAAGTAACTAAATCTTAATATGGAATTAAATATTTTGGTTAAAAAATAAATAGATTTTCGGCTTAAATTTTTTATTACTAGGGAGGGAATGCTATCATCGCCTGGGGATTTTTTAGGTTTTAGACCTTTAATGATTTTTCCGGTTTCTTTTGGAGAGATAGATGAGAAATTAACAGTAAGAGGTGATTTTAAATAATCGCGGACGGATTTCTGAATTTTTCGGTTGTGGTGATTTGATCCAAAGAGAGAAGTAATTGAGGGAGTTGTTTGGAAATGCTTGGCTAATAGTTGAGCTTTATCTCTGTCCAGATATGCATAGCCGTCATTATTTTTTAAAGGAGGAATTTTCAGAGACTGCTTAGTTAAATTCTTGTGAATTTTCCACATTTTATTATCCCCTGGCTGACAGGATTTTAAAACCGTAGCCCAGTTTTCGTTTTTCCAATTATTAAGACGTGTTTTAATATAACTATTTAGTTTATTATAGACTAATTTGGTTTTTGGGTTATTATTACGTTGGAAGTATCTTTTTAATCTATTTTTAATGTATATTAGGGCTCTGAGTCGGTAGGGTAAATCATTATGATAATGTGGATGGAGATAATGTTGTGGAATGGATAACGACATGGATAATTTGATATGTTTATAAAAATCAATTAGAGTAGTGTCGATTTCTTTCGAATCATTTATGGTCGGATTTATGTTGATTCGGGAATCTAGCTCTTTCCTGAACTTTTGCCAGTCAGCGTCTTTGAGCGAAAATTTGAGTATTTTTGAAACTGTAGGTAGGGGAGATTGAATACGAAAAATCACGGGATTATGGTCTGAATTTAGAAATGGTAAGGAGATAAGAGGTGATAAATTGTAAATATTTTTCGTTAGAGCCAAATCGATAATACTAGGTTTGTAATTACGTTGAGTCGGTATATGAGTTGGTTCAGGCGGACTGTGTAGTTGAATGAGGTTTTTTACTATGAAGTTTAGAACGAATTTACCGTTTTTATTTGTTCTGTTACAGTTCCACTGTGTGTGCTTAGCGTTTAGGTCTCCAAAGATGATCACTTGTTTATTTAATTTGAATAGTTTAGTCATGTCTGGAATATTTATTTTATTTGGCGGGATGTACACAGATATTACAGTGGTTGATTTATTGTTAATAATTGTATTAATCGCAACGGCTTCGGTAGACATTAAGTCAGGAGCTTGTATAAAATGGTGCTGGACATCGGAACGGACTAAGAGCATGACGCCCCCACCTGCTCTGCTACGATCTCGTCTATAAATGACATATCCCGGAAGCGAGAAACGATCAGTTTCAGAAAGACGTGTTTCACAAACAGAGACTAAATGGGGTTGATTATGATTTAAAAATAATTTAAATTCTACGTCGTTTCCGCGAATAGTTTGTGCGTTCCACATCATAAATTTAATTTTACTATTGTCACTAGTCATTAGAAATTTTTGAATGAGTTGTGGCATCTATTATAACGTTAAGGAGAAAGCTTGTTGTGGTAGAGTACGGGATATAATCGCTGATTTTAAGTTTTGTTGAATTAAGGCCAAGGCAAAAGTTGTTTATATCGCCGCTTTTACAATTGTAATTTAACAAGACAGTGTATATAAACAACTTTACAACGCTAACACTCATAAGAGATTTGAATATATAATTATTATGAATATATTTGCACAATACGATGACCATTAATCAAACATAGAAAGTATGCCTTCTACTAGAATAAAGATTTTTGACATACCGTCTTCGGTGCTTTTTAGTTGTGATAAAATTTTTTTGAAGTTTGTAATTAATTTACTTACATTAAATAGATTAAACATACCTTTTATTTCTTTAAAACAGTCAGACATCGTAGGTTCATTAGGGTTGTTGTTGACGGTTTTCGGAGAGAACGTGTTTTGAGGCCACGGTGATTTCGGGGTTGGTAGTACTGGAAATTCTTGATCGCTTTGTGTAAATGTTTTTCGTGGAATCGCTCGTAGTGCAGGGTTTTTTTTGCTTAGCTGTAGTTCGAGATTTCTTTGGTATTTGGAGCATTGCGTGGAGTTTGAAAAATGTTCATCAGAGCAATTGCAGCATTTGGGTTTGAAACCGTCAATTAATGTATTTGGACAATTCTTTGAAAGATGTTCTCCGGCACATTTCAGACATCTTGGATTTTTGAAGCAATTACGTGCCACGTGGTTAAATTCCTGGCATTTGTAACATTGAATTAAAGTTTTGTTTGACCTATATTTCTCCATTTTATTACTATGTTACAACAGTAATGAAGGTTATTTACTTTGGCTAGCTGTTCTTTATTGTCCAAAATTATTATTAATATCGGAAGCTTTATTACCCCGTTTTCGGATTTTTTTTCCATTTGATAGATTTTGTGAATGGCCAGGCCTTGATTTTTTAGGTCGGACGAAATTTCTTCTATAGGAAACTCAGGAGGCATACCTTTTAGAATAATTTTTGGTTTTGTTTCACTTTTCGGGGTGAAAGTGTGAAAACCGAGGTTGAGATCTTTAAAAGCACTTTTTACAAGTTCGAAGTCTTCGCTGTTTTGGACGTAGATTGTAGTTTTATTCATGTTATATTTTATATTTAAGTCTTTTACTTTTACTTTTAAATCATTGACAGTACCACTGATATTGTTGTAAGATGAGTTAACGATTATTGGGGGGTATTGGCTTTTCTTCTGTTTATGATTTACAATGTTTTTTAAGATCTCCGTATCTTCTTCATCTAAATCTGAAAGTAAATCATAACTATTGGAGGTTTCAATATTGAACTCACCTCTTTTACGTTTGGTTGAAGTACCTGGTATCTGTTCTGCCATAGTTCGTGCTTGGCCCCCGATCGGGGCGCCCTTGATTGTTCTACTTTGATGAGTGGTGAACAATTAAAAACTAACAGAGAAACACGAAATTTACCACTTAAAACATAGAATAAGTTATAAAAATCCTAGTAAAAAATATATCACTTTTATAACCTTATATCACCAAAAACAGCTGAATAGTTAGTAATAATTATGAATGTATGGGTGCGGATAGCGAATGAACAAAATATGACAAAACAAAAAATTAAAAAAAATATATTTATTTGTTCACTTAACATTATTTTGGTTTAGAACATGACTAGTACATAAAAATTAAAACAATTTTGCTGTCATGAGACGTTTGAAAGAATGATGGTAACTTTCGTCTATCTGATCTTCATTCTTCCATGTTGCCTTGCCCAAATCCTCTGCTTTAAATCTTGTTTTGTCGTAATTCCTGTTAAAAGTTTTTTTAATTTTTTAGTTTTTATTTAATAATTATTAAATAAACATAAACGAAATTAATGAGTAATTCGTAGTGGGTTGCAGGAAGTACTCTTTTATTATTATTATTATTTTTTTTTTTTTGCTTTTATAGTCTTGGGCAAAATACCCATTTCAGTTACAGATATGCTCAATGTCAAGAGAGATAGGATTCACTCTATAATATTGTAAACACCTTTGCCAGGTTTAAATAACAATATAAATGCTAGTTAATAATCGAATGTTCTAGCCAAAGATTATATGTGTATCAGAAACATGATTAAATGATTGGTAATTTTAAAATAATCTTATCAATTCATTTGTTAATTAAAGTATTAAGGTGACCTATGTAAAACATGTGAAATATGTCCTGGCATGCCTATATATGTAGGTAAAAAACAAGGATTAATTAATTAAAGTGTACTGTCAGAACAATAGAAGAAAACTTATCAACAGGGACAAATCAATAATATGTTTTAAACTCTTTTGTGCATGACAAGCCATTTAGGTAAAATCCACTTCTTATAAGCGATTTTGCACCATCTTGGATTATTCATTAGATAATAGTTAGTAATTTAATGTCAATTAATATTCGAATTGGATACATTGCTATGAGATAACTAATAATTAACTTTCATTTGACTTTAGTGAAAGTAGTTGCTGATGTCATTAAGTTCTTTGGATAGAAAGAGTGTGTAATCAGTATGGCTGTGGCGTGTTAGTAGATAGCATCTTTTACGTTAGCAGTGTAGTCGACTGTCTTTATCAGTACCGCAGTCAAGAACGGAGTTGGCAGAAAGCATCAGTGAAGTCTATAAACACAAATAGCTGTTAATACATTAATTACTAAGTTGACGTTAAGTAGCCGGCCTCTTATTCTTCAATATAATACAATTAATTTAGTCAATGATTAAGTATATTGATCTGATAATTTTATGAAATGATTAAATTAGTCTTTTTACCTTATTACTGTCACCTTAATC
This sequence comes from Piezodorus guildinii, assembly GCA_023052935.1. Classification (NCBI taxonomy): domain Eukaryota; kingdom Metazoa; phylum Arthropoda; class Insecta; order Hemiptera; family Pentatomidae; genus Piezodorus; species Piezodorus guildinii. The sequence goes on along the minus strand of CM041292.1, from coordinate 42,170,419 downwards.
CCAATCATCATGGCCGTGATGATCTTCTTCCTCTTCAAAGTGATCTTTCTTCTCATGATGGTGGTGGTGGTGATGGTGGTCGTGTTCTTCATAATAATGGTAAATAGGAATCTTCTTCACATGGTGATGGTGAACCGTGTGCACTTTGAAAGGGACGTGGATGACTACTTTTTTGCTGAAAAGATAAATTGAATTTTTCTGTTAAATAAAAAACACATATAAAAATGTTAAAGGATTGATTATTAATTTCTCTTACCTATTTATGAAATATATAGTAAGCGAAAGTATTGCGATCGTGAAAATTTACCAATTCCAGTTATCAACGGAAATACATGTTTTAGGGTCTCCTGAGTCCAAATAACCAAGTCCCGAAAAAAGGTGTGTGTGTGGTAAGTCTAGTCCAAAACGATAATTCGTACGAAACTGAAATTTTATATTTAAGACAACAATACGCCCTAGATGTTACTGCAACTTTTTCATCAAAATCGGCTAACCAGAAGAGCCACTTTATATCATGCATTTTGCACCTTTTTACGATATTCTCAAAAACAACTCTATTAAACGATTCTATATATCGATGTAGAATTTTGATAGTATGATGGGATTTAATATCATGTAGGTTTCATTCTCATTGAAATAGTCTTAAGGGTTTAAATGTCGATATTTTAAATTTTCTTCCTCTAAAGTACCTTCAAATTTGAGCATTCCAAAAGATTAACCACATCATCTTAATGACATTGATGAAGGACGGCTAAATACACAAGTTGGAATTTGATGACCAACTGAAGAATAGAAGAGCAAAACAATTTTTGTATGTAATTTTTTGTTTTTTGATAATGAGAACAGTAATATAGACGTATAATATATCGTTGGAAAGAGAAAGATTTTAGAAAAAATATAATCTTATACAAACAAATTTAAATGGCAATATAAAGTAACGAATAGGGAATACACTTATTAGTGATTAATCATTTAATATAGTTATATGATTTAATCTTAATCATATGCTTCCAACGAAAATGAATTCACGTTTAATTAAATTCAAGTTAAAATATTTGACAAATTGAAGTATATTTAATAGTTTTTAAATTAATTTTAACAGTCGAGGGAAGTGAAAGTCGAGAGTTGCGCTCACCAGATTTTTTTTTTAATTCATTTCGTTGTGTTCACATCTATAATTATAAAATGATAATTTCGGCTAACTCCTTCTAAACCACGCGGTAGTTATTTTTGAATAATGGACATGTATTGATCTTTGTGATTTCACAATGTGATGAGTGAAAATAGAGAGATACCCACAAAACTTGCCATATCTAAACATCTAAGTTTAACGAAAAACCATGCGCACACTGAAACAGATCTTTTTTGGACTTGGGGACCCTAAAACGTGCATTTCCATTGAAAACTGGGATCCGAAAATGTTCACGATCCCAATACTTTTCCTTACCATATATTTCTTATAATAGTAAGTGGAAGTAAAAACATGTAAACAAAATTTACATAAAACAATACTAAAAACAATTTTTAAAATTTCAATGATACCCAAATATGGTTACCTATTATTTTTTTTTTTGCAATTATGTTTCTACTGCATGAAATCAGAGATCTTATGAAGGAAACGGTCAGCAGTGCTGCTGTATGTAGTGTAGTTTTTTATTTCTTTAGTGACAAAGGGTGAACGTGACTGTGTGGAGTCTGAATACGGACGAACTTTTCCAAGCATATTATTAAATAGGTATTCACTCACAATCTCTCCACTGAGGTCCGTCAGCCAATTGGCGGCCATTCTGAAAAATAGGCGTAGGGAATGATGGTCATACGGTGTGAAGTCCACATCACGCGGCCAAGGGCCAACCTGACCTGTCGTGTCATTCGAAATTATTGTCCTTTTGATTTAGCGTAAACAATGGTCGATCCATAGTTTAATAGCCTGTAAGGTAATTGTCATATTTGGTTTAATTGAAGTGTTAGTGGCGTTTAATTCCCTTACTTCATTTCCGCCACAAAAGAAAAATCCTGAAAAAGGGTAAAGAGGGTCTGTCCCAGGTTTATTGTTGGTTATTTTGAATATCAATATATAAATATGAAATGTAATTAGTTGTATTAAACAGTAACAACAAAAGTACCTCGGGAAATTTAAACACGAGACAAAAATGGGTTTCTTAGCTGTATATTTCGATGCGATGCATTTTAGATTTTACATAACGCTGTGTCTGTTATGTGGTTTTCTACGGCGTTTAATTTTAGACTCCCGACGAATAACATGATTCATAATATTACGCGGAGTAATCAGAAAAGTAAAAGTGATACGCAGTGACATGAAGTTTGAGAACCTCTAATTCACAGTTGTACTACCTGTTTATTTTTCCTCTGGCCGGCATAACCTGCATAGGCTTAATTATTGTGTCGTCTTCCGGGCTACGTTATGAAATGATAATCGCCTGGATCTTTTCCAGCGGCAACTGTTACGTAAAAAGACGCCAAAGTAATAACAGGGCTAGTTTATTCGTGGAGGATGCTACTTTCATGGTTAGCTCGGTGCACACGTGAAGAGCGCCGAGAGGCGCAGGTAGATCAGGAAGGCACGCTCACTACTAGAGAGTTAAGTCTTCGCTTGGCCGCTCATCCGTTCATCTTCCGGGTACTCTTCCGAAAGTTCTTCTAGTTGAATATATGAATATCATTTTGTATATACTTGCTATATTCTGCAAATGGAACTTTGCCATTAAATTTTATGCTTGAAAAAAAAAATATACATCAGAATCAACAGTACGACCTTATCAAATAAAATTAGCTGATGACATTAAATAAATGTCAAGTATTTTACCAACATTTAAAATAAAGATCGTAACAACAAATTATTCATTTATACTCATATTGTCTAGAATCAGGGGTCACCCGTGGCTAGCATAACAGCCATCCATGTCCAAGGTCACGGGTTCCAACCTCCAGGTGGTCGTAGGATTTTTTAATGGGTGTAAAAATTCTTCGTTTTGTCGTACGTCGGAGGGGACGAAAAAATGTCCTTCCGAGCCTTTGAGATGTCAGATACTCGTTAAAGATCCCTATCCTAATTAAACCTGGTAAGGTAAAGCTGAGGAAACCCAGTATAGCATCGTTCGATTAGCCACAGCAGCATCAGTGACGTTAAATAAATAAACAATAATCAAGAATCAGTCTTGATGAAATAGTCAATAAGAGAGGTATTTTGGTTCCCCACTTCAGCTTTATGAAATTCCAAGGATTCTAAATTATTTTTTAAGCGTATATCAAAGCTGCCAACAAGTTGTTAGAAATGTATTGAAAGTGATAATATCTATTTTAGTTAAAACAAATATATATATATATTTTTTTTTAAACAGAAATCCTACATTATTTTTTCTGAAGAAACTTAATAATTAAAAAAACTAAATATTCATTTATTTTAGACCTATTCCATCAAAATTCTCTAATTCCATCAGAATCTATCCCATCCCAATCCCCTAGCTCAATCCCTATCCAGCTCGACACACCCTTACCACCCCCCTAGAAGGTTGAAACGGCAGTGGCCCCGAGACCTCTTATAAATTTGTATATTGGAGTTCTAGCATTGGCTAGGTTCTACCCTCACGTGCTATATGCTTGAGAATTGTATTGAGGTATGAGTGACTTTTGTACATAATCTTATTGATTCCTTATTGTACATATGTATATATATATTATTATTTTATATTTATTGTTTTTATATTATATATATATATATATATATATATATATATATAAAATATTGTGTTAATGTAGTATGAATATTGTACTGGATCACTATTTTGAATGTCCTAATTAGGACAGATTGTAATATTATTCAATAAAAATTGTTTTTGGAATACAAAAACAAAAACAAATAAAAAAGTCTGGTTATGTTGTCTTATTTCGGTTTGGTAAATAAGTACTTTCGGTTCAAATAAGCAAACAATTTTATCTGACGAATCAATCCATAAGTTCGACTTTATGTTATTTGTAATATGTCAAAAAACATCGTTATAAACCCTTGTTAAAATTAGATTTCGTATTGTGCTGGCTATGAAATTCAAAAATAACACCAATGAAACACATAATCTTCAACCAACTGTTGATATAAATCCTAATCAGTGCGAAATAATCTTATTATTGCCCAATGTTGCACATGCCTGGACAATTATTAGTGCAAGCTCGATTACCTTTCTAGGCTTGATGCTATGGTCCATCTATGAGAGGTCAACATCGCTACAAGCATTACCTTCTGTAATTCATCACAGAAACGGCCAAGATTATACAGTTTTGAACAGATTGGTAATAGACGGCGAAAAATGGATACTTTACTATTACGTAGTCCACATAAAATCCAAGGACCAAATAATGAGACTAAAAAGCCAATCTCAAAACCCGCATGGCATCTAAAGAAAATTCTATTTTCCATATGATGAGATTTAAAGAGCTTCGGCTTCTATGTGCTATTGCAATTCAACACTACTCTGCTCAAAATTATTGGGTTGTTTCACATGAAATGTCCATTTTTATAGTTTCTGAAATACATAAAGGATTTTGCAGGTCTCTCTTGTTTTCTTCCGAATGTTTACATATTTAAAGTAAACAGTTAATAATCCTCTATCTTTGTATTATAAACATTAGCTTCCCAATCAATTAGCCACTTTTTAGTATACCTTCAAATATGAACATAGAAACACGCGATTCTCGAGTAATATTTTTGTACGAGTTTAAACTCGGCAATTCAGCAGCTGAGGCCGCTAGAAATATTTGCAAGGCGTTTGGGGAAGGGAGTGTTAATAAAACGGGCCATTCGCCGTTGGTTTGCTAAGTTTTCAGCTGGTGATACCGACTTGGAAAACTTGCCCCGAGGAAGACCTCCGTCCGTAATAGACAACGATGTCCTCAAACATACAGTAGAAGGAAACCCCTACCAAACAGTTAAAGGACTCTCAGCACAACTGAATGCAAGTGTATCTACCGTTTCCAGACATTTAAAGTGTATTGGGAAAGTAAAAAAGCTCGATACATGGGTACCTCATGATCTCACTGAGGGCAGCTCATGTTTCAAAACATACCTTGCAAAAATTGAAAGAACTGGGCTGCGAAGTACTTCCGCACCCACCATATTCTCCCGACTTGTTCCCAACACATAACCACCTATTACGGAATTTAGAAAACTTCGTCAAAGGAAAACTTTTTGAAAATGATGATCAAGTGAAAAGTGCGTTTTCAGATTTTGTTCCACTTCAAAGCTCAGAGTTTTTCAGTTCGGAGATAAAAATGTTGGTGTCACGTTTAGAAAAATGTATAGAAAAAGAAGGTAAATACTTAATTAAAATCCTTTACCTTGAATACGGAAATTTCATGTGACACAACCCAATAATAAAATTTGATCAATTATATCTGAAAAATCGCATGGAAATGGCAAATCGGAACGGTGTCATTTTATTACAATATAAGGCACATGCCTCATTTTTCACTCGCAATGTATTAATAAAACTTTGGATGGAACCTTTTGTCTAAACCTCTTTCTAATCTGATATAGTTCCTACAATTCTGATCTCGGAACGAAGAGGAAATCAAAACCAGTTAGATCCGTTTTTTGACAATAAAATCTAGACGTAACATGAAAGATCATACTGAATAATTTCATTCTTATAATATACCGATTTTATTTCACTTCGAAATACCGAAAGGACTTATTTAGCTTTTGATTTATAAAAAACTACCCATACCACAACAAATAGATTTCATAAAAAAGATATTTCTAAAATAATTTTGCAACATGTTACTACGCATATCGTATGTACAAAACAGAATAGCTCCTGCACTGTCTTATATTTATTTTAATATCGTTATCAGTTATCGCTTGTAGTATTAAGGATTTATCTTCATAGGAAAAAAAAAAAAAAAAAAAAAAAAAAACTATCTGGTGCGCAAAATATAATATAGTATAATAATATAGCATAATTAAGAAAAGTTTAGGGTACAAATTGAAATAAGTTTGCAATTGAAAATAATAAATTGAAACATTAAAATTTACAAAATTAAAGGGCTCTCAATGTATCCAAAATACCATCATTTTGCAAATTAATTTTTATCTTACATCGGAGACCTTGAAGTATGGTGTCAGAATTGGAGAATAAAAATAAATTCCAATAAATTTCACCACATAACCTTTATCCTTCGTCCTAAACCTATGCCATCCTGCCCAACAGTATCCTTCAATAACACTCCTCTTGCCCAGGTTGAACAGATTCGATATCTTGGACTTCACCTTCACAAACGTTTTCCTTTCAATTCTCACACAGGACTGAAACGACAAGAAACTTCCCGACGTTTTCGACTAATTCAACATTTACAGAACAAACGCTCAAACCTTCCACTTAACTACAAAAGACACATCTACATGACTATCATAAGCCTGATATGAACTAACTGAGTAGAGGTTTGAGGCTCTACTAAACCATCCTATTCTTCCCATCTCCTATCCTTACAATCAAAAATCCTCAATGCTCCTTATTTTATTACGAATAAACTCATTCTTTCATGACAAACTCTATTCCAACTTAATCCCATAGTTACAATTCATGCTTTCTCAACAATCCCTGATAATCCTCCGAGGAGTCTGAATAGAAGATGACCCCGGGACTTTCTAGTTTAGCATAGTTTTTGGAGAGCTGCCAATATGTCATGACAGTATATCTTGTATCACATTCACTGAATGTTTTATTTTTATTGTACAGTTGTAAATACCCATAAATATATATTTTTTTAAAGTATCGAAAAAAATAGACATTTTTACATCAAGTATCAATATTTCCATTTTTTCCAATATTCCTCTCCATTTTTTTTTTTTTTACATAGATATGACTTTTGGCTTTTTCAACATTTTATCACCCTAAAAAATGTAACACTTTTGGTACGCACTAGCTCTGTTGGTGTGGTTCGAAACCCTACAGTAACCAACCGTCCCTATATATTCCCAATAAACAGTGGGCTGAAAAGATAATACTTTGAATTTAATAATAGTCATTTTACGATAAAAGTATTGATACAAACATACACACTATATATTGTATATTATTTTTGGAATACTTACTGATGTGAGTCTCCATCAGCTGCTGTCAAATTCAGAAGAGCAAGGAGAACGAACACAGCGATAATGACCTGAAAGAACAGATAGTAAGTCATTCTCAATAGAAGCAAAGAAAAAATACATTGTTCCGCTTGAAGAAGAAAAATAGATAAATTATGAATGAACATACATATGAATGGTGATTTTATAATCGATTTCAAATCGCAATCTCATTATGATTCCTGATTAATTACTTCATTAATTAATTACTCCTTCCGTCTGGTTATTCACTACATTCTCTACAGACTCATATAATTATTGTTGCTTTCCTCTCTCATCCTCTCCCTTCCCCACTAAAAAAAACACTGTGTACAACCCATATATGGTCTTGAGTTGAGTACAAAAAGAGATCCTTACTGTTCCAGGCCAACGACCATGCAAGGTGGTTAGAACAAGATCACTCTCAGCTGTCAGATTTCCCCTTCACATTTTTGGATTACGACTTTATTGATACTGAGAATGTCCCAGAAGGGTCTCCCTATCTCTTGAGTCTTTCCGCGATTGAGATTAGAGAATAAATATTCTGGTTATCCACTAAACCAGTGGTTCCAACTTAAATATTCATCCAATCATTGCTATGGCAATGACACCCAAAATTCTAAATATTAGATATATCTTTAAATTTTTAAAGGGCTACACAGTATCATGCGAAATACCACAGCTACCGAAACTCAGTATGCCAGAAATGGGAAAGTTCGGTTAATGGAAATGAAGAAAAAAGGACCAGGCTCTAGACTGGTCTTCTTCAATTTGCGCATCATTCATTTATCCAAATTTAAAATGAATACAAGATAGGTGTTAATTCAAATACTCATAAATAAATACTAGATGAGGAAGGTGGCTGGGAGTGAGGTCATCAGAAAGAAACACACATTAAAAAGTGGTACTTATTTTAATTGTATGCCGACGTTTCAGCCTACATTGTGAGCCTTCATCAGGGTGACTCTGAGACGGTCTCTAAAGAAATCATAAATGAGTATTGCTCCTTGTCTTATATGATGTTAAATCTGTCATTTAGGCTCGATATTTAGAATCTAGTGGATAGAGAACTAGTCTGCGGTTCCCAGGGTTCCGGGTTTGAACCCCTGCTGGGACAGAATTATTTATTCTGTTATTTCAATCGTGGAGCGATCCTGGAGTATAGAAACCCTCCTGGGGCACATAGAGGCTCTATAAAGTGGATACTCAGAATCAGGGAAAAAACCTGGCGGTTGAGCATGAGCATCGGTGTAATCACTTCCTTGCTCAGCCGTTGGCCGTCTACCATTACGAATCTCTATAAGAACTGAACCCAAGACCTTCATGAGTTGTAGAGGTACGGGTTAGATTTTTATTGAAATGACCAATTCATGGTTGTGGTTGTGCAAAAGCAGTGACTTGTCAGTGATCTAGCAACTATATCTCTTAAAATGTTGAATTAGTATGTGTGGTTCTAATAAAAAGCCAAGACTTCACAAATATTTTACGTTAAGTTATTTTAAAATTATTTCATATATAATTTTATAATAACATCTCGTGCACCCCCTAGGCAATATTGGTTACAATCGACTTTTCACCGGCGTGGTCTATTGGATAGAGCGCTAGTCTGCTGTGCTCCGGGTCCTGGGTTCGAATCCCGGCTGTGGCAGAATATTATTTATTCTGATAATTCATGGGGGAAGAGGAGGAGGGCGACCCTAGGATATAGATACCCTCCTGGGGCAGACCCAGCCTCTATAAAGTGGGTACCCAAAATAATTGGGGAAAAACCAGGTGGCTGAGTGTGTCGGCCTATTGCTATACCTCATTGCACTGCCGTTGGCCTAGAAACAGTACGAATCTCTATATTTACTGAGCCCAAAACACTTAATGGGTTGTAGTGGTACAGGTTTTTTATTCCTCAAAAGAACAACAGAGAATCTCAATCAACATTCTCTCCGAATTCGCTAAGCTATTCGGCCTGATCGTTCAATTCTCCTACCTAAGTTCCAGGATATTTCCCTGTCCAATAATGCCTTGAACTGTTTCTACTCCTTTCTATCAGACAGTCATGAATTACAACCTACTTCCATAATCAACACTTTTCCGATCTCGAGATTTTCTTCATGAGTCATCGCTTTTAGGGACATTCTTCTGGGTTTCAGAAAAAAAAATTGAGCCTGAATCCTTTCTCCTTTCGTTGGATATTGAATCCTCTCAACTTATAGATGTATCCGTTTTTTATCAATGCTAACTAGATGATATGTTTAATGTATTTAAATCCACAAAATTTAAGTTACTTTAGAGGAAGAAATTTTAAGCTATCAACATTTAAGCCTTCTTGACTATTTCAATAAAAATGAAACGTACATTATATTAAAGAACATTAAATTTTAAGTGGATATAACGAGTATAATCAAAATCTTTAGTGCTGTTTTTGATAAAATCGTAAAAAGGTGGAAAATGCATGGTATAAAGTAGATCTTCCGGTCAGCGAGTTTTGAAGAAAATGTTGCTGTAGCATCTCGGGCGTATAGTTGTCTCAAATATGAAATTTTAGTTTCACACGAATTTTCGTTTTTGCGCTTGGCAGGAAGAAACACACACGCAGACATTTTTGAGACTTGGTTATTTGGACGCAGGGGACCCTAAAAAGTGTGTTTCCGTTAAAAAATGGGATTCAAAAACTTTGACGATTGCAATACTTTTTTTTTCCCATACCCTCTGGTTTTATAAAGTATTGCAATCCAATAACAATTGGGGGTGGTTTGTAAGATTTTACTAGTAATTCCATAAAATCTTACAAACCACCCCCAATTGTTATTGGATTACAATACTTTCCCGTACAGTATATTTCATGTATAGGTAAGTAAAAGAAAAAACTTCGTATTTGGATCAGCTAATAAAAATTATTTTTTCTTAACACCAAAAGTGTCGCAGATTTTACGTTTGGCCATATCATTATACTCTATGTCAACGGCAATGCAATTATAAGAATATTTCAATTTTACTGATGTACAATTTTAGCATTGTGGAATTAATTAATATGAATATTAAATGTGAATATAATACATTTAAAATTAAACACGAAAAATAGATCTCCCAACATCTAAAAAAAAAAAAAAAAAAAAAAAAAAAAAAAAAAAAAAAAAAAAAAAATCTCAGATATTCTAGATTAATTGTCTTGGACTGACCTGGGATCTACAAAAGAACTTTTAAACAAGCATTGTAAACGCTGCGCATTCGATTAATTGGTTTAAATAAACGACAAAAATAGTTTAATCTCATAAGTAGATATCCCTGATAATAGGAAAAGAATGTACGTTTTTTCCCTTTGTTTTAAATTTATTACCCAGATTTGGATAATGAAGATAAATTCAAACAAATTACACTAAATAACATTTATCCTTTGCCGTGAAACTATGAATTGTTCTCTGTAGTCTGCTTTAATAAAACTCTGCTTGTCCATGTTGAACATATCCGATACCTATACCTTCATCATGACAAAAGCCTAACTTAGTATCCTTGTACCGTACAAGGCTGAAAAGAAAAGAAACTGCTCGTTGTTTTTGGCTACTTTTTGCTAAAAAAACGCTCTAATCTTCCACATTAGTACAAAAGACTCATTTACATGACTATCATAAAGCCAATCTAGACATAACGTATAGAGCGTTAGGATTATTTTAAACCATAGAACTCTTCCCGCATTCAGTCCTAAATCATCGAGGCTGTATAATTTGTCACAAATAAACTTATCCTTCATTCCGTATTTAGCACATACCAGAAATTATTCTTTCCACGGCAAACTCCATTCCCACTCTAAACCACTTGCATCAATTCTAGATAATCCTCCGAGTCGGCTGAAAGAATGATGACCGCGAGACCTTCTAATTTAGAATAATTATTATAGAATTAATTATTAGAATAATTAAAGTGGTGTGTAGTTTCTCTACATGTGTATCATGTATTTGTATTATATTTACATTAAATTGACTTGTTTTTTTTTTTTTTTTTTTTTTTTTTTATGGACAAATTTTTTTACAACTTAGGTTTTTTTTGTTCACCCCATCCTCGCCTTTGAAGGCCATAAGGGGGTTTCTCGGCCCAGAGGGTGTGGGCGGGGGATAAATGTCCAGATAAAATGCCCTCAGTACCGAGACTCGAACTCGTAATTATTTTTTTCACAGGTTTTTTGGTCATCTGTAGTGGCTAGGCAACGCACGCTAACCAACTCAGCCACCCTGTCCTTTTACAACTTAGTTGTCTCTCGTTCCTAAATTTTCTTGGCACTTCTTTCGGTCGAGACAGCCTCTCTCTCGAAGACCTCTGGCAGGCATGCCTTCCTCCACGTCCCATTACCATCTCTTCCTGGGTCTTCATATTTTTCGCCTTTCCATAGGTTGATAGAGGATGGTTATTTTTGGCCATAGCTCCTCTGCCATTTTAACCTTTTTATATCTATTTCGTTGAGAATATTTTTACCTTCTTGGACATTCCGCCTAATAGTTTGGTTCGGAACATGCTCTAGTCTAGTATTTAAATTAATCGGATGCTACCGATGGGTAGCTTCTTCACATGTCTATTAATCCCTATAATTGTAATTTATCCATTTTACTTATTGTATTAGTATATACAGTTGTAAAAACCAATAAAATATGTTTAAAAAAAAATTAATACGGTTGTAAATAGAAAAAAATATAATGTCCACTAAGATCAAATCTAATTGGCGATCACCTTTAGCAGGATGGCTAGCATAACAGCTTCCTATGCCAAAGGTCACGGGTTCTAACCCGCATGTGGTCCTAGGATTTTTTAATGGGAGTAAAAAATCCTTAGTTATGCCGTCCTTCGGAAGGAACGTTAAAAGGTGCTCCCGAGCCTGTACCTTCGTACACCTTAAAGATCCCTATCCTAATAAAACCTGGATAGGCTGAATTTAGAACTCTCACTGTAGCATTGTCCGATTAGCCATAATAGCATAAAGTTACGTTAAATAAATAAACAAACAAAAAATCTAAGTAATAAGAAAAAATGTTATTACGAGAAATACACACAAATTAAATGAAAAATAACTAACAGCCGTTTTCCTGACTTCATATAATTATTCGTTTAAGAAATGTTTTTCGAAGTAAAACGTTATCAAAGTACCCAACACATTCCTATTAATCTAATAAGTATTGAGTAGTAGAATCGAGTCAAAAATGGTGGTTCTCTTTCATTTTTAATCGAATCCTAGTTACAAGATATGTCAATTTTAAGAATCCTTTCAAAGAGAATGGCGACTTTAACATAGCATAAAAAAATAGTCATTCCTTAAAATATGAATATCAAGCATATCCTTCAAAATAGAAAATTAGTCCTTTTCGTGCGTTTTATTTTATTATGAAATCTAATTAAATAAAGGATTATCCGATTAAACAGTAGTAGAAAATTTTAAACACCAGATGAACAGCTTGGCTGCATTGTAACCGAGACTTAATATGTATCATATAACACCTTCACTTGACACTCGAATCTTGCGCTTTTCCCTCTCTGAAATTAGTTATCGATATTTAAACAATGTTTATGCTAAAACACTCACGATAGACAGGCGTGCCATTGCTGTAGCGATCTGCTGTTGGGGCTAAGCTGCGAAAACCAACTGTACTCCAGAAAGCTCCAGTTACGGTATATATACTCCTGGAAGGAGGGGGGCGTACATCTCCGTATATGTAACATATCAAACACTCATCTATTCCTAGTGAATTAGTTAGTGAAAGTACTGTATTCATTTGTGTATTTCAAAAATAGTATTGAAGTTTATGTATCGCGCAACGTATTCCAGGCGTTAATTTACCAAGATTGGTCCGTTTACTACCGGATCGAATTGATGAAAGCAGAAATCGCCTTAACATGATAGATGTACTACTATTTGTTATTCTGGAAGTTCATCAAGCCTCCTGCAATTAAAAAATAAATTGATTATTAATTATAGTTATAACTTTCACTAACCTATATATGAAATGTAAGGGAAAGTATTGCAATCATAAAAATTTTCTGATTCCAGTTTTCAGCGGGACCAAGTCATACAAAAAGTTGTGTGTCCGTGTGTGGTAAGTGTAGCATGGAAACGAAAAGTTGTACGAAATTAGTTTTTATAATTGTTTCTTATAATTTTGTTTGTATTTTTTTCTCGTAATCTAGGACCCTAAAGGTTAAACATGGACAAGTTTCAGTATTTTGCCCACCTAAATCGGCCATATTTTCCACTGAGCGACGCGAGGAAATAGCTTTGGCAAGACTTCGCATCGGACATAGCAGGCTCACACATATTCATCTCATCCTCAGGCAGCCTGCACCAATGTGTGACTTGTGTAAGTGCCTCTCTCAATAAAACATATAATTGAGAACTGCACCCAATTCCATGTACTAATGGATAGAATTTAATCTACCAAGATCGCTGAGTGATTAAAGCCGAGAGCTTAAAGGACTCCAGTGAAACAATTAGTTGACTACTGATCTTCATCAAAGAATTTCATTTGCCCTGGGAACTGTAAGAAAAAAAAATGAAAGAAAAAAAGGAGGAAATTAAAAAACCTATTTTTAAAGAATAGATGAAAAAAAAAATGTGCTTGCTATTTTATTTTAAACGCATTAAAAAAAAAAAAAAAGTATTAATATAAATATATTCGGTACTAATGACCAAGAGGTTCCGCACCTATTCCAATACCCTAACCCTTACACGTAACGATTTAATTTTGTTACACAATTTAACGAAACTGAATAAACTCCTTTGAACTTATAACCTTTTCAACTTTAAATCTTTACGATCGATTTAATTCTTTAATTTAAGTGAATGTCGCGGATTTCCTGAACCATTTTTTTTTTTTTTTTTTTTCTTATCCTCCAACTTTATTTACAAAATAAATACAAAAACATTCTATGTATATACAGCAGCAATGGTATATACAGTCCATGGCTCAGGCCTCGTATTGCCCGTTGGCATTCTAAGGTTCCTTTCGCACTAGGCGCGGTATGCGCTTGAGGAGTGGGGTGGCTTTGTGCCTTTGTTGAAGTAAAATGGGGAGGAACCATTTTGCTGGTGGTTAAATGTATGCGGGTCAGACTGCAGAGTCCAGACCCCTTCCCAGGGCGACCACGTCGACCAGGGGGAGAGAGCCTTGCCACCTTCCAGGCGCAGGTGGTGGAACTACGTCCCTGAAGAGAGGGTTCGCACAAGCCTTTAACCCGTCAAAGAACTTGACGTGCCTCCTGCTGATGAACTCTGGCACCGAGGGAAGATGGAGTTCCTCGTGGATGGTGGCATTTCTCGCCCGCTGGAGTGTGGTTCCTCTGACTATCCTCCTTAGGACGGAGTTCTGATAACCTGCAGCCTTTTGAGCGTGGACTGATAGAGGTGGCGGAGCAGCGGCGCACCATGGAGTAGAGTCGGTCTGATAACGGCCTTGTAGATTTGCAACTTGAGTCGCAGTGAGAGCTGCGGCGAGATGAGTAGGTGGTAGAGTCTATGGGACTTCCTGCGGGCCAGCTTGATTCTTTCCCGTAAATGGCTGGAGAATGTCAGGTGTCGGTCCAAGGTCACACCTAGGTAAAGAATTGAGTTGGAGAGAGGAAGTTTTACGCTGTCTATCTCAAACTCGGTGGGTAACTTCTTCTTCCCCTTCTGAAGGACAAGATGATGGCGTCCGTTTTGGCTGGGTTGACTCTGATTCCGATCTTCTTCAATTCCCCAACTATGAAGTTGGCCGCTTTCTGAGCCTGGTCACGTGCCTTGGTGGCGCTCATGCTGGTGGAGTAAATGGCGATGTCGTCCGCATAGGCTGCTACTGTTGCTCTCGGATGCTTTACTGAGACCACCGGTGCCGTGAAAACGACAAATAGTAGTGGCCCTAGTACAGACCCTTGAGGTACCCCGCAGATGGTATCGTGTGGATTCGACAGGCTCCCGCCGACCCTTACAACGAAAGATCTTCGACTAAGATAGCTTCGGATCAATCGGCATAGGGAGGCAGGGAACTTGAACTCCTCCAGACGGCGGAGTAAAAGAGTGTGAGACACACAGTCAAAGGCCTGTGTGCAGTCCAAGGAGATTAGTGCTGTGGCATCGTTGTTCTTCCTCATCCGCTCCATGGTGTGGGCCTGCAACTTCGCCAGATGGTGTTCACAGGCTACCCCTCGTTGGAATCCTGTCTGTTCAGGTGGGATGATGTTCTCCTCCGTACAGTGCTTCATCAGATGGTGGTGAACCAGCCTTTCTAAGATCTTACTCATGTGCGAGAGAAGACTGATCGGGCGATAGTGTTCCGTTGAATCTCCACTCTTCCCCGGTTTGAGTAGTGGCACTACGATCGCTTCTTTCCAAGCCTTAGGAAAATACGATAACCGGATGCACGTGTTAAAAATGTTCAATAAGAAGGCTTTACCCCTCCTAGGAGCATCTTCAACAGGACATAAGGAATATCGTCCTTCCCAGAGGACTTATTGCCCTTAGTACGTCGTAGCACCGACTCAAGCTGCTTGAAGGTGAAGTGGATGGGCTTCTCATTGGGGAACGGAGGTCTCCCTTCTGGAAGTCCAGGAGCAGCACTCACACGAGCCTCTTCCCTCGCTTCATAGTCGGTAGCCAGGAGTTCAGCCTGTTCAACCGGGGTCAACAGATCGCTCTCAGACGTCAGGTGCACAGTCCTCTTCTTGGCGACATGAGTCCTGATGAGTTTCCAATATTGCTTCTGGTCGTCATGAGTCCTCCGGAGCTGTTCGTGCCAGATGGCGGTCTTCCAGGCACGCATGAGGCTGGCTATCTGCCTGGTCATCGCATTGATGGCCGGTTTCAAGCCGTAATCACCCGTGCGGTAAAAGACGTTCCTCAGGTTGTTCCTTTGGGCTACCAAGGCGAGTATGTGCCTCGGAGGCTTTCTGAGAGCGATCGGCTGGGGGCTGAATCTAGGGATATTATAATTCGCTGACTTCTGTATGGTAGTGGTGATGACGGCCACAGCGCCATCCACCTCGGCTTCAGATCTCAGAGGCTGTATCTTGGGTAGTGTATTATCGACACTAGCCTTATAGCCCTTCCAGTCGGCCTTGTGAAAGAGGTACTTGCTCGCCGGGGGTGTGGGGGGCGTTCCCTCAAAGGTGTAAAGCACAGGCCGATGGTCAGACGGTCCGTACGGGAGTGCAAGGCACCCCGTGACGGTGTGCTGATCCCTGGTCAGGAGAAGGTCTAGTGTGGATGTCCAGCAAGGTCGGGCCGCATGCCTGAAGGTGTGCACCCCCGGGTGAAATACCCTGGTCTTGGAGATGTAAGTACCCATCATGTTATTACTGTTACACAGCCAGGCAGTATGTCGAGCGTTGAAGTCCCCAAGAACAACAAATCGACTTCTACCCTGGGCGTGTTGCAGCAGTAGCTTCATAGATGTTGCTATAGCCTTGGGTCTCCTATAGACACAGCAGAAAGTGTACCGATGTTTCAGGTGAACATCGACTGTGACTATGTGATTACCCTTGGTAGAAGCAACCGGGTTGGGTATTAACCGTGAAGGAACATCTCTTCTGACCAAGATGACGACACTCTCATCAGTCCCTGGATTGCACATCTCCCGGTACGCGATGTAACCCTGGATATACAGCCACTCAGATGCAGGAAGAACGATGTCCGTCAGCGCCACTACCGATGGCCGATGCTGCTGTAGGAGGAGTTCAACTTCAGCCTGCTTCTGACGTAGGCCTCGGATATTGTAGTTGATGACGAGATGTTCAGTCATAATGTTTACTTATCACCTTCATCATCATCTCCATTATCCTGTTTATCGACGTCATCAGCTGGGTGATCTGGGAGCTGAGTTTTGCATTAGCCGCTAATACGTCGGCTAATGTACCACTCTGGCCCGGTGATGGGGATAGAGGGGTACCTGTCATTGGTCCGTCTTCAGTAGGTTGTGGTGGTGGGGGCAGGTCCTGGTGCTGGTACTGCTGCTGCTGTGCCGGCGCTGTGGTTCCTCCCAGATGTCCAGAGTGAGGTAGGTCCGGCTGGGCTAGTCTGCTGGGCTGTATTGAAGAAGCAGCAGCTCTTGTAGTGGCTTCGTTTCTTCTTTTCTTCATTAGCTCCAGTCTTCGTGGGCAGTCCTTTGAAGAGGCAGGGTGGCTTCCTCCACAGTTGGCGCATTTGGCCGCGGTCGGGCAAGGGCAGTTTTGGTTGGCGTGAGTTCCCCCACACCACGGGCAGGCGGCTATGCGGCCACAATACTTCATAATGTGCCCAAACTGCTGACAGTTCCTGCACTGGGCAGGGGCCCCATCTTCTTTAAAGGGGTAAACCCTTATTATTACCCTCCCGATGCTGCGGTGGGCTCTTATGTCTTTAATCTTGACTGAAGGGTCGGTAATGACTTGAATATTACCTTCGAACCATTTTTTTATTTTCACTTACTATATATAGTAAGGGGAAGTATTGCGATCGTTAAAATTTTCGAATTCCAGTTTTCAACGGAAATACACGTTTTAGGGTCCCCTGAGTCCAAATAACCAAGTCCCGCAAAAAGGTCTGTGTGTGTGGTGTGTGTGTGTCTGTATGTGTGTGTGTGTGTGTGTGTGGTAACTCCCGGGCGGAAACGGTGAGTCCTATGAAACTGAAATTTCATATTTAAGACAACTATACGCCCGAGACGTGACAAAACTTTTTTCATCAAAATGAGCTTACCAGAAGAGGCACTTTATATCATGCATTTTGCACCTTTTTTCGATTTTCTCGAAAACGGTTCCGACGATTTTGATTAAACTCGCTATATCGATGTAAAATTTAATGGGATTTAATATCATGTAGGTTTTATTTGGATA
The DNA here is from genome assembly GCA_023052935.1 of Piezodorus guildinii. Classification (NCBI taxonomy): domain Eukaryota; kingdom Metazoa; phylum Arthropoda; class Insecta; order Hemiptera; family Pentatomidae; genus Piezodorus; species Piezodorus guildinii. The sequence continues at coordinate 42,152,478 of CM041292.1, read as the reverse complement.
AAAATGGTCTGTCAGGGCTTAAATGCCGATATTTTAAATTTTCTTCTCCTAAAGTACCTTTAATTTTGTAGATTCAATAATAATAACTAGATTATCTTGTTAACGCTGATGAAAAACAGGTAAATATATAAATTGAATAAGTTCGATACCCAACTAAAGGAGAAAACAGAAAATACTTTTTTAATGCAATTTTTCGTTTTTGAACATAAGAGCAGTAATATACATGTATGATATACCGTTGGAAAGCTAAAGATTTTAGAAAAAATATCATCTCATACACAAGCTTTTAGAAGTTGATAGAGAGTGATGAGAAGAAGATAAAACTAACTGATTATTTTAGATAATAATATAATAGATTTTTTAATGAAACACATGTTTCTGTAGAAATTCAATTTGATTAATTCCTTAATAGTTTTAGGTATTTTCATCTCTAACTGTATTTGAAAATTCTTTCATTGATTTTAAAAATCGAGGTAAGTGAAAGTCGTGTGTTGCCCGCACCAGATTTTTTTTTTTTTTATCAGTTTTGTCATCAAGGAGTAGCTACATCCCAATTAAGTATTATTAACTTCCAATTGTGTGCCTATATAACACTTGTGCCTAGGTATAGGCAGGTAACTATGGGAAACTGTCCCCGTTGCTTTATTGTCTCTCACTTGGGGGATCGCTTTGGAATCAAATTTTTAAAAAATAAATAAACTAACTTTTTAGCTCAACTAGAACGGTTTTCAAGATTAAAAAAAAAAAAAAGAAACATTTTTCTATTTTATTTATATAGTAAAATTCTGAATTAATTATTGATGATTTTCTCCTTATCCTTTGAATTTCAAGACATGAAAAAATAATTTGATTATGATTCTCATAAGAAAGAAAATTATTTATTTTTTATTATTTTTGTTTTAGCCTCGTGAGCGGCGTGGTACAGCGGATAAACTAGTCTCTGTTCTCCGTGTCCTGGGTTCGAATCCTGGTTGTGACAAAATATTCGTATATACGAACAAAGAAGTCACTTATGCTAAGGGATATATTACGAATCCATCAAGCACCTTAAAAGCTCATTGAGACTTATCATCGAGGAGCTATATCTGTTCAAGTGAAAAATTGCTCAAATAACCCCGCCCTACCCTACTTACCAGCATTATTGATTATCAACTACTATTGGCGAAGTAAATGGGCGTGTAAAGTTGTTAGGCTCAGTGAAGAACAAATTCTGAAGAACTTGTTTGCTCTGAACCGACTGGCAGGCGTCGGCGAGGTAGGCTAAGGCGTCGATGGGAGGATAGTGTTCAGTCTGATCTCGGAGGATTGGACGGTGATCAAAGGACGGAATATTTGGCTAAATTTGATAGTATCGGGATCGAACCTTCAAGTTCGCTAAGCACATTATTAATTTAGAAAATAATACTGTAGAGTGGTGTGCTTGAGGAAACTGATAAACTTCACGCTTCACAGGAAACGGTATTTGATGCGTTTTGCAGCGAAGTAATTCATAGTATAACTATCCCAGAACCCACTCTACTTTGTAACGCACGATTGGACGAGTTAGGTTTAAAGCTATAGTTCCATGAAATATATAGAAATTGGAAGAATGAAATATTGTATATTGCGATCGTCAACAGATTTCATTTCTACTATATCAAAAGAAACATTTCTCATTTAAATTACCACTAACTGATCGAAATAGCAAGCATTTATTCCAAAAGTTACTATCTATTTCCGATTAGTATATTTGATAATAATATATATAAATAATATTATTATAACATCAGGAGTTACCTGTAGCATGGTGGTTAGCATAACAGCCTGCTACGCCCAAGGTCCCGGGATCAAACCCTCAGGTAGCCCTAGGATTTTTTAATGGGAGTAAAAAATCCTTAGTATGCGTCCTTCGGATGGAACGTTAGAAAGGTGGTCCCGAGCCTATGCAATGACGGATACTGGATAAAGATCCCTATCCTAATGAAAACTGGATTGGCAAAATTTAGGTCTCCCACTGTAGCATCGTTCTATTAGTCACATCAGCATAAAGGTACGTTAAATAAATAAACAAAACAAACAACATTATATTATATTATAACAACATTATCCGTTAGTTTTCAGTAGCCACGTGAGGCAATGTGAGTGTATCAATGCAGATACCTGGGATCCATCATACATAGTAAATGGTTGATTCTATACTGTGGAGTAGTAATACAAAAATAAAGAAAATCATCAACAATGCAATCGTAGACCGGTGACACGGTCCATTAGCAGTAGCCAAGGAGAAAAAAAATATTGCTATAGATATGGATTTTGGGATAAGAAAGAAAACCATAAAGAATAAAATGGGTATACATATATATATATATTTGTGGTTATTGAAGAGTAACGACTATGATGTGACGTTCGCTTGAGAAGGATGAGTGAGGGCAGAATTCAAGACCAAATTATGGATTGGGAGTCTCGCAAGTTTTGGATTCTTCATTAATTAAAAGTAAGTTCATTTTTAATTATTTCGGTCCTGGACTGCTACGATTTAAGGTTTTTGGAATTAAAAAATATATATTTTTGTAATATTTTACGTTATTGAAATCAAAGAAATAAGAAAACAGTTGAAGGATATACCTTACATTGTTTTTGTTTTTTTTAAAATTTTGTTATTTTTGATATGTGATCATTTGGAAATAACGAACCAATATGAACCAATAATACAGCCAAATATGAATGTCAGATATACTCAAGATTCGAGTATTCGTGAGTGGTCAGTGCGAGGCCGGAATGGCTAAGATTTTTTTTTTTTTTTTTAATTTATTATCATTATCTGATATACCTAAATGGAATTGTGAGGGAGCTATCCTGAACGGCGTGGCATTTTTTTTTTTTGAAAATGTATACCTCAATAGCAAACTCCAATTTTTTTAAAAATCAAAACGTTGTATGCCACTATCATACTTCATATACTACAAGTCACCTAGTTTTTATATTATTAAATGTAATTATTCCATTGGAGATTGATTAATATATTTTAGTTCAACTTATCTAGATAGGGATTCTAAACTATCCAAATTCCAAAACCATACTAAGAGGAAACAGCTACTATGATGCTTAAGTTTTCCCGGAGAAAGTGGTTTAGAGGATTAGCCTCTATGCAATGCATCTTCTTAATGTTTACCTCATATTTTCATCTCCATTTCCTTATTTAACTTCCTCCAATTATTTATAAATCGTTTTATATTTTTCTAATGAATGTAGTAGATATTTTAAATTTGAAATATTAAAAAAAAAATTCTCATCCATTTCATTACCTGTTTATTTTAAATTATTTTTATCTCATTATATCCACTATTTTGAGGTTAAAAACTTTAATTATAAATGTTTTAAAGTTTCAAAATTTTCAGAATAAAAGAATTATAGAGGAGCAAATTCATCAGTGTTGATGCAGTTCCCAACCTATGTTTGTTTATTTATTCAATGCGACTTAATGCCACTGCGGTTAATCAAGTGTTGTTAATGAGTGGGCACACCATTTGGTACATTCCCTTCAACATATCAAATGATGCACAACCAAATTGTTAAATTGAACCTTGGGTTAACAGAAGGTTCTTAGGGGCATTTGTTGTTTATTCATTTAATTTTTTGGTAATGTGGTAAATTGGACGATTCTTCAGCAGGAGTCCTAGATTTCGCCTTTCCAGGTTTAATTATAGGATAGGTATCTTTATCGAGTGCTTAAAATCGCACAGTCTCGGAACCACCATCTTACGTTCCCTCCGAAGGAGAGCATAACTAAGAATTTTTGACTCCTTATAAAATATTCTGCTGGCTTTGAAACCGCGATCTTTGTTGTAAAAGACTCTGATACTAGCCACTACACTACGGGTAACCTCATTTCTAAACAATGACGTTACTGCCAACGTCCTCAGCAATTTTAAATTTTTGGGTTCTTAGGGTTTATTGTACTCAAGTCAAAACTGTTTTCTATCATCCTATGTTATACTGATGTATTTTCTTAAATCGGAACAAAATACGAGAATAAAAATGGCTCATGAATATTCTTCCGGGCAAACTAATTTTTTTTCCTTGATTGGAATTTTTTATCGAGTATGTGTCACGTTTAGTTTAACTTTTTTTTGTATTCGGTAAGTTAATGAGAACTTATTTTTTGCAAGGATGCATGATCAAAAAAGTTGTCGACTTCAGTGACTATAATTTCACTCAAATCCTGCTTTGAAGAGTTTAATTACGTATAGCACGAATGTAAAATACAATCATAATTATAATAGGTGGAATAGTCAGGAATCAGTCATTTTTTGAAACAAATTTTATTTTTCCAACGTTTCGGCTCAAGCTTGTGAGCCATCATCAGTGCTACAAACATCAGAACAAAAGAGATACATATTAATATGATAATGAAAATTTTCTTTTGAATGTAGTGACAATGATAACATTTGAAATGAAAATATACCAACATACTTAAATATTATAGATACAAATAATGATAATATGATACATAATCTGATGATGATAAGCATAAAAATTTTTACAGAACTTTAGACTTTAATATAGAAGTAAAAAATATATATATAAACGTACTATTACTGAGCCATGTCCAAGCATAAACTGAGGAAAACCATAAACATAGGTAGTATGGGGAGGGGTTCATGTAAAAACCCTGAAGGTTTTCCCCTCTAAGTGTAAATACTACAGCTTATCTTTGTTTTTAAAAAGTTTTACAAAATTATATAATGGAAAAACAAAACAATATATCCGTATGTACAATAAGGCTCAACATTTTTAACAGAAAATTATAAACATTAGAATCTAAGTTTATGGTTTTCCTCAGTTTAATGTTTATAATTTTCTGTTAAAAATGTTGAGCCTTATTGTACATACGGATATATTGTTTTGTTTTTCCATTATATAATTTTGTAAAACTTTTTAAAAACAAAGATAAGCTGTAGTATTTACACTTAGAGGGGAAAACCTTCAGGGTTTTTACATGAACCCCTCCCCATACTACCTATGTTTATGGTTTTCCTCAGTTTATGCTTGGACATGGCTCAGTAATAGTACGTTTATATATATATTTTTTACTTCTATATTAAAGTCTAAAGTTCTGTAAAATTTTTTATGCTTATCATCATCAGATTATGTATCATATTATCATTATTTGTATCTATAATATTTAAGTATGTTGGTATATTTTCTGTTTTATTTCAAATGTTATCATTGTTACTACATTCAAAAGAAAATTTTTATTATCATATTAATATGTATCTCTTTTGTTCTGATGTTTGTAGCCCTGATGATAGCTCACAGGCTTGAGCCGAAACGTTAGCAAAATAAAAAAAATTCAAAAAATGACTGATTCCTGACTATTCCACCTATAATAGTTTCTACAGTCGACTATACATCCTCAATACAGTAAAATACAATCCTAATATTCTTCAGGCTTCACCCGTGGTGTAGTGGTTTGGATTAGGAATGCTATTAATGCGTTTACCTTTTGAAAAGCATTGCAATTTTCACAATCTTTTTTTAAGGCTAGTAGGTTGTGTCAGACGGATTTTGAAAAACCTAAGCGATTAGAATACAAAATAACAATGTGATAAAAATGTCACGGGGTACGTGTGGTGTAGAGCTTAGCCTAACTGCCTTCTATGCCTTAAGTCGCGGGTTCGAACTGGCAGATCGCCGTAGGATAAAGGTATTAAAAAATCCTTGGTATGCCGTCTTTCGGAGGGGTCGTAATATGGGGATTTTCGTTAATGATCCTTATCCTAATTAAAACTGGCAAAATTTAGGACTTCCACTGCAACATCACCGAACTCGCCAATAAGCGACGTTAAATGAATGAACAAGCAATGTTTTGTTTGGTCAGTATGGAAGTTGAGTATTTGAAGGTGATGATATTTATTATGTCGAAAGAGTTTCAAAAATTATGTGATAGATAAATTTAAGAATAAGTATTAATCAGGTACCATTGTGTGTGGGAAGGTTGTGAATTAAAATGGATTTGTCCAATAAACGTTGTTTCAATTTTTAGTGTTTAAGTATTGATAAAGTCGATTTTAAACTTTTAATAAATAAATAGCTACACCCTGTGAACTACTAAACTGGGTCTACTCTTTGTGTCGGATTATTTCAATTCGTTCTGCCCTTCCTTGCTTTTTTAGCCAATACGGATGGTTTTCTCATACCAGGGGATGAGGATGGGTAGTGATGCCAGAGTTAAAAAACTTCTCGACACTGAGACACGAACATATTTTAATTATTTCTTCTCAAATTATTTTCATAATTGCAACGCGCAGTTTGTTTACCAACTCACACCCTATCCCGCATACATTGCGTAGAGTAGCATTAAGTGACGTTAAATAAATAAACAACTCTAACTTTGTTCATACATCTTGAATGCTCAATCCCTACAGACGATAGCATCACAAATATTATTAATTTCCAATTATGAAACACATCAATTTGATTGGCGAATTAAAAATTATATTTACCCTGCTTAAAACATAGAAATTAATCTCCTGTTGTTCAGAACATTTGTTCTCTATTTATAGAGGTTTATAATGAAATTGTAATTAAAATAAAATACTATACTGAGAAGAGAATTTTTCACAATGGCCGTGGTGGTGCTAGATGCTTGATCCGTAATATTGATAGAGACAGGCGGAACTAATGAGTGGTTCAGTTGGTTGCTGATTTATGACTTTATGCTGAGCTGTGTAAATAGCTATCCGCATTGCAGCCTTAACTAGGAAATCTTCTTACACTTCTTCTCGTTATACAATAACACAGGAAATGAATGGTCTGTAGTTCTATCATAGAGAACATTAGTCGGTAATTTTAGATAACATTTATCTAGTTCTAAAAGTAGTATCAAGTAGGTATTTACTTCCATAGTGCTGATAATTGTACGTTTTATGATTTTTATTCTTACTGCCTTAAAAAAAAAAAAAAAATCAAAAACTTTTAAATCCATTCGAAATCGTTCAGCATTTTGAATCAGCTTCGCATCTGAAAACATATGTTGCGAAAAATCTTTCAAACTCTTGTAGTTTTGCAGATATCAAATCGAAACAAAAACTAGCAATATGATGAGGGTGTGCTTCATATTTTCGTCCTCACAATAGATTACCTAAATTGAGAAGAAAGGGGTTAAATTAAAAAAAAAATCTCTTTTTGAAGAATCAAAATATGTCAAACTATCATATTTTCATAAAAAATACCCTCGGAGTCACATACGGTGTAATAGCTAGCATAATATCCTGCTATGCCCAACATGAAGGGTTCAAACCCGGCAGATGGTACTAGAAATTTTATGAAAAGTTAAAAATCCTTGTTTAAAGTTTCCTTTTTAGGAGACCAACCTCTTTTCCGTTTTGGTTCTGAACCTGTGTGGTGTGAGGTGCTCGTTAATGATCCCTGTGGGTCAATCCATTCGAAACAGTCCAGGACATGCTGCCTAATATTTTTTATTTCTATGATTTTTTTTCCCCAGTTATTCTCTATCCTTCCCTTAAATATAAATCTAATGTAAAACATTTGTCTGGCCAATACTTTGCAACCGTTTTGTTCAGTACAACGCACTACAACGCCTAGGTAAACGAGAAAAAAAAAAAAAAAATATTCAAGAAAATATTGGTTTACCAAAACTTTTATTGTGATATAAAAATGAAGGTTAGAAAGAAGTCTCAACCTTATTCTTTTCAGTGAATAGTCATATTTCTAGGCTCTTTAGGCCAGGCTCTATTAAAAATACCTTACGCTGCTCAGCGATATAAGTAAGTATGAAAAACCAAAATCTCCAGAAGAACACCCCGTAATATGCAGGCGGTAGAAGTAAAAGTGAATTTCCTGAGTGTGTCGAAGACAATATTCCAGAAATGCACGAGGCGTGAATGTGATTGCTAACTACACACGCGACTCGGACCTGCTCATTAGTACCTATTACTATTGACGTTAACTCAGATGGAGCTATATAGGACACACTGTAATATTCAGTGTGTTTGATGAATTAATGATCTCGAATGCATTATTAAGTGTTATTCACTAATTATTGAATTTTCTATTCAGGCGATTTGCAATTGTAATGATTGCCAATGGCATGCTGTTAGTAATAGCATAAGTCATCAGAAAGAAACAAACATTAAAATGTAGTACTTATTTTAATTGTGTGCCGACGTTTCGGCTAACATTGTGGACCTCCAGCAGGGCTAAGAGAAAGAAGATAACAACCAATGTAATTATAAAATTAATAATATAACGACAGAAATATAATATGGAAACAGACATAAAATTAAATGTAAAATAATGACAGTTATATAGTATGGAAGTAAACAAAATAGGTAGTATACGTTCTTTACTATGTTTTTTTATATATTGCCGTCAAATAACATTCAAAATTGTTCATCATTAAAAATTTTAATTCCTTACATGTTGTCCTTTTTAACATTTAATCATTTGCTTAGTTTCACTTTAAATATTCTTATTGAAATATTATCATCTTAATTCTGTTTACTTCCATGCTATATAACCGACTTCTTATTATCATTTTACATTTAATTTTATGTTTGTTTCCATATTATTTTACTGTCACCATATTATTTTTATGTACCTAACGTATTATTAAGTTTATAATTACATTGGTTGTTATCTAGTTCCTCTTAGCCCTAATGAAGGCCCACAATGTAGGCCGAAACGTCGGCACAGAATTGAAATAAGTACTACTTTTTAATGTGTGTTTCTTTCTGATGACCGCACCCCAACCATCTTCCTCATGTAATATTCTCAACGGTTAACTAAACTCCATCACGAAGTAAGAATTGGACAACATAAAAAGTACAACGGAAAGGTGTACCTTTTGATAGAACAAGAATTTCCTTTCTTTCCTTCTAGGGCTGTAGCGCCATGGAATGAGTGAGTGAGTACAAGTGCAACACGAAATAAAATATTCTAATTAAATATGCCTTTCTCTACTAATTATAGAAATTTGCGAATCTATTTAGGAACTTGGGATGACACAGAAATAAAGTGATTGAAACAACGGAATTCGGAGAATCAGAGTGACGAATAGGATTGATGAAGGATTAGACTGCATACGGACGAGGATCGGATTACAACCCATAAAAAGTCGGGCTCAGTACATATATAGATTCATACTTTTTCTAGGCCAACGGTCGTGCAAAGAGGTGATTCGGCCGAGGTCACGCTCAACCGCCAGGGGTTTTCCCCATTTTTGGGTACCCACTTTATAGAGGCTGGGTAAGCCCCAGGAGGGTTTTCACACCTTAGGATCGCCCCCCGGCCGAAATAACAGAATAAATAATATTCCGTTACAACCGGGATTCGAACACAGGACCCGGAGAACAGTAGTCTAGCGCTCTATAGACTAGACCCGGTCTCGCGCTCCCCGGATTAGGAAGATCTGTCGAAAACTGCGGTTCGATGAAGCGTTGTACAGGTCTGAAGGCCACGAACGATTGTTGCGTGAGTGGACGGAGGATTTGAATGAAAGTACTTTCCGCACACCCTTGTATTTTGTTCGTGGACTAATATGACTTAGAAGACCAGGCGATTTAGACTACCCTCCAGTTTACGTTCCGAATTGACGGACTAAATTATAACATTCCGACTTACCAGCTGCCAAGTATATCATATTAATATATGTGCCTAATTAGAATTAAATCTTAACCAATTGTATTATTAAGTTGCCAAGGTATTGACATTCATTATTCATGAGACTGCATTAGTTAGTGCATTAGTGGTCAGGGTCCGGCAGAGACGGTTGCGCGACTCCTGCAAACTCGCGATGACCTAACCGCTTTCGCTGTTTTGCGATCCACGGAATAGTCAGCATATTCATCATCAGTCAGTCACTAACACACTTTCATTACACGATATGGACGGATGATGCGAATCTGGCTTGTTTTTAATATCACAACGCGGCAGTGGTTGCAGTTCGGATCCTCAGCGACCATGAAGTAAGTAGAGCTGTAGCAGATCCCATTTACTGTAGAAAAATAATGTCTCGTATATCTGACCTGTTTTTTCAAATACTTGGATAGTTTTAGTTTAGTATTTGTTTTATCTAATGATAAACTTAAAATATCACTATATTTTATTTATTTATTTAGGTCTCCCTGCCTTGCCATATGGCAATACGGGCGTCGGTAGCCATGAGTGAGATGCTACCTGTAGTAATCTTGAGTTTCTGTTTTTCTTCTCTTCCCAGCTTTTTCAATCTGGTCTCTCCTCGATGACGATCCCTTCAGCTCCTGCTTCTTCTCTCGGAGGTGGTCTTCCTCGATCTGGTCCAGTTCCAGTTACGTTAAAAGCTGCCGGGCCAACTAATGTTTCCCCCGTGAATAAATGATATAATTGTTCATAATTTTGTTCGGACACCAGCTGAGGGAAATGGCTCACCGAGAGGACCCAGAGCCCACATTCCCTCAATAGTTTGGCCCTAAGTTCCTCAAACGCGGAACATTCCACAATGATGTGCTCAGCAGTCTCCGGGACTCCACAACTGGGGCACCGGGGATCTACCTTTTTCCGATACTGTGCAGCTTACTTCGGAAATCCCCGTGCCCAGTGAGGAATTGCGAGACCCAGTAATCCGGAACAATCCATTTGGCTTTTAATCGTGACTGGACCGTGGGAAATAATTTCTTTAAGGTAGCACCTTTTGAGGTTGTCACCCACCGCCGGTCCCACTCATCAATGGTATGTTCCCGGATTGCACTTTTCCATTTCCTTGGGTCCTCCGCAATCCTCATTTGAATATTCCCCGGGAGACCTGCTGCAGCAAACTATAAGGGCTGTCAAACTTCAAGGGAACTTAGAAATGTCAGAAGACAGTTCCAGCGACCAATACACATTCAACCAGCGCAGATGCCTCCTCGCTCAGAAAACTTCCCGACTCTCGGGCAGCAACCCACACCTCCACCGCAGCAACCTTTTCCCTTCAGTATGCACCGCCTCCTCAGTACTCTTCACCTCTTCAGTATCCTCCAACTCCGCAAAACCATGCGCCAGCACAACCAGAAACCAGCTCTGGACCTCAGAAGCACCCTCTGCCAGCACAACCAAGAATCAGCTCAGGACCTCAACAGCAACCAATACTGTCAGGTATGGGAAAAGGCATTACTCAGTAGGTTCCTCCAGCTGTAAGTAGTTCTTCTCAAATGGTAGACATACTCAAAGAACTTAATAATCTTATCCACAATGTCACAAGTCTGGTGCACATCATATGGACCCTAATCACTTGGACGTATCTCTAATAACTGAAACTCAACACTACGTTCAAAATTTTACATTCCAGGTTACATTATATACAGAGCAGACCACCCTGACAATACAGCACATGGTGGAACAGCTATACTACCTATGTAGCACTACCCATTTCACCGATAATACAATCAACAGGCATCACACTTTACACTCAGCACAAAACTATCACTCTTGCAACTGTCCTACTGTCCTCCTAGGTACGTTTTGACACCAACAATGTTTTATGACTTTTTTAAACTATTAGGGAATTTTTTTATCGCTGGAGGCGATTTTAACGCCAAATACTACAACTGGGGTTCCTGGCTCAGCACCACACGAGGAAGAAATCTTTTACATGTCTTCCAAAATTTTTCATTGTACACAATCTCCCCAAAAACTCCTACAAACTGGCCAAATTCTCTACACAAAACTCCTGACTTACTTGACTTTTTTATAACTAAAGGACTTAGAACTGTACCTCACACTGTTAAAACTGGTTTTGATCTTTGCTCTGATCACTCCTTAGTACACCTGGTTCTTCATGATGAACCCTGAGAAGTAAAAAAAAAGACCATCACTCATTGAGAAAAATATGGATTGGGATTTCTACAGAGTGTACTTAGATTCTCATCTTTCAATTCTTTTATCGCTGAAAACAGAGGAAGAACTTGAGACGGCAATTAATGTCTTCACCAAGTCTGTACAGAATGCAGCGTGGTCTTCATGTTAACCCAGCAACAAACATGCAACGAACTTACCTTGCTATCCACAATACATAAGGGACCTGATCAGAGCAAAGAGAAGAGCTCGTAAAGTGTGGCAAACAAACAGATTACCATCAGACAAACGGACATTTAACAAACTTAACAATGAACTGAAACGAAAGATACAAATATTCAACAGGACTACTTATGAATCCTACATTGAAAATTTAGGAACTGATGATGGAAGCTTATGGAGATACACAAAAAACGTCTTAAAGCATCGCACGGTGTCGGCAAGGAGAGAAGACGGTTCCTGGCCGTGTCAGATGAAAACAAATCTGAACTCTTTGCTGACCATCTTTCATCTCTTTTCATACCACATACTGACGACACCAATGAAGAACACGACGAAATTGTACTCAAGACCTTAGACATTCCACTGCAGCTCTCATTGCCTCCACCTTCCTTCACTCGATCACAGGTCGCAGAACACTTAAATACTTACAAAAAAAAGAAAGCTCCTGGCCACGACCTTGTAAATGCTGTAGCACTCCAGCGAATGCCAAAAAAGGCTCTAATGTTTCTCACGACTATTTACAATGCAATACTTAGGACTACAAAATTTCCAATACAGTGGAAATACTCTTACATTTCCATGATTAATAAACCAAACAAGGACAAAAACAACTCCTCTTCCTACCGCCCAATTAGTTTGCTCTCTATTTGCTCCAAAATATTCGAAAAATGATTATACAAAATATTAATAGATATAGAATAGAATAGAATTTATTTGTTTAAGATTTACATTCTTGTACAAATCAATTCAAATTATAAATCTCTTCAATTGCCAACATGAGTCTAGTTAATAATAAATGTCCATTTATTCGGCTCTTGAGAAAAACTTGAAAAATAATAATTGTAAACTATTTAAAAATACATTTTATCATTTAATTGATACATAATAGAAAAACGACACTGAAATAAAACATAAAAAAACAAACAAAAACAATTAACAACTTGAAAAACAAACTGAAAACATTCGCCGTACAATGAAAAATAATAAACAGTTAACCTTAGATTACTAGACACTTAATTGGTGTGTGGACCTTCACAGTTCAAGGTATCCAGGGTATTACAATCTGACTTTGTGAACCAGAAAATGTTGTTCAGTTTTTCAATATTGTCTATTTGAAGAATTTTTTGAATTTTTCGGTCATCACTGGATCCTGATAAAAATGGTTGTAAATATCTTTCTCTGTCTTTTATGAGCTTTTCACAGTAGAGAAGGAGCATGAAACAGGCTGTTCAAGATAAACTGACCACAGAAAGTGCAGGTTTCTTGTGCTTTGAAGATGAACAGTTTGGTTTTTCCATAAAGTGTGGTACGTTCTGGGCTCGAAATTCTTAACTGGCTCAATGATCTTATTTTTTTATGTTGGCTGTATATGTCAGATAGGTCTCTGGGCTGGAGATATTGAAGCTGGAGATAGTTCTATATATGGGGTTATGGTTAGAATTGAGAGATCGGTGGATGTCTATTGAAATGTTATGATTTTTTATCTTTTCCATTATTGCATCTCTGCACTTTAATAATCCATTCGGGCTCAATACACTGAATTCTTCTTCACAGCCATATTGAGCAGCCATCGATCTAAATTGTGAGACCCAGTTAAACTTTATATCAGGGTTCCTTGCATGTAGCGAAATCAGTCTGTTGAAACAACGTCTTGGCAGCCTCTCCTTCGGCATGATTGACAATCTGGACCAGTAGTTAACAGCTCTCTTCAAAACCCTGACGCTCAATGGGTTTCGGCCGGTTTTAAGACGTACTATGTAGTTGGCAGTACTCCTTGGCCATCTGAGTACAACTTTAGTTGTATCACTTCAACAGCTTCTAGATATCTTAAGCTCCATATTTCAGAAGCATACAGAAGGGTTGAGGCTACCATGGAATCGAAAAGAGCTATTTTTGTTTCCCATGAATCACTTCTACCCCTTCGCAAAACATCCAATACTCTTGCAGCTGCAACAGAGGACCTATGAATAAAATGCTCAGATGCTTTGCTAAATTTTCCTGAGGAAGTGAATGGTACTCCCAAATAGGTATAGTCCTTAGATTATTCTGTTTTTTCTTTATTTAAATAAAGGGGTTTAAGCTGCTTCAACCTAGGGGACTTATGGAATACAACAACCTTGGATATTTTTACGTTTACGGTTAGGGAATTCTTTTCGCAGTACTGTTGTAAAATCATCAGTTTCTTTTGCGCTTCTTGCCAAGTATTACTGAGAAGAATAATGTCATCAGCAAACAAGAGCATGATTGCCTCATGAGTACTATCAATGTTAACTCCTGTAGCTTCATTATCTTGAAAGAATCGGACAATATCGGATATAAACATGATGAAGAGTGTTGGGATAAGGCTTTCTCCCTGCAAAAGACCTGTCGATATATCTATGTTTTCCGAAAGCTTTCCATTTGTGGTTATTTGAGTTGAAGCATTGTCGTATAGCATCTTTATAATCCTTATGAGTTTCCCCCCGATTCCAAGTGAAAAAAGCTTTTCCCGAAGCAGGCTGTGGTTGATAGAGTCGAAGGCTTTCCTTAAATCTATGAATGCAGCAAATAAGTATCTGCCTTTAGTTGTGAAGTTAATGCTGACCAGTGACATTAAAGTGAAGATGTGATCTGAGCAGCCTCTACCACTTCGAAACCCCGCTTGTTCCTCAGGTATGAGGTTTTCAGATTCTGCCCATAGTAAGATCCTTCTTGCTAGAATACTGGTAAATAACTTCACCATTGTATTTAAAAGTGATATCCCTCTGTAATTATCTGGGTCTTTCCTGTCCCCTTTCTTAAATAGCAAATAAAGTTTGGATTTTGACCATTGCAGAGGGAGTTTCTCATGACCCATCACTGTATTAAAGAGGTTGAGGAGATAGTGCTCCCATTCCGGGGTAAGGCTCTTAAAGGTTTCGTAAATAATATTGTCGAAACCAGGGGCCTTGTGGTTCTTTGATTGTTGGATGCAAAATTGTAATTCCTCTAAAGCGATGTTACTCTCCAGATAAGGATGGATGACTGAAAAAAATGAGTTTCGTGATGGTTTTTGGTCATAGTGTGATATATAAAATCTGCTCCATTCTTTTATCTCTATTTCGTTTGATTGTCTTTTATATGGTTTTAGAGAATTTACAGTAGTCCAGAACTGTTTACTGTTTTTAACTTCCCTGAGATTATTTAGAGTGAGTAACTGGAATCCAATTTTCTTGTGTCTAATTAATTTCCTGTATAGATTCCTGAAATTAATATATACTTGTACTTTATCATCAGAAAAGTTGAATTTGATCATAGCCCTATATTTTTTTCTTAACTCTCTCTTCGTGTTTTTGCATTCTTGGTCAAACCATGGTTGTTTGTCCTTATGATGTGCGTTCTTCGGTATCTTTTTGGAAAACATTTGCCCAGTTTCAGTCATGCTTTCCTTCATACAAGTGACAAAGTTTTCATACAGTAGGTTTACCTCTTTTGAGTTGAAGTATATTTTGTTAGAGTTCAATAAACATTTTTTAAACTCATTTGCCTTAGCTTCTTCCCATTTTATACAAATTTTATAATTATTTGGTGTCTCGTCTTTTAATTCTTGAGAAGGACCCACGGGAGAATATATAGAGGGTAAGTGTAAAGAAGTACTGCAAGCCAGGTGGTCAATGGAATCAGAAACAAGCATTATATTCAAATCTCCAAATATATCTAGAGAGTTATGATTTATCCAGACAAGGTCTATGATAGTTCTTCCCAGGCTCGACATGAAGGTATATTTCCCAGGTCTGTCTGAAAGAGAGCGACCATTGCACAAAATAAGACCTGAAGATTCCATAGCTTCCACCAGCAATTTGCCTCGCCTGTTTATGCTCGAGTGGAGAGTCATCCTTTCAGAGTAAAGATTTGAACCCTATAAAACTTCCTCCTCTAGGTCATTTAAATTCCCTACATGGCTGTTAAAGTCCCCGTTCAAGATCAAACAGGTTGAAGGAAAGTTTGTATATATCGAAGAAATAACACTACCTAGATCCTCAAGGCATGTTTCTATGTCACTTGATGGAGAAAAATAAATGTTGCCCACTGTTATCAACGTATTATTTAGTTTTATATTGATAAATATCCAATAACGATTACTGGCTATAACGGTAACCTCCGGGTTAATTTTATTGTGCACAAGGGTCAACAGACCTCCGCTACCTCTTCCTGGTTTGAATGTTTTAACTGCATTACTATGGTATGGTGTATAGTCATGTAACCATGATGGAAGAATAAAGTTATCTTCGGTAAGTCAGGTTTCGACGAAGCATAGTACTGAGTTCTTTGTTAGTATTTCACATTCATAATCGTTAAAATTATACAGATTTTTAAAACCGTTTATATTATAAAAAATAAGGTAAAAGATTTGTTTGAGGGTATTAGCTTTTGGAGAGATGATAGAAGGTTTCTTTTCTTTCTTACTTCTGTTTAGAGTAACTGGATAAAAAACAGAAGGGGTGCATTTAAGTCAGGGAGATTTCGTAACTGTTGACGGGATTGATGAACTTCTGGGACGAAATTTAAATTTTTCTAACTTTTCCTCATTTTTCCTTTTCTTGTTACTCTGAGTATTATTTGTTAAGGAATCTGTTAGTGTAGGAAGCGATTCGGAAATGTGTGTAAAGAGTTCGGATGCAAATTCTTTTAATACATTTTCCACTTCGTTAAGCCTATAATGAGAACCTCTGATTTTGAAAAATCCATTTTTGTACGTAACAGATGGATCGATATTTTTTGACTTTAAAATATATGAATGGATTTTTCTTCCCTCTTCTCTATCTTCTGGGGTTTTATCGTGACTGATAAAAATGTTTTTATTTTTTAATGATGGTTTATGTTTAAATATTTCCTGTTTGATTTATAATTATTGAGGCTAACAAATATTGGCCCTTTACCTAGCCTGAAACTATTATTTATAGCATGATGGGGTAATGTAATGTTTATGTCTTTGAAAATATCTTTTACTTTATCTAGGGTATTTTCATTTTCTGACAGAGGTACGTTATGAACAAGGAAATTGTTTTTCCGTAATTGCCTGTTTAAAAAAAGAACCTCCTTTTGCAAACGGTTTGTTTTTTCTTCCAGGTAAACACATCTTTTCTTTACCGAATCCAACTCTTTATCAACTCTGCATTTATGGCATTGTTTTTTTTCAATATTAGCATTCATTTCTTTAATGGCTTGCATTATGTCTTCGTTTGTAATGGCCATGGCTATTGAATTCGAGTGTTTGTAGGTAAGTTGGAGAGGACAGCGGTATAGTAACGACTGGGACACAGAAGATACTGACGAGTGTAACGAGATTAAAGTTAGAGCAGTGGGGGGATAGATAAGCATGCGCACTTGACCTAATATTAATGGCTATCTCACTTACCGATAGTTTATTGAATTCTTAAATCAAGCCGTTCTTCCCTGTTTCGTAATAATATCTCACCAAACTTCACTTAACAGCTTACTAACCACTTTTGACTTTGCAGGTCAAATCTCATTGAACACTACCCAGTACAACCAGAAAAATAAAAGAAAAGACAGAGGTAATTATTGCGATGTACTCACGTCCAATGCCAACACTAAACTCCATATTAATAGATATACTAAGTCTTAAACAAATAAATCCCTGATCATCAATTTGGTTTTAGGAAATTCCACTCCACAACACATCAATTACACAGAGTGACTGATTTCATTTCAACTGCGCCTGAGCAAAAATTATATGCAACAGGTATTTAAACTGGATGTGTAGCTCAAGCATTTGACAGAGTCTGGCACCAGGGTCTCCTGTTTAAACTTAAGAAGATACTACCACACACAAGCTTTTTTATTATTCAATCATTTCTATCTGACAGATTTTTCTCAGTCCGACAGGGTACAGAAACTTCTTCAATAAGACCAGTGCTAGCAGGAGTGCCTCAAGGTTCAATACTTGCACCACTGCTATATATATTGTACTCGCATGGCATACGAGATAGTTCAAACATCCTAACAGCAACATATACAGACGACACTGCAATCTTATCAAAACATGAAGATCATACTCAAGCCTCACTGACTATACAACATCACTTACAAAAACTAAAGGATTGGTGCAGCCTGTGGAAAACAAGATTAAACTATGACAAATGCCAACATATGACATTTACACTAAGACGTGAAACCAGCCCACCAGTGTACATCGATAATGTACCAATACCACAAACAGACAGTGTCAACTACCTAGGACTAACTTTTGACAGGAGAATGACTTGGGGCCCGCACATTAAGAAAAAACGAAAGACATCAAACCAAATATGTAGACTACTGCACACACTACTCAGGCGACAATCAAAACTAAAATTAAGACAGAAACTTGCCACCTACACATACGTACTAAAACCAATATAGTCTTACGCCTCTCAAATCTTCGGAGCTGCAAAGAAGACTGACATACAAAGACTTCAAACTGTCCAGTCAAGAATACTTAGATGAATTATGCAAGCACCTTGGTATGTTTCAAACACAAATTCACATACAACTTACACATGCCTACCGTCAGCAAATACATACGTACTCCCTACTCTCGATTTAACAACAAATTACTAGGACATTACAACCCTCTCATAGTACAAATGGCAACAACCAATATACCCAACAACATCAGGAGAAGACTGAAAAGGTCATGGATGAGAGATCTGCAATCTTTTGAATTGAAATATGCCACGGAAGAGATACCACTGGGTATTGTCATCTTCCTCATGCCTGACATGCCTTTTTATTGTAATATATCTGACAGTCAATCCACTAATTGTTATATTTATGTATAGACAGGTGTGGATAAATAAATGAAGTTATAAAAAAAAAGAAAAAAAAAAGGGAGAAATGCGAACTTCACTATTTTTGTATGGAACGTCCAAGAATTCCTGATCAATAGAAGTAAAACAGTATTGATATGTAATTAAACATATTTCATGTTTAATTACATATAATGAAATATAATGATTTAACTAACCCGCAAGAATTATGAAAAAGCTTTTTTGTTATGATCGCAGCTTCTTTTGTTATTTGTTGACTGATAAAGTTGATCCTAGGCTTAGAAATAATCTTATAAGAATCACGTGAGTTATGCCGTTATTACATTTAGTAAGATGCGTTTGTTAACTACAATTCTGCTCTGCATGCTATTTTCTCGTTTACACGCTCGTAAGTATTTACCGCTCTTTAACAGGGTTCATGGTGTTTTCCAAGTGCAATTAGCAGGAAAATATTTTTCATTTTATAGCCTCTATTCATTATTATATTCAATCATCGACAGAAATGAAAAAATTAAATCGAAATTCGTTCAGTTTATTTGTTTGTTATGTTAAAGTGAAGCATGGAAGAAAAAAATTAATTTTAACATAAAAAAAACTTGATTGTAATTTACGTTTTTGAAAAATATAGAAAAAACAACGGCTCCAATTTTACTAGGTTTATTACTATTTTATATTTCAAGAACCAGTTAAATTCCATTTCAAAAGCTTCCATAGAAATCCCATTTGGTTTACAGTGAAACATCTGTTTTCATGGAATAGTATTAAATTTGAAATAATCAATAACAATGTTAGTTTATAGATTAATAACAACTTACCATTTATGTTAACAACTTAGTTACGATTCGGTACGTAATATGGTTTCTATAATCTTGCGTTCTAAACGAAAGAATATAACTTGCACGATCCTGTACATTTAACTATTATAACCTCCCACTTTACCAATAACGTATGTTCAAAGGTTTATGGGCCTACAACCACTTTATATTAACTCGTACGATTTCTTTTCTTCCATATTAACATTTCTAAATTCTTACGCTGTCCAACGGTATATTATACGCCTATATTACTACTTATACTTCAGAAATAATTTGTTGACGACTAGGTTACAGAAAATATATTTTCTCCGTTTAAAGAATAGCTAAATTACATTATTTTTTACATATAAACCTGCAGGAAGCAATGTCCTAAATGATGGTAAAACTGTCTTGTGGTTTAGAAGGAGTTAGCAAAAACCAAAATAGCGTTATCATTTTATATATATATATATATATATATATATATATATATATAGATATCTAATGTGTCCATGGAAACGATTTTGTCATAATAAAAATTCAATAAGATTAACTTCACTATTTTCGCTCCATCGCTCCTCGTATTCGCTCTTCCCTCCATTATATACATTATGGGTTCTGGCAACGTTAGTATACCACGCGGATTATGTTAGCAACTTAATGTGTAACCCTTCATTTTGTTTCGTGTGATGTGATCCATATAGGCAAAGATCTCAGTTTTCGGAAGGACGTTATGTGGCTTTATGTCTCCGAGGGTTATTCATACAGTAAACCAGATGATAGAGAAAGCTAAAGAATATAACTTCTCTCTGTATTTCTGTTTTCTCGATTTTAAAAAAGCTTTCGATAGTGTTCTACATACGGGTGTTCTTAAAGCTTTAAGAATAATAGGAATCGAAGAGAAATACGTTAGAATTATTGCAGAGCTATATAAAGATATGACAGCATATGTAATGACAGAAAAGAGGGGTCAAATCTTTCGTGTCGAGTAGGGTGTTAGGCAGGGGGATCCGTTATCTCCCTTGCTATTTATTCTGGTGTTGGAGATGAGCTTTTGGTCTCTTGGATGGGAAAATGCAGGCATAAAGGTGAATGGTCGATTTTTAAGCAACTTACGTTTTGCCAACAATTCCCGACAATTACGAGAAATGCTAAAACACCTTCTAGGGGCCTGTGAAGAAATTGGTTTATACCCAAACCACAATAAGACGAAACTAATGACCAATAGTTCAAAGGAAGAAATAAAAATGAACAACTTCACCCTGGAATACGTAGAGGAATAAGTTTACTTGGGACAGTTAGTTTCCTTTTCTGACAGAGGTACAAAAGAAGTCCAGAGAAGAATAGCATTTGGTTGGAACAAGTTCTGGTCTCTGAAGTACATAACAAAAGGAAACATAAGTATCAACCTAAAAAGGCTAGTTTTCGATAGATGTATTATGCCAGTGGTGACCTATGGCTCCCAAACATGGTCATTGACAAAAGCCCAAGAGAGGAAGATCATGGTGTGGCAAAATGGCGTCGAAAGAAGCATTTTGAAAGTTAAAAAAATGGATAAAATCAGATGCAAGAAGATAAAGGAAGAAACAGGGCTCAAAGACACATTCTCGCAAATAAGAAAAGGCAAATGGAAATGGGCTGGACATCTTCTGCGATGCATCGACAATAGATGGTCAAAAATAGTCACCGAATGGACTCCATATGACCGGAAAAGGATGAGAGGCCGACAAATGAAGAGATGGAGAGATCCATTTAGGCTTCTGGCAGGACCTCTCTGGTGGAGAACAGCTAGGGACAGAGATGTGTGGAAAGAAAAATGGTTAGAGGTCAGAAATCCCGCTTCCCAGTAGGGCAAGTCACCCAGGGAAGTGTTAAAGACTATTACTTCTAAGGGAAGGCCTATGCAAGATAGCAAAAATTTTTTTATAAATTATAATGCAAAAAAAAAAAAAAAAAGAAATTGTTTTATTTTGTTTTGTTACCTTTTGAAATTGTAATATTAGTGCATAAATAAAGGCTATTTTCATTTCATTTCATGTCTCCGAGGAACTATTATTTTTCTTCCAAAGTCTATTTCTCTCAGTAGTCGCGTCCTTCGGGCTTCAAAGGTGTTGCAAGTTAAGAAATATTCATCAGCCGTCCGTACCTTGGACATAGGGTCAATAATATCGCTATAGCCTGAATGTTCGAACCAAAAGCTGCAATGGCCTATGAGTAATTGCTAGAAGCAGTAGCCCGAAAGGGCTTATTCCGCTGCTGGAGTCTGGACAGTGGGGGAGTACTTCCCAAGGCAGCATCCTTTTGATTTGTCACTCACAATAGTATTCTGGTAGTATTTTTTCCATCGTTAATCCTTATCCAAGTCATTGGCATACCTGCTGAGCCTCCTCCCTTTAACGTGTACTATCATGTTGTATTATCATAATCTATCATCATAAAAGTGGAAAGGTATCGTTCCTGCTATTATTTGCACCGCCTCATACGACACGGTCCCTTACATCCTAGTGACCCGCAATATTTCTTCTGACCATCGGTCTGACCAGGTGGTGTGAGAGATTATTTTAGCTTGCAGGAGAAGCCTACTTCAGAATACCCATAATAGAAACATTATCTATTCTGAGACCTTCGAAGGCACATCCCATTCAAATGAGGGATCATATTAAATTATTTTTATCCATTATATCATGGTAGGTTGGAAATGAAATTATCTTTTAAATGACCATCTGAAATAATGTGAAAGATATGTAATATTTGAGGTAGTAAAAGCACATAGGAGAACCGTTTTTAATTAATATAGGGACAGAACACTTATAAACCATTCGTAAAAATTTAATGGTTATTAATGCTCACGAAATCCATCACAGTACTGCTAAATTTAAAGTTATAGGAAGTGACTTTCAAACCATTTCAGATTATGTAACCTAAAATTTAACCTACAATCAACCGGCAATCGTATAAGAGCTAATATTTCGATTTAGATTTTAAAAATATTATTACCGGTTGTAAATAAGTATAACTTTGAATTTTAGCCACATTGCTTCTTTAAGTCATGTTTTTTTTAATTACATCGAAATGTTTGATTCGTGGTTGGTTTTTTAAAGTTATTAACCTTTTTATCAACCCCGATTAGAATTTACCCTAACTGCTGATATTTCTAAGACCTAGGGAACTTTAGGTTTTGCCTGAAATAGTGGAATCTTAAACGACAGCCAAATCCTCACTATAACTTAGCAACGTCCATCCGACTTGGACGATCTATTTCGCCTTTTATCTTATCTGTGTTTCTAATAGCTAAATGAACCAATTTCTTTGTCGTCAACAAACTAATTCATCGACAACAGGAAGAAATTAGTCCGGGTGGCGGTCAGTGACATGACTTCACCCTGACTAATTTCAACCGGTCAGCTATGTATATCCTCTATGTCATGGACTAGTTCAATAGTGACTATTAATATAAAAATGGCGTTACTTTTTATGTTATGGCGTAATATTAAATTTTTGTTTAGAATTTATTTATTTCAGACTTAATCTCCTTTTCTCCATTGGGTATATATAGTTTTACTCTTAGAGCTAAATCTACCGGCTAGGCTGTATTGTGGATCTTTATTTTATTTCGGAACTTAACATACTAAAGTCCCGTTCAAAAGTTCAAAAACTTTTCAAATTCAACATATCCTACGTTTATTTCATCTATTTATCTAACGGCGCTATGGCCCATGTAGGACCCTGGCCTCCTCAGCGATCCTCCTCCACTACGACCTGTCTTCGGCTGCCCTTCTCCATCCCCCGACACCCAACGACCAAAGGCCCTCTTCTACATCCTGCTGCCAACGAAGTCTAGGCCTCCCTCTGTGTCCTCTTCAACCAAGGTGTTCCTCCAACATTATTTTTGGTAATCTACCATTTTCCATCCTTTGTACGTGCCCCAGCCACCTTATCCTAGCACTCTTAACTGTGGCAACATTATCTGTTGTTCAACGTAATTCTGGTGTTAGCTTTTTAAGTTCCTCGTTTGTCTTCATCTGGCAGACTTCTTTTGGGGGGCCAAAGATCTTTCTGAGTATTTTTCTAACAGTCTTTGGTCGTTGTGTGTCAGCGTCCAGGGGACTCGCTTCCATAGTTGAACACTGGCTGAAGACAGTACGATTCATTCTTATTTTGTGTGCTCTAAATATATTCCGGTTTCGAAATTATAGGTAAACTAGCTGTTGCCCACGACTCAATTTCTGTTATTATGATCTCTATTAAGAAGTTTTTAAAATAATATATTTTAAATTACTTCTGCGTAAACAATATTTTTATTTTTATTCTCTTGGGGTATAAGAACAAACTGATTTGTCTTGACGTAAATCGATTCCTACGTGTTTAAATGTTTGTCCCTGAGATTTATTAATTGTTATGGAAAAAGATAATTTAACAGGATATTAAATTATTTTAAAATAAAAATGTAAATCATTTGGAATCATTAGTATTCGAGGTCAGTTTTACCGTTTTTTTCTCCATATTTTTCACTGATTCTTCACTTCTATTTATCGCAGCATGATGTTATATAGCCTAAAACCTTCCTCGAAAAATGGGCTATCCAACACATAACTTTTTCAATTCGAACCAGTAGTTTCAGAGATTAGTGGGTTCAAACAAACAAACAAACTCTTCAGCTTTATAATAATAGTATAGATAATAGTTTATAACATGTTCCCCTGGCCTGCTGCGCATGCGTTCATACATGCCCAGTTCAGTTTTACGTTGGAGAAGCCGTAAAGGCCCGCGCTACACGGTGAGAAAAGAGGCTTCTGAAAGTTCACGAAAGTAGCTGGAGAGGGAAAGGCATATTTTTTTTTTTTTTTAAGTAGCATCAAATATAGCTTTTTTAAAAAAAAAATCCTATTATATAATTAAATATTATTATATATTTTAAAATATATCAAAACCAACAATTGTAATATGCACATTATGAAAAAAAGATTTTTTTAATATAATAACTCCATTTTAAGAAATTAATCATTGTTTATTATGTTGAAAGTATGTGAGAGTGGATTTATCATCCACTCTCACTGACATCACACTAAATCTCCACACATTTTCATTTACTTTTACACATTTTACTTTCCACTACTCTCACTGTGTGGCGCGGGCTTAATCTGCAAGTGAACAGACCCAATAATATTAGTTCTAAACTGGCGCCAAAAACAAATAACAATAACCTTTTATATAACATAATATGTTTTAAATAATTTAAACCAATTACGATTGTTAGTTAAGAATGGAAAATAAAATTATCATCTGCAAATTAAAAATTTTTTATTCCAGTTTTGAAGCCAACTTTTGGGTTGCAGCGGTGTAACGAATCAAGGTGCTGCCCTATAGGACAATATTGCTGTTATTATGGCAAATTTTGCTGCCGTGCTGGCTACAACATACAAATGTAAGTATCCTCATTTTGAGGTTAGTTTATTTTCTGTTATTTAAAAAATCTGGTGCACAGAACACACGACTTTTACTTACCTCCTTTGTTATATTCAATTTTAGAATTTTTATTTTTAGCTTGAGATAAAAAAAGTTTAAAGAATTAATTACGTTGAGTTTCGATAGAAAGGTTTGTTTTATAAAATAATCGATTATATTATTATTTACATTAATCAGTTAGTTTTATCGGCTTTTCATCACTCTCCAGTAAATTTTACAATTTTGTATTCGAGACAATATTTTTTTCTAAAATCTTAAGCTTTCCAACGGTATATTTACTGTTTTTGTGTTCAAAAACACACACAACAAATTTTTTTTCTTCTTTAGTTATATATCGAATTCATTCAACTTTTTATATTTATCCTTTTTTTATCAATGCTTACAATATGTTGTGGTTATTTTCTTAGAATTTAGGATATTAAAGGTAATTTAGAAGAAGAAAATTTAAAATATCAGCATTCAAGCCATGTCAGACTATTTCAATCAGTATAAAACCTATATGGTATTAAAGCATTATATGTAGTCTGCGTAGCACTCCGATTCAGCGGATTTTGGTGAATGAGTTTGTATAAAATCTCGGACGTATAGTAGTCTTAAAAATATGAAATTTCAGTTTCATACGACTTTTCGTTTTTGTGCTAGACTTAACACATATACAAAGAGCCCAAGATCGTAGATTCAAACCTGGCAGATAGCAGAAGCAATTTTTAATGGGACGAAAAAATCCTTGGTAATTCCGTCCGTCGAAGGAAACGTAAAATGGCTCTTTGAATACCACCCTGCTAATAAAACCTGGTCAGGTAAAATGTAGGACTCCCACTGTAGCATCGACCCATTAGCCACAGTAGCATAAACAAGATGCTAAATTAATAAAAAGTACTGGTTAAAGATCCCTATCCAAATAAACTCTGGATAGGCAAAATTTAAGACTACCATGATTTAGCCACAGCAGCATAAAAATAAACAAACATTTAAAACTTATAAAAAATAGAGTATTTATTCAAGTAAATATAAATAAATCAAATATTGTTCATTATCTTATGCGAAGTTACACCTTTTCTTTGAAAAAAACTATTTCGAAACGTTAGAAAATGTCCAATTTAAGGTTGTGAGTTTCCTATTCTTCCACATTTTCTCAGTCTGCAGGTGTACCTCAGGGTAGTATCTTAGGTCCCATCCTTTATACGGTATATACAGCTGATATTCCACTCCATCCTAGCACTGTCCTCACAACTTACGCACACACTTGTGTGTTATCCGTCCATAATGATCCAACCACTGCATCCCAAACCCTTCAATCCCATATCAAAGCCATTTTCAGAACTGGAGGATTAAAATAAATCCTAATAAATCCATTCAAATTACCTTTACCCTTGGTCGCAAACCGATGACCTCCTGCCTTACTGTATCCTTTAATAATACCCCACTCATACCTGTTGAACAAATCTGATACCTAGGACTCCATCTTGACAAACGTCTTACATGGAATCCTCACACGAGACTAAAACGACAAGAGACTGCCCGTGAATACCGATTACTACAACACTTGATCGTTTAAACGTTCAAAACTTCCAATTCACTACAAAAAGTTCATTTATATTACTGTCATCAGACCCATCTGGACACATGGAATCGAGCTTTAGGGCTCTACTAAGCCGTCTAATTCCTCCCGTATCCAATCCTTACAATCCAGAATCCTTCGCAAAATCCTAAATATTTCTTATTTCGTCACAAATAAAATCATCCATAACGACCTTAATATCCCATTTGTTGCAGACCTTTCTCGTACCAGATATACCACTTTTAATTCTAAACTCCCAGCCCATATAAACCCTCTTGTCCGCAACATATCAACCTCACATATTCCTGACAACCCTCCGAGGCGATTGAAAAGAAGATGGCCTCGGGATCTACTTACTTAAAAAAACATCAAAGTTCTACCGCTGGGTAGTTTCTTCACGCCCTTTATTCTAATTAATATCGAAAAAAAAAAAGGTTGTGATTATGCAGAAGCAGTCTACCTGTAAGATTGCTTAGAATATTGAATTTATTTGTTTAGAGCGTGTGAACATTATTTAAAAAAATCTGGTGCGGGCATCACACGACTTTCACTTACCTCCGTTGTTAAATTCTATTTAAGCATTTTTAAATACATTTAGAGGTAAAAATCAATTGTTTAAGAATTTATTATATTGAATTTCAAGAGAAACTTGTGTTTTATTAAATCTGTGGCTGTCGTAAATAAGTGGTTCAGTCAAAATCTTTCATTTTACAGGTGAGCGACTTAAACTTTACATAATACCCAAAATGGAATTATAACATACAGCTTTCTTTCCACCTGAAATTTCTTCCACCAAGAAATTTCTTTAACTAATTTAACACGACGTGGAAGACTGTCTGAGGGTGCGATACGTGGAGTTAACTCATTTTTTATATAACTGAGTTATCCAGTTTTTCACGACCAACCCATAAATAATATATTATATTTTTATCAAAATCAATCAGTTAGTTTCATCGGCTTTTTATCACTCTCTATTAACTTTTACGATTCCGCATATTAGATAACATTTTTTCTAAAATATTTTGCTATCCAACGGTATAATATACATCTTTGCTACTATTCTTGTGTTAAAAAACACAAAAATTACATTAAAAATATGTTTGCACATTTCTCCTTTAGTTGTTTATCAAATTAACAAGATGATGAGCCTAATTTCTTGAAACTGCAAAATTAAAGGTACTTTAAAGGAATAAAATTTAAAATATCGGCATTAAAGCCATGCCAGACTATTTCAATCAGAATGAAACCTACATCATAGCTCGTCAAACTGTACATTGATATATCGAGTTTAATCAAAATCGTTATAACCACCCATTTTTAAGAAAATCGTGAAAAGGTACAAAATGCATGGTTTAAAGTGGCACTTCTGGTTAGCTGATTTTGATGAAAAAATTTTTGAAACATTTCGGGCGTATAGTTGTCTTAAATATGAAATTTCAGTTTCACAGGACTTTTCGTTTACTCGCAGGAGTTACAACACACGGACACACACAGACCTTTTTGGGGGACTTGGTCATTTGGACTCAGGAGACCCTAAAACGTGTATTTCCGTTGATACTTGCAATACTTTCCCTTTCTATATATTTCATATATAGGTAAGTGAAAATAAAAATGGTTCGTTGAATACCACTCTCCTAATCAACCCTTGTAAAATTGAAAACGCCCAATGTGAATTAATAAAATTTAACTTTTTTTTTTTTTTTAATATATTTGATTGTTTTTTACAACTGTATATACAAATACAATAAGTAAAATGGCTGAATTACAATAACAGGCATGAATAGACATGTAAAGAATCTACCCAGTGGTAGTACTTCAAAGTTTATTTCATGAGCAGGTCTCGAGGCCACCGTCTTTTCAGGCGCCTCGAAAGATTACCGGGAATAGATGTAGATGAGAGGTTACTGACAAGCGGGTTTGAGTGGGCAGGTAGTTTGGAATTAAAGGAGGTGTATCCATCGCGGGCCAAGTCTGCAACCAGTGGGATATTTAAGTCTCTATGGATGTGTTTATTAGTTACAAAGTAAGGAGCATTGAGGATTTTGGATTGCAAGGTTTGGATGCGGGAGGAGTTTGATAGTTTAGTGAACCCATAGCTCAATGCTATAGGTCCATATAGGTTGGATAATCGTGATGTAAATGAGTTTTTTGTAGTAAATAGAGAGTTTTGATCGTTTGTTAACTAAAATTTAAAACTTATTAAGCATAAGGTATTTATTCAAATACTTGTACAAAAATCAAATGTCGTTCATTATCTTAAGCGAAGATACATATGTACTTTGAAATCACTATTTCGAAATAATAGAAAATGAGAAATTTAAGGTTGTGATTGTGCGATAGCAGTCACCTGAAAGTAATAATTGTATTGCTTAGAATGTAGAAGTTATTTGTTTATAGCGTGTGATTTTTATTAAAAACAAAGTCTTCAAAAATATTTTATGTTAAAGTGATTTGAAATTATTGCGGACCCCCGGACCAATAATTGGGAACCACTATATTACACGATTTTCATTTTGGTGAATTAATAATTTTATTATTTCTAAACATGGTATATTTTTTCTGTTTACAGGAAGACACCATCTATTCCCTGTTGAACTGTGGAATACTTTTTGGCATTATTTCATCAAAAATCCTCATTAAAATGTGATTTAATTTATTTCTCCGCCTTGATTCTGGAGTACCTTACACAAGAGAAATTTCACTATTTAATGTTACATAACAACGTTTATACAGATAACCATACCATCCCCTCATGCTAATTAGTTTCTTTTTAGATATATTCTATGTCTATTCTCATTATATAGATGTGTTTAATATTAGAATAAATTGTTTTTCTTTTAAATTATTAAAAAATATGTTTATAATGATAATGTATTAAACCAATACATTGTGTATTTAAGTAAAAGAGGGAACATTGATTGATTTCAATAAAGTTATATGATAATCAAATACAGATACATTTTTTTACATTATTTGTTTTATTTAATTTTTTTATCACTATATTTGTTTAACTTTTTGTGGAACTTGGTCATTCGGACTCAGAGAACCCTAAAACGTGTACAATATTTCAGTTGAAAACTGGGATTCGAAAATTGTCAACATCTTAATAAATTCTGTTAATATATATTTCATATAGGGGTAAGTGAAAGTAAATATTATTATAAATAATAACAGGGGTTATTCAAATCAACGTGATGGATATAACTTGATTCAAATAATTAGAATGAATCCTATAATAATATTTGTATATATTAGATTCTTAATATAAGTTGAGAATCTGTGTAATTTCTTTTGATTTTGAAATCGTGCTGTGTTTTTTTAAGTCGTTGTTATACCAATCTTGGAAAAGAGGGTATAATTACGACAAAAAATAAGTTTGTATAATACTGAAGAAAATTGTATTCCGTCTGTTTTTTTGTTTTTTTTTATAACATAATGTTGACGAATATTAGGTATCATTGACCTCTCCATCGTTATCAGCTGTGAGCCATCCTCGCCTAATTATGATACCAGAAAATGAAAAGACTAATTAACAAACTATTAATAATATACCTAGTAGTTTCTGTTCACCTGCAGTAAGGTATATGCTGCAATGCTGTCTATAACATAACGAGGTTATGATTTTACAACAATATTCACTGCTGTGATATTTACATCAATATTAGACTGTCAGTACCTTTATTATCAAACCTTATGCTTTGAAAATATATATTTTAAACAAAAAATTATTAATGCTCAAAACTGTAAAAAGTATATAATGAGTAATACAGCTGTATGATGGATCTAAAATATGTTATAATGATGGAGTTTTGTTGACCGTAGAGAAATTAGATGAGGAAGATGGTTGGGGGTGCGGTCATAAATTAAAAACACACAATTAAAAATAAGCGTTATTTTAATTATGTGCCGACGTTTCGGCCTACAATGTGGGCCTTCATCAGGGCTAAAAGAAACAAGATAACAACCAATGTAATTATAGACTTAATAATGCGTTAGGTATATATAATAATAATATGACAGTAATAAATTATGGGAACATAAATAATATTAAATGTAAAATGATAATAAGATGACAATTATAAAGTATGGAAATAAGGTGACAGTTATAAAGTATGGAAATAAACAAAATTAAGATGATAGTTATAAAGTATGGAAGTAGACATAATTGAGATGATAATATTGTAATGAGAACATATAAATAGAGACTAAGTAAATGAAAAAAAAATGATAAAGGAAAAATATGTGAACAATTAAAATTTTAAATATTAACAATTTTGAGTTGATATATGACGGTAATATATTAAAAACATAGTTAAGAGTATAGGTAATATATAAAAAATATAGTCATTACAAAAGAGAAACAGTATGAATAAAACATAATAATTTAAATTTTAAAATAATGTAATATTAAACTAATAATTATATGTCAGGATATGTAACGGAGAAAGATATGAGTATGGAAAGGGGGAGAAAGAAATGGGCGATGAAAAAAGACCCTTATCAATAAGAAAAAATACTTACATGACGACGTGCAAGCGTTGCCTACAGAAGTGATGTTTCCCAGTTTAAAAAACGCTCATTGCGTGGAACGGAAAATATGAGAACTAGAATGTCCGTTAGGAAAATTCCAAGAAGCTAAGTTATGTTTACTGATTCGATTGTTAAAAAATAGCCAAAAGTCATTACTTGAGAGTACTTGAGTTATTACTTATGAGTATTTGATAAAATTGTAAGAAATAGTGACGAGGTAAAGATTAAAAGATTTTAAGTAATAACGGATGACGATGATAAATGATGAATGATGATAAGGTAATAACGAATGACGATAAGGAGCTGTCGAAGGAAATGATAAATAAACAGTAATCTAGTAGGTAAACAAATAAATAAAAAAGGGGAGTACGAAAATTAAATAAATATATAAATAAAAAAAAATTGATAATAAATAAATAAAAATAAAATTATGAAGAGATGATCAGATGGTTGTTTAAAAAATGAGCTAGGGATGCTTTATTAAATTTAATATTTGGGAATAAGCTAGTGACAAGTTATGTTTGTCAGTCTTTTGATTAACAGGAAGGGGTTCTAGTTGTATGTAAATGCATTCTGTAATGAGTCGTTTGTCATGGTTGGGAACAGTGGCAAGAATGGATGTTTTATCAAAATCAAAGGAATGGTTAAGGGTTAAGGAATGTTCTGAAAGTTTTGAAGCGGTAGAATTTTTGGAGGAAATTGTATATTTGTGTCGGGTGATGCGATAAAATATGTTAAGTAACAATGCAATCTAAAAATACCTGAAGATCATATTCGCTGACTGAAGTAGACATCGTAGACATTCAAACTCATACGACATCAATTGTAACGGCTACCTCGGCCAATGCACGTGCATGTACACTTACTCAAAAAAGTTTCCATACACCCATAAATAAATTCTTAGTTTTGAAAGCTTAGATTGATTTCCTCCACACTTTTGAACTTCCATCTGGCCCAAAAATATTAAATTTGGGT
This sequence comes from Piezodorus guildinii, assembly GCA_023052935.1. Taxonomy (NCBI): domain Eukaryota; kingdom Metazoa; phylum Arthropoda; class Insecta; order Hemiptera; family Pentatomidae; genus Piezodorus; species Piezodorus guildinii. The sequence goes on along the minus strand of CM041292.1, from coordinate 42,120,325 downwards.
TTCTAAGAAAATAAGACCCGTTTCCAGAAATTGTTAGGTTTATTTACCAAATTCCTAGCAACTTACCGCCGCTTATGCTGGTTTAACTTACTGAAGAAGTGCTTTCTTCTTGCGGCCACTGTATTCTTTCCTTCTTACAATATTTTTGACTGTTTCTGGGTGGACTTGGATCCCATAGTCCCTATGATGGCCATTGAGGAGTCGGTAGTGTGAGGATTTGCATAGACTTCAGCAAGAATGGCTCGTCTCTGGCAATCCTCCAGTCTCCTGTCTTCCAGCACGTGGTCTATCCTCCAAAGATTATTTTAACATTTAATTTTCTTTCTGGTATTTTTTCAATATTAAAGTTTCTCTCCCCTGTGGTGCTGCCAATAGGCAGTTTCTCTCCCCTGTGGTGCTGCCAATAGGCAGTTTCTCTCCCCTGTGGTGCTGCCAATAGGCAGTTTCTCTCCCCTGTGGTGCTGCCAATAGGCAGTTTCTCTCCCCTGTGGTGCTGCCAATAGGCAGTTTCTCTACATCTTACACCTTATTTACTCGATTTATTTATTTATGATTATTTCAATAAATAATAAAATAAATCATTTCATTTTTCTTAAGTAGTGTTTTTTTGTTGTTGTTTTTTTAGAAGTATGATCATGCCTTCATTCAACATATATATTCATTTTTTTTTTTTTTTTTTTTTTTTTTTTTTTTTTTTTTTGTTCACCCCTACCTCGTCTTATAATCCTTTACTAGGGGATTTTCTCGAACCAGAGATTGAGGGCAGGGTATTTATGCCAGAGTAAATGTATATAAAATAATTAACTTGTATTAAAAATCACACAGCTTTAATATATTATCTTATTATTATTGTAATTTGTATGCTGTTCTTCCTTACTTAAAGTAATTAATAATAACCTAATCTACAAGCTATGAAATCGCTAAACGTTGAAGAATAAATAAATAATGAAAATACAATAAGTTATAAAAGTACAATAATTTTCAATTTTATATATAGAAATGTTATTGTTTATAATTAGAACCACCTCTTCTTATAAATATATTTATTATCACATTAATTAATCATTTCATTAATAGCATATAACGTTTCGAGGCCTTAAAATTATTTACATGTTTACTTAAAATTTTGGAACTAGAAAAGATTTTAAGTAAACATAAGGAAGCGATTTGAATGAATTGTTCAGAAGATGAGGCAGTATGGACCTCGAAACGTTATGTTCTTTGAATTTGAATGAAATGATAAATTATGATAATCAAAATATTTATAAGTGTATATTATAATATAATAGAACAGATGGTTCTAATTAATTAAATAATGCAATTGTTTATTTTTTAACGTCACGATTATGCTATGGTGGCGAATCGTACGATGGATGCTACAGTAGGAGTCCTAATTTTTGTCAACCCAGGTTTAATCAGAATAGGGATCTTATAAAGGCATATTAAAAAACAAAAACAATTCATTGTTATATCAATAGTTTATTTATATAAAAAGGTATAAAAAATAATAGAAATACATTTTTGTGAGTAGTGACTTTGGATAATATAGGAATTGTGTTGCGTTGGAGACTGGAGCCGAACTACCAGGCGTGATGGTGGTCATGGTGATGGTCCACGTGGTGGTGGTCTACATGGTGGTGGTCCACGTGGACCTCGTCGAGGTGGTGGTGGTGGACCAGGGGCTCGTGGTGGTGGTGGAGGTGCTTAGCGTGCACGTGGTGGTCCACGTGCACGGGCGGCTCCACGTGGTAGTGGATCGGCTCGTGGTGGTGGATCACGTGGTGTGCCGGTGCGGGGTGCAAGTGGATCACCCTAGCCACCACTCTGCAACACCAAATGAATATTATATAAGGTGAAGCTCGTCAAAATCGTTATTATTTAAGATAATCAGATAAATAGATTCAGTAAGACTCAATTGAATCTATAGAAAAATAGGAAATATACTCACGGCTTGCTGAAGGTGGGTTCCGGTTCCGCCGATACAGCTGCTGCCAGAGCTACAGCCATCAGGGCTAACACCTACGACATAACAATTATTACCAATATGCTTATATCTGTATATATATTGTAAAATGTTGGGTTTCTCAGTTTCCGCTAACTCCTAAACCACGCGGCTGGCATTTATACGTTTTATAGGGCATTCTTTCCAGGAGGTTTGAAAGTGCTTTTATAATGCAATCAACTTTTTCTTAAGATGAGAAAATTAAATGAAATTAAGGCATCTAAAAATCATCTAGAAGTAGTTGTATAGACTTTAGAAAAATTGATATGCATTAAAATAAGTATTATTACGTTTTAAAAATGAAATTATCAAAAGACATTTAATATCTTCTTATTAACTCTTTTCTACAATCCTAGACAGTAACCCTCAAGGAAATATACAAGCAGTTGAAATAAGATGAATTAGAACAATTAAGGGGGGAATCAGAAGAAACCGACTAACCAGTAATACCATAAACCGTCCTAATTCTCCATTAAAATTAATTTTTTTAAATATTAAACGATTTTTTTCTCACAGTATCATTTACAAGTGATTACAAGATTGTTATAAAGAAAAAATATTATTCCATTCGAGATTTTATCTATGAAAAGCATAGAAAGTTAGAATACCTCTAGTTGTAATTCAATACCATCTAGATTTCAATAATATCTAAAACTATTATTTGATTTTTATAAAGAGAAATAGTGAATTATAAGTTTTAGAATGAAACCATCTCTTTTGAAACATACGGGAAGCACGAACACTTTTTGGAAGCTAGTAAGTTACGAACGTCTTTCCTGAGTTATACAATATTCGGGGAATTGGAGTTAAAGTATATAAATTATAGTGTAATTAGGTTTGGCAACCAAACTACTTACATAAGTTTCTACGGAAGACATTTACTTTAGTATGTGCGGGTGCACACAGTCCATTTCTGAATTCAAAATAACTTTCTACATCGCCTCTAGTGTTTCAGTAAGAGTAATTTTAGTAAAGCAATTTTTTGACTGTATTAAAACCCTCTTAAATATTAGAAATTCAGTATTTTTTTATGTATCCATCATAAATATTAAAAATATTAGTCAGTAAATTAAAGTGTATTTAAGGAAATTATTCATATTTCAGAATACAGTGTTTTCGAGTATATTGGTTGTTATTACAAAATATTAAATTTTTTCTTTAATTTTATTTTAATAGTGTTTTGTTATCAAAAATTCCGAACATAAAAGTTTTGATTAAAAATTATAATGGAGACTTTGATTTGTCTAAATGAATTTAGTATCCCAATATATAGTGTTCTTTAGCGCCATCTGTGTCAGGACGGTTTCAGTCAAATATAATTGTTAGCTTAAAAAAAATATTCCTTTTAACAATACCATTTCAGACCTAATTCCTATTAACAAATGATATAATCTAGAAACATACTGAAACTGGCGTGGCTTATATTATAACAACACGGAGCACCTGATGTCAACAGCTGCGGTGTCCGAGCGGTTAAGGAGTTGGACTTGAAATCCAATGGGTTCTACCCGCACAGGTTCGAATCCTGTCCGCAGCGAATCTTTTTTTTTTCTAATTATATGGAACATAATTAGCAAAAATATATCTATTCTAATATTTTTGATTTACAGAATTAAATAATATTTAAAAATAATTATTGGACATAATTAAATTAATTATTACGTTTACAAAAATAAAATTTGATATGAATACACTATCTTACCGACATTAATTATTACAAATATTGTTAATTTTTTTGTGATTACTTTACTGTACATTTTAAAATGAAATAATATATATTAAAAAAAAAGACCTGAAATGATTAAATTAAAGAATAGTTCTAAATTTAGTAAAATAATTTATAAAAATATATTTCATGTAATATTGGAACGAATTGAATATTTAAAAATAAAATAAAATATTGCTTTATACGATTATGTATAATTATTTTTTAATTGTCAAATATTGAGTCATTAAGGCTAGATTTTCAAAGTGAATAGCAAACTTCTATTTTGAAATTTAAATTTTCTTAAATTATTGATCGTTCATGATTTTAAGTATTCCCAAAATCTTTTTATATTTAAAAACATATTATCAATGCACAAGATAAAAATGATTTTTAGAATTGATTTATAAATTTATGTGCTATTAATTTAATTCGATATCAACTTCTATTTCGAATAAAGATTTTTTTTTTAACAAAATTACGTTTTATTTCTATAGGTATTGTGATTTTATTTTATATTTATTTAGTATTTGTATTGAACAATTCTTGTCACCTAAAAGGTCACTCTCCGAATTTCCTTTCTGATACTATTATTATTTTTCCGATATGTTTTATTTATTATTCTGCTTGCCAAATAAAAAAAATAAATATTCTGAAAAGTGCTATAAGTTGTTTCCATATTTCTTTAGAAAAGAAAAAATATATTAATACCTGATTTTCAACTAAAACTATATTATGCTTTTTGAAGTGGTACTATCTTTAGGTAGGCAAGCAATTATCATGTTTTTAATAATATTTTACACAATTATTTATTGTATTATAATTACAGTTCTAAGTTTCAATAAGGAAATATTCTTGTATTAATTAGTTGAATTATTTTAATCGATGTGGTTTTTATAAATACTCACGTTGACAAAAGAAGCCATTGTAGAAGTAGAGGACAGTAGTGAACTGATACCAATTCAAATCCTCTGGCACTTTATATACCCGGAGCTTCTGCCCTGAGAGACGTGCAAGAAATACTGAGCAGAGCAATCGAGTTTCTATTTCGGCTGTTTCAATACTTCGATATCGATTTATTTTCGAATAAAAATTGTTTTGAGGGGAAAAAAAAGTTTATTCGAACTATACAAATACCAAACTTTGCCTTATTTCCATATAAAGTATTTTTATTTAATTAAAAACTTAGTTTAAAATACACTCAAGTACTAAGCCCGCTGGATGTAGCTGATGAACTGTACAAGTTCTATTAAAGAAATAAAAAAAATACACATAAAACAAAATTACACTATAAAATGTTTACAACTAGGCCATGAAGTAATGAATTGTTTTTTTTTTATTTAATGTTAATTTCTTACGAAAAAATCCTGCAACAGTTTTTAAACTAAATAAAACATACATGTTTTAAGAAGTTAAAATAATACTGTAAAAAACAATAAGAAGATATTTAAAAATAGATAAATAAATAGAGTTCTAAAATAAGTCGTGTAATACAAGAGCATGGCGAAAATGTTATGGCTTAAAACAAAAAACCAACTTACTTTTAAATTAAATTTACATTGCTTAATAATTTATATCATGAAACTCTTTTGTTTCCTCAGAATAATAAATTTGTACATTTTTTGGAAGGAGAGAAAATTACTTTATTGAACACCATGCTGCCCAAATACAGTGGGTTGCTAGGTAACAAAACATGTACTTTTACTTTCACTTACTATATATAGTAAGGGGAAGTATTGTGATCGTGAAAATTTTCGAATTCCAGTTTTCAACGGAAATACACGTTTTAGGGTCCCCTGAGTCCAAATAACCAAGTCCCGCAAAAAGGTCTGTGTGTGTGTGTGTGTGTGTGTGTGTGTGGTAACTCCCGGGCGGAAACGGTAAGTCCTATGAAACTGAAATTTCATATTTAAGACAACTATACGCCCGAGACGTGACAAAACTTTTTTCATCTAAATGAGCCTACCAGAAGAGGCACTTTATACCATGCATTTTGCACTTTTTTTCGATTTTCTCAAAAACGGTTCCGACGATTTTGATTAAACTCGCTATATCGATGTAAAATTTAATGGGCTTTAATATCATGTAGGTTTTATTTAGATAACAATGGTCTGACAGGGCTTAAATGCCGATATTTTAAATTGTCTTCCCCTAAAGTACCTTTAATTTTGTAGATTCAATAATAATAACTAGATTATCTTGTTAACGCTGATGAAAAACTGGTAAATATATAAATTGAATAAATTCGATACCCAACTAAAGGAGAAAACAGAAAAAATATTTGTTTTAATGCAATTTTTCGTTTTTGAACATAAGAGCAGTAATATACATGTATGATATACTGTTGGAAAGTTAAAGATTTTAGAAAAATTATCATCTCATACACAAGCTTTTAAAAGTTAATAGAGAGTGATGAAAAGAAGATAAAACTAACTGATTATTTTAGATAATAATATAATAGATTTTTTAATAAAACACGTGTTTTACTCATTTTTATCTCTGTTTTTGAAAAATTCTTTAATAGATTTTAAAAACGGAGGTAAGTGAAGTCGTGTGTTGCCCGCACCAGATTTTTTTTTGTTAAGAGTGATGTAAAATATATCATAGATATTAAATAACCCCATATAAGGTTGATTAGGCATTAATTAATAAGTTGTATTAGCGAGTCAATAATAAAAATAATAATTGTAATTAATTAAAATGTAAGGGCAAGAAAATAAAATCATATAAAAGAAAAAATATAAATCATCTCATACACAAGCTTTTAAAAGTTAATAGAGAGTGATGAAAAGAAGATAAAACTAACTGATTATTTTAGATAATAATATAATAGATTTTTGAATCAAACACATGTTTCTATAGAAATTTAATTTGATTAATTCCTTAATAATTTCACGTATTTTTATCTCTTACTGTATTTGAAAATCCTTTCATTGATTTTAAAAATTGAGGTAAGTGAAAGTCGTGTGTTGCCCGCACCAGATTTTTAAATTAATATTGTAATTTATATTGTGTATTTTTTTTATTTTCACTTTTCCTACTGTCTAAAACAAAATATTGTATTAATCCTTAGCTGATTCGATTGATGATTTAAGCTCTGTTATCTTGAAAAAAAATACAACTGTAATCATGATACAATCTTATTTGTATTTAATGTACATTGTAAATATTTTGTGTAAACAAATTTTCTTATTCTTATTTTCTTGCCCTTACATTTTAATTAATTACAATTATTATTTTTATTATTTACTCGCTAATACAACTTATTAATTAATGCCTAATCAACCTTATATGGGGTTATTTAATATCTATGATATATTTTACATCACTCTTAACAAAAAAAAATCTGGTGCGGGCAACACACGACTTCACTTACCTCTGTTTTTAAAATCTATTAAAGAATTTTCAAAAACAGAGATAAAAATGAGTAAAACACGTGTTTTATTAAAAAATCTATTATATTATTATCTAAAATAATCAGTTAGTTTTATCGGCATTTCATCACTCTTTATTAACTTTTACAAACTTGTGTATAAGATAATATTTTTTCTAAAATATTTATCTTTCCAACGGTATATCATAAATGAAGATTAGTGTTTTTAAGTTCAAAAACAAAAAATTGCATTAAAAAACTTTTTTTTTTTTTAGTTTTATCCTTTGGTTGGATATCGATTTCGTTCTACTTATTTATTTACCTGTTTTTCTATCAATGGTAACAAGATGTTATGGTTAATTTTATAGAATCTAAAAAAATTAAAGGTACTTCTAAGGAAAACAATTTAAAATATTGGCTTTTAAGCCCTATCAGACTGTTTCAACCTGCATGATAAAGGCTTTGATTTTAAATCGATATAGCGAGTTTAATCAAAATCTTTAGAGCCGTTGTTGAGAAAATCGTTAAAAGGTGCAAAAAGCATGGTATAAAGTGGATCGTCTAGTTGGCTGATTTTGATGAAAAATATCGGGCGTATAGTTGTCTTAAATATGAAATATCAGTTTCATAATTCTTTTGTCTACGCGCTAGAGTTACCACACTCAATATAGCGAGTTTAATCAAAATCGTTAGAGCCGTTTTTGAGAAAATCGTAAAAAGGTGTTAAATGCATGGGATAAAATAGGACTTCCGGTAAGCCAATTTTAGTGAAAAAGTTGCTGTAACATCTCGGGCGTATAGTAGTCCTAAATATGAAATATCAGTTCCGTGCAACTAATAGTTTTTGCGCTAGACTTACCACACACAGACCTTTTTTCGGGACTTGGTTATTTAGACTCAGGAGAACCTAAAACGTGTATTTCTGTCGAAAACTGGAAGTCGAAAATTTTCACGATCACAATACTTTATTTACTATATATATAGTAAGTGAAAGAAGAAATAGATGAACTTTTGGAACAAGACTGTAACTAAAAGCAAAATGTTTTAAATTTTTTTTTTAGTTTTGATAATGGGGAAAAGCCCCGAAACGTTGACTACTACATGTGGCAATTTGTGTAACAATAGAAATAAAAAAGATTTGGAAGAAAAAATGTGCTTTTTTTTTTTTTTTTTTTTTTTTTGTCATTTAAAGTAGGCACTTAAAACATATATTTGATAATAGGACGCGAGGAATCTTGAAAAGTGTATTGTATTAAAACTCGGACTCGAAATTTTCCATGATACTATTACTCTCCATTTCATGTATAAAAAAAATGAATGTAAAACTTATTTGAAAGGTAATACATTAAAAATCTTTTCATTATAAAAAAGAATCAGTTTAAGCATTCAATAGAAGCATTTTATCTGTTCTTATTTTTTTATATAAACTGATAAAATGCTTCTGAACCATAAGTCGATAAACAGTTCTAGTGTTATTTTATTAATTTTATACATTATATTAATGGAGTTGTATATTATTTTAAAATATTTATGGAGCTTTTAAACACAGACATTTGACTAAAATTGTAATATTGACTGTTTATAAAACAAACTTATATAATACTAGCTGTGTCACGCAGCTTTGCTCGCGAATATTGCATTTCGTATTAATTTATTTGCGTTTATGGTGAGATTGGCTATAATAAATATCAACTATCAGCTACTCTTTGTTATCATTTAAAGCCCGATCCTGTCAAATTTACAATAGCAAACCAGTAGAAGTGGTTATATCCATAATCACTTAATATGTAAAAATAATCGTCACAAACCATTTTTAAAAAATAAATAACCATTGAATATATTTTCATAAGAACCTACACTCGAAACAGATATGAAACGCAATATGCTTAAAAGGGTCGGTCACCTGTATGTAGTGACCAGACAGGTGCCCTTAAGATTTTTTAATGAGAGTAAAAACAACCTTAATTATGCCCTCCTCCGAAGGGGACGTAAAATGGTGGTCCCAAGCCTTTGCGATTCCATGAACTCGTTAAAGATCTCTACCCTAACTAAACTTGGAGAGGAAAAAATTAGTCATCATGCGATTAACCATAGTAGTATAAAAGTGACGTTAAACGAACAGATAACAACAGCAATATGCTTAAATATATTTGTTATAAAATCTTTGTACCTTTGCTGATACATATCAGATTAAGATAATTTTACGTTTAGGTTGTTCAACCACTTTTTGGGCGAAGATTTTCAAATCCTGCCTTATTGCACATCTAGGCGGTAAGACGAACCTCCAGGAAAAATTTTAGCCTCACAACCACAGTAATTTTTTAGATACCAGAAAATTTAGTGGTACTTTCTTTTATAAATATAGACATACAGCTTATAAAAGTCCTAAATATGCTTAAAATAATAGTTCTGATTATTATACTCGAATAAATCAAAAGAAATAGTAATTTTTTTAATTTATTTAAATTTATAAATGTATATGCTTCAAGGTAATAACGATTACAGTTGAAAATGACTCTTGAAATACAACATGACTTAACAATATAGATAATAATATAGATTGATATAAAAATTTCCGCGTTGTGTAACCTTCTATACTCCCCAGTAGCCTCATCTCTCTTCGGACTAAATATTTTAGTACCTTATTTTCTAAAACCTTTATCCGTTGTCCGTCCTTCAAAGTAAGCGGCCACGTTTCACCGTCGGAAGAATAACAGTTTTATAAATTCTAACCGTTAAGTTTTTCGACAGAAGCTAAGTAATTTCGCAACTGAATTATAACACGCATTTCCCGCGTTTAACCAGGACTTTATTTCCTCCTGGATTTTTTTTCGTTATCATTGAACCTAAATACTTAAATTTCTCTACGTGTTCAAAAGTATAACCTGATATATCAATAACACTATGATCGCCACCGTCTCTGCTACAAATCATATATTTTGTCTTTTCGGTATTTATTTTGAGTCCTATTTCTTTACCGGTTTTTATTAACGGACTTGTATTTAGTTGTTTAGTTTCCGTGTCTTCCTTAAGGAGTACCAAATCATCGGCGTATCCCAGAGCCGGAATTTTATCACCTAAATTTAAACCTTCTTAATACATGTAACTTTTTCTTTGATATATTCTAAAGCGACTTCGTCTGCATCAATTTCTGTTATTATGATTGCTATTAAGAAGTTTTTAAAAGAATATATTTTAAAGTACTTCCGCGTAAATGGCATTTTTAGTTTTATTTTCTTGTGGCAGAAGAACATACTGATTTTCTCCGCAATCCGATCTCGACGCAAATCTATTCCTACGTGTTTAAATGGAAAAATTTAAATTAACGGGAAATTGAATTATTTAAAAATAAAAGGTAAATCATTTGGAATCATTGGGAAGCGAGGTTTTTTTTTTATCTCAAATTTTCCCCGTTTTTCCCCAGATTTTCGACTGATTCTTCGGTCCTATTGGTCGCAGCGTGATGTTATATAGCCTATAACCTTCCTCGATAAATGGACTATCTAACACAAAAAGAATTTTTCAATTAGAACCAGTAGTTTCTGAGATTAGCGCGTTCAAATAAACAAACAAACAAACTCTTCAGCTTTATTAGTATAGATGTATTCTTGAATAGGGACAACAGCCCCATTTGCAGTTCCTATAAAACAAAATACCGATTTAAATAAGTAGAACCAGGGTGGAATTATGTGTAAGTATTAAACATAATAATAATAACTTTTGCATGTTAATATTTCTTACGATAACTAATCTTTAAGGCACTAATCCGACAAAATATAGTAGTCTTTTTTAATGATGTTTGGATTAGACATCCACATGCTTGATTTCCTACTAATTCCACATGATAAAAACTCTGTAAATTATTACACAATGGTTTATTATAACTATATATAGCCGTTTATGGCTCCTGATCTTTCCGATTTTCTCTATCTTTATTAATAACCGAGTTTTGTGGAAGTACATCTATTATAAGTTGTGACTTGAATATATACATCAACTTCTTTATTTCTTTTTTTAATGTTTATTTTTACTGAATCTGAAACTCTATCCAACATATTTTCCCCTATCTTCAAAAATAACTGAATTATTTATGGGCATTACTATACGTAAATTTTAAACATTTTTCCTATTGTTTTATCTTTTTTTTTTTTTTAATAATTATTCACGGTTTTTAGGTTAAAAAACAATCATACAATTTTTCTTCATCTTCGAAAATAACGGAGTTACAAGCGTATATATGAGCAAGATTTCAATTTTTTTTTTTTTTATCGCGCTTTACTGATTCCAGAACAATATACATGTTTTTCTCTTTCTCCAAAAAACAAAAACAAAAAAAAAAATTATGGGCGTATTTATGTGTAATGGCGTAAAATTTAATTTTTTGTTCTTTTATTTTTCTCTTTTTTATAATTATTTTCGTTTTTTTTTTTGTTTACCAAATATCCAGCTAATATCAATGTCTAAAAGTTAGGATCATCGTTGCACGCCGTAATGTTTTTGTGGCGAATATAAAAGATCTGGTGCGGTCAACACACGACTTTCACTTACCTCCGTTTTTAAAATCGATTAAAGAATTTCCAAATACAGTTAGAGATAAAAATGAGTAAAACCATTAAAGAATTAATTAAATTGAATTTATATAGAAACATGTGTTTTATTAAAAACTCTATTCCATTATTATCTCAGATAATCAGTTAGTTTTATCGGATTTTTATGACTCTTTATACAATTTTATAAGCTTGTGTATAAGATAATATATTTTCTAAAGTCTTTCTCTTTCAAACGGTATATTATACGTCTATATTACTGATCTTATGTTCAAAAACAAAATTAGCGCGCTGTGCTTCATTGACAAGCCGCCAGGTTGCAGCACCGTCAACATGAATTTTCCTTTTCGGGAACCCAAAAAATATACGTTTTATCGGCTTTTCATCACTCTCCATTGCCCTTTACAATTCCGCGAATCAGATAATATTTTTTCTAAAATCTACAGCTATCCAACGGTATATTATACATCAATATTACTATTGTTGTGTTCAAAAACACAAAAATACATTAAAAAATATTTGTTCATAATGAGTCCTGCTGCAGGACTTGGTTTGGGCTCAGGGGACCCTAAAACGTGTATTTCCGTTAAAAACTGGAATTCGAAAATTTTTCGCTACCACAACTGTGATAAAATGGTATAAAAAAAAGAAATTGACAACTTAGTAAAGGAGAGAATAGCATCAATTTTATTTTTGGTTAATTTTTCTTTCACAAATTAGAATAGCAATCTAGATGTATTTGAATAATATACATTTAGAAAGATTAAAAAAAAGGGGGTATTGTGCTTAGTACATATAGAGTTTCGTAGTGTATCTAGTCCAACGGCCGTACAATGAGGTGATTAGGCCGAGATCAAACTTAGCCACCAGGATTTCCCTATTTTTGGTACCGACTATGGAGGCTGGATGTGTTCCAAGAGGGCTTTCATACCTGAGAGTCGTCCCACGGCCGACATAACAGAATAAGTAATATTTTATCAAAACTGGGATTCGGACCTAGAACCCGGAGAACAGTTACAATATTAGATCTAATATAAATGTTTCCATCGGAATAAAATAATTGTTATTTCAATTTTAAGTCTCTTAAAGTCGTGACTTCAGTGCACCAGATTTTTCTACAAATACATCGATACTTAAAAAAACATAATTAAAAGGCAAGTGATTTTTCTAGATGGAAGCGGGCCGTGATCTGTATTTTATTACTTTTGAGGATTACTACCAGCTCATTAAATATTCTGACTTGTGGGATTGTTCCTTCCGCCTGCATTGCTCGAGTTCCGGCTCTATGGCATAACGTGGGCGTAGCCTAGACAGGGCTGGGCAATGCTTTCAAAGAGGAACAAGGAGTTATTACCGCGAGGTCGATCAGTATTCGTTTTGCGAGGAGTTACGAGCGCAGATGTGCGTGTGATGTTGGCTGCGATCAATAAGTACCTCAAGAACGCCGATAGAATCCGTTTTCACTAGTTTAGGCGCTTTCTTTCTTTATTTCGCGTGTCGTCTCATTTCCCCCCTCTACTTACATCGGAGTCTGTCCGAAATAGAGGTTGTACGTGTACTGAGAGCTAGAACTGCCAAAGTTTGGAGAAATTCCTGTCTATAGTTGTGTTTCACCCGAAAGACCTCGTAAAAATGCGTTCCATTAAGTTCATTCAATCGGATCTTGTACATCTTATTAAGTATGTACCTGTTTTCAGTGTGGATTATCTCTGACATAAACTGGTAAACAAAATAAATATTTGATTTAAAAAAATCAGATGAAACAATCATTCATTAAGTGTCAACATTTTGACAGAATTATGTATTCTTTTATTTCAGTCGTTGAGCAACTCTGGGGTATGGTGACCCTCCTGAGGCACACCCATCCTTTATAAAGTGGTTACTGTATAAATCCTCGATAAATCTCTATATGTACTGAACCCAAGACCCTCCATGGATTATAGAGGCACAGGTTTTTGTTTGTGTTATATTGTTATAGTTTACGATACGAAATGTTTCCTTGTTAAAACTTTATGCTGAGACTTGAAACAGACAATGAATGCTTGATAACAAGAAAAAATATAAACTAATAAAATGGGTTTTATACCAAAGAATAAAAAAGTTATTTTGTTTAAATAACTTTCATTTCTTTATATCACATTACTTCTTCCGTTCGTTTCATTTCATGGAAGCATTCAGAAAAGAGCGTTTTTATATTTTACTTCCTTTTAGTAAAAATTTTTAGTAAAGGATTATCAATGTGAATTTTTGAATTTATGTTTTCAACAGTGATACACATTTTAAGATCCCTCAAATCCAAGTAATCAAGCCTCGCAACCTCGTCTTTGTTTGTTCAGCTCAAATAGCCAGGATACTGAAAATTCGTTTGAAATCGAAATTTTATATTTAAATAACGGCTACAATTAATGAAAATAGATTTAACTGTATTTTTTTTTTTTTTTAAGTCCCTTATTTATTTTTCTGATACCTTAACGGTGCTTGAGGATTCTCTTTTTTCTGCATATTTGCAATTTAAGGAGTTATATTTCATGATAATTACTAAAGGTTTACATATTTAAGTAATGAATCTAGTGAAAAAAGCTTACCTTATAGATTTAATAAGACATACAGCTAAAACTAAAATTGAATCATCAAAAGATTAAGGTCATCGCTGTGGTACTCCAGGAGGTGTGGTATAATAAAATTTGGCACTACACGTATATATGTACTCCACTTCTTAAAAAAAAACTTTTTATATCTCTCTGTTAAGGAATTATGAATTTAAGGTATTTTTAATTCTTCGTGGATCCTAGTTGGGTAACTCTTTTCAATGCTGTAACTCGTTATATCAGTTTTGAGATTTTTAAATGTTTCAAATAGTGAGTGTAAATCATAAATTGTAATGGAGTTTCATATAGCAAGAAAAAGTTATGTGATGCCCCCTCAATTATTACTTACTACCTATATATGAAATATATAGTAAGAGAACGGTCGTAATAATCTAGAAATTTATCACCCTAAAACACCTTACCTACCTAAGAAAAAGTATTGCGATCGTGACAATTTTCAAATTCCAGTTTTCAACGGAAATACACGTTTTAAGGTCCTCTGAGTCTAAATGACCAAGTCTCGGGTGAAAACGGAAAGTTCCATGAAACTGAAATTTCATATTTATGACAACTACACCCGAGATGTTACTGAAACTTTTTTTAATCAAAATCAGCTTACCAGAAGAGCCACTTTATTCCATGTATTTTGCACTTTTTTAACATTTTCTCAAAAACGATTTTGATTAAACTCGCTATATCGATGTAAAATTTGATGGGCTTTAATATTAAGTAGGTTTCATTCTAATTGAAATAGTTTGATAGGGCTTAAATGTCGATATATTAAATTTTCTTCCTCTAAAGTACCTTTGATTTTGTAGATATTAAAAAATTAACAATCATTCTTGTTATCGACGATAAAAAACAGTTAAATATATAAATTGAACGAATTCGATCTCTAACTAAAGGAGAAAAATTAAAAAAATATTTCTTTAATGCAATTTTTCGTTTTAGAACAAAAGAACCGTAATATAGATGTATAATATACCGTTGGAAAGCTAAATATTTTAGAAAAAATATTAACTTATACACAAGCTTGTAAAAGTTAATAAAGTGTGACGAAAAACCGATAAAACTAATTAGATGAGGAAGATGGTTGGGGGTGTGGTCATAAATTAAAACCACACAATTAAAAATAAGAGTTATTTTTATTATGTGCCGACGTTTCGGCCTACAATGTGGGCCTTCATCAGGGCTAAAAGAAACAAGATAACAACCAATGTAATTAGACTTAATAATGCGTTAGGTATATAATAATAATATGACAGTAATAAATTATGGGAACATAAATAATATTAAATGTAAAATGATAATAAGATGACAATTATAAATTATGGAAATAAGGTGACAGTTATAAAGTATGGAAATAAACAAAATTAAGATGATAGTTATAAAGTATGGAAGTAGACATAATTGAGATGATAATATTGTAATGAGAATATATAAATAGAGACTCAGTAAATGAAAAAAAAATGATAAAGGAAAAATATGTGAACAATTAAAATTTTAAATATTAACAATTATGAGTTGATATATGACGGTAATATATTAAAAACATAGTTAAGAGTATAGGTAATATATAAAAAAAATATAGTCATTACAAAAGAGAAACAGTATGAATAAAAAATAATAATTTAAATTTTAAAATAATGTAATATTAAACTAATAATTATATGTCAGGATATGTAATGGAGAAATATATGGGTATGGAAAGGGGGAGAAAGAAATGGGCGATGAAAAAAGACCCTTATAAATAAGAAAAAAATTTGAATTGGAAAAAAAGAAAAAAAGAAAATTGGAATTTTCCTAACGGACATTCTAGTTCTCATATTTTCCGTTCCACGCAATGAGCGTTTTTTAAACTGAGAAACATCACTTCGTAGGCAAAGCTTGCACGTCATGTATGTATATTTTTTTCTTATTTATAAGGGTCTTTTTTCATCGCCCATTTCTTTCTCCCCCTTTCCATACCCATATATTTCTCCATTACATATCCTGACATATAATTATTAGTTTAATATTACATTATTTTAAAATTTAAATTATTATTTTTTATTCATACTGTTTCTCTTTTGTAATGACTATATTTTTTTTATATATTACCTATACTCTTAACTATGTTTTTAATATATTACCGTCATATATCAACTCATAATTGTTAATATTTAAAATTTTAATTGTTCACATATTTTTCCTTTATCATTTTTTTTTCATTTACTGAGTCTCTATTTATATATTCTCATTACAATATTATCATCTCAATTATGTCTACTTCCATACTTTATAACTATCATCTTAATTTTGTTTATTTCCATACTTTATAACTGTCACCTTATTTCCATACTTTATAATTGTCATCTTATTATCATTTTACATTTAATATTATTTATGTTCCCATAATTTATTACTGTCATATTATTATTATATACCTAACGCATTATTAAGTCTAATTACATTGGTTGTTATCTTGTTTCTTTTAGCCCTGATGAAGGCCCACATTGTAGGCCGAAACGTCGGCACATAATAAAAATAACTCTTATTTTTAATTGTGTGGTTTTAATTTATGACCGCACCCCCAACCATCTTCCTCATCTAATTTCTCTACGGTCAACAAAACTCCATCATGATAAAACTAATTGATTATTTTAGATAATATATAACAGATTTTTTAAATGAAACACATGTTTCTATAGAAATTCAATTTAATTAATTCTTTATTAATTTCACTCATTTTTATCTCTTACTGTGTTTGAAAATTCTTTAATCGAATTTAACAACGGCGGTAAGTGTTGCCCGCACCAGATTTTTTTTACATATGAAATAATTTTATTTTGTACATTTTATAAAGAAATAATTTTTTTATAAACATATATACGTTGATAGCTGTAAAACCGTCGATCCAAGAAATTTTTAAACCGTGGCATTGTTATCTGTATCAACAGTGCTCTTACTTCATGTTCCAGGGGAATTTATTATTCGTAAATATGTATAAATGTATACTACGTAACGTTATTACAATGCAGTGTACTTGCTCCATACTTCCGGCATTTGCCAATCAAAAATGAAAACACGCCATTAGCTGTCCAATAGCCACCTGTTTGAAGCCCACCGTGTGCTAATTGGCTGACGAGCGTAGAATGTCAAATAGCGGGGCTTCTATGTGGTTACTGTATATTTGATCGAAATGAGAATATAGGTTATCATAGTGTCTTAAAATTATTTTATATTTTATTTATTGTTATTATTTTGTGAGAATATGTTAATGTTTATTTGATTCATTACCATCTTTATTACTACCTCGCCTGAAGGCTTTACGGGGTTTCTCGGGCCAGGGGATGAGGGCGGGGGATAAATGCTGAAATAAAAGTCCCCCACAGCACCGAGTCTCGAACTCGTAATTTTTTGGTTTTCAAATTAATCGGTCCTCTGAGTTGCAAGGCAACGCGCGTTAAAAGCAACGAGCGCTAACCCGCTCAGCAACTCCGCCCCCTAGCTTTCACTCACCTATATATGAAATGTATATATAGTATTGCGATCGTGAAATTTTTCGAATTCCAGTTTCACCGGAAATACACGTTTTAGGGTTCCCCTGAGTCCAGATGAACAAGTTCCACAAAAAGGCGTTTCTGGTAAGTCTCGCGCGAAAACGAAAAGTTGTATGATACTGAAATTTCATATTTAAAACAACTATACGCCCAAGATGTTACAGCAAATTTTTCATCAAAATCAGTTAACCAGAAGAGCAACTTTATACTGTGCATTTTGCACTTTTTAACGATTTTCTCGAAAAAATTTCTAACAATTTTGACCAAACTCAGTATATCGATGTAAAATTTAATAAGCTTTAATATCGTGTAGGTTTCATTTTGATTGAAATAATCTGGAAAGGATTAAATGCCGATATTTTAAAATTTCTTCCTCTAAAGTACCTTGTATAAATTTTGTATGTTTTATGAAATTGACCATTTCATCTGATTAGCATTGCTAAAATACTGCTAAATATTTAAGTTGATTGTTAATAATCAAATAAAAGAGAAAAAATATTTGTTGTGCAATTTTTGTCTATTTAAACATAAGAACAGTAATATAGATGTTTAATATACCGTTGGAAAGCTAAATATTTTAGAACAAATATTATCTTATACATAATATTGTAAAAGTTACCGTAGAGTGATGAAAATACGATAAAACAAATTGATTGTCGTAGATAATATCTATTAAAATTCAATGTAAATAATTCTTAACAATTTATTTTCGTTTCTAAACGTGTTTAAAAGTTTTAAATTGATATACATAACGGTGGTACGTGAAAGTCGTGTGTTGCTCGCCAGATTTGTTTTGTAAATATGTTTAAGATGAAAAATCTTAAAAACGGGATCACTTGTAGCTGAGTGGCTAGCGTAACAGCCTCCTATGCTAAAGGTCACGGGTTCAAACCCGCAGGTGGTACTAGGATTTTTTAATGGGAGTAAAAAATCCTTAGTTACGCCGTCCTTCGGAGGGGACGTTAAAAGGTGGTTCCGAGCCTGTGCGATGTCAGGTACTCGTTAAAGATCCCTATCCTAATAAAACCTGGATAGCCAAATTTAGGACTCCCACTGTAGCATCGTCCGATTAGCCATAGTAGCATAAAGTGACGTTAAATAAATAAACAATAAACAAACAAGATGAAAACTCTGGTGCGCGCAACACAAGACTTTCACTGACCTCCAATTAAAGAACTTGATGAATAAAGAGTTAAAGAGAATAAGAGTTTTGATAGAAACATGTGTTTCATTAGATAATGTATTTAAACATTACCTGAAATAATCAGTTAGTTTTACCCGCTTTTCATGAACTCTTACAACTTTGTGTATAAAACAAAATGTTTTCTAAAATCTTTAGCTTTCCAACGGATCTAATACATAATACATCTATATTACTATTATTATGTTCAAATTACCTAAAAATTAGTTTTGCTCTTTTCTACTTCAGTAGGTTTTCAAATTAGTTCAAATTGTAAATTTACACCTTTTTTTTTTTTTTTTTTTTTTTTTTTTTTTTTTTTTTTTTTATCAATAAGCGAAAATTTTCGAATATCAAAAATTAAATGAGGAAGGTGGTTGGGGGTGCGGTAATAAATTAGAAACACCCATTTAAAACAAGTGCTGTTTTAATTATGTGACGACGTTTCGGCCTACATTGTGGGCCTTCATCAGGGATAAAAGAAACAAGATAACATGTATAAAGTATGGAAATAAACTGTTTTATAACTGTC